>OZ025297.1:81800210-83000210 GCA_964019185.1 Maratus speculifer | reverse complement strand
CAAAAATCTCAAAGGGTCACATATCCTGCAATACACACTGTTTATTATAATTTTTATGGATACCATAATGTAACAATAAAAAAAGAGAAAGGACCGTATTTACTTTTGTTAAATAGTATTAAAGAAGAATAGATAATTATTAGAATATACAGGGTGATTCCGCTCGTCGGTGACAAACTTTAAGGATCGATAGAGCACACCTAGACGAACATTTTTGAATAGGGAATGTAGGGTCCCTGACGCGATGGTAAGGCGCTAGGCGCTTTCGAAAATTTGGGTGCCGAAATTCGAAACGTCATAAAAACTAGGGAAATGGTTAGATTTTCTTGCTTGTTGCGTCGAAATGATTCTGTTTGTTTAGACTTTCTTCAGTACCAATTTGATAAGCGTATCTCTTAAAACATGGATAGGGGGCGCTGCAGACTTTGGAGAGCTAGACAACAACTTTAAGCCCGTTATTTTGATAATTTAACACATGCTAGCCAAAGTTTATACTCTAACTTAAAGTTTGAACCCAAAAGTAGAGCCCTGCAAAAAGCGTAAGAGCCGGAATAAAATGTCAAAGTACAGGGTGGTCGAAACTCGAAGGCTCCTAAGAGATAAACAAACAGATTTCTTGACTTATGGCATGCATTTTCATGATTCTGTTTGCTGGGGCTCTCTGAAACTCAGTTGAACGGTACAAAAAGAAACATCGATAGGGGGCGCTTTGGGCAAAAAACATAATTCGTTGACATTTCGGACGCTAACTGGAAACGGGGCGCTACGATCAGTTAGAAACAAAACAAGAGAGTAATTTACTTATCATAAGAAGCTATTAAAACTGCAGTTTTTTTTTTTTTTTAACAAACATAGCTGGTTTCAATCATGCACAATGCGCGCAATAAAATTTACATAAGGTGCTTTTTGCTGATTTATGCAAAAGATATCGTACCATATCGATATGCAAAAGATACGTAATGCGTAGACGACAACGCGAGATGACGTAGTTATATGCGCAGACACGTCTTTTGAACGTGCGGTACCTACTTAAGCTTCGGGTTACTTGTCTGCAGATCGGTAGTAGGATGGAACGGTACACAAACTCTGAATTGGCTGACATGCATTTGGCGTATGGCGCTGCTGGTTGTAATGGACGAGCCGCTCAGCGGTTGTACGCCGAGCGTTACCCCAACAGGCAAATCCCCTGCCATGCCTTCTTCGCTCGAGTACACCAGAGGTTGTCCACAACGGGATCTTTCGACGGAGGCAGGCCTGAACGGGAGCGATCAGTGAGCACCCCCGACAACGAAGAGGCTGTGCTTAACCTGGTTGAGGACAACCCAGGTCTTAGCACGAGAGATATCGCCAGACATGTTGGCATTTCGCAAGCAACTGCGTGGCACATCTTACGTTCCCGGAATCTGCACCCCTACCACATCCAGCGGGTGCAGTTGCTCAGAGAGCAGGATTTTGGCCCTCGAGTGGAATCCTCAAGATGGTACTTGGCGATGAGATCCAGGGATCCCCGTTTTGTAAACAGCATTTTGTTTACGGACGAGTCCACCTTCAGCCGGGAGGGAATGTGGAACGCCCACAACAGTCATGTGTGGTGTGATGAAAATCCACATGAAACCAGAAGCCGAGCAGCCCAGGAGCGTTTCTCAGTAAATGTGTGGGCCGGCATTCTGGGGGAGTGCCTCATTGGCCCTTATTTGTTACCTGAACGGCTGACAGGTGGAAATTACCTGATTTTCCTGGATCAAGTGCTGCCGCAGCTTCTGGAGGAGGCGCACGTACCCGAAGGTTCGCGTCGCCAGATGTGGTTCCAGCACGATGGAGCTCCGGCCCATTACACGAACGACGTGCGTCTCCATCTAAACGCAAGGTATGGCCAGCGGTGGATCGGGCGTGGGGGTCCAGTTCACTGGCCTGCCCGATCACCAGACCTCACCTGCTTGGATTTCTTCCTTTGGGGTTACCTGAAGGCCGAGGTATACCATACACCTGTCAGCAGTGCTGAAGAACTTGTGGCGCGCATTGTGGCAGCTGCAGGGCAGATCAGAGATACTCCTGGCATTGTTGGAAACACACACTCCTCAATGCGACGGAGGTGCGAAGCCTGCATCATGGCCCAAGGTCGAAATTTCGAGCATCTTCTGTAGTGTTATTTTTTGTAAATAAATTTCCAGTATCATTGATGTTTTTGGTCTAAATTTATTCAGAAGTGTTGAGCAGAGGTAGAAAATGTGTTTTCATTATTACTAACTGATCGTAGCGCCCCGTTTCCAGTTAGCGTCCGAAATGTCAACGAATTATGTTTTTTGCCCAAAGCGCCCCCTATCGATGTTTCTTTTTGTACCGTTCAACTGAGTTTCAGAGAGCCCCAGCAAACAGAATCATGAAAATGCATGCCATAAGTCAAGAAATCTGTTTGTTTATCTCTTAGCAGCCTTCGAGTTTCGACAACCCTGTACTTTGACATTTTATTCCGGCTCTTACGCTTTTTGCAGGGCTCTACTTTTGGGTTCAAACTTTAAGTTAGAGTATAAACTTTGGCGAGCATGTGTTAAATTATCAAAATAACGGGCTTAAAGTTGTTGTCTAGCTCTCCAAAGTCTGCAGCGCCCCCTATCCATGTTTTAAGAGATACGCTTATCAAATTGGTACTGAAGAAAGTCTAAACAAACAGAATCATTTCGACGTAACAAGCAAGAAAATCTAACCATTTCCCTAGTTTTTATGACGTTTCGAATTTCGGCACCCAAATTTTCGAAAGCGCCTAGCGCCTTACCATCGCGTCAGGGACCCTACATTCCCTATTCAAAAATGTTCGTCTAGGTGTGCTCTATCGATCCTTAAAGTTTGTCACCGACGAGCTGAATCACCCTGTATAATTATTATCTTTAACTACAAGAAAATAAATAATATAATTTATGAAAGATGACTAAAGTAGTCTACAAAGTAGACGAGGCTTTATTAAAGATTCACATGCATTTTAAGTGTCTTGCGTGTCTGTGTAAGTGTGTGTGGGGGGGGGGGGGCTGATTCTGGGCCCGTCACGGTTCTCGACGGCCTGAATAGATGTTGTCTTTCTAGTGGGAACTTTTAATCTATCATAATGAATGATATCAAATCCATCCTTAATTTTTATTGGAGAATTATACAATTCATAGAAGTGAAATTCTAAGATTTTAAACTAGTTTAATTAATCACTTATTCATAGTCATGCCATTGGAATTGTAATATTATGTACGATTGAATATATATACCAGTGATATTTTTATATGTTAAAAGGGTTTGTTCACCTTTGTGTATGCTCTTTGTGTTTCATTCAGTTGGATCCTCATACCGGACGTGCAGGACAAAGAAGTATGTAACATTTTAACTATTTTTAAGTGAAAGTAACTATTATGCATGCATTTTTATTACATTTTTAACTTGCATTAGTTCTTAATAAACTTATTTAATGTTATATATTTGTCTTATTAATTTATTTTAGGTTTAAAAATTATGACATTAATAATTAATATTTTTTTAGGTATGACAAATAACAAATATTTCAGCTAAAAATTATTTGAAATTAAAAGTTCTTTCAAAAAGAATCTAATAATACAATGTGAAAAATTTCCGTGGTGGAATTTCAAAGTGGAGTCTATTCATGAAGTAAAATAAAGAGAAGCACCGAAATATGGTACTGCTTATTTTTTGAAAACTCCAAGCTGGGCAACACGAAGCGTTTTACCTTTTTCTTTTTCCTTATTCAGCGACACACCAGTAACACGCATGTTCACGTTCTCTACAATTCTAATGTATCGAACGTCGCCTCTCTCAAATAATGAAGATCGGCGGCTAGTAAGTTGTCTGTTAAAAAAAAAAAAAATGATATGGTGTAACGTATCGTGTGTGCTCAGATGGTGAAATTTTGGGGCCTATAAAGACCCATCCCCCGCGAATACCCACGTTCAAAATTTAGATAAAATTATCATAAAACTAGAAAAAAATACATCCTTATCAGAAAAAAATAATAAAATACCAAGCAGTCAGTTGGCTTAGATTTACGCTTAAACCACCGGTAAAACTGCAAACACCGGTCCTCTTTCCTCTACCAACCTCATAAATAACTAAAATTCAAAAATCTTTTTCGATTACGTTGTTAGAATTTTATCGAACTCAGACCCAATCTCGATGAGCTCAGGAATTTCGTAATTAACAATTCTGTTGATCTAATCCTTAAAAAGGTGGTGAAGTTCAAAAACTCTAAAAATCGCAAATCAAAATTTTAGAACCTATCTCACTCGACGCTCTTTCGCCATACGGCTCAGTATTGAATTCAGACACTTTTCTCCGGGAGGGACTTCTGTGGCTCCGGGGGGTGGGGGAATGAAACCTTTTTCCCCAGTGAAAACACAATAACTCTATTTTTCCGGGGGGGGGGACATTTCATTGCACTGGGGGGGGGTCCCTCAGGGGCACCCCATTAATTCAACACTGATATGGCAAGACTGTTATTTTTGTTAAAAGAAAGGTCTCTCATTCGGTAACTCAATCTCTCCCCTCCAAATTTGGAAAATTAAACACTAAAAACCATTTAGACAGTTTAAGTTAATTCACAGTCTCATCCATATGTCTTCAAACCTTAGACAATCCTCCCTCTCCCGATCTCTCTTCAGTCCGACTTGGATAAATTATTCAGACTAGATGTTGAATGATATTCTCAGGTTACTTCAGTGGTCATCAGTGGAATTTTGATGCAAACACTACCACTGATGTTTAGAATTTAGTTCTTTTGTTTTGATTAACATACAAAACGGGTTAAATTTATTTTTCGCAAACTTTATTGATTCAATTGAAGATAATTTAATAAAATATCGCTTTATTCAAATAAAAATAGTTAACAAAAAAAAAAAAAAAAAAAAAAAAAAAAAAAAAAAAAGATAATGTACTATTTTGAACAAAATACCACGTTACAGAGAAAAAGAGATAATTATAATTGGGTCAAAAATGATATCGATATCAAAAGGCAAATTCCCCCCTTCCCCTAGAGATATCTTACGATATCATGTGTCAGACCCTCCCTTCCCCCTGAAAGAATAATGTTATATATGCACAGCACCTAATAAAAAAAGTTAATATATCATTCTTGTTTCTAGTAAAACCATCGTAAATATTGGCTGAGCAAAACATTTTCTTTGAAAATATCTGATTATAGGCAAGATAATACAGAGCGTGAAAGTTTGCTTTCGGCCGAAGTAATGATGTCAGATTTTCGAGGCAAAAGCCTTCTTTACGGGTAGCAGCATAAGTTTCGTATTTACCAACCAACCAACAAATCTAATGGCGTCAGTTTGTTGATTTCGGGCAATGGGGAACTTGAGATCCAGTTATTTATATTTAAGTAAGTTAATCGGCTGTATTTCTTGTTTTCCTTTAACTTACATAATTAGATAACTAATTTGAACTATACATGTTTTAAATTGTTTTTTCTTAAAAGTATGTTATTCATTTTTTTGGCTAAGTTATATAAAAATTGGAAAATATATTACTTTGTTTTTGAAATGTGCGTGTTGGATTAAATTGCGTTAAAAATAGCAAACTGACATCTATAAAATTTTGAATATTTTCTGTTCAATATTTCAACTATTTCCTTTTAAATTTAATCATTTTTACTAGAATATTTGCGTAATATTAGTAATTTACATTTATCTTATTCAAAAGAAGGAATTCGATTTATTTCATTCCTCCTTTTGCTAAACTGTCCCACGCCCCTCCACTATTGTTTTTATGTTAAACTGCTTAAACAACAGTGCTGCTTTTAAGTTTAGTTAAAATTATGGATAATGTATAATATTAGGTTTTCTAAAGATGGGAACTATTACAGCTACAGGTAAACAAGTCATTAATATACAGCAAATATTAAAATTATAGTAAGCAAATTTATTTTTTAATAAACAATTTTTTAATACAAATCTAAGTTTATGCTGAAAAGCAACTTTTTTCAACTGAAAATTTGGTTGTCATTGCTCCATCTCAGTGGCTTAGCTAGAATAGGTGATACCCAGAGCTGATGCAAATTGTGTTACCGCCAGCCACCATGGTGTCACCCCCCCCCCACACACACACACACCGATCCGTTATATTTTTTCATTCACAATTGTACGCTATTATAACAAATGGCCATATCATTTCTCATATACCTTTTGCCCTGCATTGAGAAAAAAAACCAGAGGGGCGAATTTTTACTTAACCCATAATCCGCTTAAATCAATGTGGTGTCTGTATGTCGAAGAAAATTCTTTCTTTTAAAGTTTGCTTTTGTTATCCACTCGTTGGATAGGTTAGATTTTTGTTCTCTGGTGCAAATATCTTATTTAAACACACCAGTCTGCATAAAATTTCAACTTCTTTTAGAAAAGAAAATTAACTCTATTTCGTCGTACGCTAGAAATTTAATTTTATTTCAGAATTCTTTTTCCCAATGGTGTAAGATTATACATATTTATTTTCAAATAAATATTGGGTGACACCCGGGTTGGACCGCCCCCCCTGCCCCCCACTAACTACGCCACTGCCTCCATCTAGTATTGTGATTGATGTTTAGAATAATACGTAATGAGGAAAAATTTCTGTCCCATTCTATCCCATTCTCCATTACTAACTAATATTATAATAAATATTAGTACTATTTATTACTAATATTAGAACTAGTACTAACTAATATATCCCGTACTTGAATAACATTAATTAATTAAAGTTTGAAAACATAGTATATTAACACACGAAAAAAATCATAAAAACCTGATTTAAATAAAAAGAATCTGATTTAAACAAAGATATACATATATATTTTTTAAACTATGATTGTTTTGCTCCTTAGTTGCTATTTAAAAGCATGCATGTTCATGCACATTCCATTCATAATACTAATTTTGAAAATAGTGAGAAAATGGTGTTTACATTAAGACTTTTTTGGTTTTAAATGTTTATAAAAAAAGACTTGTGCATTGATTGCTCTTAACCCGGGAGAACACGCCCTTACCCAGTGTTTGAATGGTTTTAACTTTGTCACCAATAAAATCAAAATATAACAACTACTTTATTTAGACGGAAACAATTCACACAAATTTTGTGATAAAATAAGTTGAAGATTACTTTTAAAAAATTAGTGGTTCAATTGTAAAAACCATACGCACTCAGGGTCTTTTAGGCCCTGCGCGCGTCCTTCCGAGTTAAAATTAGAGTCATCGTCCTGTTTTATTTTATAGAACACAGTAAAAAGAGGGGGGGGGAGGAAATTAAGTCAATGTAAATCAATAAACCAGTTGATATGGCCCTTTTAAAATTCAGCTGGCATATTTGCAAATCTGATTAAAAAAATTCACTGGCAACTCATATCTATGTGTTATTACAGTATTTATGTTTTCACTAGTGAGAAACTGGGTTATTTATTAAATTTTAAGTCAATTAAATGTCATTAAAACTAGTGTTTGATTAAATAGTCGATTCGGTATTTTGTGATTCCGCATGTTATACGATTATAAGTGTCATTAAACTAATAAAAAAAATAATTAAAAATGTGTAGCCTATAATTCAAATACTTCGCTGAATAAATCCGAATTTCGGCGTTTCTTGATCCCCCCCCCCTCCTCTCTAGAAAAAGAAAAGTACCCAGTTAAAGTCAAATTTCTGGAGTGATACTTTTTAGCTCACAGGCTATCATAGCCTGAGAGCTTATGTGCCAGTCCGTTCTGTATGTTCGTTCGTGCGTAACGCGATAACTCGTGATAAAAATATCCGATTCACTTGAAATTTTGTATGTAGGTATATCCAAGGCGCTTCCCTGATTAGTTTTTGGAGTTCATTCGATATGTATAAGAGGGGGAACGGGGGGCTCATGCCTCTCCCCTTAGTTGATATAAATGAGATTTTCATGCAGAATTAAGTGTTCGTTCAAAATTTAGATTAGGATCATTCTGATGAGGCGATTCCGTCACTGTTATTAGGTGTTCATTGAATAAGTATAAATAGGGGGAACAGGGGTTCTAATCCCCCCCCCCTTAATTTATATAAATGAGTTTTTCAACCAGAATTTTCAGATTTCGTTTAAATCTCTGAATAGTTTTGGAAGTTTAATGGTTAAGTATAAAAGAGGGAGATAACTCCTTTTAAATTATATAAATGCTAAATGGGTTTTTATTAAGAATTATCTCATTTGCTCTGAATTTTGGATATAGATTTTTTATATGATAAAGCATGTCTTTGATAGTATAGGAGGTTCAATGATTAAGTATAAAAAAAGGGGAAAGGGGAGAGCTGTTTCCCCTTCTTAATTTTTTTTCGAACGGAATTAACCCTTGAAAATATAAGGCTTTAATGTACAATTAGTATTTGTAGCCTGTGAGCTCAATGCCATCAGTTTAACTGGGCAGTATTCTTTATTTTAATTTGTCTTTTTTGCACACAGAGTTTATTGAATCGGATTTAAGTCTTTGTGTTAAAAATTTACTTTCTGGTGAACTTTTATTATTATTATTATTATTATTATTATTAATTTGGATGGTAAAAATAATGATGAAATGTCTGATTTTGTGAAAGAGCCTATTATTCAATGAATTTTTTTTAAATAGGCCCCAAATTTCGCTTTGATTGTGCCTGATTACGTAAGTTTATATTCAAAATTTACAGTTTTACATATTTAGATTTTAGACCATTGGTGTAAAAATCTAGGCACCAGCGGGGGGCAATCACTCACCACGGAGTAAAATTTAATAGCATTCTAGCAAGAAATTTATACAAATTATTAGATGATACAAGTAGAAAAAAAATTAGTAGTGAGAGCATAGGAGCAACTGGCGCAAAGACTTTTGCACCCCTGTGTTAAAACAAAGAGGTGTACCTACCAATCCATATTTTATCACATGTTCTCAATATTAGAAGTTTTACGGGAAGTGTAAATTATAATTATCATCTATTTGAGATCTTCGAAATAAGCCTGCGTAATTTTTGTGATAAAATATTAATAACAGTAAAAATCATTGATTTACAGTATAACTATTTAGTTTCTTACACGTCAAAACCTTGTATGATTTCTTTGTTTTTCAAATTGATTACTTAGAGAATGATAAGAATATAGTTATTATATTTTCGGGTTTTTTTTTTTTTAACATTTACTTTTTGATATTGAGTAATTTTAATATGATGGAAAAGCTAGGGGTCTTCCTCTGGTATTTTATTTATTTATTTATTTTCGTAGTCATTATCGTCCAAACTCTTCAAAAATTTTTGGAATTAAAACATGTTTTCACAGTTTTTGACAAGCAATCCAGAAAAAATATTGATATATATTAATAAAATGGCTGGTATAAAGACTTTTTTTCAGTTGGTATATTTAAATCGTTAAGAAATAACATATGTTTATTTTCAATAACAGAAAATTTGGAATGGAGAAGGAATATGGCTACCCAATTTCATTTTTGAAGTATAATGGAGGAGTAGACTTGGAACTAACCCTTGGAACTTGGATACCCTGTACCAAAAAAAATTCTCGATTGTCTGCGGCAGATACTACAGAGGCAGAAAATAATCCATAGGTAAAATGTTTTGCAATTGCAGCGTTAATTAAACATTTACTTTTAACGATTTTACGCATTTTATTCAGTTCTGTTAATAACCAACTCACATTTTTGCATTCAGTAATAAAGTGTTAAATATAATAGAGAGCAAAATAAATGTTTGATGAAAAAATAATCTACAAAGAAGAAAAGTAAATCTGTAACACCCGTCTACATTCTTTACCTTTCTGCTATAAGGCTTGCAATATGAATAGTGATTGCAAAAAATAGTGGATATGACTGAGTATCAGCATTTTTTATTGCACAGTCTTGATCATAGTTTCTTATTTTAATTTTTGAAAAACAAATAAAATCAAACGAAAAGTCGATATTTGATTTTTTTTTTTTTTTAAATCAAAGGCTTGATACATTTCTTGTAATATTTCAAACCCATAATGGTAATAATAATATAATGACTATTAGTTATTACTAATAGCATAATTTTATTTGTAGGTACATTTAACTCACACATAATCTAGCTAAAATAGCGTCTCAGTATTATCATTGTTAAACGCATGCTTTTTACTTATTTCTAGTTAGAATTTTTTTTAAGGGGTCTCAGGAGTCTTACTTTTTTCCTGGTAGTGCGATTTAGCAACATATACATTTGATTTTTTTTCTCAGTCCCTATTAAACTTAAATGCATAAAACTTTTTATATAAACAACTTAATATCTCTTCTATTTAAAATAATTTTTTTAACATTCTATATTGAATTTTTATTATATATTTTTTATATTTAATTTTTATTTAAAATTTAAATTGTTCTTTGACTGCGCGCAACATTTCTCAAAAAATAATAAAGCAATTTGTATGAAACTTGGTAAATATCTTCATTTTAAGTTTAAGAACAACATATACCTCAAATTTAGAATTTTAATTACATTGATTATTGATAATTGGCAATTTTTTTAATAAAAAATGATTTTTTTTTTCAATTTTTTCAATTTAAATTTAAATTTTAAATATATAAATGCATAAATTGCTTTAAAATGAGGTATAAGTTCAAGATACAACACTTTTGCACCCTTATCACCTATTTTAGCGGTTCTTGAACTTATAATTTTGCTAGAATCCTGCGCGCAATGGATACAAGTCTAATTTCTTTTTAATCAAAATTAAACATTAAAAGAATAGAGTAGAATTTCAATGTAGAATATTAAAAAAAAAATTATTTTTAATAGAAGAGATATTAAGTTGTCTATATTAAAAATTTTATGCATTTATGTTTTATAGGGACTGAGAAAAAAAAATCAAATGTGACATGTTGCTAAGTTGCCCTACCAGTCAAAAAGTAAGACTCCTGAGACCCCTTAAACTTTTTAACCTCTCTTCCATTCTCCAAATAAACAGAGTTTTTTAATTGACTTCTTTTTCATACCCTACCCTTCATAATAATTACAGATTCACTGTCGCGAGATGCCACACGCGGCTAATTTTATGCTGCGACCTGTAACTTTCGGTGCTTAAAGGGGTGCGGGAAACAAATATATTCAAATTTTATTAAACAGTTTTATTACATTAAAAATTCTTCTTAAAATTACGTTTAAAACCTTGTTTCTATTTTAACTGTAACCAAGAAATATTATTTTTTTTTCTTTTTGGTTTCTTTATAAAATCTAGTTTTCAAAGCAATCGTTCTCATAAAAATGACTTTCTGTGAAAATGCTTTTTTTCTTCATGAGTTTTTTCACCATTTCTTGTATTTAAATTACTTTAACCCAATAGCGGTTAAAAAAAAATCTTGTTTAAATTTGGAAAAAATCTTTTTCAATTGTTTTATAATTGTCTATTTGTTGTTGTAATTATTGTATTTTGCTTCAGCAAATTTAAAAAATATATATTTAATTTTAAAAATATGATTTTAAAAAATTACATTTTTTTTTTTTTTTTACTTTAAATATTTTTTAATTTTATTCAAATTAATGCTTTTAAAATTCCTAAATCAGAATTAAAGCTTATATATTTCTGTTTATATAAATGAAAAGAAATTCTACAAATAATATTTCGAGTTATAACGATTTTAAATTACCCCACTTTTTAATAACTATTAAATTAAAAAAAAAAAAAAAAAAAAAAAAAAATTATGAGAAATTATGTCACGTGCTTTTGTTTCAAAATGAAATGGTAAACAATCAGAAAAAATTTCAACTGAATAAATAACAATTACTTGATAATGTGTGCAATGTTGAGAGAATGTATTAAATTAAGGATTTCATTTCCGACAATTCCATTTTTGTTTAAACACATAGCCTACACTAGGCTCGATAAGAAATTTTCAATCTAAATATTAATTCTATGGTATTGTTATTTAGAGCCCCCCCCCCCCCCTTTTAATATTTTTAAATGATTTTTTTTCACACAGGGTGCAGTACGTAAATTTTATTGTGCATTTCTACTTTTTCAATTGTTTGTTACAGTTTTAGGTAGCTTTCATTAGAAAAAGTAAAAAGCTATCTATATTGCAACCGTCCGGAGAAAAGCACTTCCGGAAAATTTTGGTATATTTTCATCGATCATGACTCCCAGACCCCAAAACCACCCTCCGTTCAAATGTTGACATATATATATATATACAGGGTGTATCTAAACAATTGGGCAAAACTTTAAGAGGTGATAGTACACATCAAGACAAACAATATTGAATAGGAAACTAAGGGACCCAAACGTCTTCCGAAGGAGATAGGTGCCATTAAAGTTTAGGAACTAAAATTTCAAATAAGCATAAAAAATGGAAAAATTTGTCGATTGATTTGCGGTTTTCACTAAAACTACTCTTTGTGTCAGTATTTTCTTTAGAATAAGTTGTAAAGATAAATTTCAAAAAATGCCAATAGAGGGCACTTTAGACTTTGGAGTAACAAAAATTTATTTTTGCCGTTATTTTTGCATCTTATTAAATGTTTTCGGAAGCTTAGACTTAAACTTAAATTTTGAGCTCAAAATCTGAATATTTGTGAGTGCTTAAGTAGCGTAAACTGAACTGTGTATAGAGGTTCAAATTTCAAATGATTATAAAAAACGGAAAAATATGTCGATTCGTTTGTGGTTTTTGCTAAAACTACTCTTTAAATCAGTCTTAAAAAAAAAATAAATAAATAAATAAAAAAAAAAAAAAATAAAGATAAATTTCAAAAAATGCCGATAGAGGGTGCTTTAGACTTTTGAGCAACGAACAAGTATTTTTTGTGGTTATTTTTTGCATCTCATTAAATTTTTTTAAAAGCTTAGACATAAGTAGTAGGAAAAGGACAGTACGGGGACATGCGGAGGGACAGAGGGATTGTCCCTCCGCATCCCTCCGCGTCCCTCCGCATCCCTCCGCGCCCCTCCGCATCCCTCCACGTCCCGCCTGCGGTGCCGCCTGCGGTACCTCCTGCCCCCACCATGCATCCCCCTCCACAAACGCCCCCTAGTGGAAAAAAGGAACATTCTATTATAACAGGATAGGTGAACAACCTTCCCTAATTAAAAATATTACCAATCACATCTCAACTCGGAATCATACTATAAGATGAAGATTAAATTTATATTTGAATTTTGAACAACCATAATTTTAATGAGTATTATTAATTAAGCGAAACACCGGAAAAATATCAGTTTTTAACCATTTTATTTAGATTTCTTCAACTACAAGATGAGATTATCAATTTAACTCAAGAAAGTTAAACATATATTTGAATTTTGCTTCATAGACATCTTAATGAGTAGTATTAATTAAGTAAAAACAATAGAAAATATCCAGTTTTATAGAAAAAGACTGATTTCTTACGATTTTTATCAACTATATGATCAATGTAACGACTTAAAAGTTGAAAGTTAAACATGTATCCTAGTTTTTCAACAGCTATAGCCTTAATGAGTATCGTTAATTAAGTAAAAAAACAATGGAAAATATCAAGTTTTATGGAAAAAGACTGCTCTCTTACGATTTTTATCAACTTAAGAGAGAAAACTTAAACATACATTTCAGTTTTTCAACAGCTATAACCTTAATGAGCATTCATAATTAAGTAAAAAACAATGGAAAATATCGATTTTTATAGAAAAAGGCTGATTTCTTACGATTTTTATCAACTGCAACATCAGTGTATCGACTTACAAGTTGAAAGTTAAACATGCATTCTAGTTTTTCAACAGCTATAATCTTAATGAGTATCGTTAATTAAGTAAAAAACAATGGAAAATATCAAGTTTTATAGAAAAAGACTGATTTCTTACGATTTTTTCAACTCAAACTTCAGACTATCAATTTGGTAGAAAGAAATTTAAGCATGCATTCGAGTTTTGGACAACCATTTCCTTCATGAACATTATTAATTAAGCAAAACAACAGAAAATATTAAATTTTTAACTGATTTCTTCATATTTATTTATTTTTTTATATATATATATAAAATCAGAATACACAACTTAAAATAGAAATTTAAACATATTTTTTAATTTTTGAACAGTCGTTACCTCAAAGAATTTCAATAATTGAACAATTAACAAAGGAAACTAATGATTTTTTAACGAAAAAAGACGAATTAAACGAATTTGGTTAACTTTTACTCTAAATGGAAATTTCATCATACTTTTATATACTAACTAAGTAGAATTTTAATGCATAAACGAACACATTTCAGTAAATATTCAACGCACACGCAAATATGAAAACAACACCTGCTTCTTGTGACGTCATATTGAAACCAAAAGTTATTCCTCCGAAGTCCCTCACCATACCTTTTCACCCCCATCTCCCCCAATTTTTTACCTTAGGTAGGGAAATGGACAATGCAATGACCTCTCATTCTTGTATATTTAGAAGTCTGGGAGAAAAAAAGAGACATTTTATACACTCCAATTTCATAACAGTTACCGCAATATCCCAAAATTTGAATTTTGGAAGACATAATCAGTATAATTAATTAAACAAAATAATAAAAATATTATTTTTTAAGGTGAAAAGGTGAATTTAAGCGAATTTGATTAGTTTTACAATAGTCTTTTGAACAACAACTTGGAAATATAGATTTCTAACAGAAGAATTAAACGTATATTTTAATTTTAACAACAAAAACTTAACAAGTATCATTAATTCAACAAAAATAAATATCAATTTTAAAGAAAAGACGAATTTGAATAATTTTACACTAGTATTTTCAAAAGCAACATAGAAATATCAATACTTATTCACATATTTCACTTATTCACTGTATTCAGTACTATATTTAATAAATATGGATACAATTTAAGAATTTTCTAATCTATAATTAAATATTAGCTGTATATTTAAAGTTACCCATGTTTTCAACATTAGTTCATAATCGTGAATTTTGTATTTTAAATACCATGTATTCAGGTTCAGATTATTTTCACTTGAAATCATACAGAATTTTTTAACAGAGTTTGTTTTTGAAATCATTGAAGCAACTGTATTTAATATTTTTAACACCAATTTTCTAAGATTTTCTAACATTTTCCGATTATACATTCTTCAGAAGTACATTTCTAAATGTTACAATCACTTTACATATCGAAAAGATATCATTGAAGCAACTGTATTTAATATTTTTAATACCAATTTTCTAAGATTTTTTAACATTTTCCGGTTATACATTCCTCAAAAGTTATTATTACGTATTCTAAACAATAGAAAATATTAATTTTAAGAATAAAAAGACGAATTTAAACAAATTTTATTAGTTTTACACTATTTTTTCTCACCTCCAACACGGATATATCAATTTTAACAGAAGAATTAAACGTATATTTTAGTTTTTAACAACAAAAATGTAATAAGTATCATTAATTAAACAAAAATAAATATCAATTTTCAAGAAAAGACAATTTTTTACACAAATTTTCAACTTTGAAATACATTTGCTTACATATATTGTTACAGTATATTACTAAACTTAAACTTTTTAAAAAGTTTGAATGTCTTTACAAAGGTTCATACTTATATTTTTCACGTCTTGACTGCATTCGAAATCTTACAACAAAAGTATACTTTTATTATTATTATTATTATTCTAGAAAACCTAAAAAATCGTTTCTTGCTGCTTTAGACACTTGACATATTAAAACTACTCTACCCATATAATTAATCAAATTAGGACATGATTCATCTTACACTTCAAAATTTCTGAATTTTTACAATACTTATTTTCATCAAACTTTATTCTTGATCCTATATATTTTAATAGCACAGAATTTTAACATCTGTTTTTATCTACTTATCAAAAATTATTAAAACACCCAACAACATTTTCCAAATATGAATATTATCTTTACAATTTAATAATGCAAAACATACACGAATACAAAGTTTAATTTTTACAAACATTTCATATTTCAAATCAAACTATTCGAAATTTTTACAACATAAGAGCAAACATTAGACGAACTTTTTAACATTAATATTGCTTACATCTTTTCATCATAACTTTTAACTATGATAATTATCCATTTTTAGGTTGATTGTCGAAAAACTGTAACTGAAATTACATAAACTTAATGTAAAAAACCATGTTCTCACACAATTTCTTGAAATTCAACAAAGAATTGACTATTACTCCAATACTTATCTACTTCAATCTCGACTCTCGATAGTATATAGATATTGCATCATTACATACTTACAACTCTTTTCAAACGTTTATCAGAAAATCAAGTCAATCAAAGTCTAGTAGTTATTACATACCTGTTCCTCAGAAATATTACTATCATATGAAACAGTAAAGAAAATTAATAGATATTTAATATTTAATAACTTCATACGTGAAATTACTGCTGAATAAGAATACTAATAATCAAAAAAATCAACTGTTGGACAAAAAAATAGTACAGATTACCGAAAATTCAAATCATTTTTTCTACAAAAATTACAAAAATTAACAAATGAATGACAAGTTAGAGAAATAACTAAAAAAAAAAATAATGAACATATTTACAAATTTATTAAAATCACACCTTTTTCTGGATTACAAACCACAATTTCTTGAAAAATTTAACACCGAATTTGTAAGATTTTAATCCTAGTATTACATACACTCAATAAATATTCAAAATTAAAAAAAAATAATTTTTTAGTCTCATTAATAAGCAGAAATTCTATATTAAAAGAATATTTTCATAGTAGTACTTATAAAAATGAGAGTTTACAAACTGATTTTCATAATTTTATCACATTTAAACTTAATATTTTACATAAAACATTATTTAATCAAATTTTATGCTTTCTAATTCAGTAAAATTCAATACTTTTTTAGTTTTTAAACCAATACCACAATATTTATTTACACCAAACTTGATTCTTCACCTTTTATATTTCCACATTACACACGTGAGATAAATACTAACTTGGATCAGGAGTTGAAGTCAATTGATTCCATTCGATTTTCATCATGTACGCATTGCTCCTACACGAAATTTCTTACTGCTATAATCATCTAATGTATTAAAACTAATCTACTCATATTTTTAATCAATTCATCAGATGTTTCATCTCGCACTTCTGAATTATCGTGCATCAAGTTGCTTAAAATATAAATACTATCTTTATAGTTTTAATGATATATAGTATACATGGTTTATCTTGAGTTAGCACTCCCATAGTATTAATCAAATTATATGTTTCATCTTGCACTTGATCTTAATGTTTTCATCGTGCATCTGAATTATCGTCCATCGAGTTTTTTAAATAATAATATATTTATAGTTTTTGATTATACATAGCATGTACAAATACAATCTTTAATTTTAACATTTCATATTTCAAATAACCTATTTCCGAAACCAAGCTATGTGAATTTTACCACAATGCTTATTATCATAGAATAATTTGTGTTTCACACTTTTCTAAAAATTATCAGATATGTACCCCTCAGAGAAATTACTATCATATGAATAAATGAAGAAAATTTAATTTATATTAAATGTACACGAAATTGATTGCAATATACATGTATTTAATAAAAATAAATAGGCGATTATTTATACATTAAACCTTTACTAAATATATATTTCTTTCATTATACAGATGTTTCAACAAGATGAATCAAAACAGCAGCAAACTTCAGAAATTAATGACCCGAATGATTCATCCCTAGCACATGTAGCGTTAACGAATAACACATATGTGAGTACTTATATGAGAAATACTAGAATTCGTATATGAAACGTAATTAGAGTAAATACAAAATGATTTGTCTTACTACCTACACTTTAACAAGTGCTTTTTACCTATATTATTGAAGAGAATCCTAACTGTGTCCATTTATTTCTACTACAGATGTGCTCTATTTGCTACAAACACTTCTTAAGTAAATGGAATTTAACAGAACATACAAAAATCTATACAGGTGAAAAACCTTACACTTGGAAAGATTACCATAAATGCTGTTTTCAAGGAGACGTGAATCAAAAATACACACATCATCATATAACGCATCATCAGATATATGTAAACTTAGCGAAGATATTCAAAAATTAGTCAGACTTTTGAAGAATTTAGAAATAAAGGAAGATATTTAGGCTATTTATCCATCATATTTTCACAACATTTACCACAATATCTCAAACTTAAAATTTGGAAGACATACACACTGCTGAAAAGTAATTTTGTGATTCTTCTAACCAGTATGAATGTATAGATGTTATTTTGCAGTGTATTCTTTAAATGCTCACATTAAATATTCTTTTATATGCATATATCGTTGTGTTTATTTTTCTAATACCTATTACATTAATGAAATACATAACATTTTAAGTGAAATAACACTCTCACAACTTAAAAAATGCATAAGAACATACAAAAATAAACAGATGTATGAAGAAATATGCAAGTTTACAAAATATTTTCATTGTTTTCTAGAAATATTAACAAAAAATTTTTACAATATGAAAAAATTGTAAAAGTGAAAAGATAAAACATAAATGTAAAAACAAAAACCACAAAGTGAAAAACTCATAACAAAGTTTTTGAAAAAAAATATTTACAACAAAATTTTTTTTTACAAAAACCAAAACTTCCAAAAATATTTTTTTCAAAAAATTTTTTTTTCAAAAACATTTTTTTTCAAAATAAGTTTTTACAAAAGTAAAAAAAAGAAAATCACAACGTTAAAAAAATGAAAAATTTTTGTTAAAAAAAGTGTAAAAAAATTGCAAAAAAATGTTGCAAAAATTTCAAAAAAAGTTATGAAAAAAGCTTCAAAAATTTCGTTGGTTTTAATGCAGTATGCAATGGCGAAACCATTGCATTTGCTATGGTAGCAAATGCAATGGTTTCGCCATTTGCTATTATAGCAAATGCAATGGTTTCGCCATTGCATACTGCATTAAAACCAACGAAATTTTTGAAGCTTTTTTCATAACTTTTTTTGAAATTTTTGCAACATTTTTTTGCAATTTTTTTACACTTTTTTTAACAAAAATTTTTCATTTTTTTAACGTTGTGATTTTCTTTTTTTTACTTTTGTAAAAACTTATTTTGAAAAAAATTTTTTTTGTAAAAAATGTTTTTGAAAAAAAAATTTTTTGAAAAAAATATTTTTGGAAGTTTTGGTTTTTGTAAAAAAAAATTTTGTTGTCAATATTTTTTTTCAAAAACTTTGTTATGAGTTTTTCACTTTGTGGTTTTTGTTTTTACATTTATGTTTTTTCTTTTCACTTTTACAATTTTTTCATATTGTAAATATTTTTTGTTAATATTTCTAGAAAACAATGAAAATATTTTGTAAACTTGCATATTTTTTCATACATCTGTTTATTTTTGTATGTTCTTATGCATTTTTTAAGTTGTGAGAGTGTTATTTCACTTAAAATGTTATGTATTTCATTAATGTAATAGGTATTAGAAAAATAAACACAACGATATATGCATATAAAAGAATATTTAATGTGAGCATTTAAAGAATACACTGCAAAATAACATCTATACATTCATACTGGTTAGAAGAATCACAAAATTACTTTTCAGCAGTGTGTATGTCTTCCAAATTTTAAGTTTGAGATATTGTGGTAAATGTTGTGAAAATATGATGGATAAATAGCCTAAATATCTTCCTTTATTTCTAAATTCTTCAAAAGTCTGACTAATTTTTGAATATCTTCGCTAAGTTTACATATATCTGATGATGCTTTATATGATGATGTGTGTATTTTTGATTCACGTCTCCTTGAAAACAGCATTTATGGTAATCTTTCCAAGTGTAAGGTTTTTCACCTGTATAGATTTTTGTATGTTCTGTTAAATTCCATTTACTTAAGAAGTGTTTGTAGCAAATAGAGCACATCTGTAGTAGAAATAAATGGACACAGTTAGGATTCTCTTCAATAATATAGGTAAAAAGCACTTGTTAAAGTGTAGGTAGTAAGACAAATCATTTTGTATTTACTCTAATTACGTTTCATATACGAATTCTAGTATTTCTCATATAAGTACTCACATATGTGTTATTCGTTAACGCTACATGTGCTAGGGATGAATCATTCGGGTCATTAATTTCTGAAGTTTGCTGCTGTTTTGATTCATCTTGTTGAAACATCTGTATAATGAAAGAAATATATATTTAGTAAAGGTTTAATGTATAAATAATCGCCTATTTATTTTTATTAAATACATGTATATTGCAATCAATTTCGTGTACATTTAATATAAATTAAATTTTCTTCATTTATTCATATGATAGTAATTTCTCTGAGGGGTACATATCTGATAATTTTTAGAAAAGTGTGAAACACAAATTATTCTATGATAATAAGCATTGTGGTAAAATTCACATAGCTTGGTTTCGGAAATAGGTTATTTGAAATATGAAATGTTAAAATTAAAGATTGTATTTGTACATGCTATGTATAATCAAAAACTATAAATATATTATTATTTAAAAAACTCGATGGACGATAATTCAGATGCACGATGAAAACATTAAGATCAAGTGCAAGATGAAACATATAATTTGATTAATACTATGGGAGTGCTAACTCAAGATAAACCATGTATACTATATATCATTAAAACTATAAAGATAGTATTTATATTTTAAGCAACTTGATGCACGATAATTCAGAAGTGCGAGATGAAACATCTGATGAATTGATTAAAAATATGAGTAGATTAGTTTTAATACATTAGATGATTATAGCAGTAAGAAATTTCGTGTAGGAGCAATGCGTACATGATGAAAATCGAATGGAATCAATTGACTTCAACTCCTGATCCAAGTTAGTATTTATCTCACGTGTGTAATGTGGAAATATAAAAGGTGAAGAATCAAGTTTGATGTAAATAAATATTGTGGTATTGGTTTAAAAACTAAAAAAGTATTGAATTTTACTGAATTAGAAAGCATAAAATTTGATTAAATAATGTTTTATGTAAAATATTAAGTTTAAATGTGATAAAATTATGAAAATCAGTTTGTAAACTCTCATTTTTATAAGTACTACTATGAAAATATTCTTTTAATATAGAATTTCTGCTTATTAATGAGACTAAAAAATTATTTTTTTTTAATTTTGAATATTTATTGAGTGTATGTAATACTAGGATTAAAATCTTACAAATTCGGTGTTAAATTTTTCAAGAAATTGTGGTTTGTAATCCAGAAAAAGGTGTGATTTTAATAAATTTGTAAATATGTTCATTATTTTTTTTTTTAGTTATTTCTCTAACTTGTCATTCATTTGTTAATTTTTGTAATTTTTGTAGAAAAAATGATTTGAATTTTCGGTAATCTGTACTATTTTTTGTCCAACAGTTGATTTTTTTGATTATTAGTATTCTTATTCAGCAGTAATTTCACGTATGAAGTTATTAAATATTAAATATCTATTAATTTTCTTTACTGTTTCATATGATAGTAATATTTCTGAGGAACAGGTATGTAATAACTACTAGACTTTGATTGACTTGATTTTCTGATAAACGTTTGAAAAGAGTTGTAAGTATGTAATGATGCAATATCTATATACTATCGAGAGTCGAGATTGAAGTAGATAAGTATTGGAGTAATAGTCAATTCTTTGTTGAATTTCAAGAAATTGTGTGAGAACATGGTTTTTTACATTAAGTTTATGTAATTTCAGTTACAGTTTTTCGACAATCAACCTAAAAATGGATAATTATCATAGTTAAAAGTTATGATGAAAAGATGTAAGCAATATTAATGTTAAAAAGTTCGTCTAATGTTTGCTCTTATGTTGTGAAAATTTCGAATAGTTTGATTTGAAATATGAAATGTTTGTAAAAATTAAACTTTGTATTCGTGTATGTTTTGCATTATTAAATTGTAAAGATAATATTCATATTTGGAAAATGTTGTTGGGTGTTTTAATAATTTTTTGATAAGTAGATAAAAACAGATGTTAAAATTCTGTGCTATTAAAATATATAGGATCAAGAATAAAGTTTGATGAAAATAAGTATTGTAAAAATTCAGAAATTTTGAAGTGTAAGATGAATCATGTCCTAATTTGATTAATTATATGGGTAGAGTAGTTTTAATATGTCAAGTGTCTAAAGCAGCAAGAAACGATTTTTTAGGTTTTCTAGAATAATAATAATAATAATAAAAGTATACTTTTGTTGTAAGATTTCGAATGCAGTCAAGACGTGAAAAATATAAGTATGAACCTTTGTAAAGACATTCAAACTTTTTAAAAAGTTTAAGTTTAGTAATATACTGTAACAATATATGTAAGCAAATGTATTTCAAAGTTGAAAATTTGTGTAAAAAATTGTCTTTTCTTGAAAATTGATATTTATTTTTGTTTAATTAATGATACTTATTACATTTTTGTTGTTAAAAACTAAAATATACGTTTAATTCTTCTGTTAAAATTGATATATCCGTGTTGGAGGTGAGAAAAAATAGTGTAAAACTAATAAAATTTGTTTAAATTCGTCTTTTTATTCTTAAAATTAATATTTTCTATTGTTTAGAATACGTAATAATAACTTTTGAGGAATGTATAACCGGAAAATGTTAAAAAATCTTAGAAAATTAGTATTAAAAATATTAAATACAGTTGCTTCAATGATATCTTTTCGATATGTAAAGTGATTGTAACATTTAGAAATGTACTTCTGAAGAATGTATAATCGGAAAATGTTAGAAAATCTTAGAAAATTGGTGTTAAAAATATTAAATACAGTTGCTTCAATGATTTCAAAAACAAACTCTGTTAAAAAATTCTGTATGATTTCAAGTGAAAATAATCTGAACCTGAATACATGGTATTTAAAATACAAAATTCACGATTATGAACTAATGTTGAAAACATGGGTAACATTAAATATACAGCTAATATTTAATTATAGATTAGAAAATTCTTAAATTGTATCCATATTTATTAAATATAGTACTGAATACAGTGAATAAGTGAAATATGTGAATAAGTATTGATATTTCTATGTTGCTTTTGAAAATACTAGTGTAAAATTATTCAAATTCGTCTTTTCTTTAAAATTGATATTTATTTTTGTTGAATTAATGATACTTGTTAAGTTTTTGTTGTTAAAATTAAAATATACGTTTAATTCTTCTGTTAGAAATCTATATTTCCAAGTTGTTGTTCAAAAGACTATTGTAAAACTAATCAAATTCGCTTAAATTCACCTTTTCACCTTAAAAAATAATATTTTTATTATTTTGTTTAATTAATTATACTGATTATGTCTTCCAAAATTCAAATTTTGGGATATTGCGGTAACTGTTATGAAATTGGAGTGTATAAAATGTCTCTTTTTTTCTCCCAGACTTCTAAATATACAAGAATGAGAGGTCATTGCATTGTCCATTTCCCTACCTAAGGTAAAAAATTGGGGGAGATGGGGGTGAAAAGGTATGGTGAGGGACTTCGGAGGAATAACTTTTGGTTTCAATATGACGTCACAAGAAGCAGGTGTTGTTTTCATATTTGCGTGTGCGTTGAATATTTACTGAAATGTGTTCGTTTATGCATTAAAATTCTACTTAGTTAGTATATAAAAGTATGATGAAATTTCCATTTAGAGTAAAAGTTAACCAAATTCGTTTAATTCGTCTTTTTTCGTTAAAAAATCATTAGTTTCCTTTGTTAATTGTTCAATTATTGAAATTCTTTGAGGTAACGACTGTTCAAAAATTAAAAAATATGTTTAAATTTCTATTTTAAGTTCTACTGTATTCTGATTTTATATATATATAAAAAAAAATAAATAAATATGAAGAAATCAGTTAAAAATTTAATATTTTCTGTTGTTTTGCTTAATTAATAATGTTCATGAAGGAAATGGTTGTCCAAAACTCGAATGCATGCTTAAATTTCTTTCTACCAAATTGATAGTCTGAAGTTTGAGTTGAAAAAATCGTAAGAAATCAGTCTTTTTCTATAAAACTTGATATTTTCCATTGTTTTTTACTTAATTAACGATACTCATTAAGATTATAGCTGTTGAAAAACTAGAATGCATGTTTAACTTTCAACTTGTAAGTCGATACACTGATGTTGCAGTTGATAAAAATCGTAAGAAATCAGCCTTTTTCTATAAAAATCGATATTTTCCATTGTTTTTTACTTAATTATGAATGCTCATTAAGGTTATAGCTGTTGAAAAACTGAAATGTATGTTTAAGTTTTCTCTCTTAAGTTGATAAAAATCGTAAGAGAGCAGTCTTTTTCCATAAAACTTGATATTTTCCATTGTTTTTTTACTTAATTAACGATACTCATTAAGGCTATAGCTGTTGAAAAACTAGGATACATGTTTAACTTTCAACTTTTAAGTCGTTACATTGATCATATAGTTGATAAAAATCGTAAGAAATCAGTCTTTTTCTATAAAACTGGATATTTTCTATTGTTTTTACTTAATTAATACTACTCATTAAGATGTCTATGAAGCAAAATTCAAATATATGTTTAACTTTCTTGAGTTAAATTGATAATCTCATCTTGTAGTTGAAGAAATCTAAATAAAATGGTTAAAAACTGATATTTTTCCGGTGTTTCGCTTAATTAATAATACTCATTAAAATTATGGTTGTTCAAAATTCAAATATAAATTTAATCTTCATCATATAGTATGATTCCGAGTTGAGATGTGACTGATAATATTTTTTAATTAGGAAAGGTTGTTCACCTCTCATGTTATAATAGAATGTTCCTTTTTTCCACTAGGGGGCGTTTGTGGAGGCGGATGCATGGTGGGGGCAGGAGGTACCGCAGGCGGCACCGCAGGCGGGACGCGGAGGGATGCGGAGGGGCGCGGAGGGATGCGGAGGGACGCGGAGGGATGCGGAGGGACGGTCCCTCTGTCCCTCCGCATGTCCCCGTACTGTCCTTTTCCTACTACTGACATAAACTTGAATTTTGAGCACAAAATCTGAATCACTGGGAGTGGTTAAGTAGCGCAAACTGAACTGAGTTGAAGTGGAGGGCAAGTTCAAATTTCAAATGATTATAAAAAAAAAAGAAAAAATTGGTTGATTCGTTAGCGGTTTTCCTTTAGAGAAAACCGCAAGCAATTTTCTTCAGTATTTACGTGAGTATTTTCTTAAAAATAAATTAAAAAAATTTCGTTAGAGGGCGCTTTGAACTTAAGAGTAATCGACAGCTATGTTTGACCGTTATTTTTTGTATCTAATTAAATACTTGCAAAAGCTTAGACTTAAATTTCGAGCTCGAATTCTGAATCATTGGAAGGGGTTAAGAAGCGCAAATTGAACTGTGTTCAGGAGTTGAAATTTACCCCCCCCCCCTCCCCCATCTCAAACACAGTTCATTTTTGCGCTACCTAATTACTCCCAACGATTCAGAATTTGAGCTCAAAATTTAAGTCTAAGATTTTGCATTTAATTAGATACAAAAATTAACGGTTGAAAATAGCTGTTGGTTACTCTTAAGTTTAAAGCGCCTTCTAACAAAATTTTTTGAAAGTTATTTTAAAAATTTATTTTCAAATAAACATTTACATATTACATACACATTGACATAAAGAATAGTTTTAGCGAAAACCGCAAACGGATCGACTAATTTTTTGTAATCATTTGAAATTTGAACCTGCCCCTCCCCTTGAACTCAGTTCAGTTTGCGCTACTTAACAACTCCCAGTGATTCACATTTTGTGCTCAAAATTCAAGTTTATGTCTAAGCTTCTAAAAAAAATTAATGAGATGCAAAAAATAACCGTAAAAAATAGTTGTTCGTTACTCCAAAGTCTTAAGCGCCCTCTATCGACATTTTTCAAAATTTATCTTTCTAATTTATTTTCGAGGAAATACCGATTTAAAGAGTAGTTTTAGCGAAAACCGCAAACGAATCGACCAATTTTTCCGTTTTTTATAATCATTTGATATTCGACCTCTAAACACAGTTCAGTTTGCGCTACTTAACCACTCCCAACTATTCATATTTTGAGCTCAAAATTTAAGTTTAAGTCTAAGCTTCCGAAAACATTTAATGAGATGCGAAAAATAACGGCAAAAAATAATTGATCGTTACTCCAAAGTCTAAAGCGCCCCCTATCGGCCTTTTTTAAAATTTATCTTTACAATTTATTTTGATGAAAATACTGACATAAAGAATAGTTTTAGTGAAAACCGCAAATCAATCGACAAATTTTTCCGTTTTTTATGTTTATTTGAAATTTTGGACCCTAAACTTTAATGGCGCCTATCTCCTTCGGAAGACATTTGGGACCCTTAGTTTCCCGTTCATTATTGTTTGTCTTGATGGGTACTATCACCCCTTAAAGTTTTGCCCAATAGTTTCGATACACCCTGTATATACATACATACATATATATATATATATATGACTTTTGTCATGCTGTAACTATCGTATTTATAAACCGATTTGAATGAAACTTGATATGTACATAGTACATAGAAATGGCTCGACCGAGTTCGTTGGGCAGCATCAGATGCCATCTTGTTTCAAAATGGTGTCCATTTAAGTTTATCAAAAATCTTTTAAATGTATAATGATGTACAAAGAAAAATTTAGAAATTGAGGAAAGATTCTTTCTAAAGTCTTTGATATTAATAATGAATTACGGAATACTTTTTGCTTTGTCTTTACCTTAAAAAGCGCGTGAAATATAGCAGTTTGGATTTTTAATGTGGATGACATTTTTTTTAATCAATTTGCCAGCGACAGCCCTTGTATATATTAATCGATTTCAATGTGAGTGTGCGCTTGTACATGAATTAAGATTTCGACCAAGCTCATTGGATTGTTTTATCCATTATATTGTTTTAAAATGGCATATACTTCATGATATCGTGGAATTTGGAGACCCTATAAATCGCTTAAAATAAAACCAGCTTCAATAAAAGATGACTAATTTATAAAAATTCCCATTAATATTCAGTATTGCCAAAAACGAGTATTCAATCTTATATAATCGGACTCCACTAATTTGAGCTTCGTATGTTTGAATAACATAACTTAATTTAAAATAAATAAATAAATAAATAAATAAGGTATATGAAAGCTACCTTTTCCTCCCGGCACTGCCGGAAGGACTTTTTTATGTGCAGATGCTTCTACATTGAAAGCAGTTCTGAAAATAAAACTATTTTCGCTTTAAGAAATGGTTACAAAAGTTGAAAAAGTACAAACACAAAACAATAGGGGAGAGTGGGGATACTTGAGCATAGGGGATACTTGGGCCACCCCTATTATCTCTACAGTTGGTTAATTTTTCTTTCTAAAACTGCCAATATGTTAACACATTTATAGTTTTGAACATGTAAAAAAGAAATCACACATCTTGGTACCATTTTGAAAGTATAGTGATCAATAGTTGTATTTTCCCTATCTGAAGTAAATTTTTGGGTACATGGTTTTTTTGTTTTTTTGTAATCAAAGTTTTGTTTAAAGTTGCAACTATATACATAAATTTAATAAGCATAATTTCAATTGTATTTTGAATCTAAAATAGTTCTAATAGCTGCATGCTTTATTTAGTAAAACTCTGGGAAACAAAACTAGTGGTAGTGGGGATACTTGAGCCAGTGAGAGTGGGGATACTTGAGCCATGTCTCAACCCTCCCCACTAGAAATTAAACATAGGAGAAACAAACAAAAAATAAAATTCCTTCCTTATATTCACTAATAGATTTTTTTCTGGATAAAAGAGAGAATAATTTTTCATTTTATTTTATTTTTCTTAAAAAAATAACGACTTAAAAATGTTTAAAAATGTATATTTTTTAAATGAAAATATCCATTTTAATTTTCATTTTGACTAGCAAAATAGCCTGTCTAGATAAATGTAAACATAGTTTTCAATTTAACTTTTATTAAATTAAAATAACTTTTTAAAACTGTTTTACAGGCTATAATCTCTAATATTTTAATTAGTTAGGTCCAACATATTAAAATATTTATTTTTTATTAATATAACATATTAAGATTAATATCTTATATTGAAATCGTAACCTCTGTTGCTGTAATTTTTTTAACTAAGAAAATTGAAGAAAAATTGGTAAAAAGAGCGCACAAAAAACAAGAAAAGCAACAAAAATCCCAGTTCAAACTTACCTGCATGGAGCCAAGGAGGAAGACAAAATCTTTTCCTGTGAAATCAAAAAAGTGTTTGAAATAGTAGAATGATACATCTGGCTTAAATTCCGACAGCTACTAAATTAAAAGCATGAGTTCGACATTATCATTAGAGGAAAATTCTGCCAGTGATGGTGATGATGTGAAAAGAAAACCTTCTATTGATTGTTGGTTACTAATAAAATATGCCAGAAAGAAAACTAAAAATATTTGTTGGATAAGCACTTAATATTTTGAAAATGAAATTTGCCCGAAGAATAGCAGATTCCAAATTTAAATGGCTCTGAACTGAGGGTGTTTCTACCGTCGTTATAACTCAAGTTGAAATTATCATTTGACAACCAGTTCTAACGACAAAAAATGATAGTATTACTAACTTTGTTTTCTCAATTGGTTTAGAAGGACGTTATGTTTCATAATTTATCATTCTGTAAAATGTTTGTGCAAAAATAAAGCGAAAAAAATTACTTTTGTAGGTATTTTTCCGTAGTGGCTCAAGTATCCCTTCACCATGGCTCAAGTATCCCTCCCATGGGGATACTTGAGCCACCATGTAAAACAAAAAATAAACATTTTTTATGCATAGAAAATTAGTTCAAAATTAATTGAAAGTGGTTTTCAGTTGAAGAAAAAATATCAAATTTTCATTTTCAATATTTTATTTTATTATAAGAAATTATAAAAAATTTAAAAAAATTAAAATTCAAAAAATGGCTCAAGTATCCCCATCTTGCCCTATATATCAATTTAAAATTCACATCCAAAAAAAAAAAAAAAAAAAAAAAAAAAAAAAAAAAAAAAAAAAAAAAACAGTAAAAATAAAAATACTAAAATACAAGTTAGAAAATTCTAAGAAATTTTCCCGTGAATTTAACATTAAATATTGGCATTTAGCCACGGGACTGGTGTAGATTCTTAAGAGTCATGGGAAGTACCACACTAGTCATGGGGAGAAACGAACGCACTAATGTAAATTCTATGGGAGCGTTATTTTATAATATTTAACATGGATATAAATATTGTTTAGTAATTTCTGTGTAGGATAACTGAGGGCGATGTACCTGCGGTAGTTTTTTAATTTTTAGATCTTAGTTTTAGACTTTTTTTTAGTTTTCTTTCATTTACAGAACTGGTTTGGAAATTGAAACTACCCAAATATATATACAAATTCTATAACTAAAATAGGAAAATGAAAAGTAGCCCAGTAGATCATATATTGTATGTATGTATATATATATATATTAAAATCAAAGCGAGAAAATTGAAAATAACGCTCCCATAGGATTAATATTAGCATTCTTGTTCCTTCTTGTGAATATTGAAATAACCTCTTAAGGTGATTTTGTGAAACCATTTCTACAAATTACTTTTGTATTTTTTTCGATAATATATTTTAATGCTTATACCCATATTGAATGAATCTTTTTCTTTAAGGTACTTGATGTTGGTCAACCCTGTGTGTGGTACAAACTGCAAATTATCAATTGGCGGATAATCAAAATGCAGCAAGTGGGGAAAACTATTGGAATTTTTATATAAATGTAAATGACACACTGTGTAGAAGAAAATAAATTGTATACATAAATATTAAAACAATGCATCATGATATAGTGTATTAATGTAATTTAATCGTTGTAATAAATATCTTTTTATATTTTAATTGCTTGTTTTAAATATGTCTGAATCATAATGATATTCATTTATTTTGTAAATGTTCTAAAATATTTATATTTGTAGTTTTAATATGATTCTCAAACCCTCTCCTTAACAATGCGAAGTTTTAATACAATTTTAAACTTATTTTTAAGCATGAATGTATAAATTTAGTCTTGACTATTTAAATATTTGGAAGGAAAATACATTTTTCATTTTTTATTAACTTTTTTTCGCGTTATAGGCAATTTTGCCCACGACAACTAGTTTTTACTTTTCTTGATCTGTAGGGAGAATTAAAGTTTGTTATTAAGATTATAAGCTATAAATTACATATCAATATAGAACAATATAATAGCACATTGCCATAAAAAAAAATTAAAAAGTGGTGATTTGCTAGACAGTGACATTCTTAAACTTTTAAATAAATGTAAGAAATTTTAGATTTGTATGTTGAGTAAATAAAAATAAAAATCCCAATTTCCAAGTAAGTAACAAGAATATTAATGTATATGTATAATTTTGACCACTTTTATTAATTTTACTTTATTTTTTGAAAGTGTATGTGATTTGTATTCTCTTCACGCCCTTCTGATCCTTTAGTTTTTATAATTATGTCTGTGAAACAACAAAAGAAGTGTGAAATAATTTTTCGGCAGTCAGTACTCTTGAATTATTTGTTAATATTTAATAAAATTTAATAAATTGTTACTATTTAATAAAAATAATATAAGATCAATTAATTATTTTCAGTTTTAATAATTTATAGAAATGTAAGAAAGTAATTTAATATTAGCATTTTATTTTATCAGAGATCATCTCACATTATCATAGCGGTCACAAATGTAAACACTTTTTTGTGATTTTTATTTTTAATTCACTAAGTGCATACTACTTTTACAACATCTTTATACCTCTATTTTAAAATAATAATTTTCGCTGTATATTTAAATCTGAAATGTGACAGCAGTAACTATTTTAAAATAGTGGTATAAAAAATAAATGTAGAAAAGGTGTAGTAATTGGCAGCTATGTAAGTATAATTCAAATTCATTGTTTCTAGTTACATTTTACCATAATTTTTTTTTGAACAATTGTACGTAATGACAAAAAACAAAAAGAAAAAAAATATTTCTTAAGAAATACAGAAAATTTAATATTTATGAAAAATAATATATATATATATATATATGTATTGTTTTTTTACCAGCATGCATATCATTGCACAACTTGATGATCTACAAATGGTTTTACTAAAATTTTTATCAAGATATTTAAATGTATCCTCACATATCTAATATTTCTGGCCAAAATAAGTTTTTATAATAAGAGTGAGACTTGTGCTTACCATGTATATTCGTCGATTCTGATTACAGAATAACACATAAGAATATCCCATGTTTGACAGGATAATATAAAACAAAAAAGGACTGTAAAGAGAAACTTGTTTGTTTTAAAATATGCAATGGGTATGACAAGAGTTTAAAATGACTATGTTTTAGAAATGATGCTTGGTAAGTGTTATCCATTATAAGCAATATAAATTTCTAGACAATATCTGAAATATATCATCCCCTAACATATTATGTCTTGTGGAAGCGGCTACCTCTGCTTGAGACAATCTTGAGACAAGACCTACATTCATTCTCACCTCAAGAGAGTAGAAGTAGCAATTCTCCCACAAGACGATGCGTTCGTGATGATAGATTCCAGACATCGTCTTGAAATCTATATTGCTCGCAATGGAAGACACTTTCCAGAAGTCATTCCTGAAAAATAGTCATTTTAAACTCTCGTCATATCTATTCTATATTTTTAACAAATAAGTTTCTCATTAGAGTCGTTTTTGTTTTTTTTAACCTGTCAAATGTGGGAGGTTTTTTTTTGGATCATCCTTTATTTTTTCGGTATATATACCGTATATTTCATTTACGGTACACATACTGATTACAAATGTTTTTACGGTACATATACCGCACATCTAATTTACGGTATATATGTTGTATGAATATTTTTTACGGTACATATGTCGTACATTTAATTTACGGTATCTGTGCTGTAAAAATATTTTTTACGGTACATATACCTTACATTTAATTTACGGTATATATGCTGTAACTATATTTTTTTAAGGTACATGTACTTTAAATACTTTACGGTACATATACCGTCCAGTTAAATTACGGTACATATACTTTAAATATTTTACGGTACATATACCACAAAATATTTAAATTTATGTTCAGTTAAATTACGGTACATGTACTTTAAGTATTTTACGGTATATATACCGTCCAGTAAAATTACGGTAAAAGGAAGTGTCACAAAGTTGACGGTATAACCACCGTGATTCGAGACCAAAATTTTTTACAGTGAATGTTTGTGACACGACAAAGATCAAGCCAATTTTTGATTAACAGAAGATTTATAGGCGTAACATCGCTTTTTTGCTCCAGATGTCTTATGGAAGCTGTTGCTGGAGCAACTTCAGTATGATCTGTAGTTTTTGTATCCATAGCAGCATGTAGCATGCACAGTGAACTGAAAAGTGTGGTCTTTTGAAGGCTCATTCACATAAAAATATAAATGGCTTTGTTATTGGTTTGGTTAACGGAGATCTCGATTAATTGAAGCTCGGTTTATCAAGGTTCTGCTGTACCTTTAAAATTCGGCCATTCTGTTATAGACACTTTGTATTTGCTGGTTCCATATTCAGGTTAAGCTGTGTATCTTAAGAGTTTACTCAATTAAATCTAAAGCACTGGCAATGTAAAGAAAACATTCGGTACTATTCTTTTACAATTTCTTACAGGCATTTTAATCTTTCTAAATATTTTTTAAAAGGATAACTGCGGTCTGTAAGTAATCTACTAACCCGCTTTTTTGCTGGTAATTTTATTATTTAATGTTATGTTAGTGTTAAATAAACCTATGTAATAAAATGAGTCGATTCTATCGCTGTGTATAACTAGACATCGTAAGAAAACCAGTTTAAAAATGTTTTTTGTTTAATAATTAAATTAAACTTTAGTATACTAAATGAGTTATTTATACTTCTAAAAATAATGTACAGGGATATATGAAAAACTGAAATATTTCCTCTATTCATTAATTTTTTTCTACTTTTGTTACGCATATATTTTTTGAGTTTTGAGTTTTGAGTTTCGAGTTTTGATGTTTATTTTAACTCTAGCTTGATTTTATGATAAGCATTATAATTATGCCTAATAATTGTCCTAACCATAGTTTATTCGGATTTAATGTTTTTAGTATTCAATACACTAATCAATGTGAAAGATTAAATTTAGTTTTAGAGTTAGATTTTCACATTAGGAAAATGACTTAAAATTTATGCCCTGAATGCAATGGATTGATTCCATCGTTGCATGTATCTAGAAATCGTTAAAAATCAGTTTAATTTTTTTTGCGCTTTCTAATTAGGTTAAATTTTAGTATAGTGCATGATATATATATACATCTAAAAATAATTCTCAGTTAGAAACAAAATTATTGGAGTATTTGCCCTATTCCTTAAATCAATTTTATACTTTTTTTACACATATATTTACAAGTTTTCAGATTCATTTAATGTTTATTTTAAAGGGATGATTTTATGATTAATATTATAATTATGCCTAATAATAGTCATAATTATAGTTTATTGCGATTAATAGTTTTAAATATTCATTACACCTATCAATGTGTAAGATTAAACTTTACAATTAGATTTTCACATTAGGAAAATAAGTTAAAATTTATAGACTAAAATATACTAAATTGTTCCACTTGGAAAAGTAAATAACTGTTTATGGGTCTTAAAATTTATTTATTATTATTATTATTATTATTTTTATTTACTGTAGCTTGTTTTTATGACCCCCAATAATTGTCATAATCGTAGTTTACTGTGATTTGTAACGTTGAAGTATTCATTACATCAATTAATATTAAACATGAAACGTAGTTTTACAGTTAGATTTTCATGAGGGAATATATATTAAAAATTTTGAATATTAAGTTAAAAAAAGGTTAGATAACTTTTTTAAGTTGCAATTTCTAGGCTGGAAAATACACCAGTTTCACAAATAACTTGATATTCTTATGAAAATTACATCCGGGCATTTGTTCCAGATATCCCTATAAACAAATACAGATTTTTTTTACAAAAACTTTTGTTGTATGAAACAATATTGTAAAATGGAATTTTTTGGAAGGGATTTACAAAATCTTTAAAAATTGTATCTAAACACGAATATTATTATTGTAATATGTAATGGTAAAAAGGGGAAATTTTGAAATGGTGTATTATAGCATTATCTACTTATGCGAAATGCATGTTTAGATAAATGTACACTGTAAAAAAAAATTAAAGTAGCCGAATAAAGTTTCAAATATAAAGTTGCCGAAATCTGTATTGTTACTAACATTGTATCTGAACTCAGTACAAGAAAAAATGTAAATCTACAAAACTAATTTTTGTAAAGTTACAGAAATCTGTAACTTTACAATACAGTCTACTAAATACAACAAAGTCTACGAAAATTAAAGCTATCTTACTAAAATTTTGTCTATAACCTGGGTCATATAAGAAATTCTTGGAATCCCAGTTTCATTAAATATTCTTAGTAATCTTACAACTGTTTTTAATTTTCAGCGCAAATCTGTATCTGTTACGTGCATTTTTACTGTTACCGTTACATAAGAAAAGTTCTAGGAATCCCAGTCTCCCAGAAAACTTTTAGTAACTTTACAGATTATTTTTACAGTGTAGGTACTAAGAATTTCAGGGCAAACCGTACTATTAATATATTTAAATAACAAAGCTGCTTTTGTAGTCATCTGCTCTGAGCTGCTACTGATACAAATTTTGCTAATTAATATTATTTTATTAAATAAAAGTTGTTCACTTGTAATACATTTTTTTAAATAATCTAACTTTTATATTTTAATTTTAAATTTTTTTATGGAATGTCTCCAAAATAGTAAAAATTGGGTTTCCATTGCCCGTGTTTCCAAAATTGTTTCCATTTTTTTTGATAAAAGAGAAATAGTAAAAAATACACAGTTTTTCAATGCATAAATATATATGTATATGAATGTGTATGTGCACATGTATGCATAAGTTGCACACGATTTTTTTTTATTTTTATAAGCGCATAAAAGTCAATACTTATTGCAAAAATTTGAGAATACTTGCTTTTAAATTTATTTTAGCTATATTAGAATTTTTTTCCATACAATTAAATCAAAAATACATTATTATTTGTATAACTGTAGTTAAGCATAAAAGTACATATAAAACGTGTGTATGAAAAGCTTGTACAGGTTACGTTAGGCTTAGATTGAAATGTAATTTTAAGTCAATAAAACAAGAACAAAAGAGGTATATGATTGTTTCACGATGACGTGTTTTACGATTATTTTTCTTTCTTATTTCTTAACATTAGAAAGAAATAAGAAAGCCTTTAATAGTTCTGAACTATTTCATATATTAAGTATTGCAGGCAAAAATCTCCCATCTTTTGTATTTGTTTTACAATATACTTTTCTACATCAGAAACTTTTCAATAATAAAATCTTCATTCTGTTGGTTCGTATAAAGTCTTATGAAAATCAAATCCGATAAATATTCCGTTACCTTTCATAGGGGAACTGTTTTTATAAGCAATATATTTACATCAGTATAAAAAAAAATTTTTTATTTATGTTTCAACTGTTTGTGATAGCAACTAAAATAAAAAAAAATATTTTCCGTTATAACTCAAGTCCCTTCTTTGGCATTTTCCCCCTAAATTTATCTACAGATATTTGAGCATGTAATGTAATTAAAAATTAGATCCATCACACTGTAAAAAAAATCTGTAAAGGTACTAAACATTATCTAGGAAATTGGGATTCCAAGAACTTTTCATGTAATGGTAACAGGAAAAATCCATGTAACCGATTCTAAAACTTTAATTTTTCCAGTTACTGTTACAAGAAAAGTTCTTGGAATCCCAGTTTCCTAGAAAATGTTTAGTACCTTTACAATTTTTTTTTTACAGTGCACTTCTGAACTCATTATAAGTTAATGTGTGAAATAATCTTAATGCTATATACTTTTCAAACATATAACTCTAATATTCAACTTTTAAAGCTATTTAAATTTTCGTTTATAATTCATTGTAAAATGCTATTTTTTCTGCCTTTATATTAAAATATTTCATTTTAAAACAAAAAAGTTTCTCAAGGGAAAAAAAATATATCTTCAAATATTATACCTAACCCTTAGATTCTTCATTATTATTATCACACTTTTATGCAATCATCAAAGACAAAGATGCGTTTGTAGGAATTTTAAAGCATTTGTGAAACTTTTACTATATCCCTTAACATTACGTATTTTTAAGATATGTACATTTTAAGCTTTTATACTGAAGATTTAAAATTTAGAATTGCAAAATGCATACGAAGTATTCATGCACAAAAAACATATTCGAAGTTCTGCTTTTGTATGTGGAATAATTGTGTCCTTTACAAAATAATATATAAACGTTGGAAGTAATGTCTTAATTTTCAAAATATAAATGTTACATTAGAAAATTATTTGTGGCATTGCATTTTCCTTCATGGGTTTTGTATTTGGATAAAGATATACGAATTTCATGCAAAAAGAATTATTCACGCTGCAAGAATTTGTTTCGTCATTTAAAATTCTCAAATATGCATAAATATTTAATTTAATCAGTCTTTCAAAGCTAAAATAGTTCTAGCCATATTAAACACGCATATGAAAAATTTGTGCATGGAATAGATGAATGGAAGAACCTTATTTCTATGTGGCTGAAATAACTTCTATGTCTCTTTATAATTAAACTGTTGATTTTAACTAGTCGTTGCGTGGGGGGGAGGCATCGTAATACTTCTCCATCACGGATATGCATAATATAAAATTTGAAAATAAAACATGTGTAAAAAAATTATAAAATGCTTCGCCTTTCGAAAATGAAATTTAAACGTATATTTAAATATTTTTTACACATAGTAATGCTATATTAATGAATTGCTGATGAACAATTTCGATAAATTATATAAAACACCAAACTTCTCAAGTAGTACAATCAATTGCGAAAAAATACATGATTATAACTCCAAAAATAATAATACACTATTAATTAACAGTTTACTGCGACCGATTAGGCGTCTTAAATCCAATTAAAATATATCTTTGAATTGTCATTTGAATGAAATACAGGGTCATGAAAAATCGAAAAGTGCAGAAAATAAGATTATAAATATCTCCGAAACTAATTATGAGATCAACTTCGTTCTTTATGCAAAATTTGTGTTATTTTATTGTACAAAATTTTGTATATACCTTTCATTAGAAAATATATTTCAAGAGGTAGAAAAAAAATAGTTTCGGATAATCGATGTTACTGACGTTAAATAAGCCTGTTTCCGTTCTTGCATGCTAAATACATACAATTTTTCAAGTCTCTATCTCAATTTCTTCAGAAGATAGAGTGTTTAGAAACAAGCAGACATACAGACATAGAAACGGAATTTTGTTTCTAAAAATATGTTTTTCGGAATTCCCAGCGTGTGAAAAGTGTAAATCTTTCAAAAAACTTTTCGATCATCAAAACGATTGCAAGACTTACTTTTTACTTACCCATCATACGTAGTATAGGGTAAGTCTTGCAATCGTTTTGAAAATCGAAAAAAATTTTTTGACGGATTTACACGTTTTAGATAGTGGAGATTCCGAAAAACATATTTTTAGAAATTTTTTTTGCCGTCCGTCCGTCTGTGTGTCTGTCTGTAACCGCCCTATCTCCCGAACAAATTGAGATAGAGACTTGAAATTTTGTATGTAGTTAGTATGTAAAAATGGGACAAAGCCTATTTAATATCAGCAACCTCGATTATCCGGAACTATTTTTTTCTGACTCTCGAAAAATACGTTCTGATGAAAGGTATATAAAAATTTTCGAATTTTTTTGTTCTAAGGAATGGACGTAAAAGGCAATAAAATAACACACATTTTGCATATAGAACAAAGTCGACCGGATTATTAGTTGCCGAGATATTTCTAATCCTGTTTTCCACATTCTTCGATTTTTCATAAACCTGTATTTCATTCAAATTTCAATTCAGAGGTATATTTTAATTGAAAATGAGACGTTTAATCCGACGCAGTTAATTGTTAGTTAATAGAGTTATTATTTTTGGAGTTATAAGGATGTTTCTTTTACGCAGTTTGGTACTTCTTGAGTAGTTTGGCATTTTATATAATTTGTTGAAATGGGTTCATCAGCAATTTATTAATAGAGTATTACTATGTGTATTAACAATATTTAAATTAAGCTTTGGAATTGAAATACTTCGTATAAATAGTTTTCACATGTTTTATTTTCATATGCATATAAATGATGGGTAAGTATTATGGTGGCCTCCAACGACTAGTTATACTAGAAATGATGGGTTAGTAAAAATGGAATATTATGTGCAAAATTCTGCTTTGAAATGTTTATGGAAATGATACAATGATTGTTTTAAGAAAAAGTCTGCATTTTAGAAAAAATAAAATCAGAATTTCGATTATTTGAAATAATTCCCGGATGTAATTGACCACATTTATGTGTTGATTAAATTTAATGAATCATTCTATCTACGTCTCAAACTATGTATAACTAACTAAAATAGATATTCGTGAAAACTAAACTACACTGTAATACACAGCTGTCCAAGGCGGCGCTCGTTGGCTCCATTAGGCTCTTTAAAGATTTTCTTTGAGCCATTTTGAATATTTCCTGTTACTATACTTTTTAGAAGTAAACTTACAGTTTAAAGAATACCTTTGCAAAACCATTAATATTTGCGTCACATATACTTTCAAAACTTGTGAAAACGCATTAAAACATTCTTTGAAAATTTAACATGCATATTTTTATGATTTTTAGCTATTTTTTAAGTGTAATTTGATGGTTAGTTGTGGTAATAATTGAAATAAGCTCTTAAGATTAATTAATAAGTAAAAGATCAATAAACATTTTCCCACATTCCAAGTAATTTTGAAGGTACATGTGCATGAAAGCCCATGCATGTTTGTTTTTGCTGGCCACTGACTATTCTATGCGAGGAATAAACGAGCCTAATTTTTCATTTGTGATTTTTGAAATTTTAGGAGCATGTTTTAACTCCAGAACTATGGGGTCCTTTTTTTCTTACGCTCTAAGATTTATTTGCATTATGTTAAAACACGCATGTGTACTAATACTAATGTACAATAATGTTGCAGCATGTTTTCGGTTGTGTGAATAATGGACCCCTTCATTGAGGGGCAGAAGCTGAGGCGCAACCCTGCTTATTAAGAAGTTGGGATGGCCTGCTGTACTATATATTTATGAAAGTTAAATCTCTTTAAGTATTTTTCGTAAATTTTTGAAAGAACATTAGAAGATTTACGCAAAAATCTATTACATTTTAGAATGATTTTGATAGTGAAAAACAATTAAGTTTTTGTTTATAAGAATTATTACTTCACTCGAATCTTTTATTTAAATTATTTTTTTTAGTATTCCGTAGAATTAGAATATGTACAAATGTTTCTTATGTACAAACTTTCCTTACAACAGAAACATAGGAATAAATCTGAAATGAAAATTATCGCTGAAACGATGCAAATAAAGAAAAAGTCAACCTTTAAAAATAATTTTCTTCAGCCATAAAGTTTTTGGATTAAGATGAAGTAAAGTATCTATAACTCATTCTAAAATATTCTAATTGTAATCCATGCAGAAAATAAATTTCGCAACAAATAATGTTTAATGTTACTTTTAAGAACCGTCGAGGTATCAGGAATTTTAAATATTTACTATGAATCATAAAAAATACATGTGTAAAATAATTTACAATAAAGTTACCTATTAACAATAGTATTCAGAATAGAAGAAAATAGTAATGGAAATTTGAACAATGTTGCGCTTGCTACGTTCATCTGTTTTTGTTTTACGGAACTTTGAAATATGCTCAATAATTTATTCTTACCTTGTGTTACTATAATATGAATATTTTAAAGTTACTTACAATTTTCGTTTACAATTCTATGTAAAATAATAATGTTTTTGCCTTTTCTTTAATATATTTCATTTAGACCATTAGAACTGTAAACTGCAAATCCGTTTATTAAGCATTTTGGTAGACTTCTTTCAAATTGCTATTTTGAACTCAAAAATGCTTTAGACAACAGATAAAAATGTCTAAATCGAAAAAGTATATTGAAAATGGGAATTATTATTAATATTAAAACGGGAAATAAAATTTTACTATTCGTAATTTTTCTCCAGTATAAGGGTGGTCATAATTACCCAAATGACCCTAAAATGATTCAGAAAAAACACATGTATCAAACAACTTATCATAAAACTACCTATCAACAATAATATAAAAAAAAAGAAATTTGTTATAGAATTTGAACAATAGTAGCATTTAGTACATTCATTTGTTTTTGTTTTATAGAACTTTCAAATGCGCTCAATAATTTGTGTTCATGTTGTGTAACTCTAATATGAAATTTTAAAAGTTATTCAAAATTTTTGTTTACAATTCTTTGCATAGTAATATTTTACTGCCTTTTTCTTATAATATATTTCATTATAAAAAAGAAAGTTTCTCATAGCAAAATAATTCGTAAAATATTATACACAATACTTAGATTCTTTACTTTGACTGTCATACTTTTAAGCAATTATGAAAGATAAAGATGCGTATGTAGAAATTTTATAGCATTTGTGAAACTTTTACTACAACCCATAACATTACGTATTTTTAAAATATATAAATAATAAGCTTTATTCATATTGAAGAGCTAAAATCAGAGTTGTAATATGCATGCGAAGTATTCAAGAAAATTTTATATACAAACATGTACAGCTGCTTTTGCATGTGGAGTAATAATCTTCCTTGTAAAATATCATACAAATGTTAGCAGCAATGTCTGAATTTTCAAAATAAAATGTTATAAGTTAAAGTTTGAACTTATTTATCCATTAGATAAAATTAGATATGCGAAACTATCTCAAAGCTATATATTTCTATAATATATAACTTTAATATGGAATTTTTAAAGTTATTTAAATTTTTATTTATTTATTTATTTTTCTTTCTTTAAATTTTTTATTTATTTATTTTTTTTTGTAAAACTATTTCTTCCACTTTTCTTATAATAAATGTATTTCATTCATAAAAAAATCTCATAGCAAATAAGAAAAAAAAATCATAAAATATTATACACAATATTTAAAATCTTCACTATTATTGTCACATTTTTATGCAATCAAAAAAATTTTAGATGCGTTTGTAGAAATTTTGTAGAATTTGAGAATCATTTACTCTATCCCTGAACATTTCGTACGTTTAAGATATATAAATGTTAAGGTTTATTCATACTGAAGAGTTAAAATTTAGAATCATAACATGCATATAAAATATTCAAGCACAAAACTAAATATGCGAACAGCTGCTTTTGTATGTGGAATAATTTTCATGCTTACAAAATATTGTATAAATGTTTGAACTAATGTCTTAATTTTCAAAATAAAATGTCACATTCGAAAATTATTCGTGTGCATAGCATTATTCTTTCATGAGTTCTGTATTTTGAATAAATATACACGAATTTCACACAAAACAAATTATTTATGGTGCACAAATTCTGAAACAAGCATAAATATTTAATTTAAATCGTCTTTCAAATCTAAAATAGTTTTAGCTGTATTAAATATACATACGAAAAATTCGTGAGTAGAATAAATGAATTTAACTGCCTTAATTCGATATGGATGAAATGGCTTCTATGTCTTTATATTATTAAATTGTTAATTTAAACTACTCTTTCGAGGGCGGGGGGTCATTGTAATATTTATCCATCATGGATATGCATAATATAAAATATGAAAATAAAACATGTGTAAACTATTTATAATATGCAACGCAATTCCAAAATAAAATTTAAACATATATTTTAATATTTTAATACATTCTAATGATCTATTAATGAATTGTTGATTAACCAATTTCATCGTATTATATAAAACGCCAAACTGCACAAGTAGTGCCGAATTGCTGAAAATTGTAAATCTAAAATTTTATTTAAAATTTGTATATGATTGGTACAGGAATATTAATTTTTAATCCATGACGTACTTAATATAAAACTCTGTTATTATGTAAACCACGTTTTGATCAGGATTTATAGGAGAGTCTTCAAGTTAAAGTATAAAAATAGGATTTATTACTATCTAATTTAATAATCCTTAACGAAATTTGATTAAAAGAGAATGTGGCAATTTCGAATTTTGGCCGACTGAAAGTGCATTTCACGAAAACTTGGACATCTTCCCACGTAACCCGAATCCTTTCATAATTTTTTGTGTGTATTTTTTTAAATATCAATCAAATGATAATAAATAATATGCATAAACTTGAGCTGAAATACCATTACTATTCTAGAAAAAAATTCTTACAAACACCTTTTTCTTGACATCTAGAGAAAAATCCCCCCTTAATTTTTACTTTACAATTTGTCACCTGAGGATAATAAAATTCTATCTGTTTTTTTTTTTTTTTTTTTTTTTTTTTTTTTTTTTTTTTTTTTTTTTTAATGTCAATATCGATATAAATAGGTTCTATTTGTATCTATGAAGGCATTTTTGAATCAAAATGATGTTATATGTAAGATACATATGACCTTAAAGTAATAATAGGACGTTACTTCAATCCAGAAATCCCTCCATAGATACAAATAGAACCTTTCTATACCGGTAAGATATTTGTTTCAAAAACACAGATATAAACTTATGATTCTCAGGTGTCGAACTGTCTAATGAATTTTTGTTAGACATTAGGAAAAATTCCACATTCGAAATTCCTGTTCTATTACAACCGAATTAATCCGACATAAAATTTTACTAAGATTTCTAGGATTCATTTCAAGAAATTTTAATCGGGACCTTATAAGATCACTATTGTGTCTGTCTGTTTGTATGTCACAGCTATTTTACTTCTAAACTAAGGAGCGTGACTAAGGAACGCTAGTTTGGATTGAGTGGAATTCACAACACATCTCTTGTACTTTAAAAAATATTTAACAATAGAACAACCAAGAGTAGCCGCTTGAACTGCCACTATTTAAATATATTTTGGTTCAAACCAGAAATTGTAGTATAAAAAAAAATTATATTTGTTTGAAAACAGACATTCATACTTTTCTAGTATGCACAGGTGTACCCAACAGCTATATACAGCTATACTTAAGTTGTACAGGTTTTTCCAAAGACTTATTTTATTTTTAGCAACGATTTTTTCTTCAATAATATAACACAGTTGAATTTAATCACACTCAAAGGTTTCCGTAAAATGCGTATCAGAACTAATTAGTACATTTATTCTACGAGACTTTTTGAGCGTTATTAATACTCGCACTTGACCGTTTATTTTGATTTATCACAGATTATTAATTCGGAAAAGTTGTCCCAAGTTTAATGATACAGAATGAAACATATATGTGGAATAAAAGAACTGCGATGAGTTCAACGATAATTAAAGAATATTCATTATTTGTTATGTTAATGACGGCTAATTTTCAGCACGAGGGACATAGACTGAAAGGGGGAGCCTTGGACTTCGTTGGAGTTTTTCTTATAAAACCTAATCCATTTTTACGCGAGAAAATCCATGGTTTCCAGAAAACCACGGAAAACTTCGAAAGATTAGGCCGACAGGCGTGATTGAGTTCAATCTCAGCACTTCCCGTCAACCAATTTCGAGGGCGGAACCTTTTGGCTACTGTTGGGTGCCTGAATTTTAATTATTATTTTTATTACTAAAAATGAACCACAGATCACTTCATTATAATAAATGTAAAAACATAGACTAGCATTATTTATAGTAACAAAAATAATTGTTAAAATAAAATAACACAAAAGGAAATACATACTTTTTTATAGAGTGGCAAGACCAAATTGTTTAATGTTAAAGCGCATGCAAAAAATATAATATCATATTTATTTAAATTTTATAAATATATAATAATTGTAAACATAGATGTTTTTCATGAAATTATTGTAAAATTATATCATTTAAGTAACCTATTCAAACATAAAAAGAAAAAAAAAGAAAAAAAAACATGTCAAATAAATTCTGATTGCATCGAACTTAGACATGGAAATCTTTAAAAAATTTTCTTATAATATTTTCATGAATCATTTTGCAAATTTACACATTTGTTAATTGCATTTTTCTGATGCTTTAATTTTTTTTTTCAAAACTAACTAATATTCTCATTTATTACAATGCAATGTCAGTCATTTCAACTCTTACTGAAGTCAAACAATAATTACTTTGAAGATAAACAAAATTTATCTCATTTATAAGAAGTACAATAATTAATTAAAACATCACATTCTTATTTTTTTAAGAAACGGAAAGTTAGTCTTTAAGTCATGGTACAGATTTTGGCACAGATTTCTTGAATAAAATATATCTTTAATTATTTACTTTAACTAGAATTCAACTGTTAAGTAAACCTCTAGTTTTACGGAATTTTATCTTGAAACAGAAATTTTGCATTGAAATTTTTTTCAATACTATGAATGAAAAATATTTAATTTTTATTAATGAAGAAAAGTGACGTACACCAAATGAACATTTAGAATTATTAATACATAATTTATTAATACATAATAATACAGAAGTGCAAAAATATTGTAAACCTAATGACACACATAACAGTTAATATGAAGAAATTAAACAATTAAAGGGATATTAATACATTTTGTGTTAGAAAAAAGTAATATTTAAAAATAGAAAAAGTCAATAAATTACACTGGTGTGATTAGATGCATATGTATATATATTATATGAAAATCAACAAGTTTCTAAAACAAGCACATAGACTTGTATCCATAAGACGTTATAGTACAAAAATGACATTGTCTTTAACGAATATTCCAAAGAATATATAAATCATTATAACTTTTCTTTAAAACTAACAAACTATAATACACATAACTATTTTTAAGAGAAAATATGATATTGAAAAAAATTATTTGAAAGAAAAAGAACAGATTAAAATGAGCTCTAAATTTTATTTTATAAAATTATTTAATATAATTATAAATATTTTCAATATTTTTTTACTCATTACTTAATTTTAAAAAATCATTTTTTTAAATTTAATTTAATTTTAAAAATAGATTTTGCAAAAGAATTCAATATTATTAATCATAAATAGTTTAAAATATAGTTATAATACTTAATATATTATAATATATTATATAATTTATAATATGTAAATAAAATGTAGTTTAAAGATTATTTTCGTGTAGGTTTTAATTTGATATATGTAATCTAAATTAATTTATCAATGGATTGTGACTTGCCATGTGAAACAAATTTTGCAATATATTTGAACTGCATGTTTTATTATTCTGTATGTGAAAATTTTATGCATTATAAAATCTTAAATAATTCATAAATATATTGCAGGGTTTTATAAAATTTCTAGAAGTATTTAAGAATAATAAATAATTTAGGAATATATTATTAATAATTAAATCACTACAATATACGCGAGAAACATATTGTTAATAATCAAGACACACTTTACACGGAAATTATACCCCTTTAAACTGTGAAATTACATGCTACTAATCGAATGCTCCGAATTTCTGCACACGTATTATATAATATTATATGATTGTGTAGATATCTAGGTACGCATTCAATGCTTTATAACCGTAAACTGACTTTGCCAACAATACTCAAGGCATTATGTTCGGTAAGTGATTAACACTTCGACTAAACTCAATATGAACCAGTAAATTGATTAATATATAGAGAGGTTAATATACAAAGTAATACTCAATTAAAAGACATGTACTATTAATAATACTCCAGACTCGAAAGGGTTAAAAAATAGAAACTTGAAATTTTTATACAGTCTCCCGTTTCTATATTTGGTAAAAATATCTTATTACATAAAGATGTAGTTAAAAAAACCATTTTTGTACTATTTTGACTTCTGTCAGTTGCAACTGAAAAATGTACACTCAGATTAAATCTTTCTGATATTTTAAACATTTTTTATGCAGTTCTTTTAAGTACCACCCAACAAATCGGTGTTCATGAAAAGAAAAAAATTGAATCATATATTCTATTCATAAATATCGAAACAATTGGCTGTCGTCTTGAATATTGCCCCCATGCACATACTTTCAATTGCATTCAGTTTCATAAAAAAGTGCAAATTTTTAAAAGTTGCAACTGCATTTGGGATTGCGGGGTCTATTTTTGAATAATAATATTAATAATAATAATTTTTTACAGTTTTATTTTTTTTTATAGTTTATTATTTGATAGAAATAATAATTTATAAAATTCCCAAATAGGAAACACAAATTTCTAAACACAAAAAGTGTAATCTTGATATCTTCAACATTCGTAGGTATAAATAAAAAAATCATGACTTACACCTTTTATACATAACTCTTATCGACGAGAATTTGATATATTTGAATGCATGATAGGTATAATTCACAAATTTTACCTTATTAAAATTCCATTTAAGACAATGCTTCTCCTTTCGACATAAAATAGCAGAATATAGATTTTACGTTGAACCTGTTTAAAAAATATGTTGGTGGCCTACTCTAGATGTATATACGGGTAGAAATATGAAGGTCCGGTCCCTAACCGACCCTCAGGAAAGAAAAATCAGTCAAACCTGGAAAAAAAAGTTAAAATTTTAGCCTGGCCCGGACTGACTGAATTTCAACAAAACATAGTTTTTACATCAATATCATTAAAAAATGTTTCGGATAGGGATGTTCTGACCAAGAATACTTTGTATGCTTTCGCTTTTTTCATGTTTATAATCTTCATTTTAAAAGAAACGCCATAGTCCGTGATATTATTTGTTAATGAATCTGTATTTATATGTAAATGTTTTAAATACCCTTTAACATCTTTTAGCCATATCCCATATTTTGTAGACTTTGAAAAATGCTATACAGTAAAATGTTTTAAGACGAAATATCACGTAGATAAGAAAAAAATGCACTATGGACAAATTCTCTTCTTACGAGATGTGTATACAGGGTGATTTGTTTGTATTTCATCAGTTTAGATAGAATTTTTTTACGGAGCTCACCAGTAAATAATATTTATAGCATATGAAATTAGGAAAAACAGGAATTTGTGGTCCAATCTGTAACCATTTATATGTTGTATGCACCTCCGATGTATTTTCCCACATTTCGCTCCCTTAGGGGCAGTTTTCAAAATAAAGCCGAAGCCACTCATGTGATATATTGCTGTAAAGGACTGTGGCCACTTACTCTTGTTACTCCCCTCCCGCGGCAATGCAACACACTTTGCCCGCACTGGGGCACATTTATAAACTTAGACGAAACCCCTCATCTTACAGACTGTTGTGTACATAAAGGCCTGTGACTTCTTTCACATTTTATGTACCTCCCACGGCTTTCACATTCCCGCTCTGTCCCCAAGGGAAGCATTCTTAGCCAATACCCTCATGTGACATATCATTAATAAGGTCTTTGAACACTTTTTTATGTTATGCACTTCTTGCTTCGACCCCCCATTTTGACCCCCCCCCGGGGAGCGTTTTTATAAATTTACCCGAAACCCCTCATGTGACATATTATTGGAAATGCCTGTGATATTTATTCATATTATGTAGCTCTTATGCACTTCTCCCACATTTATAGCCCAAACGTCTTCGTTGCCCATCCACTTTTCCCGTCACGGGGATGGCATTTTTATAAATTTAGATCGGTATGCCTCATGTGACATACTGTCGAAAGTCCTGTTAACAGTTTTGTGTATTATGATTTAGCGGTGTCTCGCCACCTACTTTGCCCTCATGAGTGGCACCTTCTTAAAGTACTGCAAGACCTCACATGTGACATATTTTTGGAAAGGCCTGTGACCACTTACTCATGTTATGCACCTTCCACCCCCCCCCCCCCCTTGCGTCCTAGGGGACAGCATTTTTATAAATTTAGATCGATACCTCTCATATAGCACATATTCGATAACGTTTGTGACCGCGTGCTTATGTTGATGTCATTTATTTATGTTATGGACCTCACTCCACTTCTTGAAGCAACCTCCCAGAGGCATTTTTCTAAATTTTATCAATACCCATCATGTGATATATCGTTGAAAAGACCCATGTCCACGTATTCATATTATGGAGCTCCGACGCTTCTTTCTTCACCTTCACCTCTCCCCTCAAGAATTTGATCAAAAGATCGTTCGGTTCGAGATATATATATATATATATATATATATATATTTACAAGTTTTTGCAATGCGTGGACATTCCGTTCGCTATACGATGCTGTATACAATGGGACCCAGTTCGAGATTTTATGATACAATATTGTCTAATAAATTAGAGATCCCGATTAAAAGAAGGGCCTACTAGCGAGCGAATCCGCCGTGTCCGTATTAAAGCCGACTTATTCCAAATCGCCCATAGACAAATCTTGATAAAATTGAATCGGGTATGATATAGAAGGAAGTGCAAACAGGAGTTACGAATAAAAAATATTACATAATCGAAAGTTATCGAGATGTACATACAATCGGGAAAATCGATAAAAAACATCTCGTTATCGCCCATCACTAGTTTAAAGGTCCTCTGCCTCTTTAAATTCTTTTTTGAGGGAAAAATGTATTTAATGCAATAACAGAATTGACAAAAACAGTATTATCTGAGCATCAGAAAAATGATTTAAATTAGAATCAATGTACTCAAGTAAAAAGTCTCCTTTTTAATAATTTTTATTTAATTATTGTGAAATTAAAAAAAAAATAAATTTAATATCAGTAATAGATTTTACATTCGAAACGTGTACACTTTTATCATTTAATTTTAATCATTTCAGATGCCTTTTTATCTAGAAAGAATCAAACTAACTTAATTTAAATACAAAAAGCAAACATATACAGATTTATCTCTAATAATCAGTACAAATTGATTTCCATTCTACGTATTTCGCAATCATATTTTTATTTGATTTTTTGGAAATTGGAAAATATGAAATTTCACGGTAATTTTATTAAAGTTTCATTTGAGATTAAATGCATCTGAATTTGCTCTTAAGCTTTTCCCATCTGTATTGAATTAGAAATCCTCCAATATACGAATTAATAAAATGCAAATTGATTTGAGAGAAAAACTGCATTTTTTTTAAAGAAAAATTTTACCCGTGTCTACAAAATCAGATACATGTCAGAAATAATAAAATTACTTTATGACCAATTGTATTTATTGAGAATTATTTTCAATTTTTTTTTTCATTACTTACCCATCATACGTAGTATAGGGTAAGTCTTGCAATCGTTTTGAAAATCGAAAAAAAAATTTAACGGATTTACACGTTTCAGATAGTGGAGATTCCGAAAAACATATTTTTAGAAAAAAATTTTTGACGTCCTTCTGTCTGTCTGTCTGTCTGTCAGTCTGTCTGTCTGTAAACGCTCTATCTCCCGAACAAATTGAGATAGAGACTTGAAATTTTGTATGTAGTTAGTATGTAAGAATGGGACGAAGCCTATTTAATATCAACAACCTCGATTATCCGGAACTATTTTTTTCGGACTCTCGAAAAATTCGTTCTGGTGAAAGTTATGTAAAAAATTTCGAATGTTTTTGTTCTAAGGAATGGACTTAAAATGTAATAAAATAACACGCATTTTGCATATAGAACGAAGTCGATCGGGTTATTAGTTGCCGAGATATTTGTAATCCTGTTTACCACATTCTTCAATTTTTTATGACCCTGTATTTCATTCAAATTTCAATTCAGAAGTATATTTTAATTGAAAATGAGACGCTTAATTCAACGCAGTAAATTGTTAGTTTATATTATAAATATTTTTGGGGTTATAAGGATGTTTCTTTTACGCAGTTCGGTATTACTTGAGTAGTTTGGTGTTTTATATAATTTGTCGAAATTGGTACATCAGCAATTCATTAATAGAGCATTACTATGCATATTTACTTTTTATTTTATTTTATTTATTTATTGAAATGCACACTACAGAATAACCCATTTACAGTGTTGCAAGAACATCAAGAGACACAAGACTACAGAAATATATACACATATATATAAAACACAAATAATTACAATAATATAATTATATGTACTAAACATGAATAAAACAAAAATTAAGAGATTAAAAGTTCAGAACATTTATCTTTGAAAAAATGAAATGACATATCAAAAATATCAAGATGCACAGAGAGTTCATTAAATATTTTGTAAAATTTATACAAATAGAAATTACTAATGTAATTATATTTGAGAAATGGTGAGGGAAAGAATTGGTTGGACCTGAGGGATCTATTTGGTACATTGAACTTAATAGAATTAAGAATTTTACTACAGTCAATCATGTTATTTATAATCTTGTAAAAAAATAAAACACAAAGAAGATCCCGTCTAGATTTTAAACTTGGAATGCCAAAAATGCCGCGTAAATAGGAAGCAGAAACATCATAGGAAAAAATAAGATCACTTTTGAACAATAAATAACGAGTGAATTTAGACTGCACCTGCTCAAGAATTTTAATTTTATTAAAATAATAAGGATCCCAAATGAGACTGCAATATTCAAGCTTAGGACGTATCAGAGCAAAATATAAAACTTTTAATGCATGTTGATTGGTAAAATCTTTAGTTTTACGCTTTAAAAACCCTAGTTTTTTATATGCCTTAGAAACCATGTTATTAATATCAAGTTTAGAATCAAAAGTAATACCCAAGTCTACAACAGTATTAGGACGAAATAAGGCAAGATTATTAATTTCATAAGAGTAAATTAAAGTACCAGTTCTACGTGAGTAACTTAAAACACTACATTTTTTAATATTAAGGAATAATTTATTATAAATGCACCAATTATATAAGCTATTTAGATCCTTCTGCAAAAGTGCAGCATCAATAACAGAACGTATTTGTTTATATAATTTTAAATCATCTGCAAATAAAAGATAATAAGAAAATTTCAAAATAGAGCACAGATCATTTATAAATAAAATAAAGAATACTGCCCAGTTAAACTGATGGCATTGAGCTCACAGGCTACAAATACTAATTGTACATTAAAGCCTTATATTTTCAAGGGTTAATTCCGTTCGAAAAAAAATTAAGAAGGGGAAACAGCTCTCCCCTTTCCTCTTTTTTTATACTTAATCATTGAAACTCCTATACTATCAAAGACATGCTTTATCATATAAAAAATCTATATCCAAAATTCAGAGCAAATGAGATAATTCTTAATAAAAACCCATTTAGCATTTATATAATTTAAAAGGAGTTATCCCCTCTTTTATACTTAACCATTAAACTTCCAAAACTATTCAGAGATTTGAACGAAATCTGACAATTCTGCTTGAAAAACCCATTTATATAAATTAAGGGGGGGGGGCATTAGAACCCCTGTTCCCCTTATTTATACTTATTCAATGAACACCTAATAACAGTCACGGAATCGCCTCATCAGAATGATCCTAATCTAAATTTTGAACGAAAATTAATTCTGCATGAAAATCCCATTTATATCAACTAACGGGGGGGGGGCATTAGAACCCCTGTTCCCCCTATTTATACTTATTCAATGAACACCTAATAACAGTCACGGAATCGCCTCATCAGAATGATCCTAATCTAAATTTTGAACGAAAACTTAATTCTGCATGAAAATCCCATTTATATCAACTAACGGGGGGGGGCATTAGAACCCCTGTTCCCCCTATTTATACTTATTCAATGAACACCTAATAACAGTCACGGAATCGCCTCATCAGAATGATCCTAATCCAAATTTTGAACGAAAACTTAATTCTGCATTAAAATCCCATTTATATCAACTAACGGGGGGGGGGGCATTAGAACCCCTGTTCCCCCTATTTATACTTATTCAATGAACAACTAATAACAGTCACTGAATCGCCTCATCAGAATGATCCTAATCTAAATTTTGAACGAAAACTTAATTCTGCATGAAAATCCCATTTATATCAACTAACGGGGGGGGGGGCATTAGAACCCCTGTTCCCCCTATTTATACTTATTCAATGAACGCCTAATAACAGTCACGGAATCGCCTCATCAGAATGATCCTAATCTAAATTTTGAACGAAAACTTAATTCTGCATGAAAATCCCATTTATATCAACTAACGGGGGGGGGGCGTTAGAACCCCTGTTCCCCCTATTTATACTTATTCAATGAACACCTAATAACAGTCACGGAATCGCCTCATCAGAATGATCCTAATCTAAATTTTGAACGAAAACTTAATTCTGCATGAAAATCCCATTTATATCAACTAACGGGGGGGGGCGTTAGAACCCCTGTTCCCCCTATTTATACTTAATCAATGAACACCTAATAACAGTCACGGAATCGCCTCATCAGAATGATCCTAATCTAAATTTTGAAAACTTAATTCTGCATGAAAATCCCATCTATATCAACTAACGGGGGGCATGAGCCCCCCGTTCCCCCTCTTATACATATCGAATGAACTCCAAAAACTAATCAGGGAAGCGCCTTGTCAGGATATACCTACATACAAAATTTCAAGTGGATCGGATATTTTTATCATGAGTTATCGCGTTACGTACATACGAACATACATACAGAACGGACGGGCACATAAGCTCTCAGGCTATGATAGCCTGTGAGCTAATAAAAAGCAATGGCCCTAAATTAGAGCCTTGTGGTACCCCAGATGTATTGGTAAATTTATGAGACATAGCACCATTGAAATAAACGTAAAGCATTCTATTATTTAAGTAAGAAAAAAGCCAATCAATAAGATTAATATGAAAACCCATACCCATCAACTTATTCAAAAGGATACCAAAATCAATAGAGTCAAAAGCCTTAGAAAAGTCAGTATAAATGACATCAAGCTGATAACCCTGTTCAAATGATGACATAATGTCATTAGTTAAGCAAAATAAATTGGTAAGAGTGGACCGTTTTGGAATAAAACCATGTTGAGCTGACGAAATAAAATGTTTTACCTGTTGAAAAATTTTATTATGGATTATAATTTCAAATATTTTAGAAAAAGGACTCAAGATTGCTATGGGACGATAATTTTTACAATCATTAGGATCACCTTTTTTAAAAACTGGAATAATTTTAGTTTGCTTCCAAACAATCAGGAAAAACGTTATTTTTTAAAGAAAGATTAAATAGAATAAGAAGGGGATAAATCAAGGCATCAGGACAACCTTTAACAATAAACGAAGCGACATTATCCACACCAACTGTCAAAGTCGATTTTAACTTGTTAATCGCCAAAACCACATCCATATATGTAACCCTGTCAATTTTAATAAGTCATTAAAACAGTTGTCGAGTTTACCAGTATTTTTATCATAATTTGTGCTAGGATTGTAAACGGAACTAAAATAAGATGCAAAAGCATTCGCAATATTATCATCACCATCATAACAATTGTTGTTGTAGAATACACTGTTTGGCAATGTGTTATGACTTTTAAAGTACGACCAAAACTTCTTAGGATTAGAAATCAGATCATTTTCGGTACTCTGCAAATAAGAAGCATAATCATTCCTGATACTGAGTTTAGCAGAAGACCTTAAACACGAGAATTCTTCAAAGAAAAGTGGATTCCCACTGCGTAACGCCATCCTACGAACTTTACTTTTATGTTTAATGAGTTTAATAGTTTCGATGGAGTACCATAAGGGGAATTTATTATTAAAAGTCTTTACAGGAATAGTTTGGTTAAAAACATCATTTAAATAACTATAAAATTCACTAACTGCTAAATTAACATTGTCATAAGTATTCAGAAAATTCCAGTGAATTTCAGAAATCAAATACCACATAGTTAAAAAATCAGACCTTTTAAAATCATATTTCACAGATTTGGCATTGTGATTACTGGCACGTATGGGAATAAGATTAATAACAATAGACAAAGCTGGGTGATATTTGTCCTCAGATACTAAAGGCCGATCACTGCGTTTAACTTTAACATTTAAAACATCAATATCAGATAAAATCAGATCTAAATATTTGTTATTACAGTTAGGTACAGTATTTAGTTGGTTTAAATTATAGAATTGAACAAAGTTAAACAATTCTCTTATAGTAGGATCTAGAATATTATCCTTACACAATTCACCAATAATAGACAGATTAAAATCACCACAAACAAAAATATTTTTATAAGAAGTAAACTTTACAAACACGTCAAAAAACTTTATATAGGTATCAATATTGCTATTAGGGGGAAAATAAATTAAACATAATAGCAGTTTACCTTGATATTTCAAATTCAGGGAAACCCAAAGACATTCGAGTTCCAAATCAGGAACATCAATCTGAAAGGCTGTGAAACATTTATTAATTGCAATGGCCACGCCACCACCACGCTGTAAAGAACTGGTTATATTATTACGATCTTTACGAAAAACAAAGTACCTGTTATCAAATAAATCAGAGGAATGAATATCACTACACAACCAAGTTTCAGTTAATAAAATAATATCAAAGTTTTCAGAAGTAATTGAAGAGTATATATCAGGAATTTTAGTCCGCAAGCCACGAACATTCTGATAAAACATGGACAGTCACTTCACAGTCTCATTATTTTGTTTCAAGGAATCGACAGCATCGCCAGAGTCCATACTATGATCCAATAATATTTGTTCTTTTTTAAGTCTACCAAAAAACTCAGAAATAAGACACCCCTCAGGCCAAACAGATGCATCCATTAAACAGTTGAAATCAGCCTCATTGACCTCTACATGGAAAGAAGAATAAGTCTGGAATTTAGTTCTGAGCCTGCGGCATCGCACATAATTTAATTTTAGAGGGATTAAAAAATCAGTAACATCATTCACAGTTGTATCTGGACTTAATCTGGATATAAAAATTGCCCTGCTAACAATATTTAAATTTTGTTTTGGAATTGCAATGCATTGTATAAATAGTTTTCACATGTTTTATTTTCATATGCCTATCCATGATGTGTAAGTATTACGGTGGCTCCCAATGACTAGTTTTTATATTCGTGAAATTATATAAAAAAAGACTGGACCTTAACTCTTCCGTAACTAAGTTATTTCCGTAAACAAATGCATCTATTTATCCATATAGTACAATGGATTGATAAACATTTAAAAAAAGAAACAAGTTAGAAATTGCAAATCAAACGTAGCAAAGGATGTGCGTTCGTACTATAACGAAGTTATCCCTGCAAATACTATCTGGTTTCTATTATACAAGAAGTAACTTGTTGTAATCATCAACAACGTATATGAATATCAGAAAATGCAAAATTGTTTTGTATAATTAAAATGTGTCTCAAATCATCTTTCCCCTTATATCACTGAGTAATGGAATACTTATTTGCGCCTTTTTAAATTAATAAGAAATATTCTTTGCAACACATATTGTACAGGATGTATATTTGAGTATATATTTCATAGATGCATATCAATTTTATTATGTTCGAAACATTGTAACATCATTAAAATACACTAGAAACTATTGTTCCCATTGGACGCATGCAACGAAATAATTTTAATTTTCTCTGTAAATTGAAGTATACGTTCGATTTCAAAAACATATGAAATGGCTCAGCAAAATTATGCAACTATTTTAAATTTCTAATGAATCGGTTAAGTAATTTTTGCGTTGTTATATGTGGACAGACAGACGGAGGACAGATTATTATTTATCTATATTTTTACGATTTATCTATGAAAATTTTATTAATGTATTTTTTTCTTTTGACAATAGGATTATTTAACTCGCTTAGATCTCAAACATTTTAATAATGGTTTCACAATGGAGAAATTTCACCCGGGAGGAATACGTTTTCTTTTGTGTGTAATTGATAAAGTTTATCTTGAAATTCTCAAATATCCACACAGAATCATTAAAATAATTTAAAAAAATCTTTAATTACTGCTTTTAACAACGCAAAAATATAAACAAAACCACGTGATACGAAAACGCGACGAGATTGGGTGTGACGTCATTTGCGGCGAAGTCGAAAGGCTTACGTTTTGCGCGCGTACTTATCCCATTGCATTTCCTATTTGTAACCTTGTTTCACCTGTTTCTACAAATTTATTTAACGTTAGCAACTTTAAATTTTAAAAAAAGTAAGATTTAACTTATCTTAATACAAAATACATCGTTTACTTTTATTTTCATTAAAATTTTATGAAAATATCGATTTCGGCCGGATTTGTGATAGGGTAATCGGACGACAACCTCCCAAAAATGGATTCACTTTCCATGTTAGTTTTTTTAGGAAAGAATTCTGATTTCATTGGCACAGAAATACGAGGAGCAAAATCTAAAAGAAATGTTTTTCAGTTCTACATTTATTTTTATTTATTAAATAATAATAATAATTAAAATGAAATGAATGATTAAAAGTAAAAATAGTAATTCGTGATTCTTGATTGTTGTTCTTGAAATGAGTTATTTTCTTATTTCAGTATAGTTTAATTTAATAATAATTATATTAGAGTAATTAATGGTTTTTTATATAATATATAAAGTATTACTTTAAAACTTTTATTAAAAACATACTACAAGGAAAAAAATAAGCTCAAGTTGAGACAAAAAATTGTGATATGGATCATTTTCTAAAAACTACTGTAAAACTTTTTTAATATAACATTGAATAACGAATAGGAAATAAATCTAAATTTTCAGATTTATTCAGTTTTCTAATTAATAAACATAGAACCAAGTGTGGCTTGTCTAAGTTTAAACAATTTACTTTTCTTAGAAATTTTATTTTGTAGTCGTGACAGGTTACTTTTTGGCCACTAAAATTTGAATAGCTTGTTTGCAGTTTTCTCCAAGTATAAAAATATTTAATGTTAAATAATAATTATAAAAAATAAATAAATAAAAATCTAGGCATAAAATAGCTTATGTTTTCGGTAGTAGAAATTGTATTTTACTATTGAGATAAAATATAAATTTTCATGAAAAAAAGCTTAATTGTATGCACACAACATAAACATAATATTGAATTTTTTTTCCTTAAAAGAACATTTTTCTAGTCAAAAGTGTTATTTAGGGGATTAGAATCATCCTTAAAAATCCCCCAAATTTTGACTTCTCCAGTTTATTAAAACTTCTATACATTAATGTAGAACAAGACTTTTCTTACCTCACCCCCCCCCTCATTTTTTTCTGGATATGCTACTAATGCTTCTGAATATGCTTCATTGAGAATGTATGATTTCAGTGAAAATTTGTTTTCATAAATGATTGGGGTTTTTTTTTTAGGTTTTATGTTAATATTTATTGTATACATTAAGGATAGATATCAAAATTAGAATTTTCCGAAAAATTGCATTATGATTATTGAATAATGAATATATATAAATTTTAAACATAAGCTATCAAATACTTGAAGGCACTTCTTAATATGCATAAATAAAAATAAATGACTATTTGTATTATACATAAATATTTTTTTCTGTTCCACATTTTCAAAAAAAAAAAAAAAAAAAAAAAAAAAAAAAAGGACACTTATTAAATTTTTATTTAGATTCAATCAATAAATATTCATACAAATGAAGAATAGTCAAAAACTGTTACAAAAACATTTCTATCAAGTTAACATCAGAATAAATTATCGTTATCACTATAGTTAAAAACACTAAAAAAAGTGCTTATCAGGCGAATTTACTGCACTATTTGTGCAACATGACACTATATAATATTTATAACAGACTTTGTTACTCGTTTTTAATATAGAAAATTTAAAAACATATAAGAAATATGTCAAACGCATAAGCAAGCAACGTAGAACGACGGTATTTACATGGCGAATGATGTCACAGCCGCTTTCGTCCGCGATGCCGCGTTTTCCCGCCAAGACAAAAACTGCAGTTTTAAAACTCATTTAGTGAATTATTAAAGCTTCATATATATATATAAAAATAGTATCAATCTTCTTGATTTTTTCTGCTCTTCAATATAAAAGTGAAAATGAAAATCGTGAAATTTCTCCATTCATAGTTCGTATTACAAAATGTTTAAAATTATGTATTCAATCATTTTTTTAGGTTTTTAATTTTATAACCACATGCAAACCGTATGACATTAAGATTATAATTTCAAATGATATTAATAAAAATTATAAAAAATATAATTTAACATTAAGTGCTCTCAATTATGAATGTTTATATTTCAAAAAAGTATCATCTAAATTATTTAAAATCATGATTATAGGCATAGTTTAAACAGAATATTTAAAATATTTCTCAAAAATTGGGTGTTGTGATTGGATAAAACAAAATTAAGTTTTGTTTTTATTTGTATATGGCCCTCTGAGCAAATTTTATGTAAGTCATTTTAAAAGTTAACGATTAGATGCAACTTCGTAAACTAGTGGTTAAGTGTGATCACACATCGTAGAGAGATTTTTGTTTAATGTTCCTTAACAACTTATATTTTAATTGATAAATAGAAAATGTTAATTTATAATTATTAAATTCTTACATAGATGGTAGCACCAATAAATTTGATTTTAGAATACTTTTAAAATGAAGTTATTTATTTTAATCAAATTAAATTAGTTCAAGTCAAATAATTTAAATCAAAGTCCAAAATTCCATTTTTTTCGAAAATCAATAAATCAATAAATCAATAAATAAAAATAGTGGAGATATAAAAAAAATTTTAAATTTCTAAAAACGAAAAATATATTTTACACGAAATGTAAAATACTGAATCATAATAGCTTTTAAAAGAGATGGAAAATGGGATTCTAATAAATATTATGAATATTAGGGGATTGAAACATTATTAATATAAACCCTTAAATTGGTAAAATGTACAAAATTTCTTTGAATTAAATCCATCTTAATATGAAAATTTCAACTTGAAGCACCGGAGATCGAACTAACAATTACCTCTTTACTCTAAACACCTTTAAGCTATTATGGCTACACAAAAAAAGTTCAAATTAAGGTTCTCTTTTAAAATGTAAATCGGAAATATTAACGGATGACATTGATAAAATTAATTTAATTAAATCAGTACACTTTTTAATTTTTTTATGATTTGGCGTGTGATACGAAGTATTCAGCTGTAAGTTGAAGTTTCTGACGATTGCAAGTTTTTTGTATCGACTCTGACAGATGGGCAGATAGAGGATAGAGATGAATAGGGTTTCGTCATTCCTCCTCAAAAGAAAAATGTTTTGAAAAATCCTTTATCAATTATTATCTTTTTTATAATAGCTAAAATTAGCTCACTTTATCGCCGATATCTTTCTAATTTTTCAAAATATTTGAATTGTTTTTACTTACGAATTGCTCTATAGAATTCAAATAGTTGACTACTAAATCAGTTTTCATCGTACGCTCATGAAGAAAGTAAAAATGTTTTATACCATGGCTACATTTTATCAAATGGTTAATTTATTTCCATTCCAATAGCACTACTAATTTGAATTCAAATTCAAATTCTACTACATTTTGTTAAATATCTGAAAGTGGCATTCAATTTCGTAGGAAACCCTGTATGATATAAAGAAAGAACATGTAAGAATTTTTTTAATTTTAAAAACTTAAAACTTCGACATATTTATTGAACTTAAGAAAAAATAGCAATTTTTATGAACAGGCTATTATTATACTAGTGTATGCATATATTGTATAATATCTAAACGTTCCTAAGCTAAAACGATAGATAATTTCATGCATCTTAATTTACAGGATATTCTCAATCAATATTATTTTTCGTTTGTTTTTTATTGGCTCCTAAGTTTTTTTCTAATCAAGTCGTCATGAAAATACATGAAGTTTTCCTTCATAATCTTGAAATTCAAGAAAAATTGTAATCAATATTTTTTAATGTTAGACAAAATGTCTAAAACTGAATGCGTTTGGTGATTAATTGTTATATGAGCCTATGAGAGCATATGATCTTCAGCACGACTTATGTAAGAAACCATAATACGCAAATCTCTTGAATAAAATTCAGTTTTATCTACTAAAAATGTATGAATTAAAAAAACGTTGAATCTCTAATAAATAAATGTCCATACACTTAATAATTTATTCTAAAAAGAATTCTTAAATGTAAAAATGCACACAGCTTCTTTACGTTTTTGTATTTATGTGTCGTAAGTTGTATTATATACATATTTTTTTATCTTTGCTAATCAATAGTACTTAATTTAAATAAATTATATAATCCACAAAATTTTTTGCTACTTTTTTCGGTATACTGCTACTTTTAATGTAAAAAAAGTAATTATATTTTTTCATTACGAAAACAGAAAAGAAAGAATACGTTATTTATAAAGTGGTAAATGAAAACACAAACTTTTTTCGTAAAATTACAAATTATTTCCAGCTTTTTTTGATTTTCTGGTGTTTCTTTATATATATATATATATACATATATATAAAGGAACCTGTTTATTTTTTACATTTTGTTTTAGATTGTGAGTAACTATTTTTTTATTTGCATTCTTGCACTAACTAACAAAAAGCTTATACTGTGCTTTTTAATAATAGTTATTTTGATTTTTTATGCAATTTAAAAATATATCCAATAACTAAATAATTAAAAAAAGAAAAAGAAAATAAAATTCGTTAATAATGTAATATTAGTAAATACTAAATTTTAAATTAAACATTAAATTAATTACAAAAACAAGTATAAGTATGGCAAGGAATGGAAATTTCTTGTAAAGCCATTTTGCCTAAACTAGACGCAATTTTCCATACTTTTGTCTCATTTAGGATATGTTTGGCATTTAATTATATAAAAATATGTTTTATTAAGTCGCAAATTATTGAATATCGTACCTTTCTAACAAAACTAACTTGTTTTCTATAAATAAAACAATTAACTGTAGCATGAAACCACAATGTACTATTGTCGCATTTAGCTAATTTTTGTCGTATTTATGGCAGTCAAAACCTAAATAACACTCATAATCATAAATATGATAATGCATTTTACATATGAAAAATGCATCTAATTTTAAACTGTTGTTAAGAAAATTTCTACACGACAACTATTAGTGGTCTGCAAAACCATTTGATTCAAAAATGAATAAAAGCCGCGATTAACTAATAAATATTGTTATTGCAACTGAAACGTTTGCACGTTACACTACTTCTAATGAATTTTCGCTTTTTCGAACGTTTCAAAAAACTGTACATGGAGCTTAAAATAAAACAAAATTTTCCTCTAATGATGTAGTTAAAACTGAAAATCAACTATTAAACTGAAAAAAAGCAGCACTAACAACAGATAAGAGTTAATTACAATTCTTTTGTGAATTATTTAACCCTTAACTTTTGTCTCAAGACTTGCCATATAGCTACTGTGTGTGGTTTCCAAGACCGTTTTATTAAAAGATGGACGAAAGGCTCTATCAACTCACAGGGTACGGTTTCTTTCTTAAACACAAAGTACAGAATTATTATAACGAATTATATCATTACTATATATATATATATATATATATATATATATATATATATATATATATATATGTATATATATATACAAAGTGTTTCCAAATTTTCTTTACAATAAAAGAGGGGTGATAGTACACATCAAGACAAACAATATTAAATGGGAGATCAAGGGTCCCAAACGTTTTCCAAATTAGATAGCCGCCATTAAAGTTTAGGGACCAAAATTTCAAATAAACATAAAAAACGGAAAAATCGGTCGATTGATTTGCGGTTTTCACTAAAATTATTCTTAATGTCGGCATTTTCTTGAAATTAAATTATAAAGATAAATTTCAAAAAATGCCGATAGAGGGAGCTTTAGACTTTGGAGTAACGAACAACTATTTTTTGCCGGTATTTTTTGCATATCATTAAATGTTTTCGTAAGCTTAGACTCAAACTTAAATTTTGAGCTCAAAATTTGAAAGTGGGAGTGGTTAAGTAGCACAAACTGAACTATGTTCAGAGGGTTCAAATTTCAAATGATTAAAAAAAACCGGAAAAATTGGTTAATTGATTTGAGGTTTTCACTAAAACTATTCTTTATGTCAGTATTTTCTTAAAAATAAATTATAAAGATAATTTTCCAAAAATGCCGATAGAGGGCGCTTTAGACTTTGGAGTAACGAACAACTCTTTTTTGTCGTTATTTTTTGCATCTTATTAAATGCTTTCGTAAGCTTAGGCTTAAACTTAAATTTTGAGCTCACAATCTGAATAGTTGGGAATAGTCAAGTAGACAAACTGAACTGTGTTCAGAGGGTTCAAATTTCAAATAATTATAAAAAACGGAAAAATTGGCCGATTCGTTTGCGGTTTTTGCTAAAACTAATTTTTAAATGAGCATTTTCTTGAAAATAAATTTTAAAGATAAATTTCACAAAATGCCGATAGAGGACGCCTTAGACTTTGGAGTAGCGTACAACTCTTTTTGACTGTTTTTTTTTTTTTTAAATCTCATTAAATGCTTTCAAATGCAAAAACTTAAATTTTAGTCTCAAATTCTGAATCGTTTGGAGTGTTTAAGTAGCGAAAAATTGAATTGTGTTCAAGGAGAGGGGAGTGTTAAATTTCAACTTTTGAAGACACTTCAATTTGCGCTACTTAACTTCTCCTAATTATTCAGATTTTGAGCTCAAAATTTAAGTTTAAATCTAAGCTTCCGAAAACATTTAATAAGTTTTTGCAAGCATTTAATAAGAACAAATAAATAATGGTTAAAATTAATTTTTGGGTTCTCCGAAGTTTAAGGCGCCCTCTAATGGATTTTTTTTTAAAACTTACCTTTAAAATTTATTTTCAAGAAGATACTGACTGAAAGAATAGTTTTATTTTAAACCGCAAAATAATCGACAAATTTTTCCATTTTCTATAATTATTTTAAATATGAACACCCCCCCCCCCCCCTTAAACACAGTTCAGTTTGTGTCACATAACAGCTCCCTACTATTCAGATTTTGAGCTCAAAATTTATGTTTAAGTCTAAGCTTCAGAAAACATTTAATGAGATGCAAAAAATAACGGTAAAAAATAGTTGTTCGTTACTCCAAATTCTAAAGCGCCCTCAATCGACATTTTTTGAAATCTATCTTTATAGTTTATTTTTAAGAAAATACCGACATAAAGAATAGTTTTAGTGAAAACCGCAAATCAATGAACCAATTTTTAGGTTTTTTATAATCATTTGAAATTTGAACCCTCTGAACACAGTTAAGCTTGTGCTACTTAACCACTCCCACTTTCAGAATTTGAGCTCAAAATTTCTGTTTTAATCTAAGCTTACGAAAACATTTAATGAGAAGCAAAAAATACCGGCAAAAAATAGTTGTTCGTTACTCCAAAGTCTAAAGCGCCCTCTATAGGCTTTTTTTAAAATTTATCTTTGTAATTTAATTTCATGAAAATGCCGACATAAAGAATAATTTCAGTAAAAATCGCAAATCAATCGACCGATTTTTCCGTTTTTTATATTTATTTGAAATTTTGGTCCCTAAACTTTAATTCTCCTTTGGAAAACTTTTGGGACCCTTGGTTTCCTATTTAATATTGTCTGTCTTGATGTGTAGTATCACCTCTCTTTCATTGTAAAAAATATTTGGAAACACCCTGTATACATAACTCACATATTTAGAATCTCTATGAATAGTTCTATTGCTCCGAACGAAAGAAAATGTAACTTGTATATATAGCTATACGGGACATTACAAGTTTAACAGTGAAAATTGAAAAATGTAGCAGTCTGTAATTCCAACAACAGAAATTAAAGATTAAGTATATAAAGTGTTCAAATATGTAAAATTAATAATAAATAGTTTATTATTGAATTATGAAATAAATTCTGTTTAGTATTAATCTAAATAATAAAATATTACTGAGATGAATAATCTAAAATAAATTATCAATACACATCGAACATTTCACTATTCACACTTTACAACACATCTAGCAAATTTGCATATTGTTTATAAAATAAAATCGTACACTATTTCTAATTATTATGATTGAAACTAAGAGGAGCCCTGTGCCTGAGCCCACTACCCTCTACATTTTTCATGCACTTCAAAAGAGTTAACATTTTCTGTACCTAAAAATATAAGTATATCAAAACAAATACTCATTTAGGTAAGTGAAGTTTTATTTATTCTTTTTATTTATCTTGTTTTTAGTTTAAAAGTGAAAAATATGGATTACTATCAGTACAAAATGAAAGCAGAAGTTCCTCATATCAAATTATTGCCATGTCAGCAATCATATTCTTAGACTTTTTTGTATTAAAAATCTTAAATAAGTTTATTTTGCTATATTGTCATCTTAAACATATATTTAAGGGTCCGGTTAAAGAAAAACATTAATGAAAGGATTATACGAACTGAACACAACTTAATTAATCATAATATTTATTTTAAACAATATTTTAAAGAGATAAATGAAAATTACCACATAAACGTACTTCGTTAACTTCCTAAATGCATATATGCATTTACAGCAATCGCTATATCGCTATTAGGTGTTCGCAGAAAAAAAATTCTCCGAAGTGCGTCGTATACCTTAAATTATAATCCGGAAATTTGGCACCTTTTTAAAAAATTATAGGTCAGTTAAATGAAACAGATAACGTAATTCTTGCTTTCATAAGGTTATTTGATATTCTGAGTTAAAAAAGCTCAACAGCGCATTTATTTTTTATTTTATTTTATTTTATTTTATTTTATTTTATTTATTTATGCATTGTATTTGCATTTACGAAACATCGGAGAAGTGAAAGAGAAACGGTGTCTATTTGATTGTAAATTTCTTTTAAGGAAAACGTTTTAAATGTAGAAAAATGTTTTGGTTTTTATTCCTTAAGATCGGATGCCTCATTTACAATATTTATTTATTATTCTTGCATTAAAATTTTAAGAAAAAAAACCATTATTGCTTTTAAGGGTAAACACATTTAGGCACAATAAACTTAACTCTCAATAATTTCTAAAATTAGATTTTTAAAAATTTTGAAATCACGTAAAAGTAATTAGAAATAGCAGTCAAAGAAACTTTATAATTTTGGGCTAATTTTTACATAGAGTAATCATAGCTTATATCATACAATACTGATGTGCGGTTCTGGTCAATTCGAGAATCAACCAAATTAGGCATCGTATAAAATAGAAACGATCACAATAACAATCGATTCCCAAATACTAAAATCGTTATTTCGATTTTTATAGATAATTTCAGAGTAGCAATTACAAAACTTAGTGAATCCGCAGGGCCGTAACGAAACGCCTCACATTTAGGGAGAGGGGGATAGACAAAATCAGGGGATCAGTATTAAGCTTTTACACACTTCTGCGATGCTGCTGCAGTGTACTGCGATGCTCATTTAGTATTTTCCATAATGAGCTACCATACTACTGAAGACTTTTCCATCGTGCAATATGATGCATGCTTACAAACATATCTGTCGAGAGATGTCAGACTAACACGGAAGGTCTTCATACTGGACATACTGAGAATTATTTGCGAAAAAATACTAATTAAACTACATAATTATCTAATAAAGGATCAGTCAAAATTAGCGGCGGAGTTACAGTAGAAAGTATGTAAAAAAATAAACTACTTTCGAGTATTTGCCACGAAAAAATGAAAGCGTCACGCGATTTGGCGAGCAGCACTTTTCCTCGCCAAAAGCAATCGATTTTAATGCATTTGGAAACTGTTGGATTTTTAGAATGTTATATATCTCGCTTGTTTCTGTAATTATTTAATTTAACACTGGAAAAAATACTTTCATACATAAAAAAATCATATTGATAAGAAATATTTTCATGTATTTAAGCGTATTCAAAAATAAAAGACAGACGTTTCTATAGCTACAAAATCGAATCGACAATTGGACTTTGAACTTGAAACAATTTTCATTAATTTCAATTATGAATTTCGTTATAAATCGCAAATTTTGATGTTTAAATTTGAATATAAATATCTATAACTATATATAACAAAATTATATTTAAAACAAACTAAAACTGACAAAACTAAAGTTATTTACATTAAATTTATCTAAACAAGCTCAGCATGAATATTTTTTTTTCTTAAAGTGTATTTGACATAAAAACGTATTTTCTTTTTACCACCTGACCGCCCAGCAAAAGGGCAAAACTGTAATGTTGCTTTCATTTTAATTTATTTTATTTGTTAATAAAAGAAAGATTTTCCAACATGGAATAATTTTTTTTGTTTCTTATATGTTATAAGCCTTAACACTTTCAATCATAACTTAATTTTTCAAAACTGTTTATATTTCTGGAAATATATTAATTTAAATAAAGCTTCAATTGCAGTGAAACCTACAGCTTAGTGAACAGATATATCCGGTCGCGGCAGTGGAGAGATTAAATTGCATTCAATAACCAACCAAGGAAAAATCGCCAAATATCAAAATTTTCATTATCTTTTTACGGGCACTGTATAAAGATCCGCCAATTTTTTTTAATTATTTTTTTTTAATAAACGTATGCATTTTTCTCATACGAACATTCTGTAATTTTCTCAGATTTTTCGGAGTATGCCCATTTGGAGACGTTCCTTGAAAGCATTGTTTTCATTGAATTTTTTCTAGAGCATTGGGTGCCGTGTAAATTTGACCAATTCTACATTTTTTAGTCATTTTTGGGCACATAATACTGTGTACTTTTAAACAGTGGTGTGCGAAAAAAACACTGCGCCCAGAACAAAGTTTTAATTTGCCCCGGTCGCAAGGGGCCACAATAGTTTGCCCCAGGGCCTCCAAGTTTATTATTGCTGCCCATGATGTAATAATAACTCACAGATTTTATATTATTTATTTATTGAGTATATCTTAATATTTTTAAAAATGCTATAAAAAACAATATATATTTCAGCACTAAATATTAATGTTGCAATATAGTGTGATTATTGAGGATTATTTAGGGAAATTATTATACCTTATCTATGTAGCTGTAGTACTTATATGATATGAAGATACTACATTGAGTAAGCATGATAAATGGAAATTAGTTCGCTTTAAGCTTTGAAATTGCACATTAAGCTTATCGAATTATCCAAATATCCGCGCATATGTTGTATGATATTATATAGCTCTGTGGACATATACTTAGTCACTGATGTATGATATTGTGAATTGTGGTTATCACTTTCACAAAATTTGTGGAATAATTTGAATAATTTAAATGTACAGCAATAATAATAATATTATAATCGACATTAAATAACACAAAAACTGACAAAAGGAGAAAGATATTAAGCATAACGCATGCATTATGTTAGTTTCAAGTTCTGCATGGAAAATATTAATATTCCATTTAAAGCTGGGTGACTTTACTATTATAAAATATGGATACAGTAATGTGATAAGTTTTAGTGTAATAACGTAAATCGTTTATGTTATAAAATTGGTGTCTATGTTATTAAATATTCACGACCGATAGAAAACATTACATTTTTTAAAGGATTTCTTATTACTTATAATGATTCAAATAATATTAAAAATGAAAATATTTATTTCTAATAATTCCGAAATAACTTTCAAAAAAGCAATTTGTTATATATATATATATAATAGTTTATCATGAGGGAGTGTTTCTATTTTTTCTACACATTCATACATGAAATTTTTTCTGCACGTTTGCTACTCATTTATGTATTTTCGGAACGAAAAAATGGTATTTGAAAAGTAAATACAACTTTAGGATTTTACTCGAAATCAAACGGAGTATATTATAGTCCGAGTGGCAGTCACTTCACAGGTGGAAGCTGAAATTCCAGGATTAAACAGAGCTCGATTAGCATATTACAATAAAACTATTCTGCCTAGTCATATATTGTGAAAACTACCTTCAGGCTTCGTTTAGAGTTTGACTCGTGAGTTTATTTATCAGCGGTTGTCCCACTCACCTCCAACCGCCGTCCGAGACAAATACATCCGTGATCTAGGCAGGGGCAATCGGTAGTTTCAGAGCCCCAAACACCCACTAACCGTTTTTCAGTGTCTTTAATTTATCTTCTTTTTCTTTTAGATTTGTCTCTGTTATTTTGTTTTCCTTTTCTATTTGAAGTCAAAGACATTCGGGTCGTAAGTAAATAATATTGAGGCTATTCGTGGTTGCTCCTCAGCAACAGAGCTGTCGTGCAAGAGAGTCTTACTATTTGGGACGTAGGTAGGCTTCGCCAACGAAGGTGGGACATATGGGACATATGGAGGATTGGGAGAAGAAAATGGCAATGGTAAACTTAGGAGTCAATTATTAAAATTCAGTGTGCAGGTGTTTTCCCCAAAGATATGAATTGACCGAACTGTAGAGATTTAATATGCTAATCGATTTTTAAGTAATTCTGGAATTTCAACTCGCTGTAAAAAATAATTATAATCAATAATAATTAAATAAATATTTTTATAAGAATTGAAATTTATAAAACGTATTTTCACGTGTACTACTTTAAGTGTTATCTGCCGTAAATGTCACAAAAATTATCTAAATGCGAGAATTACGTATTGTGAGTATGAACAACAGATAAAGATTACATTTCTAAAAAACAAGTTAGTTTTGAACTAAAAGCACGGTATTCAATAACTATGTGTTAAATAAAATATATATTTATTAATGGGAATTTAAAATGTGAATTCTACTCCCAAATGTGACAAAAATATAGGAAAATGTATCTGATTTAGGAACAATGACATTAATGCAAATGTTGCGATTGTTTTGAGTTTAAAAAAAAATCTAAGTTTTTTGTTCAATAACAGTTTGCCTGGAAAAAAATATATATATAATTAGAAAAGAAATAATTCAAAAACTTAACTAAGATATGATAATTTTTGCCCATATTCCCAAGCTACAATTATTAGATAACTCATTCAAGTATCGAACATAGTCAAGTATCGTACGTAGTACGTTCTTCGAATGACTCTGTATTATTTAAAAAAAATTCTTTATTACAGAACACAAGAACTGAGTTTTATAATGAAAAAGAAAAAAGTTATTCCCAAAATAAATTAAATGTCAAATAAATCAGTTTCTTTGCAAGATGATGATCATTTACTGTAGAATTTGGTAGCAAATTGCAAATGTGTGTCATAGTCCAAGAACCAAAAACCACAAAACCCTAAGTCATCGAACACAAGAAATAATCCTTTATTTTATAAAAGAGTAGTAATAGAGAAATCTAATGATACATGTCTGTCTGAAGCGAAGTGGTGCATAAGCCAAAAATTAATACCACTAGTGGTTGACAAGTAGTATTAATATTGAATTATCCAGCACCCAGTTTTCCATGTTTTCATAATTTTGATTGTACGATAAATACAGTAATAAACCTACGAGTCAAACACTAGTGGTATCAATTTTTGGCTCATGCACCACTTCGCTTTTGGCCGACAGGGATCATTACCCGTAAAGCATGGTGAAGTCACTGCAACGTCGTTGTGAAGTCACAGTGACTAAAATGTAAAGTCGTTATGGCCGTTTTAGAGCTCTTTTGTGACGCTTCACAAAGTTGTCACAATGTGACAAATTTGTGAAAAATTTGTCATTTGTGATTTATTTGACATGAACATTGTGACGAAACTGTGACAAAAGTGACGATATTTAAATTGGCAGAAAGATGTTTTTTAAAGTAAATAACATGTTTTGAAGGATATTTATAAATTTCGAAAGATTTTTAAGAAAGTCACATCTCAGTCACAATGTGACGTCACTGAGTGGTGGCATTTTGGTCACAGATGTGATGTGCCGAAAGTGACTCACAGTGACGTCACTGTGACCATGCATGCTATTAGGGTAGATTTCCCTATTGCTACTCTTCCATGAAATAAAGTATTTTTTCTTGTACTCGTTGACTTAGGATTTTGTGCGGTCGGCGACTATCAGCTGAGCAAGTTATCGGTGTCCCAAATGACAGATGGAAATATAAAAAATCTGCACTGAGGCAGGATCCGACACCATATCCTCTCACCAAAAATTCAGCTCCATACTTGAAGTCAACCTATTGACTGCAACGACAATATTAAAACTTGCAGTTGGGGGTCATCGTAACATTTACCCATGCTGGATATGCATACTATAAAATATGAAAAGAAAAAAAATGTGTGAACTGTTAATAAAATGCATTGCAATTTCAAAATAAAGTTTAAACTAAGGTTTAAAAAAATTTTAATATATAATAATGCTCTATTACGTAACTGTGGGTACACTCTAAAAAATAAAAGTGTAAATTAGACAAATTTACATATATATGTGTGTAAATTCCTAAAATTACACACCTGACATGAAAATTACCCACTTTTTGCAAAGTTTTACCTGTTTTTATGTGCATTTTAGCTTAACAAACTAAGTGTGTATTTTGTTATCACTTGAAAAACATAAATAAATGTGTAAATGCTGAAAAATGTCTGAATTTACACAAATTGGTACGTTATTGTAATTTACACATAATGATATATACATAGGTAAGAGTGTAAATTTCTAAAGTCACACACTTGTCATAAAAAATACCTATTTTAATGTGTGTTTAGTTTGTGGCATTAAGTTTGTAAGTTTGTTATCAGTGCATAAACTAATAAAAATGTGTAAATGTAGATTACTCCTGAAATTACACTAATTATTGTGTTGAAAAAATTATAAATGCGTGAATTTTAAAGTAGACGTTACGAAAGGGATAGGAGGCTTACATATTATTCAGAGCTACACTTTTTATTTTAGTAAACCTATTCCATAAAAAACATGGTGTCATTACTTTGCTGTAACAGTATTTTTAAGTAATAAATTAATATATTTATATATTTTTAAAAGATACTCTGACCACCTGTCTCACTCTCCCCGTTTTAGCAGCACGTGAACAACAACATTTAAAAGAAGTTAAAAAAATTTAATCTCGACCCATGTAACAAATGTAACAAATATTTTGTTACATGTATCGTAAAATTTTATTCATTTAATTAGTAAATTTTAATTTCGTTTTCCAAATTCCCTTTTAAAATTTGTACATCAAATATAAGAATGTTTGATTGTATAGTTATAGGTTTTGATTAAATCGTAATTTCTTTCAGCCATCGCACAGACTGTTCTTTTTCACAATTTTACTTGTAATTTTCAGTAATAGTGCTAGATTTCATTCTTAAAGCGACATTAGGAAGACTTCATAACGAGGCATTATAATAGAGATATAATCCCAATTTATGCTTATTCATAAAATTAAATTATATTTTTTGTACTGTTGGTATACTTTTTTGCTGCCCCCCCCCCCCCTTAATTAAAATGATAGTAGTTTAATCTTCAGTAAAATCTAAACACTATTTCGAATTCATTTAATATGTAATATAAAATATAATTCACGTAATTAAGATAATTCTAAATTCGTATCCTGAGTTATTTATACATTTTGCACATCAAATATAAGTATGCTTGATTTTACCCTAAATTATTTGAGCCGTCTGGTAGCTTGTAAACATTTATCCATTTCAAAGTTTAACTTATAATTTTAGTTTAACTTCAGTTCGCAGTGCAATTGATGGTTGTATTCAGGAACTACTTCAACCCCCGAGTTAGACGCGAATCTAGCATACAAAACTAAAATCGTAATCTTCGTCGAGTTGGCTTCATCATGTTTAAGTTCAAAAACTAATGGTGTGTCCAGCTGATTGCAGGCGCTCTCGTTCAGAAAAATATAGTATATTATAAGTTATTCTCTTATAAAATATAAGGTATGTAATGCCATACGTCCGTATTACCTCCAATTTTTTTATCTGGTTTGTTTCTATTTATGTATAAATGTATATGATACATGTTGGATTGTTTGTTACGTATAAGAATTTTTTACACGTATAATTTACTTGCCTTAAAAAATGTCAACATTACATAACTCCTGATAAATGTCTATTAAAATAACAACTGTTGTATCTAAAGTCATTTATTTCTTGAAAAATTTTCATCTTAAAAAGAATTTATGAATGTATGTTAACGATAGCAAAATAAACATTAACATCATTTTTTTGGGGGGGAGGGGTGAGGTGTTAAATTTTGGTTCGGTTGTGTGAAAGATATTATAGTTTATTTATAAACTATTATACAATTGTATACCATATCTATAAATTATATATTCTGATTTATAAGTTAAACAATTCATCTGAGTTTTATTTATTTATTGATTTTTTTTTTAAATTATGAAACCTATAATGTTAACTAAGTTTATCATCGATTAAAACTATAGCGTTACTTTTGAGTTTCTGCGTTACATTTCCTAATTTTGAGAGATTATTTTTTTAAATTTTTTATCTTACTTACATTAAATTTTCAGCTGTGTTTTAATTTGAAAATATTACATAGGAAAAACTATGTTCCACTAAAATATTCATAGTAAAGAACACATAATTTTTTCTTGTTAATTATAGAATAAAAAAAAGTACACAGAAGTAAATTGCAAAAGGGCGCAAATACGTTGATTTAAAATAACTCCAGATCAAAATTCTGAAGAAAATTTATATTAAAGTAATGGCTTTTTCTTCAAATATGCATTTTTCCATTCGAATTTTGCATATTATTACAGAACTTATATGACATAAAACATATGATTGTATGTATATAAAAAATTATAACAGTTGTGTCATAATGAATATTCAAAATCGAACTTATCATTCTCTCCCCCTCTACATAAATATCCCCCGCCGGGTGAGTTTTATACACTTAAGACACAAATGTAATTATCAAATAAATTCTACGGGCATTAATTTCGAAAATTTATTAGAGTCAATTGATATTTCGATAGAGACACAGTATTTCTCGTTTTTTTTACTATAGCTGATAAATAAAAATACACTTTAGTTTCATATCTAAAATTTTAATTAGAACATATGAAATTTTCATTTATGAAGATAGGATTAATTTCATTAATCTTGAAATATATTTGTATTTTTTTTATTTTTTTAAGACACAAATTTCTAAATATTAATTTAATGCAAAAGATGTTACTTTAATGATTCAACAGCTTTTTTGATAGTCCTGATAATATTTTATATGGCAAATTCTTTGTAATGATGAATATTTATGAAAAGAAAACAATTTAACATGTAATATAGGTGATTTATGTATATATAAACAAATCAGCTAAAATATTTGCAGGTAATATGTGTGTGTGTGTGTGTGTGTGAGATGAAGTTTACACACATTTTTTCTATTTTTTGTAGCATTTTAAATTTTACTTTTATAACTGTATGTAACACAGTACCTTCAATATAACTGACTTTGTATCTTGAGTCTGAAAAATATAAAAATGAAAAATTGAGTCTGAACTCTGAAAATAAAAAGTATGGAAATTGCAAGTTTACCAACTATGATTATACCATATGATTAGTCTAAAATCTATCATTAATTAATTATTTATTTTTCTTTATCTTAATTTTTAATTGCATGTTCTGAATAATATATAAATGAGGGGGAAATATAAAATTAAAAAGGAAGGAAGAATATAGAAAATAAAATAGCAGTTTTTATGTGTATATTTAGAGGAGAGTGGGGAGGAATGGGACACTTTTTACAAAAATAATAAAATCAACTTTACTTGACACATATACAAAAACTTTGATTTATAGAATACAAAATGAAACACTTTCTAATGTCCTTGAGCAATATAGAAACATAATTTGAAGAATGAATTTTATAATTAAAGAAATTGAAAATGTCACAATGTGTCCCATACTTCCCCACTAACAGTGAAGTAATATTTGTACTATGATGGTTGAGGAGGAATATCAAAAACTAATGTCTTAAATGGCTATATGCTGATTTTTAGATCTGTAGCTGCTATAGTAGCATAGTTTTAAAGAGAGGGGTAAAATTCTAAAAACCTATTTAAAGGGAGTTTTTAAGAGGAGGGGAGTGAGTGTGATAGGCTGATTTGGAGCTTATGATGCTACACTTGTGATAGTAGATGAGAAGTGTGTACATCACTATGATCCCGAGTCCAAACAACACTATTTTATCGCATCCACTATCACAAAACTAGCCCCATAAGCTAAAAATCAGACTTTCAACTACCCCATCTCCATTTTACTCCTCCCTATAAAACTATATGAATATTGCAGCTACGGTTCTGAAACTAAGCATAAATATATCGATATTCTTCATCAACCCGTTGCAGTACAGATATTTCATATACACTAGACACAATAGTTTTTGAACCGCCATCGAATATGAGTATTTTGCATATTACACAAAGAACTGTGTAAATTACAATAACACAATAATATGTGTTTTTTGCGTAATTCATATTTATCAGTGTAATCACAGAAGATTACACAGATCAATGAATAAGAATATAACGCAGATATATGTGTATTCTTGCGCAATTTACACATTAATGTGGGTATTTCATGAGTGATCACAGTAACTTTTACACACTTAGTGTTATCATCAAATTACATGCTGAAATGTGTATTTTGAAATTTACACATTAGGCGTGTATTTTGTCAATCGTTTTTGTATCATCGATTTACACATTTTTGTGTGTAAATTTACACTTTTATTTTTTAGAGTGTACTACTTGATTATCCCGTATTCTCATTCCACCGAAATTATATAAATTCCCGAACTACCCGTCAATTATACGAGTTGGCATAATTTTTATTTTAAATAACGAACGAACAAATAAATTAGAAAAAGATTAATAAAAATGCGAATTAAATGTCAAACTAAAAATCGCTTGATGATGTAACAAACACGTGTAACGTGTTTTATGTCAAGTGAAAACGACGTTTACGGTAAGCTATTAGGCATTTAATCGTTTAACGATAGTTTTTTGGTCCACGAAATAATCAAGTAGTAAAAGAAGTATCTCTATAAATCCAAAAATTATAATTATATTAACAGTTTACCGCGTCGTATTAAGCATCTCATATCCAATCAAAAAGTATCTTTGAATTAAAATTTGAATGAAATACAGGGAACGGAAAATGTTTTTCAGAAAATGTTTTAACAGAAAAAGTTTTTCCGAACTCTAATTTTACATAGGATTTGAAGTAATTGATTATTCGTAGATTGATTGTAATTTCATAGAATTTTTTTAACACTGTATTTTACATTTAAAAGATTGACTAATATTTTGAAAACTTATTTTTCAAGTAAATATTTATTTAATACATTTATTGGATTTAAAATTAATAAATTAATGCATGTATTTATATTAATTATATTTGAAGTTAGACAACTCCCACATACACATAAAAGTTTATACATTTTAAAGAGATTTATTTCATCACATTTATTTCGTAAAAGAAGTTTTCTTTGCAATGGAAAATGACATTTGTGATATGGCATCCATGTATAAATAATACGTGATGGGAAATTGAGTGTCATGTCTTTTGAGAAATTATTGTTCTGGGAATAACATGCTGAAGATTTTCCTTCCGTGGAAATTGGCCAAAACATAATGCAAATAACATGAAAATAAATATGGATACTGTTAATATTTTCGGGTTATAGTTGTATAAAAAATTTTCAGAGAACGGCAGATATGCTTATATCAAACAGTATTCTATCTTAATGAAATAATTGACGATTTTTTATTTACTGTTTTTTACAATATCGTAAACCATTTTCGGCAAAATATTTAAATTTTTATTTGTGCTTTAGATTCTAGAAGTTATATAAAAAATTTCAATTTCTGCGTTATAGCACGTAAAAAAAAAAAAATAGTAAACATTTTTTTTGGCAACAAATTGCCAAATTATGATATTTTGAATTTTTTTGTATTACCAGCCTTTGTAAACATAAAAAAATCACTGTTTTTTATAGTAAAAAATTTCTATCGATGTGGCCTAATTATTTCTTGATATTGTTAGATATTGTTAATATTTTCGGGTTCCAGATGTATAAGAAAAAATTCAGAGAACGGCAGATATGCTTATATCAAACAGTATTCTATCTTAAAGAAATAATTAGAGCACATCGATAGAATTTTTTACTCTAAAAAACAGTGATTTTTTTTATGTTTATAAAAGCTGGCAATACAAAAAATTCAAAATATCATAATTTGGCAATTTGTTGAAAAAAAAAAAAAAAAAAAAAAAAAAAAAAAAAAAAAAAAAAAAAAAAACTATTTCTTTTACGTGCTATAACGCAAAAATTGAAATTGCTTATATAACTTCTAGAATCTAAAGCACAAATAAAAATTTAAATATTTTAAATTCTGTAACAGATTATTTTGCCGAAAACGGTTTCTGATATTGCAAAGAACAAAAAATAAAAAAAAATCGTGAATTTCACCTTTTTACCTTTAAAAATAACATTTTGCCAACTATCAATTAGAAAATACTGAAATGAGACAGTGATATCACTTAATTTAGATTACCGTAATTTTCCTCGTATACGCCGCATCTCAGAGAAGTCGATTTCCAACCAGAATTTGTTATAAATAAAATGTGACTTGCTGTTGCTTAGCATTTATTTGACTTTTCTTGTTAAATAAAATTTCGGGTACGATAAACAATTAACTTAGCCTGCGGGAAATTACGGAAAATTGTTTTAAACTTTCAATTTAAAAATTAATTATCGTACCCCAAAACTTATTTATTGCCTTAAATTAAAAAATACTTATAATTGTTTCCAGAATTTCATATTTATATTTATGTTTATACATATACATGAAGGCTCTGCCCCCCGTGAGCTACGCCCACCAACCCCGTTTAGTGTATGAAAACATGGTTAATTTGGCTTTAAAAAAATAACTTCTAAATTACGGAAGAATGTTACGAGCAATGATATAATTTCTTGTTGCCGGGTTACTATTCTGTCTTAAATGGAGCAGTTTTCGGTTACCATAGTTCATCCGCCGATGTTGCGAAAGCTGGCGGTCGCTTTGGAAATTAATAATTAAAACCAGTTATGAAAATCCAATTAAAAAGAATGGTTGTGTTTAGATTTTACTCTGGGGTGCGGACAGATGCTGTTTGAGCCCCATATAAAGGTTAAAATAGCCCTGCTAAACAGTCTTTTATAATGACGCTATAGACAATATTCTTCATTTTGGTTAAATGATTAAAAAACTCCACATGTTTGGAAATAATATTTAAATTCACGTGTGTTGAAATTTTAAGTTATATATTATGTTTTTTTTTTTATCGACTTTTAGATTTTCTCAGTAATAGATTATAATTAAATTCTTTATTTTAATGCATCATCATGCATATATTCATTTTATTTCTTAAATTTAAATTGTTTATTTTATTTATTAAGATACTTATGAATTTTCTAAAAAGTATCAAATCATATTTTGTACAGAAAATTTATAAAATATTTGGCACAGATAACCTGCATTTATGCTGCCTGCAATGCAAGCATGTATTCATTTATGGTGCACATGTGCCTCATATCTTTCATGACATGCATTGAAACAAATCTCTTTCAGCCGTGCTACAGTTACACCATGAAATTCCCAATGTAACATCAAATGAATATTGTTTATAAATAAATCGTTTTAAATGCATAGTATTAATATATCAAATTTGAGTTGCATGAAAAAGTTTTATAATTTTTTTTCTCTTTCAGATTTACGTGTAAATTTATAATCCAATCATGTTATTTAAATATTAATTTGTTTTATATTTTAATGTCATTGCTGCAAATGCTCAAGAGAAAAAAGCAGTTGGTGTCATTTCTGCATTATTAAAGTCATTTTCTTATTAAAATTGAAAAGAAAATCAAAGGATGATTTTTTTCTTTATAGTCATTTTTCGATTATTATTTCATATGTTCGTTTCAGATATCAGAACAATTCTAAAGGAAATTTAATAACTTTTAAAATTTCTAAACTTAAAATAGTTAAAAAATGTAATATTATTGAAAGATCAATTTGTTTCAAATTCTAGTGACATTTCACTTATATCTCCAAAAAAGAAATGTTAATGATCTCATCGTGTATTGCATTATTAATGTCATTTTCTCTTGAAATTTGTAAAGAAAATGCAGCAGGAATTTTATCTTCCTTACATTCCTTTGAGCAATATATTGTATGCTTCCATGCGGTTCAAGGCTGTAAAATGCCATTTTACTAATTGTGACGTCAAACGTATACTGTTTATTGAACTTATGATTAGAAAAAAATTTGTTTACACTTCAAAGAATAGCAGTAGTTTATAATTTATTTTCAGCTAATAATTCCTAATAAAGAAATTGATCGCATTTTTAATTTTAGTTCGAGGGTATAAAAATCACTGTTTTAATACATATGGCCCAAACACGAAAACATGCTTTTGCAAAAAAGAAGAACTTTTAATAATATTATTTTTGACTCTCATACCGTGAAGTAAAACGCTTTAGAATGATTAATTATATGCAGATGATTTCATTTAGAGAAAAGAAGCATGCATGATGCCAGAGAATTTGGTTCTTGTTTTTTATGCCCATTAGGGACATTTAAATTTCAGCAATATTGCAAACCACTTTTACAGCATACTGCATCTCTATCTTTCTTTTTTCTTAATGATCTCAAAGTCAATGGAATTTATTGCGTTAATGTACGTAAATTAAAGTCTGAAAGAACGAATAAGCAAAAATAAGGTTATGTTTTGCCCGATATTTTAAAAAAAAAATATTTAATCATAATATTGCATTATTGCTTGAAATAAAACTTATTTTAATTTGAAAACTAAAGAAGAAAAAGAAACCTAATAACTCCTATCGTTATCCATTTTCTAAATTTTTTCACAAAAATGGAATAATTTGGCTGCCATCATTAGAGATTAATTCAAATTAGAAAAAAATAATATCGTTAAAAGTAATTCAAAATTTAAAAATCTAATATTAGTTTAGAGATCTGTGGATCAAAACGGATTTTTAGTGTTACTTTTATCACATAATATGCAATATTTTTATAGAGAAAACAAAATCAGTCATTTAATCAGTTGTTTCATAAAATCGTTTCATAAATTCGTTGCATTATGATTTTATATATAGAGAGTAGATCTATATTTATTTATTTTCATTTTTGAAAAGGCTGTTTTTCCTTTAACATATTGAGAAATTCTTCAGAATTAAAGAATTATCTCACAATTATCCCGAAATAAAATTCATTTAAACAGGGTATAAATTGATTTTTTTTTTAAGTAGAGCGCAACATATTATGTATATATATAGATATATATATATATATATATATATATATATATATATATATATTATGTACATAAATATACGTATATAGTTTTGCCTTCGAAAACTTTTTAAAGATAAAAACGAATCATAGAAAAAAATGTATTTAATGGCTAGTTATACAACTAATAAAATCAAAAGATTTACCATGCAAATGTTCAACATGGACAAATAATCTTGAAAACATTTTGAAATTTTTTTAAGTGTATGCTACAGTGCAGCAGAAGTGTTCTGTTTAAATAAGAACTTTTTCTAATAATTATATACTACTAAAATATATACTAAAAATGTTTCGTTAATACCATGGAGGAAGAATATAGGTGGAGGTGAACAATAATGATTTGGATGATGCCAAAAATGTAACCCTACATTAAGTCACATTAAGTCCAAACAAAACCACATGCTTTGATACGCCTATCAATTGAAACAGGTTAAAACCCGTATTTGATTGCTCTTGTTTTTTTTTATCGTCGATTTTTTTATTAGAAAGCGAATTAAAATTTCGTAAACAATGACATTTTGTGCGATAATTGGCTGTTCATACTGGATCAATAAATATAGCAGGAACAAATTTATCGCTTCACAGGTAAAAATTTATTTGATTATTTAATTATATGTGTTTTAAATATCGAAAATATCGAAATAAAAAATCCTTTAACATTTTGCTTGAAAAGATAACATTATTTTGCTAATATCTGAAAATCGTTTGCAATCAGAAATCTGTATTTTAGATTAATATTTATTACTTATGTTTTCATACATGATTTAAAAAGAATGTTTTCATTATTATATTTTAAATATTATTTAAATGTAATTATTAATATGTAACAAAACTAATTTTTTTTTTATAAAAAGAAATAAAGATGTTTAAGTAAATTAGCAGCGATTGACGTAGGCAAAATGGAGATCTATTTAAAAATTTCATTCCATAAAAAAGACTATTTATTAATTATTTTGAAATATTTGAATTATTTATGCGTATTTTTATTTGCAAATAAAATGAGTTCATCAGATTGGAAAAGTTTAGCTGCAAGACTGAAATTATTATCAATAAATGCTTGGTTCACATTTGAATAATTGCTTTTGATCTTACGATACAAAATTTTATTTTCACAAAATTTTTGTATTCATCGCCTATCATGGAGGATGAAGTCGCTGATCAACATTAGCTTTATATTTAAAATTTAAGCACTCTGCATTTTGATTTAAAAAAAAATCTATATCTGTATTGTTCTCTATAGTAAAAAAGCAGTTACCTTTAGATATTATATATATCAGCCTTTGACTTCTAGTAAATTGTTTTAAAATTCTTGAATTAAATATATATATATATATATTCATCTTGATTTTTTTTATCCCTGAATTATTTATTTAGAATAAATCTATTTGTGATATTGAAACCCTGTATTTATGCTTCATTTTTCGCATTTAAATGCGATTAATCTTAAAATATGTGTAATTTATTTTCTAATAATTTTAAAAACATGATAAGAATCGAAATTTTTATTGCGTGAAAATCAGCACATTTATTTTATAGCTCTCAAATTTTATTATGCTTTATATCTGTTGTTTTTAGGTGCTTTCGTAATTATGTAAATACGTAGCACCTACAGTTGACATTCAGTCCATCCGTCTGTCTGTCCATTCGCATATAACAACGCAAAAACTACCCAACCGAATCGTTTGAAGTTTAAAATACATAATTAATACATAATTTTGTCAAGTTAATTCAAATTTTATGATAGATCAATTATGCATAGATCAATTACAGGGACAATCAAAAGTATCCCGTTACATTACGATCAAGGGGGGGAGAGTTTCAAATGCATTTTAATCTTTGAAATTTAAAACAAATAATTATTACATAATTTTGTCGTGTCATTTCAAATTTTATAGAAATTGGATGCATAAATCAATTACAGGAACAATGAAAAATATTCCATGACATTACGGTCAATTGAAATCTTTTGTGTGTCCCTGTAAATGCTTTGCACTTCGTATTATGCGTGAAAAAACTCATATTAAGTCTCAGCGACGTATATCAATTTGATTACACATGATACCGTTTACCATCGTTAAAATATGTCGCAAACAATTTCCTCCTTTATTATCATGTATTAGAATTATTTTGTGTGGCCCTGTAAATGAATAACTCTTCTCTTAGCTGCATGTTTTAGTGCTTTTCGTAGATGCAAATAAATGTGGATACGTTTGTCCGGGCACAACATTTTAAAATTAATTTGAAATGATTTTTCCCCATCGGCCCTTATATAATCGAAAACTTTTGACTGTTCTTGTAAATAAACTAATCGTGATAGAAACTTCATTTTTAATAGGGTTTGTGCTTGTGTAAACTGCAATAACATGGTAAAATTTCATTGCATTCCGAGTATATTTACGAGAGTTAGAGCGCGGACAGACGGACAGACAAACCGAATGCATAAACAATTTTCAATTTTGTTGAAAAGTGTTAATATAAATTACTGTAAAAAGAAAATTTTTAATAATACAATTTTTAGTTCGTATCAAACGTTTTCAATTTCTTATTTAATTTTAATTTGAAATTTAATAATAATAATGTCATTTAATAATAATAATAATAATAATAATTCCCCAATTTCAATTATTTTAAAAGTAAACATTTCTTTTAATAAATGATAATAGAACAAAGACCATTTTAAAAATTTCCTATTTCTTCTTAAAAAATGCTCCAGCTGTAATTCATTTCTTTCAATTCGTCTTATTAATACAAAATCCCTTCCTTTTTTGGAAGCTTTCCAATTTTCCACGTGCTTTTGTTTGGTACACTAAAATTTGAGCGATAAATGGATTCACATTGCAAACCTTTTTTGAGGCTTAGTTCACCTCCACCTATCTTCTTCCTCCATGGTTAATACAATAACCCATAGAAGACGCTATAATCTTGAATGTGCTAAAAACATTTAAATGTTGAAGTAATTATAGTCATTTTATTTTTTAAAATCTACTACCAAATTTAACTATTATTCTATTACCATTCCAACTACAATTGATATTCTACTATCCTCAACAAGCGCATTCTTTGTAGTTCGAATCAAATCTGAACAATACCGGTTTATTTCCACACACCGAAAAAAGGCAATGGAGTGGATAACACCGAAGTGTAAATTCATATGAGTATTTGGTATTGTTAAAGATTTGAAGTCATAGAACTATCTTTGAAAACTGTTTACAAATGCTTATTTCATTGTGTTTATAAGAACCCGTTAAACAATGAGAAGAATATTCATCCAACCTCTACTACATTTACTTTATTTTTTAATGAAAATATAAATGTATCAAAAACTTTTTCGATTAACCGCATATTTCATAAACTAATTCACGATATTTTTTTATAAATGAAGGGATTATTGAATGTATTGTAACATTTCTTTGCAAGTTGGACTATATATTCTAAGGTAACGCCATTTCAGAGCTATCATAATCTTTTACATTAATGTATCTCCATACATTTTATAGTTTTATGTATATCCATACATTTTCATATGGCTACTTATATAAGTACATGTAGTGTCAGCTACATGCTACAGTATTTGTATAACATCATTTTAGAATAGAAAAATGTGACATATTGTATCGGAGATAGCTCTTTATTTGAATAAGTACGACAAAACGTTTCGATTTTTGTCGAACAATAAGCACAACAATTATCAGCAGTGTGACTTACACAACAAAAACCCATGGAACGAGCCATACAATCTCCATTTAAATTTTTTGAAATCCCTACATTTTTTTTTTTTTTTGGAAATATGAATATTTTTGAGCAATATTAATATGTATATTTTAAAGATCTTCGAACGTAAATTGCATCATTTAGGATATGGGTTTTTAGATATATATAATATCACATTTAATGTAATTTGTTTAATACATGTGACGATTTAAGGAGAACTCGAATTATTTCCACTGGTTAAAAAGAAACACACAGTCATGGCAAGCGAGGGAAAAAACAAAATAAATAAATAAATGTAGAAGATCCAATAAAAGTCATGGGCTGCTGTAAATTCATTTATTAAATTCGTAATAATGAGGAAGGAAAAGCTCCTTTTGCAAAAATTCCATCATTATTTCAGCGAGCTGTCCTCATCGAAGAAGCAACCCAAGAAATCTTCTTTTTCATCTCGAGCCTTCCACCTTTTTAAACTAAAAAGAATGTTCTGGAACATTCTGTAACCTCAAACCATCATTCTTTTATGTAAACAAAATTCTTGTCCAGCTACGAGATTATTTTCCACAAACGATAAATTTATTTAAAAAAATATATTATTTAACCAATTTATAATTGACTCAGAATTTTAAATATCTTAGGCAGACGATTTTTATAAATGATTAATTTTAAGAGAAAAAGAAAAGAAATGAATTTATTAATATGCACACATCAAAGGTTGACGTAGGAAAAATAAATAAATAGATAAAATAAAATAATGATATTTTTTGAAAGGTATGGTTTTGGAAAAAATTTAATAAGACTTTCTTAAAAAGGGTTGATAAAAACATAGAAGAAATCAGTTTTATTTGGAATATTAAGAAATAAAGTTTTAATTAAGAATATTTTTAATTTAGAGCCATCTTTTTAAATTTACGCATACTGGAATAATGTTTTTTAAGGCAAATTAAGAATTTATATCGTCTGCATAAGGATTAACAGATTAGATTTAGAAACAAGATTTTAATTTAATAATTTGAAGTACGGAATAATATTATAAGAAAATTAAGATAGTATAAAGGTTAGTTTTGGCGAAAATATTTTAAATTTGTAATATACATATAGTGTAAAATGATGAAATCTAGCATATCTTCATGCACTTTCATAAAAAGAATAACCCACCGAAGGCTAGTTCTATATCCAGATTTATTACATACACTTAATGATATAAATTAATTTATGTCTTAAATGCAAAAAAAAGGTCATAAAATTTTGAAAACATGAAGGTGAAGAAGATATAATCGGGATAAAATAGTATTTTAAAATTTGCATTGTGTATGAAATAGCGCTGGTCGTAATAACAAAATTTGCAATGTCTCGAGATATAATTAGAATTAAATGGTAAAAAATAGGTGTCAATATATTCATAATTAAACGAGCATAAATTTAATATAAAAAAGAAAATTCGCATTTTGATCAATTTTGAGGTAAAATGTCCTCTTAGAGTAGAACTTTGTAGAAAAGTTTGCTAAACAGAATTAAAGGTTATTCCAAAAACTTCTATTACAAAATTTTTGCGCTTTAACTAAAACACCATATTGGGAGTTCAAAATTCTGAGTGCTGCGCGATATTTTGAAAAATTATGAAGGCACCTTTACTTCTATCTTTGGGAAGAGCTTGTTCTTTCATGAAATGTGATCCATTTACTATATTTTCTAATTATTTATTTATGTTGTCTTATACCATTGACAAGATATAAATATATGTTAGCTAAAAGATTATATTATTATGTTAAAGTTTTATATGTATCTTTCTTTATTTTTTTTAATATCACCCTAAAGTGACAAAAAAGCTATTTTTAAGTTTTTTAACAAGTTTCTAAAAACATAACTTCAAGTGAAATTTTATTAAAAAATACAGATATTATCTTCTATAATCAGAATAGAAATTTCTTAATATTTTTAACACTATATTAAATAGTAATTTTAGAAAAAAATAAGTAATGTTTTCAAACAGAAAAGAGCAAATGGAGCCTAATGGGTTGATTAGAAAAATAAATTGTTAAGTACCGACATTACCCGTGTTTAGAGGGTTAAGTATTATAAATATAGGAATCATTAAATGTATTGTTAAAATTTCCTTTCTAAAAGAATAATAAGATTTTGAAAAATATTATAAAATGTAGGGTTGGGCATAAACAAATTAGAGTCTTTTATTTTGCGTATATATTAGAAAAGTGTGAGTGGGTATAGCATAAAATGCCCAAGAGAAATGAAGCTTAAATAATATCAAATACTGCTATTCGGAATAACTCTATTTAATCTTATCCTAATATGTTTTTTATGAATTTAATTTAGTACAGTAAAAATAAAGAAAAACTAAACTTCATTTGGCATATCATAAAACTAAATTAAGCGTAGTAATAATATTTTCTTTTTGTAGTGCAGAAAAAAAACTTGTTTAAAGTTTAAACATAGCATTGTGCTAAACGGACTTCAAACGAAGGTTGCAATCTGAAATGCCGCCTTGTTCCGTACCACGTTTTTTCAAATAGGTTAATGAACTTTTAAAACACGAAAGGGATATTGAGAGTTCTTCTCAATGCAAACATGTCGCAAATCCCATAATCTTTCTGTAATTAATTTTAATTAAAGTAGTAAGTTTTTAATTAAAATTGACTTTTATTGCTTTTATACAGCGATTGGATATTGTTTTACAAAAATACCTCATTTAAAAATCTTATCTAGGTTTTAAAAGTCGATGGTACATAGAGTGCGCCACCCCTGTTATTATGTATGTCCAAACCGTCCATGTTTTACAGGGTCAATATCTCGGCTAATTTCGGATTATTTTTTTTTCAAAAATCAATATCAATAGTGCTTTTATATTTCTGCGACGTATATACAGCATTCGTGAATATTTGTGTTAAATTGCCGAAAATCCAAAATTGTGCGTAACGGTAAATAGCATTTTTCTCAAAAACTGTGTTACATATGGTAATCGCTATAAATTTTCTGTACGGTTTAAACGTCTACTACCTCTATTTTTTCAAAATTTTTATTTCAAGCAATGTGGGCGACACATTCTTACACTACATTTTCGAAGAAATCTCCATAAATGTACTCTTATAGTTAAATGCATTTTTCAGTTCAGCTTTATGAAAGCTTTCGCACGACACCCTACACTATATGAGGACCCCAGAAGCCAAGGGGTGTAAGTGACAAAATTGAAAAAAATAAACTAAATACACAGACGATCTAAAAATATGCTTTTTTCATTTCAGGTAAAGAAATAAAAGTGATTTTCTTATTATTTGCTGAGTTATAGAGGCAAACCACTTTTTTCGAAAAACAAACAATATTGATTAATTATACATTTAAAGAAAATTGTACTTTATTTTTTAACAGTTAATTTAGTAAGAGTTCAAAGACTAGAATGCTACAAGCAGAAATTTCCTATTTCAATTCACTCAATTGTTATTGATGTTCCAATTTAACATCAATTATCTTTAAACTCAATTTACTCCAAATCGAAATTTTGTGACTTGTACCCCTTAGCTTCTCAGGTCGTCATATACAATTATTTATTAAAAATAAAGATTATTTTTTCAGTTTTTTAAAATCCCATCTATCTCTAAGTCGTAGATAAATTTCTCAATGTTTAATAATATGTAAGTATGTGGATCAATAGTATTTATTACGTCCCCTTTCTTAGATCCATATATTACTAGTTAAAATGTTGTAACAGACAGGCACAGGACTGATCTTATAAAGGGTTATAAAGGTTCTGTTTACACTTTTTAAGTACAGAACGCTAAAAACGACGTCCCCCATTAAAAAGAATCTATAGAAAATGTATAGCTTTTTGGGCCATAATCTGTAGGAAATCCAAAGGTATATTGAGAAACACCGAAAGTACTGGCGATAAATATATATCAAAAAATATAAAAACTTTGTTAAATCACCATAAAAAAGAAAAATTATACAGGACGCGTTACGAGCTGCAAAATTAGCGCTCGTCTTCAGCTGGTCCAAACACGCGTCACTCGCCCATTATGCAGATATTTTTAAGAATATCTTTAAACATTCAGCAGATATTTTAAAGATAAAACTAAGTCTGCAAATTTTCTTCAAATTTCTGTAGAATTTCTGTAGAAAGTGGCGATTTCTTCAGATAATCTCAAGATTATTTTTAGTGGGGTCTTTTTGGTTGTATTATATTATTATTTTCCTTTATAAGTCCACATTAAGGGTGCATTTCCCTAAATGCGAATAATTCATGAAGTTACAGTTTATGAACTTTATAATGATACATCTGATTATTTCGCATAGCAAAATCTTATAAAATCATGTTTTAAGGAGAAAAAAATATGCAACAACCGTTTATTTGACATAGAAAGAAATATTTATAGTTTCTAAACATTCACATGCAAAAGCAATCTCGGAGGGCATATTTAAAATTTAAAATAAGACAAAAATATGATGCAAGTATATTGCTTTTCTCCTGTTATAAGATATACTAGTATATATAAAAATGTATGCAGTTGTAAAACTACAATTCACTTGAGAGTTTTATTTTAAAAACTATGACAATTGCTGTATCAAGATATGTCTTGGATTGTTATTTTAAAAAAAAGAGATATTAAATCTGCTAGAAAGATGAAAAAGCACAAATTGTATATTATGTAGAAATTAACCATATAAACTTTTCTTTTGAAACTCCATGTATTTTTATATATCCTACCGATTGGTCATACCGTTGATCATAACGTTGATTAATTCATAAAGTTACTTTCTAGGAACTTTATAATGATATATCTGATTGTTTCGCTTCGTAAAATCTTATAAAATGATGTGTAAAGGAGAAACAAATATCCATAGTCTATTTATTTCACAGAGTAACAAATATTTATAGCTTTTGAATTTTCACATACAAAAGCAATTTCGAAGCACTCCTATTTAAAATTTAAAATAAGACATAAATATGATGTATGTATATTGCTTTTCTCCTGTTTTAAAATATGCTCGTGTATATATATATATATATATATTTATATATATATATATATATATATATATATATACAGGGTGTATCTAAACTACTGGGCAAAACTTTAAGGGGTGATAGTACACATAAAGACAAATAATATTAAATGGGAAACTAAGGGTCCCAAACGTCTTCCGAAGGAGATAGGCGCCATCAAAGTTTAGTGTCCAAAATTTGAAATGATTATAAAAAACGGAAAAATTGGTCGATTCGTTTGCGACTTTCACGAAAACTATTCTTTATGTCAGTATTGTCTTGAAAATAAATTATTAAAATAAATTCCAAAAAATGCCGATAGAGGGCGCTTTAGACTTTGGCGTAACGAACAATTATTTTATACCGTTATTTTTTGCATCTCATTAAATTTTTTTAGAAGTTCAGACATAAACTTAAATTTTAAGCTCAAAATCTGTTGTTAAGTAGCGCAAACTGAGCTGTGTTCAATGGGAGTGGGTAGGTTCAAATTTCAAATGATTATAAAAAACAGAAAAATTGGTCAATTGATTTGCGGTTTTCACTAAAATTTTTCTTTATGTCAGTATTGTCTTAAAAATAAACTATACAGATAAATTTAAAAAAAATGCCGATAGATGGCGCTTGAGACTTTGGAGTAACGTACAACTATTTTTTACCGTTATTCTCATTAAATTTTTTTAGAAGCTTAGACATAAACTTAAATTTTGAGCTGAAAATCTGAATCGTTGAGAGTGGTTAAGTGGCGCAAACTGAACTGTGTTCAATGGGGGTGGAGAGGTTCAAATTTCAAATAATTATAAAAAAACGGAAAAATTGTTCGATTCGTTTGCGGTTTTCTCTAAAACCATTCTTTATGTCAGTATTTCCTTGAAAATAAAATTTAAAGATAAATTTCAAAAAATTCCGTTAGAGGGCGCCTTAAACTTTAGAGTAACCAACAAGTATTTTTAACCGTTATTATTTTTTATTTAAATAAATGCTTTAAAAGCTTAGATTTAAATTTTTAGCTCAAAATCTAAATCGTTGTGAGTAACTAAGTACCGGAAAATTGAACTGTGTTCGTAGGGTGGGCAGGGTAACATTTCAACTCCTGAACACAGTTCAGTTTGCGCTTCTTAACCCCTCCCAACGATTCAGAAATTGAGCTCAAAATTTAAGTCTAAGCTTTTGCAAGCATTTAATTAGATATAAAAAATAACTTTTAAAAATTGTTGTTGGTTACTCTAATGTTTAAGGTGCCCTCTAACGGAATTTTTTGAAATTTATCTTTAAATTTTATTTTCACGGAAATATTGGCATAAAGAATGGTTTTAGAAAAAACCGCAAACGAATCGATCAATTCTTCCGTTTTGTATAATCATTTGAAATTGGAACCTTCCCACACCCATTGAACACAATTCAGTAAGCGCTACTTAACCACCCTCAACGATTCAGATTTTCAGCACAAAATTTAAGTTTATGTCTAAGCTTCAAAAAAATTTTATGAGATGCAAAAAATAACGGTAAAAATAGTTGTACGTTACTCCTAAGTCTAAAGCGCCCTCTATCGACATTTTTTGAAATTTATGTTTATAATTTATTTTTAAGACAATACTGACATAAAGAATAGTTTTAGTGAAAACCGCAAATCAATTGACCAATTACTCTTTTTTTTTTTAATCATTTGAAATTTAAACCTAACCACTCCCATTGAACATAGTTCAGTTAGCGTTACTTAACCACAGATTTTAAGCTAAAAATTTAAGTTTATGTCTAAACTTCTAAAAAATTTAATGAGATGCAAAAAATAACGGTATAAAATAATTGTTCGTTACGCCAAAGTCTAAAGCGCCCTCTATCGGCATTTTTTGGAATTTATTTTAATAATTTATTTTCAAGACAATACTGACATAAAGAATAGTTTTCGTGAAAGTCGCAAACGAATCGACCAATTTTTCCGTTTTTTATAATCATTTCAAATTTTGGACCCTAAACTTTGATGGCGCCTATCTCCTTCGGAAGACGTTTGGGACCCTTAGTTTCCCATTTAATATTATTTGTCTTTATGCGTACTATCACCCCTTAAAGTTTTGCCCAGTAGTTTAGATACACCCTGTATATATATATATATATATATATATATGTATATATATATATAACGTTTGCAGTTGCGAAGCTAAAATACATTTGAGAGTTTTATTTTAAAAACTATGATTAATGTTGTATCAAAATATTTCTTGGATTGTTATTTTAAATGAAAATAGAGATTAATTCTGCTAGACAGATAAAAAAGCACAAATTGTATATTATGTAGAAATTAACTATATAAACTTTTTATTTGAATCTTTATTTATTCTTATATATCATACCGATTGGTATATTTCATACCGTTGATCATAACGTTGATTAACTCATAAAGTTACCTTCTGTGAACTATATAATAATATATCTGATAGTTTTGCTTAGTAAAATTTTATAAAATAATGTGTATAAAGAAAAACAAATAGCCATAGTCTATACATTTCACATAGAAAGAAATATACTTATAATTTTTGAACCTTCACATACAAAAGCAATTTCGAAGCTCTCCATTTTAAAATATTAAATAAGGCAGAAATATGATGAATGTATATTACTTTTCTCCTGTTTTAAGATATACTCATCTATATAAAAATGTGTGCAATTACCAAGCTACAGTTCACTTCAGAATACTATTTTAAAAACTATGATAAATGTTGTACCAAAATATGTCTTAGACTGTTATTTAAAAAAAGGGATTTTAAATCTGCCAGAGTTATGAAAAAGCACAAATTGTATATTATGTAGAAATTAACCATATAAACTTTTCATTTGAGTCTTTGAGTATTTTATATATCATACCGATTGGTATATTTTATAAAGTTGATTCATAAAGTTACCTTCTATGAACTTTATAATGATATATCTAATTATTTCGCATAGCAACATCTCATTAAAATGATGATTTAAGGAGAAACAAGTATCCAACGTCTATATTTTTCACATAGAAAGAAATATTTATAGTTTCTGAATATTCACATACAAAAGCAATTTCAATGGACTCCATTTAATATTTAAAATAAGACAGAAATATGATACATGTATGTTTCTTTTCTCCTTTTTTAAAAATATACTCGTATATATAAAAAAAGTATGCAAATGCGAAGCTACAATTTACCTGAGAGATCTATTTTAAAAACTATGATTGATGTTGTATCAAAATATGTCTTGGATTTTTTTTAAAAAAGAGAGACATTAAATCTGCTAGACAGATAAAAAAGCACAAATTATATATTATTAAGTAGAAATTAATTTGAATCTTGAATCTTGAATCATGAACTGAATATTGAATCATTTGAATCTTGATATATTTTTATATATCCTACCGATTGGTGTATTTCATAACGTTTATTAATTCATAAAGTTAAATTTTATGAACTTAATAATGATTTTTCTGATTGTTTAGCTTAGTAAAATCTTATAAAATGATGTATAAAGGAGGAAAAAATATCCATAGTCTGTTTATTTCACATGGTAAGAAATATTTACGGTTTTTGAACTTTTACATACAAAAGCAATTTCGATGGATTCCGTTTTAAATTTTAAAATAGCACAGAAATATGACGTGTGTGTATTGTCTTTCTCCTGTTTTAAGATATACTCGTATATATAAAAAATTTTGCAGTTGCGAAGATACAATTCACTTGAGAATTTTATTTTAAAATCTATGATTAATGGTGCATCAAAATATGTCTTGATTTGTTATTTAAAAAAAAGAGAGATATTATATCTGCTAGAGAGATGAAAAAGCACAAATTGTATATTATGTAGAAATTAACCATATAAACTTTTCATTTGAATCTTCATATATTTTTATATATCATATCGATGGTATATTTCATAAGGTTCATTAATTCATAAAGTTACCTTCTGTGAACTTTAGAATGTTACATCTGATTTTTTTTCACTTCGCAAAATCTCATAAAATTGTGTATAAAGGAGAAACAAATATCCATAGTCTATTTCTTTCACATAGTAAGAAATATTTATAGTTCTTGAACTTTCACATACAAAAGCAATTTCTAAGCACTCCATTTTAAATTTTAAAATAAGAGAGAAATATGATGTATGTGAATTGCTTTTCTTTCGTTTTAAGATATACTCGTATATAAAAAAAAGTGTGCAGTTGCAAAGCTACAATTCACTTGAGGATTTTATTTTAAAAACCATGATTAATGATGTATCAAAATATGTCTTAAAAATAATATGTCTTAAATTATATGTGATAAAACAGATATGAAATCTTCTATACACATGAAAAACAAAAATTGTGCATTGTGTAGAAATTAATCATACTATAAATTTTTCGTTTGAATATTCATATATTTTTACAGATCATAGCATTGGTATATTTTATTATTTATTTTATTTTTTATTTATTTATTTTTTTTTTGTAATAAACGTATAAACTTTATAGCTACATAAAAATTTGTAATTAAATAGTTTTTTTTTGTAAGAAACCTTACATCTATATATTTTTTAAACAGTTTTTTATTTTTTATTTTTATTTATTTATTTATATATTTTAAGAAACCTTATGGCTACATAATCTGAAATTTAATATTTCTCGATTATTTCTATTAATTTTATTTCCCCAGTTTTAAGGAAAATGCAATGTAAAATGCTACACATGACATTAATTAAGCATTTGTTACTGTACATGTAAGCAGCTTTGTATTGCGTTCAATACACATACATAAAATAAACACTAAATCGTATACATTCAATACACATACATAAAATAAACACTAAATCGTATACATTCAATGTTAAATATACTGTTCACATTTTTAAATCTATGTATTTAGGTTAGGGTTAATCCTGAATGCAAAATATTGAAAATTAAATAAAATGAAATATCTATAAACATTTTTATAAAGTAATGAATTATTTTTCCTTGACTAAAAAAAATAAATACATATATATCATTAAGTAAATAAATCGTTAATGAAAGAGATAGTAGAGTAAAAACAAAAATCATTCATTTCCATCTGTTATATATTTTTTTCCATTTAAGTAGATAATTAAATTCCTTTTTTTAATTAAAGTGTAATTTTAAAAATTGATTTCTAAACCTTCTATGCATATATAAAATCGTAATATAACTATTTTATCAATTAAATTCATGAAATGCTTTAATAAAACATTTTTATGAAGTGAATTTATGAAGCAGTTCATATTTTTTTGTTGGTTAAACTCTTAATTTATTACAAATATGTCATATGAATAGATCCATTTGCTAATGCTAATACTTTTGGAAGAAATTTATAAAGATACCTCTAAGGAATTGACTGAGATTGGTCTGAATGCAGGCTGTTTTTTTACTTTTTCGATTTTGGTTGCAGATAATTTTTATGAGGGTGCTTTTGCTTTCCAAACCGGTTCCAAAAATGAAAGCGTCCTAAAAAAAAATATCGTTAAACAAAATCCCAAAAGTAAAAACTGGCCTGTATACAGAAAGAACTCTGTTATCCAATGCCACAATGTAATAAATAATAAATGATACAATATTAAAATGCAACCGAAATAGCGTTATAAATATCTTCCATAGGATTAGTATTAGAGAACAAATCTTTTCATTTGAAGGATTAGCCTCTTAAAGTGATGCTTCTTCTTCATACCATTTATAAATATTTTTATTTAAATAAAAATCCTTTTTTAAGGCAGAAAACTTATTAAACAAAATAATATTTAAATTAAGATTTGATTCATGAATGTTAAAAGTATTCGTCGATTAGTTGTAATACTGTTCAGAATGAGTTACAGACACCCGTAAGACATGGTGACGTCACTGCAACGTCGTTGTGAAGTCACATTGTGACTTTGTGACCATCGATTGTCGATGTGACGTCACAGTGACTAAAATGTGAAGTCGTTATGGTCGTTTTAAAACTTTTTTGTGACGTCACATTGTGACCAATTTGTGAAAAGTGTGTCATTTGGGACTACTTTGACATTAACATTGTGACGATTTTAAACAAATTTTTAAGAAAGTGACATCTCAGTCACAATGTGACGTCACTGAGTGGTGGCATTTTGGTCACAGATGTGATGTGACCAAAGTGACTCATTACATTACTTTATCTTGATCTAAAAGCGTTATTGGTTACACTAACAAAAATATTTTTAAAAAGTTGATTACTTTTGCCTTTCTATCTTTTTAGCTTTCTTGGCGCCGAGGGAGAGATATGGGGATTTTTCAATTCGGAAATATTTCTATATTTATATTGTAAGAATATCATATTTGTACATTTTGTAATTCTAGAAAATACTAAGAAAACAATATAAAATAAAATATTTGGTTGGGATTATAAATATCGCACAAAATCCCTGTAAATTCAAATTTAATTAATCCTTCTAAATCCTTCAAATCTTCTAAAATCCTTCAAAAATTTATCAAATGATTATGTAAATCTATTAATTTAGTTTTAACAATTTACGTAAAATGCTTTAGAATATAAAAGTTTCATGAATTCATAATTCGGTAGATAAAGGGTTAAATATGGTAAAACTTTGAAAATATATGTTACATTAACTGTTTTGTAATACAAGTTCCCTTCAGGAAGAACTAATTTAATAAATTTAATCAAATGAATAATTATGTTATTGTTGTAAATAAAATTAACATCTTCAATCCCCATGTTTTCTATCGGACACATATATTTATTTTTTTTTCATCCATATAGATAATGTTAAGAATAAAGAGATTGATATGAATGGAGCCTAACAGATAGAATAAGTAAACAAAATAACAATTTGTTTCTCATAGCACATTTTTAGCGAGTCACGAGTTATAAAAAATTACTCGCAGCAGAAATGTACGAAATACACAAAAGTGAAAACGTAAATAATTTTTCGGTGCTTTAAGATACCGTTTTTAGAGTCCACCAGTAATATATATATATTTTAAATATATATGTATTTCTTTTTTACATTGTGTTTCAATGCAAAAATAATAAAATAAAACAAAAAAAATCAAAGAAATTGTCATAAATGTGCTGTCCAAGTATCCAAGTACCATCAAATTTTATTTGCAGAAAACAAATTTTAATTTTTTTTAACGTTTCAATCATTCTTAGTTATCAGTTTGTTAAAACAAATCCGTAACTAAAGTTAAAAAAATTACGAAATTAAACAATGAAGTATGAAGAGGTTATGGTGCTTCAATAAAATATTATTTTATTTCAAACATGTATTAAGTCAGATATAACTATTTGACAGATTTTGAGTTTTTACGATACGTCCTAAAATTATGCAATGTTGAGAATTAAAATGAATTGCATAGTATGAGAAATTTAATAATTTACTCCCTTACAATCATTATAGTATTATATATAAAATAATACATTTTACCATAAGAAATAATTTAAATAACTATTAAATAAATTAAAAATATAAAAAAATATTAGTTTCCAATTTAACACGCTTGCCGTCAAACCTATTTTTTTTCACAATCAAAAATATTTACCTGCAAGTTTTGACTTTCACACTATTGTGTCTAATAGTCTTCCGTGAAACCACCTGTTATCATTCTGCACTGATTGAAAATTAAGCATTATACCATATGGTTCCAAGTGCAAGTGACACGTCTCGCACAAATTCATTTCGCGTTTTATTCCACTAAAATTTCTGTCATAGATGTGTCTTGCTGTACTAACATTTTCATGAATGTAGTTTTAAGAAAAATCCGTTTATTGCATTATTATTATTTAATATTATCCGTTTCTTACTATTGGTTGCCGCAGAATGGGGGTGAATTTTGTAGGGAGGTGAAATTGCCAAAACTTTCAAATCTCACCCTATGTCAGCAAATAAATAATTAAGGTGCCCTGGGGTAATAACGCCACGTTAAGGTTCTACCAATTTTCACGGCTTAGTTTTAGATTGTATTTTTCAAACAAATATAGGATCCGATACAGCAACTCATTGACTATCTATATAAAATAAAATAATTTAACAGATATGTATTCAGAAAATGTAATGGCGTTTTTTCTTGAACAATGCTATTTGGCGTTAATACCCACCTATATGGGTAATAACGCCATACAAACAAAACTATAAAATAAGATGGAATAATGGCACGTAGATTGCCCGATTCTAAAAATACGAACTCTACAGCTCTAGAAATTGACAAATTGCAATCTAAGCTATTGAAAATGTACAATTTTTTTGTGACTCTGAAAGAAAAAGAAAGCTGTGGTGGTGGCGGGGGGGGGGGGGGAGGCAAAAGAATATCAGATTCTAAGCTACGTTTTGCTTAAAAATAACCATTTAATTAGAATTATTAGAAACATTGCACGGATTATTTGAATCAATATTTATATTCCCATGTATGCATTCTATGTGATAGAAAATATTGATTTTTTTGTGAAAGTGAAAGGAAAAGGAGTGAGGGGGAGCTTCAACAGAATATAGCACCCTGTGTATCTCTTTGCTTAAAAAGTCCTTCTTAAATATGATTATAAGAAACATTGCATGGTTTTAACCATTCATAATGTAATATTTTAATCATGTGAAGTTTTATAATAACTAGAGTTATATGTAATAAATATTTTTGTTAAACCTTAACTGCTGTTAGCGTCTCACATACCGCTGAGTTTTTCAAGTTTCAGAGTTTAACTTGCAATTTTTAGTTTAACTACAGATACCGGGAAAATTTTGTTTCATTTAAAGTCCTATTACTATCTCTAGAAACTTTTGAATAGCTGAATTTTATTTATAATAGTGCTGTATATAAGGTTCAATACAAAAATAATATTCTAAAAGTTAATTTAACATTTTATTCATCGTTAGATTAAGCGGTCTGACAGGCCGCTTACAGTAAGTTATGCGACAATTTTTTGTCACAGCAGTTAAGGGTTAATACTATTATAGTAATCTAGTAAATAGGTTTTAACCCGTAACTCCATACTAATGCGGATTCTCCAAACCTACAGTTAAACTGTCGACATTTTAAAGAGCATGCTTTAATAAATTTTTAATAAATTGAATAAAATTTTTGATTAAAAAATATTATTCCAAAGAGATCTTTTATTCAATTTTATACATAATTCATATGGTTATATATCATTATCTCTATATTAGCAACAAAATTAACCTTTAACTGCTGTTAGTAATCTGACTGAACACTGTACCCCCCCCCCAAAAAAAAAAAAAAAAAGACGTGTGGCACTCGGGGACTGCCGCGGTAAAGCTATTGCATAGCATTTTTTATCAACTTATGCAATCATAATTATTTATTTACTTTTTATTTATGCAGTTTTTTTTTTTTTTTTTTTTGTCTATGATAATAATTTAAGTTATACTTTTTGAGCGTGATGACCAATAACAAAACATTTCTTTTTCTTTTACAGAATAAATGACAAATTAATATCGTTTAAAATATTTTTATTATCTTACAATACATGTAGGTTAATCAGGAATTTTTATCATTGAAACTATACGTTTATGGTAGCTGAAATAAAAAACATAAGTTTGAGACTTGATATTCTCAAAATATTTGAAAAATACCGCTTTAATGTCTGCCGAAGTCTACAGAAGGATACCGTGCCGAAGTCTGAAAAACTCAAGCGACGATAGCCGGAGTGTTAGGTTTTTTTCTCTTTACGGAATTTCTAGATTCTTTCTCCGCGCTCAAAGCCCGCGATAAAAGATATGAAATACCTTAATAAATTACCAAACAAAATTTGGCCGCACTATGAAAATTAGATCGCGAGTTATAAGCATTATAAATTTTCCGATCCTCACCGTGGGGGTCTCCTGTCAACAAAAATTAACATTGTATCATTAAAAATTACCAAACGAAATTTAGCCGCGCTACGAAAATTAGATCGCGAGTTATAAGCATTTTAAATTTTACGACCTTCACCGTGGGGGGGGGGAGTCTCCTGTCACCAAAAGTAATACTGTCTCATAATCAATTATCAAACAAAATTCGGCCGCGCTACGAAAATTAGATCGCGAGTTATAAGCATTTTAAATTTTTCGACCCTCACAATGGGGATCTCCTGTCACTAAAATTAACATTGTCTCATTATAAATTACCAAACACAATTTGGCGCCCTACGAAAATTAGAGCCCGTATTATAAGCACTTCAAATTTTTCGACCCTCACCGTGGGGGGTCTCCTGTCACCAAAAGTAACACTGTCTCATAATAAATTAAACAAAGAAAATTGGCCGCGCAACGAAAATTGGATCACGAGTTATAAGCATTTTATCTTTTTCGACCCTCACCGTGGGTGTCTCCTGTCACAAAAAATTAACACTGTCTCATAATAAATTACCAAACAAAATTTGGCCGCGCTACGAAAATTAGATCGCGAGTTATAAGCATATTAAATTTTATTACCCCCACCGTGGGAGGTCTCCTGTCACCAAAATTTAACACTGTTTCATAATAAATCAATAAACAAAATTTGGCCGCGCTGCGAAAATTGATCGCGAGTTATAAGCATTTTAAATTTTTCGACCCTCACTGTGGGGGTCTCCTGTCACCAAAAATTAACACTCTCTCATAATAAATTACCAAACAAAATTTGGCCGCGATACGAAAATTAGATCGCGAGTTATAAGCATTTTAAATTTTTCGACCCTCACCGTGGGGGGTCTCCTGTCACGAAAAATTAACACCCTCTCATAATAAACTACCGAACAAAATATGGCCGCGCTACGAAACTTAGATCACGAGTTACAAGCATTTTAACATTTTCGACCCTCACCGTGGGGGTTCTCCTGTTATCAAAATTTAACACTGTTTCATAATAAATCATTAAACAAAATTTGGCCGCGCTACGAAAATTGATCGCGAGTTATAAGCATTTTAAATTTTCCGACCCTCACCGTGGGGGGTCACCTGTCACCAAAAATTAACACTCTCGCATAAAAAATTACCAAACAAAATTTGGCTGCGATAAGAAAATAAGATCGCGAGTTATATGCATTTTAAATTTTTCAACCCTCACCATGGGGGATCTCCTGTCACCAAAAATTAACACTGTCTCATAATAAATTACCAAACAAAATTTGGACGCGCTACAAAAATTGATCGCGAGTTATAAACATTTTAAATTTTTCGACCCTCACCGTGGGGGGTCTCCTGTCACGAAAAATTAACACCCTCGCATAATAAACTACCGAACAAAATATGGCCGCGCTACGAAACTTAGATCACGAGTTACAAGCATTTTAACTTTTTCGACCCTCACCGTGGGGGTTCTCCTGATATCAAAATTTAACACTGTTTCAAAATAAATAATTAAACAAAATTTGGCCGCGCTACGAAAATTGATCGCGAGTTATAAGCATTTTAAATTTTCCGACCCTCACCGTGAAGGGTCACCTGTCACCAAAAATTAACACTCTCGCATAAAAAATTACCAAACAAAATTTGGCTGGGATACGAAAATTGATCCCGAGTTATAAGTATTTTAAATTTTTCGACCCTCACCGTGGGGGTCTCCTGTCACCAAAAATTAACACTCTCTCATAATAAATTACCAAACAAAATTTGGCCGCGATACGAAAATTAGATCGCGAGTTATAAGCATTTTAAATTTTCGACCCTCACCGTGGGGGTCTCCTGTCACCAAAAGTAATACTATCTCATAGTAAATTACCAAACAAAATTTGGCCGCACTACGAAAATTAGATCGCGAGTTATAAACATTTTAAATTTTTCGACCCTCACCATGGGGGATCTCCTGTCACCAAAAGTAACACTGTCTCATAATAATTTGCCAAACAAAATTTTGCCACACTACGAAAATTAGATCGCGAGTTATAAGCATTTTAAAATTTTCGACCCTCACCGTGGGGGGTCTCCTGTCACCAAAAGTAACACTGTCTCATAATAAATTACCAAACAAAATTTGGCCGCACTACGAAAATTAGATCGCGAGTTATAAGCATTTTAAAATTTTCGACCCTCTCCATGGGGGATCTCCTGTCACTAAAAATTAACACTGTCCCATAATAAATTACCAAACAAAATTTGGCCGTGCTACGAAAATTAGATCGCGAGTTATAAGCACTTTAAATTTTTCGACCCTCACCGTGGGGGGTCTCCTGTCACCAAAAGTAACACTGTCTTATAATAAATTACCAAACAAAATTTGGCCGCGCTGCGAAAATTAGATCGCGAGTTATAAGAATTTTAAATTTTTCGACCCTCACCATGGGAGATCTCATGTCACCCAAAGTAACATTGTCTGATAATAAATTACCAAACAAAATTTGTCCGTGCTACGAAAATTAGATCGCGAGTTATAAGCATTTTAAATTTTTGACCCTCACCGCGGGGGGTCTCCTGTCACCAAAAGTAACACTCTCTCATAATAAAATACCAAACAAAATTTGGCCGCACTACGAAAATTAGATCGCGAGTTATAAGCACTTTAAACTGTTCGACCCTCAGCGTGGGGGGTCACCTGTCCCTGTCACCAAAAGTAACACTGTCTCATAATAAATTACCAAACAAAATTTGGCCGCACTACGAATATTAGATCGCGAGTTATAAGCATTTTAAATTTTTCGACCCTCGCCATGGGGGATCTCCTGTCACCAAAAGTAACACACTGTCTGATAATAAATTACCAAACAAAATTTGGCCGCGCTACGAAAATTAGATCGCGAGTTATAAGCATTTTAAATTTTTGACCCTCACCGTGGGGGTCTCCTGTCACCAAAAGTAATACTATCTCATAGTAAATTACGAAAATAAATTTGGCCGCACTACGAAAATTAGATCGCGAGTTATAAGCATTTTAAAATTTTCGACCCTCACCATGGGGGATCTCCTGTCACCAAAAATTAACAGTCTCATAATAAATTACCAAAAAAATTTGGCCGCGATACGAAAATTGATCGCGAGTTATAAACATTTTAAATTTTTCGACCCTCACCGTGGGGGGTCTCCTGTCACAAAAAGTAACACTGTCTTATAATAAATCACCAAACAAAATTTGGCCGCGCTGCGAAAATTAGATCGCGAGTTATAAGAATTTTAAATTTTTCGACCCTCACCATGGGAGATCTCCTGTCACCCAAAGTAACATTGTCTGATAATAAATTACCAAACAAAATTTGTCCGCGCTACGAAAATTAGATCGCGAGTTATAAGCATTTTAAATTTTTGACCCTCACCGCGGGGGTCTCCTGTCACCAAAAGTAACACACTGTCTGATAATAAATTACTAAACAAAATTTGGCCGCGCTACGAAAATTAGATCGCGAGTTATAAGCATTTTAAATTTTTGACCCTCACCGTGGGGGGTCTCCTGTCACCAAAAGTAACACTGTCTCATAATAAATTACCAAACAAAATTTGGCCGCTCTACGAAAATTAGATCGCGAGTTATAAGCATTTTAAAATTTTCGACCCTCTCCATGGGGGATCTCCTGTCACTAAAAATTAACACTGTCCCATAATAAATTACCAAACAAAATTTGGCCGTTCTACGAAAATTAGATCGCGAGTTATAAGCACTTTAAATTTTTCGACCCTCACCGTGGGGGGTCTCCTGTCACCAAAAGTAACACTGTCTTATAATAAATTACCAAACAAAATTTGGCCACGCTGCGAAAATTAGATCGCGAGTTATAAGAATTTTAAATTTTTCGAACCTCACCATGGGAGATCTCCTGTCACCCAAAGTAACATTGTCTGATAATAAATTACCAAACAAAATTTGGCCGCGCTACGAAAATTGATCGCGAGTTATAAGCATTTTAAATTTTTCGACATTCACCGTGGGGGGTCTCCTGTCACCCAAAATTAACACTATTTCATAATAAATTACCAAACAAAATTTGGCCGCGATACGAAAATTAGATCGCGAGTTATAAGCATTTTAAATTTTTGACCCTCACCCTGGGGGTCTCCTGTCACCAAAAGTAATACTATCTCATAGTAAATTACCAAACAAAATTTGGCCGCACTACGAAAATTAGATCGCGATTTATAAGCTTTTTAAAATTTTCGACCCTCCCCATGGGGGATTTCCTGTCACTAAGAATTAACACTGTCTCAGAATAAATCACCAAACAAAATTTGGCCGCGCTACGAAAATTAGATCGCGAGTTATAAGTATTTTAAATTTTCCGAACCTCACCCTGGGGGTCTCCTGTCACCAAAAATTAACACTGTCTCATAATAAATTACCAAACAAAATTTGGCCGCACTTCGAAAATTAGACCGCGAGTTATAAACATTTTAAATTTTTCGACCCTCACCATGGGGGATCTCCTGTCACCAAAAGTAACACTGTCTCATAATAATTTGCCAAACAAAATTTTGCCACACTACGAAAATTTGATCGCGAGTTATAAGAATTTTAAATTTTTCGACCCTCACCATGGGAGATCTCCTGTCACCCAAAGTAACATTGTCTGATAATAAATTACCAAACAAAATTTGTCCGTGCTACGAAAATTAGATCGCGAGTTATAAGCATTTAAAATTTTTGACCCTCACCGCGGGGGGTCTCCTGTCACCAAAAGTAACACTCTCTCATAATAAAATACCAAACAAAATTTGGCCGCACTACGAAAATTAGATCGCGAGTTACAAGCACTTTAAACTTTTCGACCCTCAGCGTGGGGGGTCACCTGTCCCTGTCACCAAAAGTAACACTGTCTCATAATAAATTACCAAACAAAATTTGGCCGCAATACGAATATTAGATCGCGAGTTATAAGCATTTTAAATTTTTCGACCCTCGCCATGGGGGATCTCCTGTCACCAAAAGTAACACACTGTCTGATAATAAATTACCAAACAAAATTTGGCCGCGCTACGAAAATTAGATCGCGAGTTAAAAGCATTTTAAATTTTTGACCCTCACCGTGGGGGTCTCCTGTCACCAAAAGTAATACTATCTCATAGTAAATTACGAAACAAAATTTGGCCGCACTACGAAAATTAGATCGCGAGTTATAAGCATTTTAAAATTTTCGACCCTCACCATGGGGGATCTCCTGTCACCAAAAATTAACAGTCTCATAATAAATTACCAAAAAAATTTGGCCGCGCTACGAAAATTGATCGCGAGTTATAAACATTTTAAATTTTTCGACCCTCACCGTGGGGGGTCTCCTGTCACCAAAAGTAACACTGTCTTATAATAAATCACCAAACAAAATTTGGCCGCGCTGCGAAAATTAGATCGCGAGTTATAAGAATTTTAAATTTTTCGACCCTCACCATGGGAGATCTCCTGTCACCCAAAGTAACATTGTCTGATAATAAATTACCAAACAAAATTTGTCCGCGCTACGAAAATTAGATCGCGAGTTATAAGCATTTTAAATTTTTGACCCTCGCCGCGGGGGGTCTACTGTCACCAAAAGTAACACACTGTCTGATAATAAATTAACAAACAAAATTTGGCCGCGCTACGAAAATTAGATCGCGAGTTATAAGCATTTTAAATTTTTGACCCTCACCGTGGGGGGTCTCCTGTCACCAAAAGTAACACTGTCTCATAATAAATTACCAAACAAAATTTGGCCGCACTACGAAAATTAGATCGCGAGTTATAAGCATTTTAAAATTTTCGACCCTCTCCATGGGGGATCTCCTGTCACTAAAAATTAACACTGTCCCATAATAAATTACCAAACAAAATTTGGCCGTGCTACGAAAATTAGATCGCGAGTTATAAGCACTTTAAATTTTTCGACCCTCACCGTGGGGGGTCTCCTGTCACCAAAAGTAACACTGTCTTATAATAAATTACCAAACAAAATTTGGCCGCGCTGCGAAAATTAGATCGCGAGTTATAAGAATTTTAAATTTTTCGACCCTCACCATGGGAGATCTCCTGTCACCCAAAGTAACATTGTCTGATAATAAATTACCAAACAAAATTTGTCCGCGCTACGAAAATTAGATCGCGAGTTATAAGCATTTTAAATTTTTGACCCTCACCGCGGGGGGTCTCCTGTCACCATAAGTAACACACTGTCTGATAATAAATTACCAAACAAAATTTGGCCGCGCTACGAAAATTAGATCGCGAGTTATAAGCATTTTAAATTTTTGACCCTCACCGTGGGGGTCTCCTGTCACCAAAAGTAATACTATCTCATAGTAAATTACGAAACAAAATTTGGCCGCACTACGAAAATTAGATCGCGAGTTATAAGCATTTTAAAATTTTCGACCCTCCCCATGGGGGATTTCCTGTCACTAAAAATTAACACTGTCTCATAATAAATTACCAAACAAAATTTGGCCGCGCTACGAAAATTGATCGCGAGTTATAAGCATTTTAAATTTTTCGACATTCACCGTGGGGGGTCTCCTGTCACACAAAATTAACACTATCTCATAATAAATTACCAAACAAAATTTGGCCGCGATACGAAAATTAGATCGCGAGTTATAAGCATTTTAAATTTTTACACTCACCCTGGGGGTCTCCTGTCACCAAAAGTAATACTATCTCATAGTAAATTACCAAACAAAATTTGGCCGCACTACGAAAATTAGATCGCGAGTTATAAGCATTTTAAAATTTTCGACCCTCCCCATGGGGGATTTCCTGTCACTAAGAATTAACACTGTCTCAGAATAAATTACCAAACAAAATTTGGCCGCGCTACGAAAATTAGATCGCGAGTTATAAGTATTTTAAATTTTCCGAACCTCACCCTGGGGGTCTCCTGTCACCAAAAATTAACACTGTCTCATAATAAATTACCAAACAAAATTTGGCCGCACTTCGAAAATTAGACCGCGAGTTATAAACATTTTAAATTTTTCGACCCTCACCATGGGGGATCTCCTGTCACCAAAAGTAACACTGTCTCATAATAATTTGCCAAACAAAATTTTGCCACACTACGAAAATTTGATCGCGAGTTATAAGAATTTTAAATTTTTCGACTCTCACCATGGGAGATCTCCTGTCACCCAAAGTAACATTGTCTGATAATAAATTACCAAACAAAATATGTCCGCGCAACAAAAATTAGATCGCGAGTTATAAGCATTTTAAATTTTTGACCCTCACCGTTGGGGGTCTCCTGTTACCAAAAGTAACACTGTCTCATAATAAATTACCAAACAAAATTTGTCCGCGCTACGAAAATTAGATCGCGAGTTATAAGCATTTTAAATTTTTGACCCTCACCGCGGGGGGTCTCCTGTCACCAAAAGTAACACACTGTCTGATAATAAATTACCAAACAAAATTTGGCCGCGCTACGAAAATTAGATCGCGAGTTATAAGCATTTTAAATTTTTGACCCTCACCGTGGGGGGTCTCCTGTCACCAAAAGTAACACTGTCTCATAATAAATTACCAAACAAAATTTGGCCGCTCTACGAAAATTAGATCGCGAGTTATAAGCATTTTAAAATTTTCGACCCTCTCCATGGGGGATCTCCTGTCACTAAAAATTAACACTGTCCCATAATAAATTACCAAACAAAATTTGGCCGTTCTACGAAAATTAGATCGCGAGTTATAAGCACTTTAAATTTTTCGACCCTCACCGTGGGGGGTCTCCTGTCACCAAAAGTAACACTGCCTTATAATAAATTACCAAACAAAATTTGGCCACGCTACGAAAATTAGATCGCGAGTTATAAGAATTTTAAATTTTTCGAACCTCACCATGGGAGATCTCCTGTCACCCAAAGTAACATTGTCTGATAATAAATTACCAAACAAAATTTGTCCGCGCTACGAAAATTAGATCGCGAGTTATAAGCATTTTAAATTTTTGACCCTCACCGCGGGGGGTCTCCTGTCACCAAAAGTAACACACTGTCTGATAATAAATTACCAAACAAAATTTGGCCGCGCTACGAAAATTAGATCGCGAGTTATAAGCATTTTAAATTTTTGACCCTCACCGTGGGGGTCTCCTGTCACCAAAAGTAATACTATCTCATAGTAAATTACGAAACAAAATTTGGCCGCACTACGAAAATTAGATCGCGAGTTATAAGCATTTTAAAATTTTCGACCCTCCCCATGGGGGATTTCCTGTCACTAAAAATTAACACTGTCTCATAATAAATTACCAAACAAAATTTGGCCGCGCTACGAAAATTGATCGCGAGTTATAAGCATTTTAAATTTTTCGACATTCACCGTGGGGGGTCTCCTGTCACCCAAAATTAACACTATCTCATAATAAATTACCAAACAAAATTTGGCCGCGATACGAAAATTAGATCGCGAGTTATAAGCATTTTAAATTTTTGACCCTCACCCTGGGGGTCTCCTGTCACCAAAAGTAATACTATCTCATAGTAAATTACCAAACAAAATTTGGCCGCACTACGAAAATTAGATCGCGATTTATAAGCTTTTTAAAATTTTCGACCCTCCCCATGGGGGATTTCCTGTCACTAAGAATTAACACTGTCTCAGAATAAATCACCAAACAAAATTTGGCCGCGCTACGAAAATTAGATCGCGAGTTATAAGTATTTTAAATTTTCCGAACCTCACCCTGGGGGTCTCCTGTCACCAAAAATTAACACTGTCTCATAATAAATTACCAAACAAAATTTGGCCGCACTTCGAAAATTAGACCGCGAGTTATAAACATTTTAAATTTTTCGACCCTCACCATGGGGGATCTCCTGTCACCAAAAGTAACACTGTCTCATAATAATTTGCCAAACAAAATTTTGCCACACTACGAAAATTTGATCGCGAGTTATAAGAATTTTAAATTTTTCGACCCTCACCATGGGAGATCTCCTGTCACCCAAAGTAACATTGTCTGATAATAAATTACCAAACAAAATTTGTCCGTGCTACGAAAATTAGATCGCGAGTTATAAGCATTTAAAATTTTTGACCCTCACCGCGGGGGGTCTCCTGTCACCAAAAGTAACACTCTCTCATAATAAAATACCAAACAAAATTTGGCCGCACTACGAAAATTAGATCGCGAGTTATAAGCATTTTAAATTTTTCGACCCTATCCATGGGGGATCGCCTGTCACCCAAAGTAACATTGTCTGATAATAAATTACCAAACAAAATATGTCCGCGCAACAAAAATTAGATCGCGAGTTATATGCATTTTAAATTTTTGACCCTCACCGTGGGGGGGTCTCCTGTCACCAAAAGTAACACTGTCTCATAATAAATTACCAAACAAAATTTGGCCGCACTACGAAAATTAGATCGCGAGTTACAAGCACTTTAAACTTTTCGACCCTCAGCGTGGGGGGTCACCTGTCCCTGTCACCAAAAGTAACACTGTCTCATAATAAATTACCAAACAAAATTTGGCCGCACTACGAATATTAGATCGCGAGTTATAAGCATTTTAAATTTTTCGACCCTCGCCATGGGGGATCTCCTGTCACCAAAAGTAACACACTGTCTGATAATAAATTACCAAACAAAATTTGGCCGCGCTACGAAAATTAGATCGCGAGTTAAAAGCATTTTAAATTTTTGACCCTCACCGTGGGGGTCTCCTGTCACCAAAAGTAATACTATCTCATAGTAAATTACGAAACAAAATTTGGCCGCACTACGAAAATTAGATCGCGAGTTATAAGCATTTTAAAATTTTCGACCCTCACCATGGGGGATCTCCTGTCACCAAAAATTAACAGTCTCATAATAAATTACCAAAAAAATTTGGCCGCGCTACGAAAATTGATCGCGAGTTATAAACATTTTAAATTTTTCGACCCTCACCGTGGGGGGTCTCCTGTCACCAAAAGTAACACTGTCTTATAATAAATCACCAAACAAAATTTGGCCGCGCTGCGAAAATTAGATCGCGAGTTATAAGAATTTTAAATTTTTCGACCCTCACCATGGGAGATCTCCTGTCACCCAAAGTAACATTGTCTGATAATAAATTACCAAACAAAATTTGTCCGCGCTACGAAAATTAGATCGCGAGTTATAAGCATTTTAAATTTTTGACCCTCACCGCGGGGGGTCTCCTGTCACCATAAGTAACACACTGTCTGATAATAAATTACCAAACAAAATTTGGCCGCGCTACGAAAATTAGATCGCGAGTTATAAGCATTTTAAATTTTTGACCCTCACCGTGGGGGTCTCCTGTCACCAAAAGTAATACTATCTCATAGTAAATTACGAAACAAAATTTGGCCGCACTACGAAAATTAGATCGCGAGTTATAAGCATTTTAAAATTTTCGACCCTCCCCATGGGGGATTTCCTGTCACTAAAAATTAACACTGTCTCATAATAAATTACCAAACAAAATTTGGCCGCGCTACGAAAATTGATCGCGAGTTATAAGCATTTTAAATTTTTCGACATTCACCGTGGGGGGTCTCCTGTCACCCAAAATTAACACTATCTCATAATAAATTACCAAACAAAATTTGGCCGCGATACGAAAATTAGATCGCGAGTTATAAGCATTTTAAATTTTTACACTCACCCTGGGGGTCTCCTGTCACCAAAAGTAATACTATCTCATAGTAAATTACCAAACAAAATTTGGCCGCACTACGAAAATTAGATCGCGAGTTATAAGCATTTTAAAATTTTCGACCCTCCCCATGGGGGATTTCCTGTCACTAAGAATTAACACTGTCTCAGAATAAATTACCAAACAAAATTTGGCCGCGCTACGAAAATTAGATCGCGAGTTATAAGTATTTTAAATTTTCCGAACCTCACCCTGGGGGTCTCCTGTCACCAAAAATTAACACTGTCTCATAATAAATTACCAAACAAAATTTGGCCGCACTTCGAAAATTAGACCGCGAGTTATAAACATTTTAAATTTTTCGACCCTCACCATGGGGGATCTCCTGTCACCAAAAGTAACACTGTCTCATAATAATTTGCCAAACAAAATTTTGCCACACTACGAAAATTTGATCGCGAGTTATAAGAATTTTAAATTTTTCGACTCTCACCATGGGAGATCTCCTGTCACCCAAAGTAACATTGTCTGATAATAAATTACCAAACAAAATTTGTCCGTGCTACGAAAATTAGATCGCGAGTTATAAGCATTTTAAATTTTTGACCCTCACCGCGGGGCGTCTCCTGTCACCAAAAGTAACACTCTCTCATAATAAAATACCAAACAAAATTTGGCCGCACTACGAAAATTAGACCGCGAGTTATAAGCATTTTAAATTTTTCGACCCTATCCATGGGGGATCGCCTGTCACCCAAAGTAACATTGTCTGATAATAAATTACCAAACAAAATATGTCCGCGCAACAAAAATTAGATCGCGAGTTATAAGCATTTTAAATTTTTGACCCTCACCGTGGGGGGTCTCCTGTCACCAAAAGTAACACTGTCTCATAATAAATTACCAAACAAAATTTTGCCGCACTACGAATATTAGATCGCGAGTTATAAGCATTTTAAATTTTTCGACCCTCGCCATGGGGGATCTCCTGTCACCAAAAGTAACACACTGTCTGATAATAAATTACCAAACAAAATTTGGCCGCGCTACGAAAATTAGATCGCGAGTTATAAGCATTTTAAATTTTTGACCCTCACCGTGGGGGTCTCCTGTCACCAAAAGTAATACTATCTCATAGTAAATTACGAAACAAAATTTGGCCGCACTACGAAAATTAGATCGCGAGTTATAAGCATTTTAAAATTTTCGACCCTCACCATGGGGGATCTCCTGTCACCAAAAATTAACAGTCTCATAATAAATTACCAAAAAAATTTGGCCGCGCTACGAAAATTGATCGCGAGTTATAAACATTTTAAATTTTTCGACCCTCACCGTGGGGGGTCTCCTGTCACCAAAAGTAACACTGTCCTATAATAAATCACCAAACAAAATTTGGCCGCGCTGCGAAAATTAGATCGCGAGTTATAAGAATTTTAAATTTTTCGACCCTCACCATGGGAGATCTCCTGTCACCCAAAGTAACATTGTCTGATAATAAATTACCAAACAAAATTTGCCCGCGCTACGAAAATTAGATCGCGAGTTATAAGCATTTTAAATTTTTGACCCTCACCGCGGGGGGTCTCCTGTCACCAAAAGTAACACACTGTCTGATAATAAATTACCAAACAAAATTTGGCCGCGCTACGAAAATTAGATCGCGAGTTATAAGCATTTTAAATTTTTGACCCTCACCGTGGGGGTCTCCTGTCACCAAAAGTAATACTATCTCATAGTAAATTACGAAACAAAATTTGGCCGCACTACGAAAATTAGATCGCGAGTTATAAGCATTTTAAAATTTTCGACCCTCCCCATGGGGAATTTCCTGTCACTAAAAATTAACACTGTCTCATAATAAATTACCAAACAAAATTTGGCCGCGCTACGAAAATTAGATCGCGAGTTATAAGCATTTTAAAATTTTCGACCCTCCCCATGGGGGATTTCCTGTCACTAAGAATTAACACTGTCTCAGAATAAATTACCAAACAAAATTTGGCCGCGCTACGAAAATTAGATCGCGAGTTATAAGTATTTTAAATTTTCCGAACCTCACCCTGGGGGGTCTCCTGTCACCAAAAATTAACACTGTCTCATAATAAATTACGGAACAAAATTTGGCCGCACTTCGAAAATTAGACCGCGAGTTATAAACATTTTAAATTTTTCGACCCTCACCATGGGGGATCTCCTGTCACCAAAAGTAACACTGTCTCATAATAATTTGCCAAACAAAATTTTGCCACACTACGAAAATTTGATCGCGAGTTATAAGAATTTTAAATTTTTCGACCCTCACCATGGGAGATCTCCTGTCACCCAAAGTAACATTGTCTGATAATAAATTACCAAACAAAATTTGTCCATGCTACGAAAATTAGATCGCGAGTTATAAGTATTTTAAATTTTTGACCCTCACCGCGGGGGGTCTCCTGTCACCAAAAGTAACACTCTCTCATAATAAAATACCAAACAAAATTTGGCCGCACTACGAAAATTAGATCGCGAGTTATAAGCATTTTAAATTTTTCGACCCTATCCATGGGGGATCGCCTGTCACCCAAAGTAACATTGTCTGATAATAAATTACCAAACAAAATATGTCCGCGCAACAAAAATTAGATCGCGAGTTATAAGCATTTTAAATTTTTGACCCTCACCGTTGGGGGTCTCCTGTCACCAAAAGTAACACTGTCTCATAATAAATTACCAAACAAAATTTGGCCGCACTACGAAAATTAGATCGCGAGTTATAAGCACTTTAAACTATTCGACCCTCAGCGTGGGGGGTCACCTGTCCCTGTCACCAAAAGTAACACTGTCTCATAATAAATTACCAAACAAAATTTGGCCGCACTACGAATATTAGATCGCGAGTTATAAGCATTTTAAATTTTTCGACCCTCGCCATGGGGGATCTCCTGTCACCAAAAGTAACACACTGTCTGATAATAAATTACCAAACAAAATTTGGCCGCGCTACGAAAATTAAATCGCGAGTTATAAGCATTTTAAATTTTTGACCCTCACCGTGGGGGTCTCCTGTCACCAAAAGTAATACTATCTCATAGTAAATTACGAAACAAAATTTGGCCGCACTACGAAAATTAGATCGCGAGTTATAAGCATTTTAAAATTTTTGACCCTCACCATGGGGGATCTCCTGTCACCAAAAATTAACAGTCTCATAATAAATTACCAAAAAAATTTGGCCGCGCTACGAAATTTGATCGCGAGTTATAAACATTTTAAATTTTTCGACCCTCACCGTGGGGGGTCTCCTGTCACCAAAAGTAACACTGTCTTATAATAAATTACCAAACAAAATTTGGCCGCGCTGCGAAAATTAGATCGCGAGTTATAAGAATTTTAAATTTTTCGACCCTCACCATGGGAGATGTCCTGTCACCCAAAGTAACACTGTCTGATAATAAATTACCAAACAAAATTTGGCCGCGCTACGAAAATTAGATCGCGAGTTATAAGCATTTTAAATTTTTGACCCTCACCGTGGGGGTCTCCTGTCTCCAAAAGTAATACTATCTCATAGTAAATTACGAAACAAAATTTGGCCGCACTACGAAAATTAGATCGCGAGTTATAAGCATTTTAAAATTTTCGACCCTCCCCATAGGGGATTTCCTGTCACTAAAAATTAACACTGTCTCATAATAAATTACCAAACAAAATTTGGCCGCGCTACGAAAATTGATCGCGAGTTATAAGCATTTTAAATTTTTCGACATTAACCGTGGGGGGTCTCCTGTCACCCAAAATTAACACTATCTCATAATAAATTACCAAACAAATTTTGGCCGCGATACGAAAATTAGATCGCGAGTTATAAGCATTTTAAATTTTTGACCCTCACCGTGGGGGTCTCCTGTCACCAAAAGTAATACTATCTCATAGTAAATTACGAAACAAAATTTGGCCGCACTACGAAAATTAGATCGCGAGTTATAAGCATTTTAAAATTTTCGACCCTCCCCATGGGGAATTTCCTGTCACTAAAAATTAACACTGTCTCATAATAAATTACCGAACAAAATTTGGCCGCGCTACGAAAATTAGATCGCGAGTTATAAGCATTTTAAAATTTTCGACCCTCCCCATGGGGGATTTCCTGTCACTAAGAATTAACACTGTCTCAGAATAAATTACCAAACAAAATTTGGCCGCGCTACGAAAATTAGATCGCGAGTTATAAGTATTTTAAATTTTCCGAACCTCACCCTGGGGGGTCTCCTGTCACCAAAAATTAACACTGTCTCATAATAAATTACGAAACAAAATTTGGCCGCACTTCGAAAATTAGACCGCGAGTTATAAACATTTTAAATTTTTCGACCCTCACCATGGGGGATCTCCTGTCACCAAAAGTAACACTGTCTCATAATAATTTGCCAAACAAAATTTTGCCACACTACGAAAATTTGATCGCGAGTTATAAGAATTTTAAATTTTTCGACCCTCACCATGGGAGATCTCCTGTCACCCAAAGTAACATTGTCTGATAATAAATTACCAAACAAAATTTGTCCATGCTACGAAAATTAGATCGCGAGTTATAAGTATTTTAAATTTTTGACCCTCACCGCGGGGGGTCTCCTGTCACCAAAAGTAACACTCTCTCATAATAAAATACCAAACAAAATTTGGCCGCACTACGAAAATTAGATCGCGAGTTATAAGCATTTTAAATTTTTCGACCCTATCCATGGGGGATCGCCTGTCACCCAAAGTAACATTGTCTGATAATAAATTACCAAACAAAATATGTCCGCGCAACAAAAATTAGATCGCGAGTTATAAGCATTTTAAATTTTTGACCCTCACCGTTGGGGGTCTCCTGTCACCAAAAGTAACACTGTCTCATAATAAATTACCAAACAAAATTTGGCCGCACTACGAAAATTAGATCGCGAGTTATAAGCACTTTAAACTATTCGACCCTCAGCGTGGGGGGTCACCTGTCCCTGTCACCAAAAGTAACACTGTCTCATAATAAATTACCAAACAAAATTTGGCCGCACTACGAATATTAGATCGCGAGTTATAAGCATTTAAAATTTTTCGACCCTCGCCATGGGGGATCTCCTGTCACCAAAAGTAACACACTGTCTGATAATAAATTACCAAACAAAATTTGGCCGCGCTACGAAAATTAGATCGCGAGTTATAAGCATTTTAAATTTTTGACCCTCACCGTGGGGGTCTCCTGTCTCCAAAAGTAATACTATCTCATAGTAAATTACGAAACAAAATTTGGCCGCACTACGAAAATTAGATCGCGAGTTATAAGCATTTTAAAATTTTCGACCCTCCCCATAGGGGATTTCCTGTCACTAAAATTTAACACTGTCTCATAATAAATTACCAAACAAAATTTGGCCGCGCTACGAAAATTGATCGCGAGTTATAAGCATTTTAAATTTTTCGACATTAACCGTGGGGGGTCTCCTGTCACCCAAAATTAACACTATCTCATAATAAATTACCAAACAAATTTTGGCCGCGATACGAAAATTAGATCGCGAGTTATAAGCATTTTAAATTTTTGACCCTCACCGTGGGGGTCTCCTGTCACCAAAAGTAATACTATCTCATAGTAAATTACGAAACAAAATTTGGCCGCACTACGAAAATTAGATCGCGAGTTATAAGCATTTTAAAATTTTCGACCCTCCCCATGGGGAATTTCCTGTCACTAAAAATTAACACTGTCTCATAATAAATTACCGAACAAAATTTGGCCGCGCTACGAAAATTAGATCGCGAGTTATAAGCATTTTAAAATTTTCGACCCTCCCCATGGGGGATTTCCTGTCACTAAGAATTAACACTGTCTCAGAATAAATTACCAAACAAAATTTGGCCGCGCTACGAAAATTAGATCGCGAGTTATAAGTATTTTAAATTTTCCGAACCTCACCCTGGGGGGTCTCCTGTCACCAAAAATTAACACTGTCTCATAATAAATTACGAAACAAAATTTGGCCGCACTTCGAAAATTAGACCGCGAGTTATAAACATTTTAAATTTTTCGACCCTCACCATGGGGGATCTCCTGTCACCAAAAGTAACACTGTCTCATAATAATTTGCCAAACAAAATTTTGCCACACTACGAAAATTTGATCGCGAGTTATAAGAATTTTAAATTTTTCGACCCTCACCATGGGAGATCTCCTGTCACCCAAAGTAACATTGTCTGATAATAAATTACCAAACAAAATTTGTCCATGCTACGAAAATTAGATCGCGAGTTATAAGTATTTTAAATTTTTGACCCTCACCGCGGGGGGTCTCCTGTCACCAAAAGTAACACTCTCTCATAATAAAATACCAAACAAAATTTGGCCGCACTACGAAAATTAGATCGCGAGTTATAAGCATTTTAAATTTTTCGACCCTATCCATGGGGGATCGCCTGTCACCCAAAGTAACATTGTCTGATAATAAATTACCAAACAAAATATGTCCGCGCAACAAAAATTAGATCGCGAGTTATAAGCATTTTAAATTTTTGACCCTCACCGTTGGGGGTCTCCTGTCACCAAAAGTAACACTGTCTCATAATAAATTACCAAACAAAATTTGGCCGCACTACGAAAATTAGATCGCGAGTTATAAGCACTTTAAACTTTTCGACCCTCAGCGTGGGGGGTCACCTGTCCCTGTCACCAAAAGTAACACTGTCTCATAATAAATTACCAAACAAAATTTGGCCGCACTACGAATATTAGATCGCGAGTTATAAGCATTTTAAATTTTTCGACCCTTGCCATGGGGGATCTCCTGTCACCAAAAGTAACACACTGTCTGATAATAAATTACCAAACAAAATTTGGCCGCGCTACGAAAATTAGATCGCGAGTTATAAGCATTTTAAAATTTTTGACCCTCACCATGGGGGATCTCCTGTCACCAAAAATTAACAGTCTCATAATAAATTACCAAAAAAATTTGGCCGCGCTACGAAATTTGATCGCGAGTTATAAACATTTTAAATTTTTCGACCCTCACCGTGGGGGGTCTCCTGTCACCAAAAGTAACACTGTCTTATAATAAATTACCAAACAAAATTTGGCCGCGCTGCGAAAATTAGATCGCGAGTTATAAGAATTTTAAATTTTTCGACCCTCACCATGGGAGATGTCCTGTCACCCAAAGTAACACTGTCTGATAATAAATTACCAAACAAAATTTGGCCGCGCTACGAAAATTAGATCGCGAGTTATAAGCATTTTAAATTTTTGACCCTCACCGTGGGGGTCTCCTGTCTCCAAAAGTAATACTATCTCATAGTAAATTACGAAACAAAATTTGGCCGCACTACGAAAATTAGATCGCGAGTTATAAGCATTTTAAAATTTTCGACCCTCCCCATAGGGGATTTCCTGTCACTAAAAATTAACACTGTCTCATAATAAATTACCAAACAAAATTTGGCCGCGCTACGAAAATTGATCGCGAGTTATAAGCATTTTAAATTTTTCGACATTAACCGTGGGGGGTCTCCTGTCACCCAAAATTAACACTATCTCATAATAAATTACCAAACAAATTTTGGCCGCGATACGAAAATTAGATCGCGAGTTATAAGCATTTTAAATTTTTGACCCTCACCGTGGGGGTCTCCTGTCACCAAAAGTAATACTATCTCATAGTAAATTACGAAACAAAATTTGGCCGCACTACGAAAATTAGATCGCGAGTTATAAGCATTTTAAAATTTTCGACCCTCCCCATGGGGAATTTCCTGTCACTAAAAATTAACACTGTCTCATAATAAATTACCGAACAAAATTTGGCCGCGCTACGAAAATTAGATCGCGAGTTATAAGCATTTTAAAATTTTCGACCCTCCCCATGGGGGATTTCCTGTCACTAAGAATTAACACTGTCTCAGAATAAATTACCAAACAAAATTTGGCCGCGCTACGAAAATTAGATCGCGAGTTATAAGTATTTTAAATTTTCCGAACCTCACCCTGGGGGGTCTCCTGTCACCAAAAATTAACACTGTCTCATAATAAATTACGAAACAAAATTTGGCCGCACTTCGAAAATTAGACCGCGAGTTATAAACATTTTAAATTTTTCGACCCTCACCATGGGGGATCTCCTGTCACCAAAAGTAACACTGTCTCATAATAATTTGCCAAACAAAATTTTGCCACACTACGAAAATTTGATCGCGAGTTATAAGAATTTTAAATTTTTCGACCCTCACCATGGGAGATCTCCTGTCACCCAAAGTAACATTGTCTGATAATAAATTACCAAACAAAATTTGTCCATGCTACGAAAATTAGATCGCGAGTTATAAGTATTTTAAATTTTTGACCCTCACCGCGGGGGGTCTCCTGTCACCAAAAGTAACACTCTCTCATAATAAAATACCAAACAAAATTTGGCCGCACTACGAAAATTAGATCGCGAGTTATAAGCATTTTAAATTTTTCGACCCTATCCATGGGGGATCGCCTGTCACCCAAAGTAACATTGTCTGATAATAAATTACCAAACAAAATATGTCCGCGCAACAAAAATTAGATCGCGAGTTATAAGCATTTTAAATTTTTGACCCTCACCGTTGGGGGTCTCCTGTCACCAAAAGTAACACTGTCTCATAATAAATTACCAAACAAAATTTGGCCGCACTACGAAAATTAGATCGCGAGTTATAAGCACTTTAAACTTTTCGACCCTCAGCGTGGGGGGTCACCTGTCCCTGTCACCAAAAGTAACACTGTCTCATAATAAATTACCAAACAAAATTTGGCCGCACTACGAATATTAGATCGCGAGTTATAAGCATTTTAAATTTTTCGACCCTCGCCATGGGGGATCTCCTGTCACCAAAAGTAACACACTGTCTGATAATAAATTACCAAACAAAATTTGGCCGCGCTACGAAAATTAGATCGCGAGTTATAAGCATTTTAAATTTTTGACCCTCACCGTGGGGGTCTCCTGTCACCAAAAGTAATACTATCTCATAGTAAATTACGAAACAAAATTTGGCCGCACTACGAAAATTAGATCGCGAGTTATAAGCATTTTAAAATTTTTGACCCTCACCATGGGGGATCTCCTGTCACCAAAAATTAACAGTCTCATAATAAATTACCAAAAAAATTTGGCCGCGCTACGAAAATTGATCGCGAGTTATAAACATTTTAAATTTTTCGACCCTCACCGTGGGGGGTCTCCTGTCACCAAAAGTAACACTGTCTTATAATAAATTACCAAACAAAATTTGGCCGCGCTGCGAAAATTAGATCGCGAGTTATAAGCATTTTAAAATTTTCGACCCTCCCCATGGGGGATTTCCTGTCACTAAGAATTAACACTGTCTCAGAATAAATTACCAAACAAAATTTGGCCGCGCTACGAAAATTAGATCGCGAGTTATAAGTATTTTAATTTTTCCGAACCTCACCCTGGGGGTCTCCTGTCACCAAAAATTAACACTGTCTCATAATAAATTACCAAACAAAATTTGGCCGCACTTCGAAAATTAGACCGCGAGTTATAAACATTTTAAATTTTTCGACCCTCACCGTGGGGGATCTCCTGTCACCAAAAGTAACACTGTCTCATAATAATTTGCCAAACAAAATTTTGCCACACTACGAAAATTAGATCGCGAGTTATAAGCATTTTAAAATTTTCGACCCTCACCGTGGGGGGTCTCCTGTCACCAAAAGTAACACAGTCTCATAATAAATTACCAAACAAAATTTGGCCGCACTACGAAAATTAGATCGCGAGTTATAAGCATTTTAAAATTTTCGACCCTCTCCATGGGGGATCTCCTGTCACTAAAAATTAACACTGTCCCATAATAAATTACCAAACAAAATTTGGCCGTGCTACGAAAATTAGATCGCGAGTTATAAGCACTTTAAATTTTTCGACCCTCACCATGGGAGATCTCCTGTCACCCAAAGTAACATTGTCTGATAATAAATTACCAAACAAAATTTGTCCGTGCTACGAAAATTAGATCGCGAGTTATAAGCATTTTAAATTTTTGACCCTCACCGCGGGGGGTCTCCTGTCACCAAAAGTAACACTCTCTCATAATAAAATACCAAACAAAATTTGGCCGCACTACGAAAATTAGATCGCGAGTTATAAGCACTTTAAACTTTTCGACCCTCAGCGTGGGGGGTCACCTGTCCCTGTCACCAAAAGTAACACTGTCTCATAATAAATTACCAAACAAAATTTGGCCGCACTACGAATATTAGATCGCGAGTTATAAGCATTTTAAATTTTTCGACCCTCGCCATGGGGGATCTCCTGTCACCAAAGTAACACACTGTCTGATAATAAATTACCAAACAAAAGTTGGCCGCGCTACGAAAATTAGATCGCGAGTTATAAGCATTTTAAATTTTTCGACATTCACCGTTGGGGGTCTCCTGTCACCAAAAGTAATACTATCTCATAGTAAATTACGAAACAAAATTTGGCCGCACTACGATAATTAGATCGCGAGTTATAAGCATTTTAAAATTTTCGACCCTCCCCATGGGGGATTTCCTGTCACTAAAAATTAACACTGTCTCATAATAAATTACCAAACAAAATTTGGCCGCGCTACGAAAATTGATCGCGAGTTATAAGCATTTTAAATTTTTCGACATTCACCGTTGGGGGTCTCCTGTCACCCAAAATTAACACTATCTCATAATAAATTACCAAACAAAATTTGGCCGCGATACGAAAAGTAGATCTCGAGTTATAAGCATTTTAAATTTTTCGACCCTCACCGTGGGGGGTCTCCCGTCACCAAAAGTAACACTGTCTCATAATAAATACCAAACAAAATTTGGCCGCACTACGAAAATAAGATCGCGAGTTATATGCATTTTAAATTTTTCAACCCTGACCATGGGGGATCTCCTGTCACCAAAAATTAACACTGTCTCATAATAAATTACGAAACAAAATTTGGACGCGCTACAAAAATTGATCGCGAGTTATAAACATTTTAAATTTTTCGACCCTCACCGTGGGGGGTCTCCTGTCACCAAAAGTAACACTCTCTCATAATAAATTACCAAACAAAATTTGGCCGCACTACGAAAATTAGATCGCGAGTTATAAGCACTTTAAACTTTTCGACCCTCAGCGTGGGGGGTCACCTGTCCCTGTCACCAAAAGTAACACTGTCTCATAATAAATTACAAAACAAAATTTGGCCGCACTACGAATATTAGATCGCGAGTTATAAGCATTTTAAATTTTTCGACCCTCGCCACGGGGGATCTCCTGTCACCAAAAGTAACACACTGTCTGATAATAAATTACAAAACAAAATTTGGCCGCGCTACGAAAATTAGATCGCGAGTTATAAGCATTTTAAATTTTTGACCCTCACCGTGGGGGTCTCCTGTCACCAAAAGTAATACTATCTCATAGTAAATTACGAAACAAAATTTGGCCGCACTACGAAAATTAGATCGCGAGTTATAAGCATTTTAAAATTTTCGACCCTCACCATGGGGGATCTCCTGTCACCAAAAATTAACAGTCTCATAATAAATTACCAAAAAAATTTGGCCGCGCTACGAAAATTTATCGCGAGTTATAAACATTTTAAATTTTTCGACCCTCACCGTGGGGGTCTCCTGTCACCAAAAGTAACACTGTCTTATAATAAATCACCAAACAAAATTTGGCCGCGCTACGAAAATTAGATCGCGAGTTATAAGAATTTTAAATTTTTCGACCCTCACCATGGGAGATCTCCTGTCACCCAAAGTAACATTGTCTGATAATAAATTACCAAACAAAATTTGCCCGCGCTACGAAAATTAGATCGCGAGTTATAAGCATTTTAAATTTTTGACCTTCACCGCGGGGGGTCTCCTGTCACCAAAAGTAACACACTGTCTGATAATAAATTACCAAACAAAATTTGGCCGCGCTACGAAAATTAGATCGCGAGTTATAAGCATTTTAAATTTTTGACCCTCACCGTGGGGGTCTCCTGTCACCAAAAGTAATACTATCTCATAGTAAATTACGAAACAAAATTTGGCCGCACTACGAAAATTAGATCGCGAGTTATAAGCATTTTAAAATTTTCGACCCTCCCCATGGGGGATTTCCTGTCACTAAAAATTAACACTGTCTCATAATAAATTACCAAACAAAATTTGGCCAGGCTACGAAAATTGATCGCGAGTTATAAGCATTTTAAATTTTTCGACATTCACCGTGGGGGGTCTCCTGTCACCCAAAATTAACACTATCTCATAATAAATTACCAAACAAAATTTGGCCGCGATACGAAAATTAGATCGCGAGTTATAAGCATTTTAAATTTTTGACACTCACCCTGGGGGTCTCCTGTCACCAAAATTAATACTATCTCATAGTAAATTACCAAACAAAATTTGGCCGCACTACGAAAATTAGATCGCGAGTTATAAGCATTTTAAAATTTTCGACCCTCCCCATGGAGGATTTCCTGTCACTAAGAATTAACACTGTCTCAGAATAATTTGCCAAACAAAATTTTGCCACACTACGAAAATTAGATCGCGAGTTATAAGCATTTTAAATTTTCCGAACCTCACCCTGGGGGGTCTCCTGTCACCAAAAATTAACACTGTCTCATAATAAATTACGAAACAAAATTTGGCCGCACTTCGAAAATTAGACCGCGAGTTATAAACATTTTAAATTTTTCGACCCTCACCATGGGGGATCTCCTGTCACCAAAAGTAACACTGTCTCATAATAATTTGCCAAACAAAATTTTGCCACACTACGAAAATTTGATCGCGAGTTATAAGAATTTTAAATTTTTCGACCCTCACCATGGGAGATCTCCTGTCACCCAAAGTAACATTGTCTGATAATAAATTACCAAACAAAATTTGTCCATGCTACGAAAATTAGATCGCGAGTTATAAGCATTTTAAATTTTTGACCCTCACCGCGGGGGGGTCTCCTGTCACCAAAAGTAACACTCTCTCATAATAAAATACCAAACAAAATTTGGCCGCACGACGAAAATTAGATCGCGAGTTATAAGCATTTTAAATTTTTCGACCCTATCCATGGGGGATCGCCTGTCACCCAAAGTAACATTGTCTGATACTAAATTACCAAACAAAATATGTCCGCGCAACAAAAATTAGATCGCGAGTTATAAGCATTTTAAATTTTTGACCCTCACCGTGGGGGGTCTCCTGTCACCAAAAGTAACACTGTCTCATAATAAATTACCAAACAAAATTTGGCCGCACTACGAAAATTAGATCGCGAGTTATAAGCACTTTAAACTTTTCGACCCTCAGCGTGGGGGGTCACCTGTCCCTGTCACCAAAAGTAACACTGTCTCATAATAAATTACCAAACAAAATTTGGTCGCACTACGAATATTAGATCGCGAGTTATAAGCATTTTAAATTTTTCGACCCTCACCGTGGGGGTCTCCTGTCACCAAAAGTAATACTATCTCATAGTAAATTACGAAACAAAATTTGGCCGCACTACGAAAATTAGATCGCGAGTTATAAGCATTTTAAAATTTTTGACCCTCACCATGGGGGATCTCCTGTCACCAAAAATTAACAGTCTCATAATAAATTACGAAAAAAATTTGGCCGCGCTACGAAAATTGATCGCGAGTTATAAACATTTTAAATTTTTCGACCCTCACCGTGGGGGGTCTCCTGTCACCAAAAGTAACACTGTCTTATAATAAATTACCAAACAAAATTTGGCCGCGCTGCGAAAATTAGATCGCGTGTTATAAGAATTTTAAATTTTTCGACCCTCACCATGGGAGATCTCCTGTCACCCAAAGTAACATTGTCTGATAATAAATTACCAAACAAAATTTGTCCGCGCTACGAAAATTAGATCGCGAGTTATAAGCATTTTAAATTTTTGACCCTCAACGCGGGGGGTCTCCTGTCACCAAAAGTAACACACTGTCTGATAATAAATTACCAAACAAAATTTGGCCGCGCTACGAAAATTAGATCGCGAGTTATAAGCATTTTAAATTTTTGACCCTCACCGTGGGGGTCTTCTGTCTCCAAAAGTAATACTATCTCATAGTAAATTACGAAACAAAATTTGGCCGCACTACGAAAATTAGATCGCGAGTTATAAGCATTTTAAAATTTTCGACCCTCCCCATGGGGGATTTCCTGTCACTAAGAATTAACACTGTCTCAGAATAAATTACCAATCAAAATTTGGCCGCGCTACGAAAATTAGATCGCGAGTTATAAGTATTTTAATTTTTCCGAACCTCACCCTGGGGGTCTCCTGTCACCAAAAATTAACACTGTCTCATAATAAATTACCAAACAAAATTTGGCCGCACTTCGAAAATTAGACCGCGAGTTATAAACATTTTAAATTTTTCGACCCTCACCATGGGGGATCTCTTGTCACCAAAAGTAACACTGTCTCATAATAATTTGCCAAACAAAATTTTGCCACACTACGAAAATTAGATCGCGAGTTATAAGCATTTTAAATTTTTGACCCTCACCGTGGGGGGTCTCCTGTCACCAAAAGTAACACTGTCTCATAATAAATTACCAAACAAAATTTGGCCGCACTACGAAAATTAGATCGCGAGTTATAAGCACTTTAAACTTTTCGACCCTCAGCGTGGGGGGTCACCTGTCCCTGTCACCAAAAGTAACACTGTCTCATAATAAATTACCAAACAAAATTTGGCCGCACTACGAATATTAGATCGCGAGTTATAAGCATTTTAAATTTTTCGACCCTCACCGTGGGGGTCTCCTGTCACCAAAAGTAATACTATCTCATAGTAAATTACGAAACAAAATTTGGCCGCACTACGAAAATTAGATCGCGAGTTATAAGCATTTTAAAATTTTTGACCCTCACCATGGGGGATCTCCTGTCACCAAAAATTAACAGTCTCATAATAAATTACCAAAAAAATTTGGCCGCGCTACGAAAATTGATCGCGAGTTATAAACATTTTAAATTTTTCGACCCTCACCGTGGGGGGTCTCCTGTCACCAAAAGTAACACTGTCTTATAATAAATTACCAAACAAAATTTGGCCGCGCTGCGAAAATTAGATCGCGAGTTATAAGAATTTTAAATTTTTCGACCCTCACCATGGGAGATCTCCTGTCACCCAAAGTAACATTGTCTGATAATAAATTACCAAACAAAATTTGTCCGCGCTACGAAAATTAGATCGCGAGTTATAAGCATTTTAAATTTTTGACCCTCAACGCGTTGGGTCTCCTGTCACCAAAAGTAACACACTGTCTGATAATAAATTACCAAACAAAATTTGGCCGCGCTACGAAAATTAGATCGCGAGTTATAAGCATTTTAAATTTTTGACCCTCACCGTGGGGGTCTCCTGTCTCCAAAAGTAATACTATCTCATAGTAAATTACGAAACAAAATTTGGCCGCACTACGAAAATTAGATCGCGAGTTATAAGCATTTTAAAATTTTCGACCCTCCCCATGGGGGATTTCCTGTCACTAAGAATTAACACTGTCTCAGAATAAATTACCAAACAAAATTTGGCCGCGCTACGAAAATTAGATCGCGAGTTATAAGTATTTTAATTTTTCCGAACCTCACCCTGGGGGTCTCCTGTCACCAAAAATTAACACTGTCTCATAATAAATTACCAAACAAAATTTGGCCGCACTTCGAAAATTAGACCGCGAGTTATAAACATTTTAAATTTTTCGACCCTCACCATGGGGGATCTCTTGTCACCAAAAGTAACACTGTCTCATAATAATTTGCCAAACAAAATTTTGCCACACTACGAAAATTAGATCGCGAGTTATAAGCATTTTAAATTTTTGACCCTCACCGTGGGGGGTCTCCTGTCACCAAAAGTAACACTGTCTCATAATAAATTACCAAACAAAATTTGGCCGCACTACGAAAATTAGATCGCGAGTTATAAGCACTTTAAACTTTTCGACCCTCAGCGTGGGGGGTCACCTGTCCCTGTCACCAAAAGTAACACTGTCTCATAATAAATTACCAAACAAAATTTGGCCGCACTACGAATATTAGATCGCGAGTTATAAGCATTTTAAATTTTTCGACCCTCACCGTGGGGGTCTCCTGTCACCAAAAGTAATACTATCTCATAGTAAATTACGAAACAAAATTTGGCCGCACTACGAAAATTAGATCGCGAGTTATAAGCATTTTAAAATTTTTGACCCTCACCATGGGGGATCTCCTGTCACCAAAAATTAACAGTCTCATAATAAATTACCAAAAAAATTTGGCCGCGCTACGAAAATTGATCGCGAGTTATAAACATTTTAAATTTTTCGACCCTCACCGTGGGGGGTCTCCTGTCACCAAAAGTAACACTGTCTTATAATAAATTACCAAACAAAATTTGGCCGCGCTGCGAAAATTAGATCGCGAGTTATAAGAATTTTAAATTTTTCGACCCTCACCATGGGAGATCTCCTGTCACCCAAAGTAACATTGTCTGATAATAAATTACCAAACAAAATTTGTCCGCGCTACGAAAATTAGATCGCGAGTTATAAGCATTTTAAATTTTTGACCCTCAACGCGGGGGGTCTCCTGTCACCAAAAGTAACACACTGTCTGATAATAAATTACCAAACAAAATTTGACCGCGCTACGAAAATTAGATCGCGAGTTATAAGCATTTTAAATTTTTGACCCTCACCGTGGGGGTCTCCTGTCTCCAAAAGTAATAAAATCTCATAGTAAATTACGAAACAAAATTTGGCCGCACTACGAAAATTAGATCGCGAGTTATAAGCATTTTAAAATTTTCGACCCTCCCCATGGGGGATTTCCTGTCACTAAAAATTAACACTGTCTCATAATAAATTACCAAACAAAATTTGGCCGCGCTACGAAAATTGATCGCGAGTTATAAGCATTTTAAATTTTTCGACATTCACCGTGGGGGGTCTCCTGTCACCCAAAATTAACACTATCTCATAATAAATTACCAAACAAAATTTGGCCGCGATACGAAAATTAGATCGCGAGTTATAAGCATTTAAAATTTTTGACCCTCACCCTGGGGGTCTCCTGTCACCAAAAGTAATACTATCTCATAGTAACTTACCAAACAAAATTTGGCCGCACTACGAAAATTAGATCGCGAGTTATAAGTATTTTAATTTTTCCGAACCTCACCCTGGGGGTCTCCTGTCACCAAAAATTAACACTGTCTCATAATAAATTACCAAACAAAATTTGGCCGCACTTCGAAAATTAGACCGCGAGTTATAAACATTTTAAATTTTTCGACCCTCACCATGGGGGATCTCTTGTCACCAAAAGTAACACTGTCTCATAATAATTTGCCAAACAAAATTTTGCCACACTACGAAAATTAGATCGCGAGTTATAAGCATTTTAAAATTTTCGACCCTCACCGTGGGGGGTCTCCTGTCACCAAAAGTAACACTGTCTCATAATAAATTACCAAACAAAATTTGGCCGCACTACGAAAATTAGATCGCGAGTTATAAGCATTTTAAATTTTTCGACCCTATCCATGGGGGATCGCCTGTCACCCAAAGTAACATTGTCTGATACTAAATTACCAAACAAAATATGTCCGCGCAACAAAAATTAGATCGCGAGTTATAAGCATTTTAAATTTTTGACCCTCACCGTGGGGGGTCTCCTGTCACCAAAAGTAACACTGTCTCATAATAAATTACCAAACAAAATTTGGCCGCACTACGAAAATTAGATCGCGAGTTATAAGCACTTTAAACTTTTCGACCCTCAGCGTGGGGGGTCACCTGTCCCTGTCACCAAAAGTAACACTGTCTCATAATAAATTACCAAACAAAATTTGGCCGCACTACGAATATTAGATCGCGAGTTATAAGCATTTTAAATTTTTCGACCCTCACCGTGGGGGTCTCCTGTCACCAAAAGTAATACTATCTCATAGTAAATTACGAAACAAAATTTGGCCGCACTACGAAAATTAGATCGCGAGTTATAAGCATTTTAAAATTTTTGACCCTCACCATGGGGGATCTCCTGTCACCAAAAATTAACAGTCTCATAATAAATTACCAAAAAAATTTGGCCGCGCTACGAAAATTGATCGCGAGTTATAAACATTTTAAATTTTTCGACCCTCACCGTGGGGGGTCTCCTGTCACCAAAAGTAACACTGTCTTATAATAAATTACCAAACAAAATTTGGCCGCGCTGCGAAAATTAGATCGCGAGTTATAAGAATTTTAAATTTTTCGACCCTCACCATGGGAGATCTCCTGTCACCCAAAGTAACATTGTCTGATAATAAATTACCAAACAAAATTTGTCCGCGCTACGAAAATTAGATCGTGAGTTATAAGCATTTTAAATTTTTGACCCTCAACGCGGGGGGTCTCCTGTCACCAAAAGTAACACACTGTCTGATAATAAATTACCAAACAAAATTTGGCCGCGCTACGAAAATTAGATCGCGAGTTATAAGCATTTAAAATTTTTGACCCTCACCGTGGGGGTCTCCTGTCTCCAAAAGTAATACTATCTCATAGTAAATTACGAAACAAAATTTGGCCGCACTACGAAAATTAGATCGCGAGTTATAAGCATTTTAAAATTTTCGACCCTCCCCATGGGGGATTTCCTGTCACTAAGAATTAACACTGTCTCAGAATAAATTACCAAACAAAATTTGGCCGCGCTACGAAAATTAGATCGCGAGTTATAAGTATTTTAATTTTTCCGAACCTCACCCTGGGGGTCTCCTGTCACCAAAAATTAACACTGTCTCATAATAAATTACCAAACAAAATTTGGCCGCACTTCGAAAATTAGACCGCGAGTTATAAACATTTTAAATTTTTCGACCCTCACCATGGGGGATCTCTTGTCACCAAAAGTAACACTGTCTCATAATAATTTGCCAAACAAAATTTTGCCACACTACGAAAATTAGATCGCGAGTTATAAGCATTTTAAATTTTTGACCCTCACCGTGGGGTGTCTCCTGTCACCAAAAGTAACACTGTCTCATAATAAATTACCAAACAAAATTTGGCCGCACTACGAAAATTAGATCGCGAGTTATAAGCACTTTAAACTTTTCGACCCTCAGCGTGGGGGGTCACCTGTCCCTGTCACCAAAAGTAACACTGTCTCATAATAAATTACCAAACAAAATTTGGCCGCACTACGAATATTAGATCGCGAGTTATAAGCATTTTAAATTTTTCGACCCTCACCGTGGGGGTCTCCTGTCACCAAAAGTAATACTATCTCATAGTAAATTACGAAACAAAATTTGGCCGCACTACGAAAATTAGATCGCGAGTTATAAGCATTTTAAAATTTTTGACCCTCACCATGGGGGATCTCCTGTCACCAAAAATTAACAGTCTCATAATAAATTACCAAAAAAATTTGGCCGCGCTACGAAAATTGATCGCGAGTTATAAACATTTTAAATTTTTCGACCCTCACCGTTGGGGGTCTCCTGTCACCAAAAGTAACACTGTCTTATAATAAATTACCAAACAAAATTTGGCCGTGCTGCGAAAATTAGATCGCGAGTTATAAGAATTTTAAATTTTTCGACCCTCACCATGGGAGATCTCCTGTCACCCAAAGTAACATTGTCTGATAATAAATTACCAAACAAAATTTGTCCGCGCTACGAAAATTAGATCGCGAGTTATAAGCATTTTAAATTTTTGACCCTCAACGCGGGGGGTCTCCTGTCACCAAAAGTAACACACTGTCTGATAATAAATTACCAAACAAAATTTGACCGCGCTACGAAAATTAGATCGCGAGTTATAAGCATTTTAAATTTTTGACCCTCACCGTGGGGGTCTCCTGTCTCCAAAAGTAATACTATCTCATAGTAAATTACGAAACAAAATTTGGCCGCACTACGAAAATTAGATCGCGAGTTATAAGCATTTTAAAATTTTCGACCCTCCCCATGGGGGATTTCCTGTCACTAAAAATTAACACTGTCTCATAATAAATTACCAAACAAAATTTGGCCGCGCTACGAAAATTGATCGCGAGTTATAAGCATTTTAAATTTTTCGACATTCACCGTGGGGGGTCTCCTGTCACCCAAAATTAACACTATCTCATAATAAATTACCAAACAAAATTTGGCCGCGATACGAAAATTAGATAGCGAGTTATAAGCATTTAAAATTTTTGACCCTCACCCTGGGGGTCTCCTGTCACCAAAAGTAATACTATCTCATAGTAACTTACCAAACAAAATTTGGCCGCACTACGAAAATTAGATCGCGAGTTATAAGTATTTTAATTTTTCCGAACCTCACCCTGGGGGTCTCCTGTCACCAAAAATTAACACTGTCTCATAATAAATTACCAAACAAAATTTGGCCGCACTTCGAAAATTAGACCGCGAGTTATAAACATTTTAAATTTTTCGACCCTCACCATGGGGGATCTCTTGTCACCAAAAGTAACACTGTCTCATAATAATTTGCCAAACAAAATTTTGCCACACTACGAAAATTAGATCGCGAGTTATAAGCATTTTAAAATTTTCGACCCTCACCGTGGGGGGTCTCCTGTCACCAAAAGTAACACTGTCTCATAATAAATTACCAAACAAAATTTGGCCGCACTACGAAAATTAGATCGCGAGTTATAAGCATTTTAAAATTTTCGACCCTCTCCATGGGGGATCTCCTGTCACTAAAAATTAACACTGTCCCATAATAAATTACCAAACAACATTTGGCCGTGCTACGAAAATTAGATCGCGAGTTATAAGCACTTTAAATTTTTCGACCCTCACCATGGGAGATCTCCTGTCACCCAAAGTAACATTGTCTGATAATAAATTACCAAACAAAATTTGTCCGTGCTACGAAAATTAGATCGCGAGTTATAAGCATTTTAAATTTTTGACCCTCACCGCGGGGGGTCTCCTGTCACCAAAAGTAACACTCTCTCATAATAAAATACCAAACAAAATTTGGCCGCACTACGAAAATTAGATCGCGAGTTATAAGCATTTTAAATTTTTCGACCCTATCCATGGGGGATCGCCTGTCACCCAAAGTAACATTGTCTGATAATAAATTACCAAACAAAATATGTCCGCGCAACAAAAATTAGATCGCGAGTTATAAGCATTTTAAATTTTTGACCCTCACCGTGGGGGGTCTCCTGTCACCAAAAGTAACACTGTCTCATAATGAATTACCAAACAAAATTTGGCCGCACTACGAAAATTAGATCGCGAGTTATAAGCACTTTAAACTTTTCGACCCTCAGCGTGGGGGGTCACCTGTCCCTGTCACCAAAAGTAACACTGTCTCATAATAAATTACCAAACAAAATTTGGCCGCACTACGAATATTAGATCGCGAGTTATAAGCATTTTAAATTTTTCGACCCTCGCCATGGGGGATCTCCTGTCACCAAAGTAACACACTGTCTGATAATAAATTACCAAACAAAATTTGGCCGCGCTACGAAAATTAGATCGCGAGTTATAAGCATTTTAAATTTTTGACCCACACCGTGGGGGTCTCCTGTCACCAAAAGTAATACTATCTCATAGTAAATTACGAAACAAAATTTGGCCGCACTACGAAAATTAGATCGCGAGTTATAAGCATTTTAAAATTTTCGACCCTCCCCATGGGGGATTTCCTGTCACTAAAAATTAACACTGTCTCATAATAAATTAATAAACAAAATTTGGCCGCGCTACGAAAATTGATCGCGAGTTATAAGCATTTTAAATTTTTCGACATTCACCGTTGGGGGTCTCCTGTCACCCAAAATTAACACTATCTCATAATAAATTACCAAACAAAATTTGGCCGCGATACGAAAAGTAGATCTCGAGTTATAAGCATTTTAAATTTTTCAACCCTCACCATGGGGGATCTCCTGTCACCAAAAATTAACACTGTCTCATAATAAATTACGAAACAAAATTTGGACGCGCTACAAAAATTGATCGCGAGTTATAAACATTTTAAATTTTTCGACCCTCACCGTGGGGGGTCTCCTGTCACCAAAAGTAACACTCTCTCATAATAAAATACCAAACAAAATTTGGCCGCACTACGAAAATTAGATCGCGAGTTATAAGCATTTTAAATTTTTCGACCCTATCCATGGGGGATCGCCTGTCACCCAAAGTAACATTGTCTGATAATAAATTACCAAACAAAATATGTCCGCGCAACAAAAATTAGACCGCGAGTTATAAGCATTTTAAATTTTTGACCCTCACCATGGGGGATCTCCTGTCACGAAAAGTAACACACTGTCTGATAATAAATTACCAAACAAAATTTGGCCGCGCTACGAAAATTAGATCGCGAGTTATAAGCATTTTAAATTTTTGACCCTCACCGTGGGGGTCTCCTGTCACCAAAAGTAATACTATCTCATAGTAAATTACGAAACAAAATTTGGCCGCACTACGAAAATTAGATCGCGAGTTATAAGCATTTTAAAATTTTCGACCCTCACCATGGGGGATCTCCTGTCACCAAAAATTAACAGTCTCATAATAAATTACCAAAAAAATTTGGCCGCGCTACGAAAATTGATCGCGAGTTATAAACATTTTAAATTTTTCGACCCTCACCGTGGGGGGTCTCCTGTCACCAAAAGTAACACTGTCTTATAATAAATCACCAAACAAAATTTGGCCGCGCTGCGAAAATTAGATCGCGAGTTATAAGAATTTTAAATTTTTCGACCCTCACCATGGGAGATCTCCTGTCACCCAAAGTAACATTGTCTGATAATAAATTACCAAACAAAATTTGCCCGCGCTACGAAAATTAGATCGCGAGTTATAAGCATTTTAAATTTTTGACCCTCACCGCGGGGGGTCTCCTGTCACCAAAAGTAACACACTGTCTGATAATAAATTACCAAACAAAATTTGGCCGCGCTACGAAAATTAGATCGCGAGTTATAAGCATTTTAAATTTTTGACCCTCACCGTGGGGGTCTCCTGTCACCAAAAGTAATACTATCTCATAGTAAATTACGAAACAAAATTTGGCCGCTGTACGAAAATTAGATCGCGAGTTATAAGCATTTTAAAATTTTCGACCCTCCCCATGGGGGATTTCCTGTCACTAAAAATTAACACTGTCTCATAATAAATTACCAAACAAAATTTGGCCGCGCTACGAAAATTGATCGCGAGTTATAAGCATTTTAAATTTTTCGACATTCACCGTGGGGGGTCTCCTGTCACCCAAAATTAACACTATCTCATAATAAATTACCAAACAAAATTTGGCCGCGATACGAAAATTAGATCGCGAGTTATAAGCATTTTAAATTTTTGACACTCACCCTGGGGGTCTCCTGTCACCAAAAGTAATACTATCTCATAGTAAATTACCAAACAAAATTTGGCCGCACTACGAAAATTAGATCGCGAGTTATAAGCATTTTAAAATTTTCGACCCTCCCCATGGAGGATTTCCTGTCACTAAGAATTAACACTGTCTCAGAATAAATTACCAAACAAAATTTGGCCGCGCTACGAAAGTTAGATCGCGAGTTATAAATATTTTAAATTTTCCGAACCTCACCCTGGGGGGTCTCCTGTCACCAAAAATTAACACTGTCTCATAATAAATTACGAAACAAAATTTGGCCGCACTTCGAAAATTAGACCGCGAGTTATAAACATTTTAAATTTTTCGACCCTCACCATGGGGGATCTCCTGTCACCAAAAGTAATATTATCTCATAGTAAATTACGAAACAAAATTTGGCCGCACTACGAAAATTAGATCGCGAGTTATAAGCATTTTAAAATTTTCGACCCTCACCATGGGGGATCTCCTGTCACCAAAAATTAACAGTCTCATAATAAATTACCAAAAAAATTTGGCCGCGCTACGAAAATTGATCGCGAGTTATAAACATTTTAAATTTTTCGACCCTCACCGTGGGGGGTCTCCTGTCACCAAAAGTAACACTGTCTTATAATAAATCACCAAACAAAATTTGGCCGCGCTGCGAAAATTAGATCGCGAGTTATAAGCATTTTAAATTTTTGACCCTCACCGCGGGGGGTCTCCTGTCACCAAAAGTAACACTCTCTCATAATAAAATACCAAACAAAATTTGGCCGCACTACGAAAATTAGATCGCGAGTTATAAGCATTTTAAAATTTTTGACCCTCCCCATGGGGGATTTCCTGTCACTAAAAATTAACACTGTCTCATAATAAATTACCAAACAAAATTTGGCCGCGCTACGAAAATTGATCGCGAGTTATAAGCATTTTAAATTTTTCGACATTCACCGTTGGGGGTCTCCTGTCACCCAAAATTAACACTATCTCATAATAAATTACCAAACAAAATTTGGCCGCGATACGAAAAGTAGATCTCGAGTTATAAGCATTTTAAATTTTTCAACCCTCACCATGGGGGATCTCCTGTCACCAAAAATTAACACTGTCTCATAATAAATTACGAAACAAAATTTGGACGCGCTACAAAAATTGATCGCGAGTTATAAACATTTTAAATTTTTCGACCCTCACCGTGGGGGGTCTCCTGTCACCAAAAGTAACACTCTCTCATAATAAAATACCAAACAAAATTTGGCCGCACTACGAAAATTAGATCGCGAGTTATAAGCATTTTAAATTTTTCGACCCTATCCATGGGGGATCGCCTGTCACCCAAAGTAACATTGTCTGATAATAAATTACCAAACAAAATATGTCCGCGCAACAAAAATTAGACCGCGAGTTATAAGCATTTTAAATTTTTGACCCTCACCGCGGGGGGTCTCCTGTCACCAAAAGTAACACACTGTCTGATAATAAATTACCAAACAAAATTTGGCCGCGCTACGAAAATTAGATCGCGAGTTATAAGCATTTTAAATTTTTGACCCTCACCGTGGGGGTCTCCTGTCACCAAAAGTAATACTATCTCATAGTAAATTACGAAACAAAATTTGGCCGCTGTACGAAAATTAGATCGCGAGTTATAAGCATTTTAAAATTTTCGACCCTCCCCATGGGGGATTTCCTGTCACTAAAAATTAACACTGTCTCATAATAAATTACCAAACAAAATTTGGCCGCGCTACGAAAATTGATCGCGAGTTATAAGCATTTTAAATTTTTCGACATTCACCGTGGGGGGTCTCCTGTCACCCAAAATTAACACTATCTCATAATAAATTACCAAACAAAATTTGGCCGCGATACGAAAATTAGATCGCGAGTTATAAGCATTTTAAATTTTTGACACTCACCCTGGGGGTCTCCTGTCACCAAAAGTAATACTATCTCATAGTAAATTACCAAACAAAATTTGGCCGCACTACGAAAATTAGATCGCGAGTTATAAGCATTTTAAAATTTTCGACCCTCCCCATGGAGGATTTCCTGTCACTAAGAATTAACACTGTCTCAGAATAAATTACCAAACAAAATTTGGCCGCGCTACGAAAGTTAGATCGCGAGTTATAAATATTTTAAATTTTCCGAACCTCACCCTGGGGGGTCTCCTGTCACCAAAAATTAACACTGTCTCATAATAAATTACGAAACAAAATTTGGCCGCACTTCGAAAATTAGACCGCGAGTTATAAACATTTTAAATTTTTCGACCCTCACCATGGGGGATCTCCTGTCACCAAAAGTAATATTATCTCATAGTAAATTACGAAACAAAATTTGGCCGCACTACGAAAATTAGATCGCGAGTTATAAGCATTTTAAAATTTTCGACCCTCACCATGGGGGATCTCCTGTCACCAAAAATTAACAGTCTCATAATAAATTACCAAAAAAATTTGGCCGCGCTACGAAAATTGATCGCGAGTTATAAACATTTTAAATTTTTCGACCCTCACCGTGGGGGGTCTCCTGTCACCAAAAGTAACACTGTCTTATAATAAATCACCAAACAAAATTTGGCCGCGCTGCGAAAATTAGATCGCGAGTTATAAGCATTTTAAATTTTTGACCCTCACCGCGGGGGGTCTCCTGTCACCAAAAGTAACACTCTCTCATAATAAAATACCAAACAAAATTTGGCCGCACTACGAAAATTAGATCGCGAGTTATAAGCATTTTAAAATTTTTGACCCTCCCCATGGGGGATTTCCTGTCACTAAAAATTAACACTGTCTCATAATAAATTACCAAACAAAATTTGGCCGCGCTACGAAAATTGATCGCGAGTTATAAGCATTTTAAATTTTTCGACATTCACCGTTGGGGGTCTCCTGTCACCCAAAATTAACACTATCTCATAATAAATTACCAAACAAAATTTGGCCGCGATACGAAAAGTAGATCTCGAGTTATAAGCATTTTAAATTTTTCAACCCTCACCATGGGGGATCTCCTGTCACCAAAAATTAACACTGTCTCATAATAAATTACGAAACAAAATTTGGACGCGCTACAAAAATTGATCGCGAGTTATAAACATTTTAAATTTTTCGACCCTCACCGTGGGGGGTCTCCTGTCACCAAAAGTAACACTCTCTCATAATAAAATACCAAACAAAATTTGGCCGCACTACGAAAATTAGATCGCGAGTTATAAGCATTTTAAATTTTTCGACCCTATCCATGGGGGATCGCCTGTCACCCAAAGTAACATTGTCTGATAATAAATTACCAAACAAAATATGTCCGCGCAACAAAAATTAGACCGCGAGTTATAAGCATTTTAAATTTTTGACCCTCGCCATGGGGGATCTCCTGTCACCAAAAGTAACACACTGTCTGATAATAAATTACCAAACAAAATTTGGCCGCGCTACGAAAATTAGATCGCGAGTTATAAGCATTTTAAATTTTTGACCCTCACCGTGGGGGTCTCCTGTCACCAAAAGTAATACTATCTCATAGTAAATTACGAAACAAAATTTGGCCGCACTACGAAAATTAGATCGCGAGTTATAAGCATTTTAAAATTTTCGACCCTCACCATGGGGGATCTCCTGTCACCAAAAATTAACAGTCTCATAATAAATTACCAAAAAAATTTGGCCGCGCTACGAAAATTGATCGCGAGTTATAAACATTTTAAATTTTTCGACCCTCACCGTGGGGGGTCTCCTGTCACCAAAAGTAACACTGTCTTATAATAAATCACCAAACAAAATTTGGCCGCGCTGCGAAAATTAGATCGCGAGTTATAAGAATTTTAAATTTTTCGACCCTCACCATGGGAGATCTCCTGTCACCCAAAGTAACATTGTCTGATAATAAATTACCAAACAAAATTTGCCCGCGCTACGAAAATTAGATCGCGAGTTATAAGCATTTTAAATTTTTGACCCTCACCGCGGGGGGTCTCCTGTCACCAAAAGTAACACACTGTCTGATAATAAATTACCAAACAAAATTTGGCCGCGCTACGAAAATTAGATCGCGAGTTATAAGCATTTTAAATTTTTGACCCTCACCGTGGGGGTCTCCTGTCACCAAAAGTAATACTATCTCATAGTAAATTACGAAACAAAATTTGGCCGCACTACGAAAATTAGATCGCGAGTTATAAGCATTTTAAAATTTTCGACCCTCCCCATGGGGGATTTCCTGTCACTAAAAATTAACACTGTCTCATAATAAATTACCAAACAAAATTTGGCCGCGCTACGAAAATTGATCGCGAGTTATAAGCATTTTAAATTTTTCGACATTCACCGTGGGGGTCTCCTGTCACCCAAAATTAACACTATCTCATAATAAATTACCAAACAAAATTTGGCCGCGATACGAAAATTAGATCGCGAGTTATAAGCATTTTAAATTTTTGACACTCACCCTGGGGGTCTCCTGTCACCAAAAGTAATACTATCTCATAGTAAATTACCAAACAAAATTTGGCCGCACTACGAAAATTAGATCGCGAGTTATAAGCATTTTAAAATTTTCGACCCTCCCCATGGAGGATTTCCTGTCACTAAGAATTAACACTGTCTCAGAATAAATTACCAAACAAAATTTGGCCGCGCTACGAAAGTTAGATCGCGAGTTATAAGTATTTTAAATTTTCCGAACCTCACCCTGGGGGGTCTCCTGTCACCAAAAATTAACACTGTCTCATAATAAATTACGAAACAAAATTTGGCCGCACTTCGAAAATTAGACCGCGAGTTATAAACATTTTAAATTTTTCGACCCTCACCATGGGGGATCTCCTGTCACCAAAAGTAATATTATCTCATAGTAAATTACGAAACAAAATTTGGCCGCACTACGAAAATTAGATCGAGAGTTATAAGCATTTTAAAATTTTCGACCCTCACCATGGGGGATCTCCTGTCACCAAAAATTAACAGTCTCATAATAAATTACCAAAAAAATTTGGCCGCGCTACGAAAATTGATCGCGAGTTATAAACATTTTAAATTTTTCGACCCTCACCGTAGGGGGTCTCCTGTCACCAAAAGTAACACTGTCTTATAATAAATCACCAAACAAAATTTGGCCGCGCTGCGAAAATTAGATCGCGAGTTATAAGAATTTTAAATTTTTCGACCCTCACCATGGGAGATCTCCTGTCACCCAAAGTAACATTGTCTGATAATAAATTACCAAACAAAATATGTCCGCGCAACAAAAATTAGATCGCGAGTTATAAGCATTTTAAATTTTTGACCCTCACCGTGGGGGGTCTCCTGTCACTAAAAGTAACACTGTCTCATAATAAATTACCAAACAAAATTTGGCCGCACTACGAAAATTAGATCGCGAGCTATAAGCACTTTAAACTTTTCGACCCTCAGCGTGGGGGGTCACCTGTCCCTGTCACCAAAAGTAACACTGTCTCATAATAAATTACCAAACAAAATTTGGCCGCACTACGAATATTAGATCGCGAGTTATAAGCATTTTAAATTTTTCGACCCTCGCCATGGGGGATCTCCTGTCACCAAAAGTAACACACTGTCTGATAATAAATTACCAAACAAAATTTGGCCGCGCTACGAAAATTAGATCGCGAGTTATAAGCATTTTAAATTTTTCGACCCTCACCGTGGGGGATCTCCTGTCACCAAAAGTAACACACTGTCTGATAATAAATTACCAAACAAAATTTGGCCGCGCTACGAAAATTAGATCGCGAGTTATAAGCATTTTAAAATTTTCGACCCTCACCATGGGGGATCTCCTGTCACCAAAAATTAACAGTCTCATAATAAATTACCAAAAAAATTTGGCCGCGCTACGAAAATTGATCGCGAGTTGTAAACATTTTAAATTTTTCGACCCTCACCATGGGGGATCTCCTGTCACCAAAAGTAACACTGTCTCATAATAATTTGCCAAACAAAATTTTGCCACACTACGAAAATTAGATCGCGAGTTATAAGCATTTTAAAATTTTCGACCCTCACCGTGGGGGGTCTCCTGTCACCAAAAGTAACACTGTCTCATAATAAATTACCAAACAAAATTTGGCCGCACTACGAAAATTAGATCGCGAGTTATAAGCATTTTAAAATTTTCGACCCTCTCCATGGGGGATCTCCTGTCACTAAAAATTAACACTGTCCCATAATAAATTACCAAACAAAATTTGGCCGTGCTACGAAAATTAGATCGCGAGTTATAAGCACTTTAAATTTTTCGACCCTCACCATGGGAGATCTCCTGTCACCCAAAGTAACATTGTCTGATAATAAATTACCAAACAAAATTTATCCGTGCTACGAAAATTAGATCGCGAGTTATAAGCATTTTAAATTTTTGACCCTCACCGCGGGGGGTCTCCTGTCACCAAAAGTAACACTCTCTCATAATAAAATACCAAACAAAATTTGGCCGCACTACGAAAATTAGATCGCGAGTTATAAGCATTTTAAATTTTTCGACCCTATCCATGGGGGATCGCCTGTCACCCAAAGTAACATTGTCAGATAATAAATTACCAAACAAAATATGTCCGCGCAACAAAAATTAGATCGCGAGTTATAAGCATTTTAAATTTTTGACCCTCACCGTGGGGGTCTCCTGTCACCAAAAGTAATACTATCTCATAGTAAATTACGAAACAAAATTTGGCCGCACTACGAAAATTAGATCGCGAGTTATAAGTATTTTAAAATTTTCGACCCTCCCCATGGGGGATTTCCTGTCACTAAAAATTAACACTGTCTCATAATAAATTACCAAACAAAATTTGGCCGCGCTACGAAAATTGATCGCGAGTTATAAGCATTTTAAAATTTTCGACCCTCCCCATGGAGGATTTCCTGTCACTAAGAATTAACACTGTTTCAGAATAAATTACCAAACAAAATTTGGCCGCGCTACGAAAATTAGATCGCGAGTTATAAGTATTTTAAATTTTCCGAACCTCACCCTGGGGGGTCTCCTGTCACCAAAAATTAACACTGTCTCATAATAAATTACGAAACAAAATTTGGCCGCACTTCGAAAATTAGACCGCGAGTTATAAACATTTTAAATTTTTCGACCCTCACCATGGGGGATCTCCTGTCACCAAAAGTATTACTATCTCATAGTAAATTACGAAACAAAATTTGGCCGCACTACGAAAATTAGATCGCGAGTTATAAGCATTTTAAAATTTTCGACCCTCACCATGGGGGATCTCCTGTCACCAAAAATTAACAGTCTCATAATAAATTACCAAAAAAATTTGGCCGCGCTACGAAAATTGATCGCGAGTTATAAACATTTTAAATTTTTCGACCCTCACCGTGGGGGGTCTCCTGTCACCAAAAGTAACACTGTCTTATAATAAATCACCAAACAAAATTTGGCCGCGCTGCGAAAATTAGATCGCGAGTTATAAGAATTTTAAATTTTTCGACCCTCACCATGGGAGATCTCCTGTCACCCAAAGTAACATTGTCTGATAATAAATTACCAAACAAAATTTGTCCATGCTACGAAAATTAGATCGCGAGTTATAAGCATTTTAAATTTTTGACCCTCACCGCGGGGGGTCTCCTGTCACCAAAAGTAACACTGTCTCATAATAAATTACCAAACAAAATTTGGCCGCACTACGAAAATTAGATCGCGAGTTATAAGCATTTTAAAATTTTCGACCCTCTCCATGGGGGATCTCCTGTCACTAAAAATTAACACTGTCCCATAATAAATTACCAAACAAAATTTGGCCGCGCTGCGAAAATTAGATCGCGAGTTATAAGAATTTTAAATTTTTCGACCCTCACCATGGGAGATCTCCTGTCACCCAAAGTAACATTGTCTGATAATAAATTACCAAACAAAATTTGTCCATGCTACGAAAATTAGATCGCGAGTTATAAGCACTTTAAATTTTTCGACCCTCACCATGGGAGATCTCCTGTCACCCAAAGTAACACTGTCTGATAATAAATTACCAAACAAAATTTGGCCGCGCTACGAAAATTAGATCGCGAGTTATAAGCATTTTAAATTTTTCGACCCTCACCGTGGGGGATCTCCTGTCACCAAAAGTAACACACTGTCTGATAATAAATTACCAAACAAAATTTGGCCGCGCTACGAAAATTAGATCGCGAGTTTTAAGCATTTTAAAATTTCCGACCCTCACCATGGGGGATCTCCTGTCACCAAAAATTAACAGTCTCATAATAAATTACCAAAAAAATTTGGCCGCGCTACGAAAATTGATCGCGAGTTATAAACATTTTAAATTTTTCGACCCTCACCATGGGGGATCTCCTGTCACCAAAAGTAACACTGTCTCATAATAATTTGCCAAACAAAATTTTGCCATACTACGAAAATTAGATCGCGAGTTATAAGCATTTTAAAATTTTCGACCCTCACCGTGGGGGGTCTCCTGTCACCAAAAGTAACACTGTCTCATAATAAATTACCAAACAAAATTTGGCCGCACTACGAAAATTAGATCGCGAGTTATAAGCATTTAAAATTTTCGACCCTCTCCATGGGGGATCTCCTGTCACTAAAAATTAACACTGTCCCATAATAAATTACCAAACAAAATTTGGCCGTGCTACGAAAATTAGATCGCGAGTTATAAGCACTTTAAATTTTTCGTCCCTCACCATGGGAGATCTCCTGTCACCCAAAGTAACATTGTCTGATAATAAATTACCAAACAAAATTTGTCCGTGCTACGAAAATTAGATCGCGAGTTATAAGCATTTTAAATTTTTGACCCTCACCGCGGGGGGTTTCCTGTCACCAAAAGTAACACTCTCTCATAATAAAATACCAAACAAAATTTGGCCGCACTACGAAAATTAGATCGCGAGTTATAAGCATTTTAAATTTTTCGACCCTATCCATGGGGGATCGCCTGTCACCCAAAGTAACATTGTCTGATAATAAATTACCAAACAAAATATGTCCGCGCAACAAAAATTAGATCGCGAGTTATAAGCATTTTAAATTTTTGACCCTCACCGTGGGGGTCTCCTGTCACCAAAAGTAATACTATCTCATAGTAAATTACGAAACAAAATTTGGCCGCACTACGAAAATTAGATCGCGAGTTATAAGCATTTTAAAATTTTCGACCCTCCCCATGGGGGATTTCCTGTCACTAAAAATTAACACTGTCTCATAATAAATTACCAAACAAAATTTGGCCGCGCTACGAAAATTGATCGCGAGTTATAAGCATTTTAAAATTTTCGACCCTCCCCATGGAGGATTTCCTGTCACTAAGAATTAACACTGTCTCAGAATAAATTACCAAACAAAATTTGGCCGCGCTACGAAAATTAGATCGCGAGTTATAAGTATTTTAAATTTTCCGAACCTCACCCTGGGGGGTCTCCTGTCACCAAAAATTAACACTGTCTCATAATAAATTACGAAACAAAATTTGGCCGCACTTCGAAAATTAGACCGTGAGTTATAAACATTTTAAATTTTTCGACCCTCACCATGGGGGATCTCCTGTCACCAAAAGTAATACTATCTCATAGTAAATTACGAAACAAAATTTGGCCGCACTACGAAAATTAGATCGCGAGTTATAAGCATTTTAAAATTTTCGACCCTCACCATGGGGGATCTCCTGTCACCAAAAATTAACAGTCTCATAATAAATTACCAAAAAAATTTGGCCGCACTACGAAAATTAGATCGCGAGTTATAAACATTTTAAAATTTTCGACCCTCACCGTGGGGGGTCTCCTGTCACCAAAAGTAACACTGTCTTATAATAAATCACCAAACAAAATTTGGCCGCGCTGCGAAAATTAGATCGCGAGTTATAAGAATTTTAAATTTTTCGACCCTCACCATGGGAGATCTCCTGTCACCCAAAGTAACATTGTCTGATAATAAATTACCAAACAAAATTTGTCCATGCTACGAAAATTAGATCGCGAGTTATAAGCATTTTAAATTTTTGACCCTCACCGTGGGGGGTCTCCTGTCACCAAAAGTAACACTGTCTCATAATAAATTACCAAACAAAATTTGGCCGCACTACGAAAATTAGATCGCGAGTTATAAGCACTTTAAACTTTTCGACCCTCAGCGTGGGGGGTCACCTGTCCCTGTCACCAAAAGTAACACTGTCTCATAATAAATTACCAAACAAAATTTGGCCGCACTACGAATATTAGATCGCGAGTTATAAGCATTTTAAATTTTTCGACCCTCGCCATGGGGATCTCCTGTCACCAAAAGTAACACACTGTCTGATAATAAATTACCAAACAAAATTTGGCCGCGCTACGAAAATTAGATCGCGAGTTATAAGCATTTTAAATTTTTCGACCCTCACCGTGGGGGATCTCCTGTCACCAAAAGTAACACACTGTCTGATAATAAATTACCAAACAAAATTTGGCCGCGCTACGAAAATTAGATCGCGAGTTATAAGCATTTTAAAATTTCCGACCCTCACCATGGGGGATCTCCTGTCACCAAAAATTAACAGTCTCATAATAAATTACCAAAAAAATTTGGCCGCGCTACGAAAATTGATCGCGAGTTATAAACATTTTAAATTTTTCGACCCTCACCATGGGGGATCTCCTGTCACCAAAAGTAACACTGTCTCATAATAATTTGCCAAACAAAATTTTGCCACACTACGAAAATTAGATCGCGAGTTATAAGCATTTTAAAATTTTCGACCCTCACCGTGGGGGGTCTCCTGTCACCAAAAGTAACACTGTCTCATAATAAATTACCAAACAAAATTTGGCCGCACTACGAAAATTAGATCGCGAGTTATAAGCATTTAAATTTTTCGACCCTCACCGTGGGGGTCTCCTGTCACCAAAAGTAAGACTATCTCATAGTAAATTACGAAACAAAATTTGGCCGCACTACGAAAATTAGATCGCGAGTTATAAGCATTTTAAATTTTTCGACCCTATCCATGGGGAATCGCCTGTCACCCAAAGTAACATTGTCTAATAATAAATTACCAAACAAAATATGTCCGCGCAACAAAAATTAGATCGCGAGTTATAAGCATTTTAAATTTTTGACCCTCGCCATGGGGGATCTCCTGTCACCAAAAGTAACACACTGTCTGATAATAAATTACCAAACAAAATTTGGCCGCGCTACGAAAATTAGATCGCGAGTTATAAACATTTTAAATTTTTGACCCTCGCCATGGGGGATCTCCTGTCACCAAAAGTAACACACTGTCTGATAATAAATTACCAAACAAAATTTGGCCGCACTACGAAAATTAGATCGCGAGTTATAAGCATTTTAAATTTTTGACCCTCACCGTGGGGGTCTCCTGTCACCAAAAGTAATACTATCTCATATTTAATTACGAAACAAAATTTGGCCGCACTACGAAAATTAGATCGCGAGTTATAAGCATTTTAAAATTTTCGACCCTCACCATGGGGGATCTCCTGTCACCAAAAATTAACAGTCTCATAATAAATTACCAAAAAAATTTGGCCGCGCTACGAAAATTGATCGCGAGTTATAAACATTTTAAATTTTTCGACCCTCACCGTGGGGGGTCTCCTGTCACCAAAAGTAACACTGTCTTATAATAAACTACCAAACAAAATTTGGCCGCGCTGCGAAAATTAGATCGCGAGTTATAAGAATTTTAAATTTTTCGACCCTCACCATGGGAGATCTCCTGTCACCCAAAGTAACATTGTCTGATAATAAATTACCAAACAAAATTTGCCCGCGCTACGAAAATTAGATCGCGAGTTATAAGCATTTTAAATTTTTGACCCTCACCGTGGGGGTCTCCTGTCACCAAAAGTAAGACTATCTCATAGTAAATTACGAAACAAAATTTGGCCGCACTACGAAAATTAGATCGCGAGTTATAAGCATTTTAAAATTTTCGACCCTCCCCATGGGGGATTTCCTGTCACTAAAAATTAACACTGTCTCATAATAAATTACCAAACAAAATTTGGCCGCGCTACGTAAATTGATCGCGAGTTATAAGCATTTTAAATTTTTGACACTCACCCTGGGGGTCTCCTGTCACCAAAAGTAATACTATCTCATAGTAAATTACCAAACAAAATTTGGCCGCACTACGAAAATTAGATCGCGAGTTATAAGCATTTTAAAATTTTCGACCCTCCCCATGGAGGATTTCCTGTCACTAAGAATTAACACTGTCTCAGAATAAATTAACAAACAAAATTTGGCCGCGCTACGAAAATTAGATCGCGAGTTATAAGTATTTAAAATTTTCCGAACCTCACCCTGGGGGGTCTCCTGTCACCAAAAATTAACACTGTCTCATAATAAATTACGAAACAAAATTTGGCCGCACTTCGAAAATTAGACCGCGAGTTATAAACATTTTAAATTTTTCGACCCTCACCATGGGGGATCTCCTGTCACCAAAAGTAATACTATCTCATAGTAAATTACGAAACAAAATTTGGCCGCACTACGAAAATTAGATCGCGAGTTATAAGCATTTTAAAATTTTCGACCCTCACCATGGGGATCTCCTGTCACCAAAAATTAACAGTCTCATAATAAATTACCAAAAAAATTTGGCCGCGCTACGAAAATTGATCGCGAGTTATAAACATTTTAAATTTTTCGACCCTCACCGTGGGGGGTCTCCTGTCACCAAAAGTAACACTGTCTTATAATAAATCACCAAACAAAATTTGGCCGCGCTGCGAAAATTAGATCGCGAGTTATAAGAATTTTAAATTTTCCGACCCTCACCATGGGAGATCTCCTGTCACCCAAAGTAACATTGTCTGATAATAAATTACCAAACAAAATTTGTCCATGCTACGAAAATTAGATCGCGAGTTATAAGCATTTTAAATTTTTGACCCTCACCGCGGGGGGTCTCCTGTCACCAAAAGTAACACTCTCTCATAATAAAATACCAAACAAAATTTGGCCGCACTACGAAAATTAGATCGCGAGTTATAAGCATTTTAAATTTTTCGACCCTATCCATGGGGGATCGCCTGTCACCCAAAGTAACATTGTCTGATAATAAATTACCAAACAAAATATGTCCGCGCAACAAAAATTAGATCGCGAGTTATAAGCATTTTAAATTTTTGACCCTCACCGTGGGGGGTCTCCTGTCACCAAAAGTAACACTGTCTCATAATAAATTACCAAACAAAATTTGGCCGCACTACGAAAATTAGATCGCGAGTTATAAGCACTTTAAACTTTTCGACCCTCAGCGTGGGGGGTCACCTGTCCCTGTCACCAAAAGTAACACTGTCTCATAATAAATTACCAAACAAAATTTGGCCGCACTACGAATATTAGATCGCGAGTTATAAGCATTTTAAATTTTTCGACCCTCGCCATGGGGGATCTCCTGTCACCAAAAGTAACACACTGTCTGATAATAAATTACCAAACAAAATTTGGCCGCGCTACGAAAATTAGATCGCGAGTTATAAGCATTTTAAATTTTTCGACCCTCACCGTGGGGGTCTCCTGTCACCAAAAGTAACACTGTCTTATAATAAATTACCAAACAAAATTTGTCCGCGCTACGAAAATTAGATCGCGAGTTATAAGCATTTTAAATTTTTGACCCTCACAATGGGGGATCTCCTGTCACCGAAAATTAACAGTCTCATAATAAATTACCAAAAAAATTTGGCCGCGCTACGAAAATTGATCGCGAGTAATAAACATTTTAAATTTTTCGACCCTCACCGTGGGGGGTCTCCTGTCACCAAAAGTAACACTGTTTTATAATAAATTACCAAACAAAATTTGGCCGCGCTGCGAAAATTAGATCGCGAGTTATAAGAATTTTAAATTTTTCGACCCTCACCATGGGAGATCTGTCACCCAAAGTAACATTGTCTGATAATAAATTACCAAATAAAATTTGTCCGCGCTACGAAAATTAGATCGCGAGTTATAAGCATTTTAAATTTTTGACCCTCAACGCGGGGGGTCTCCTGTCACCAAAAGTAACACACTGTCTGATAATAAATTACCAAACAAAATTTGGCCGCGCTACGAAAATTAGATCGCGAGTTATAAGCATTTTAAATTTTTGACCCTCACCGTGGGGGTCTCCTGTCTCCAAAACTAATACTATCTCATAGTAAATTACGAAACAAAATTTGGCCGCACTACGAAAATTAGATCGCGAGTTATAAGCATTTTAAAATTTTCGACCCTCCCCATGGGGGATTTCCTGTCACTAAAAATTAACACTGTCTCATAATAAATTACCAAACAAAATTTGGCCGCGCTACGAAAATTGATCGCGAGTTATAAGCATTTTAAATTTTTCGACATTCACTGTGGGGGGTCTCCTGTCACCCAAAATTATCACTATCTCATAATAAATTACCAAACAAAATTTGGCCGCGATACGAAAATTAGATCGCGAGTTATAAGCATTTAAAATTTTTGACCCTCACCCTGGGGGTCTCCTGTCACCAAAAGTAATACTATCTCATAGTAAATTACCAAACAAAATTTGGCCGCACTACGAAAATTAGATCGCGAGTTATAAGCATTTTAAAATTTCCGACCCTATCCATGGGGGATCGCCTGTCACCCAAAGTAACATTGTCTGATAATAAATTACCAAACAAAATATGTCCGCGCAACAAAAATTAGATCGCGAGTTATAAGCATTTTAAATTTTTGACCCTCACCGTGGGGGGTCTCCTGTCACCAAAAGTAACACTGTCTCATAGTAAATTACCAAACAAAATTTGGCCGCGCTGCGAAAATTAGATCGCGAGTTATAAGAATTTTAAAATTTTCGACCCTCACCATGGGGGATCTCCTGTCACCAAAAATTAACAGTCTCATAATAAATTACCAAAAAAATTTGGCCGCGCTACGAAAATTGATCGCGAGTTATATACATTTTAAATTTTTCGACCCTCACCGTGGGGGGTCTCCTGTCACCAAAAGTAACACTGTCTTATAATAAATCACCAAACAAAATTTGGCCGCCCTGCGAAAATTAGATCGCGAGTTATAAGAATTTTAAATTTTTCGACCCTCAACATGGGAGATCTCCTGTCACCCAAAGTAACATTGTCTGATAATAAATTACCAAACAAAATTTGTCCATGCTACGAAAATTAGATCGCGAGTTATAAGCACTTTAAATTTTTCGACCCTCACCATGGGAGATCTCCTGTCACCCAAAGTAACACTGTCTGATAATAAATTACCAAACAAAATTTGGCCGCGCTACGAAAATTAGATCGCGAGTTATAAGCATTTTAAATTTTTCGACCCTCACCGTGGGGGATCTCCTGTCACCAAAAGTAACACACTGTCTGATAATAAATTACCAAACAAAATTTGGCCGCGCTACGAAAATTAGATCGCGAGTTTTAAGCATTTTAAAATTTCCGACCCTCACCATGGGGGATCTCCTGTCACCAAAAATTAACAGTCTCATAATAAATTACCAAAAAAATTTGGCCGCGCTACGAAAATTGATCGCGAGTTATAAACATTTTAAATTTTTCGACCCTCACCATGGGGGATCTCCTGTCACCAAAAGTAACACTGTCTCATAATAATTTGCCAAACAAAATTTTGCCATACTACGAAAATTAGATCGCGAGTTATAAGCATTTTAAAATTTTCGACCCTCACCGTGGGGGGTCTCCTGTCACCAAAAGTAACACTGTCTCATAATAAATTACCAAACAAAATTTGGCCGCACTACGAAAATTAGATCGCGAGTTATAAGCATTTAAAATTTTCGACCCTCTCCATGGGGGATCTCCTGTCACTAAAAATTAACACTGTCCCATAATAAATTACCAAACAAAATTTGGCCGTGCTACGAAAATTAGATCGCGAGTTATAAGCACTTTAAATTTTTCGTCCCTCACCATGGGAGATCTCCTGTCACCCAAAGTAACATTGTCTGATAATAAATTACCAAACAAAATTTGTCCGTGCTACGAAAATTAGATCGCGAGTTATAAGCATTTTAAATTTTTGACCCTCACCGCGGGGGGTTTCCTGTCACCAAAAGTAACACTCTCTCATAATAAAATACCAAACAAAATTTGGCCGCACTACGAAAATTAGATCGCGAGTTATAAGCATTTTAAATTTTTCGACCCTATCCATGGGGGATCGCCTGTCACCCAAAGTAACATTGTCTGATAATAAATTACCAAACAAAATATGTCCGCGCAACAAAAATTAGATCGCGAGTTATAAGCATTTTAAATTTTTGACCCTCACCGTGGGGGTCTCCTGTCACCAAAAGTAATACTATCTCATAGTAAATTACGAAACAAAATTTGGCCGCACTACGAAAATTAGATCGCGAGTTATAAGCATTTTAAAATTTTCGACCCTCCCCATGGGGGATTTCCTGTCACTAAAAATTAACACTGTCTCATAATAAATTACCAAACAAAATTTGGCCGCGCTACGAAAATTGATCGCGAGTTATAAGCATTTTAAAATTTTCGACCCTCCCCATGGAGGATTTCCTGTCACTAAGAATTAACACTGTCTCAGAATAAATTACCAAACAAAATTTGGCCGCGCTACGAAAATTAGATCGCGAGTTATAAGTATTTTAAATTTTCCGAACCTCACCCTGGGGGGTCTCCTGTCACCAAAAATTAACACTGTCTCATAATAAATTACGAAACAAAATTTGGCCGCACTTCGAAAATTAGACCGTGAGTTATAAACATTTTAAATTTTTCGACCCTCACCATGGGGGATCTCCTGTCACCAAAAGTAATACTATCTCATAGTAAATTACGAAACAAAATTTGGCCGCACTACGAAAATTAGATCGCGAGTTATAAGCATTTTAAAATTTTCGACCCTCACCATGGGGGATCTCCTGTCACCAAAAATTAACAGTCTCATAATAAATTACCAAAAAAATTTGGCCGCACTACGAAAATTAGATCGCGAGTTATAAACATTTTAAAATTTTCGACCCTCACCGTGGGGGGTCTCCTGTCACCAAAAGTAACACTGTCTTATAATAAATCACCAAACAAAATTTGGCCGCGCTGCGAAAATTAGATCGCGAGTTATAAGAATTTTAAATTTTTCGACCCTCACCATGGGAGATCTCCTGTCACCCAAAGTAACATTGTCTGATAATAAATTACCAAACAAAATTTGTCCATGCTACGAAAATTAGATCGCGAGTTATAAGCATTTTAAATTTTTGACCCTCACCGTGGGGGGTCTCCTGTCACCAAAAGTAACACTGTCTCATAATAAATTACCAAACAAAATTTGGCCGCACTACGAAAATTAGATCGCGAGTTATAAGCACTTTAAACTTTTCGACCCTCAGCGTGGGGGGTCACCTGTCCCTGTCACCAAAAGTAACACTGTCTCATAATAAATTACCAAACAAAATTTGGCCGCACTACGAATATTAGATCGCGAGTTATAAGCATTTTAAATTTTTCGACCCTCGCCATGGGGATCTCCTGTCACCAAAAGTAACACACTGTCTGATAATAAATTACCAAACAAAATTTGGCCGCGCTACGAAAATTAGATCGCGAGTTATAAGCATTTTAAATTTTTCGACCCTCACCGTGGGGGATCTCCTGTCACCAAAAGTAACACACTGTCTGATAATAAATTACCAAACAAAATTTGGCCGCGCTACGAAAATTAGATCGCGAGTTATAAGCATTTTAAAATTTCCGACCCTCACCATGGGGGATCTCCTGTCACCAAAAATTAACAGTCTCATAATAAATTACCAAAAAAATTTGGCCGCGCTACGAAAATTGATCGCGAGTTATAAACATTTTAAATTTTTCGACCCTCACCATGGGGGATCTCCTGTCACCAAAAGTAACACTGTCTCATAATAATTTGCCAAACAAAATTTTGCCACACTACGAAAATTAGATCGCGAGTTATAAGCATTTTAAAATTTTCGACCCTCACCGTGGGGGGTCTCCTGTCACCAAAAGTAACACTGTCTCATAATAAATTACCAAACAAAATTTGGCCGCACTACGAAAATTAGATCGCGAGTTATAAGCATTTAAATTTTTCGACCCTCACCGTGGGGGTCTCCTGTCACCAAAAGTAAGACTATCTCATAGTAAATTACGAAACAAAATTTGGCCGCACTACGAAAATTAGATCGCGAGTTATAAGCATTTTAAATTTTTCGACCCTATCCATGGGGAATCGCCTGTCACCCAAAGTAACATTGTCTAATAATAAATTACCAAACAAAATATGTCCGCGCAACAAAAATTAGATCGCGAGTTATAAGCATTTTAAATTTTTGACCCTCGCCATGGGGGATCTCCTGTCACCAAAAGTAACACACTGTCTGATAATAAATTACCAAACAAAATTTGGCCGCGCTACGAAAATTAGATCGCGAGTTATAAACATTTTAAATTTTTGACCCTCGCCATGGGGGATCTCCTGTCACCAAAAGTAACACACTGTCTGATAATAAATTACCAAACAAAATTTGGCCGCACTACGAAAATTAGATCGCGAGTTATAAGCATTTTAAATTTTTGACCCTCACCGTGGGGGTCTCCTGTCACCAAAAGTAATACTATCTCATATTTAATTACGAAACAAAATTTGGCCGCACTACGAAAATTAGATCGCGAGTTATAAGCATTTTAAAATTTTCGACCCTCACCATGGGGGATCTCCTGTCACCAAAAATTAACAGTCTCATAATAAATTACCAAAAAAATTTGGCCGCGCTACGAAAATTGATCGCGAGTTATAAACATTTTAAATTTTTCGACCCTCACCGTGGGGGGTCTCCTGTCACCAAAAGTAACACTGTCTTATAATAAACTACCAAACAAAATTTGGCCGCGCTGCGAAAATTAGATCGCGAGTTATAAGAATTTTAAATTTTTCGACCCTCACCATGGGAGATCTCCTGTCACCCAAAGTAACATTGTCTGATAATAAATTACCAAACAAAATTTGCCCGCGCTACGAAAATTAGATCGCGAGTTATAAGCATTTTAAATTTTTGACCCTCACCGTGGGGGTCTCCTGTCACCAAAAGTAAGACTATCTCATAGTAAATTACGAAACAAAATTTGGCCGCACTACGAAAATTAGATCGCGAGTTATAAGCATTTTAAAATTTTCGACCCTCCCCATGGGGGATTTCCTGTCACTAAAAATTAACACTGTCTCATAATAAATTACCAAACAAAATTTGGCCGCGCTACGTAAATTGATCGCGAGTTATAAGCATTTTAAATTTTTGACACTCACCCTGGGGGTCTCCTGTCACCAAAAGTAATACTATCTCATAGTAAATTACCAAACAAAATTTGGCCGCACTACGAAAATTAGATCGCGAGTTATAAGCATTTTAAAATTTTCGACCCTCCCCATGGAGGATTTCCTGTCACTAAGAATTAACACTGTCTCAGAATAAATTAACAAACAAAATTTGGCCGCGCTACGAAAATTAGATCGCGAGTTATAAGTATTTAAAATTTTCCGAACCTCACCCTGGGGGGTCTCCTGTCACCAAAAATTAACACTGTCTCATAATAAATTACGAAACAAAATTTGGCCGCACTTCGAAAATTAGACCGCGAGTTATAAACATTTTAAATTTTTCGACCCTCACCATGGGGGATCTCCTGTCACCAAAAGTAATACTATCTCATAGTAAATTACGAAACAAAATTTGGCCGCACTACGAAAATTAGATCGCGAGTTATAAGCATTTTAAAATTTTCGACCCTCACCATGGGGATCTCCTGTCACCAAAAATTAACAGTCTCATAATAAATTACCAAAAAAATTTGGCCGCGCTACGAAAATTGATCGCGAGTTATAAACATTTTAAATTTTTCGACCCTCACCGTGGGGGGTCTCCTGTCACCAAAAGTAACACTGTCTTATAATAAATCACCAAACAAAATTTGGCCGCGCTGCGAAAATTAGATCGCGAGTTATAAGAATTTTAAATTTTCCGACCCTCACCATGGGAGATCTCCTGTCACCCAAAGTAACATTGTCTGATAATAAATTACCAAACAAAATTTGTCCATGCTACGAAAATTAGATCGCGAGTTATAAGCATTTTAAATTTTTGACCCTCACCGCGGGGGGTCTCCTGTCACCAAAAGTAACACTCTCTCATAATAAAATACCAAACAAAATTTGGCCGCACTACGAAAATTAGATCGCGAGTTATAAGCATTTTAAATTTTTCGACCCTATCCATGGGGGATCGCCTGTCACCCAAAGTAACATTGTCTGATAATAAATTACCAAACAAAATATGTCCGCGCAACAAAAATTAGATCGCGAGTTATAAGCATTTTAAATTTTTGACCCTCACCGTGGGGGGTCTCCTGTCACCAAAAGTAACACTGTCTCATAATAAATTACCAAACAAAATTTGGCCGCACTACGAAAATTAGATCGCGAGTTATAAGCACTTTAAACTTTTCGACCCTCAGCGTGGGGGGTCACCTGTCCCTGTCACCAAAAGTAACACTGTCTCATAATAAATTACCAAACAAAATTTGGCCGCACTACGAATATTAGATCGCGAGTTATAAGCATTTTAAATTTTTCGACCCTCGCCATGGGGGATCTCCTGTCACCAAAAGTAACACACTGTCTGATAATAAATTACCAAACAAAATTTGGCCGCGCTACGAAAATTAGATCGCGAGTTATAAGCATTTTAAATTTTTCGACCCTCACCGTGGGGGTCTCCTGTCACCAAAAGTAACACTGTCTTATAATAAATTACCAAACAAAATTTGTCCGCGCTACGAAAATTAGATCGCGAGTTATAAGCATTTTAAATTTTTGACCCTCACAATGGGGGATCTCCTGTCACCGAAAATTAACAGTCTCATAATAAATTACCAAAAAAATTTGGCCGCGCTACGAAAATTGATCGCGAGTAATAAACATTTTAAATTTTTCGACCCTCACCGTGGGGGGTCTCCTGTCACCAAAAGTAACACTGTTTTATAATAAATTACCAAACAAAATTTGGCCGCGCTGCGAAAATTAGATCGCGAGTTATAAGAATTTTAAATTTTTCGACCCTCACCATGGGAGATCTGTCACCCAAAGTAACATTGTCTGATAATAAATTACCAAATAAAATTTGTCCGCGCTACGAAAATTAGATCGCGAGTTATAAGCATTTTAAATTTTTGACCCTCAACGCGGGGGGTCTCCTGTCACCAAAAGTAACACACTGTCTGATAATAAATTACCAAACAAAATTTGGCCGCGCTACGAAAATTAGATCGCGAGTTATAAGCATTTTAAATTTTTGACCCTCACCGTGGGGGTCTCCTGTCTCCAAAACTAATACTATCTCATAGTAAATTACGAAACAAAATTTGGCCGCACTACGAAAATTAGATCGCGAGTTATAAGCATTTTAAAATTTTCGACCCTCCCCATGGGGGATTTCCTGTCACTAAAAATTAACACTGTCTCATAATAAATTACCAAACAAAATTTGGCCGCGCTACGAAAATTGATCGCGAGTTATAAGCATTTTAAATTTTTCGACATTCACTGTGGGGGGTCTCCTGTCACCCAAAATTATCACTATCTCATAATAAATTACCAAACAAAATTTGGCCGCGATACGAAAATTAGATCGCGAGTTATAAGCATTTAAAATTTTTGACCCTCACCCTGGGGGTCTCCTGTCACCAAAAGTAATACTATCTCATAGTAAATTACCAAACAAAATTTGGCCGCACTACGAAAATTAGATCGCGAGTTATAAGCATTTTAAAATTTCCGACCCTATCCATGGGGGATCGCCTGTCACCCAAAGTAACATTGTCTGATAATAAATTACCAAACAAAATATGTCCGCGCAACAAAAATTAGATCGCGAGTTATAAGCATTTTAAATTTTTGACCCTCACCGTGGGGGGTCTCCTGTCACCAAAAGTAACACTGTCTCATAGTAAATTACCAAACAAAATTTGGCCGCGCTGCGAAAATTAGATCGCGAGTTATAAGAATTTTAAAATTTTCGACCCTCACCATGGGGGATCTCCTGTCACCAAAAATTAACAGTCTCATAATAAATTACCAAAAAAATTTGGCCGCGCTACGAAAATTGATCGCGAGTTATATACATTTTAAATTTTTCGACCCTCACCGTGGGGGGTCTCCTGTCACCAAAAGTAACACTGTCTTATAATAAATCACCAAACAAAATTTGGCCGCCCTGCGAAAATTAGATCGCGAGTTATAAGAATTTTAAATTTTTCGACCCTCAACATGGGAGATCTCCTGTCACCCAAAGTAACATTGTCTGATAATAAATTACCAAACAAAATTTGTCCATGCTACGAAAATTAGATCGCGAGTTATAAGCATTTTAAATTTTTGACCCTCACCGCGGGGGGTCTCCTGTCACCAAAAGTAACACTCTCTCATAATAAAATACCAAACAAAATTTGGCCGCACTACGAAAAATAGATCGCGAGTTATAAGCATTTTAAATTTTTCGACCCTATCCATGGGGGATCGCCTGTCACCCAAAGTAACATTGTCTGATAATAAATTACCAAACAAAATATGTCCGCGCAACAAAAATTAGATCGCGAGTTATAAGCATTTTAAATTTTTGACCCTCACCGTGGGGGGTCTAGTGTCACCAAAAGTAACACTGTCTCATAATAAATTACCAAACAAAATTTGGCCGCACTACGAAAATTAGATCGCGAGTTATAAGCACTTTAAACTTTTCGACCCTCAGCGTGGGGGGTCACCTGTCCCTGTCACCAAAAGTAACACTGTCTCATAATAAATTACCAAACAAAATTTGGCCGCACTACGAATATTAGATCGCGAGTTATAAGCATTTAAAATTTTTCGACCCTCGCCATGGGGGATCTCCTGTCACCAAAAGTAACACACTGTCTGATAATAAATTACCAAACAAAATTTGGCCGCGCTACGAAAATTAGATCGCGAGTTATAAGCATTTTAAATTTTTCGACCCTCACCGTGGGGGTCTCCTGTCACCAAAAGTAACACTGTCTTATAATAAATTACCAAACAAAATTTGTCCGCGCTACGAAAATTAGATCGCGAGTTATAAGCATTTTAAATTTTTGACCCTCACAATGGGGGATCTCCTGTCACCGAAAATTAACAGTCTCATAATAAATTACCAAAAAAATTTGCCCGCGCTACGAAAATTGATCGCGAGTTATAAACATTTTAAATTTTTCGACCCTCACCGTGGGGGGTCTCCTGTCACCAAAAGTAACACTGTCTTATAATAAATTACCAAACAAAATTTGGCCGCGCTGCGAAAATTAGATCGCGAGTTATAAGAATTTTAAATTTTTCGACCCTCACCATGGGAGATCTGTCACCCAAAGTAACATTGTCTGATAATAAATTACCAAATAAAATTTGTCCGCGCTACGAAAATTAGATCGCGAGTTATAAGCATTTTAAATTTTTGACACTCAACGCGGGGGGTCTCCTGTCACCAAAAGTAACACACTGTCTGATAATAAATTACCAAACAAAATTTGGCCGCGCTACGAAAATTAGATCGCGAGTTATAAGCATTTTAAATTTTTGACCCTCACCGTGGGGGTCTCCTGTCTCCAAAAGTAATACTATCTCATAGTAAATTACGAAACAAAATTTGGCCGCACTACGAAAATTAGATGGCGAGTTATAAGCATTTTAAAATTTTCGACCCTCCCCATGGGGGATTTCCTGTCACTAAAAATTAACACTGTCTCATAATAAATTACCAAACAAAATTTGGCCGCGCTACGAAAATTGATCGCGAGTTATAAGCATTTTAAATTTTTCGACATTCACTGTGGGGGGTCTCCTGTCACCCAAAATTATCACTATCTCATAATAAATTACCAAACAAAATTTGGCCGCGATACGAAAATTAGATCGCGAGTTATAAGCATTTAAAATTTTTGACCCTCACCCTGGGGGTCTCCTGTCACCAAAAGTAATACTATCTCATAGTAAATTACCAAACAAAATTTGGCCGCACTACGAAAATTAGATCGCGAGTTATAAGCATTTTAAAATTTCCGACCCTATCCATGGGGGATCGCCTGTCACCCAAAGTAACATTGTCTGATAATAAATTACCAAACAAAATATGTCCGCGCAACAAAAATTAGATCGCGAGTTATAAGCATTTTAAATTTTTGACCCTCACCGTGGGGGGTCTCCTGTCACCAAAAGTAACACTGTCTCATAATAAATTACCAAACAAAATTTGGCCGCGCTGCGAAAATTAGATCGCGAGTTATAAGAATTTTAAAATTTTCGACCCTCACCATGGGGGATCTCCTGTCACCAAAAATTAACAGTCTCATAATAAATTACCAAAAAAATTTGGCCGCGCTACGAAAATTGATCGCGAGTTATATACATTTTAAATTTTTCGACCCTCACCGTGGGGGGTCTCCTGTCACCAAAAGTAACACTGTCTTATAATAAATCACCAAACAAAATTTGGCCGCGCTGCGAAAATTAGATCGCGAGTTATAAGAATTTTAAATTTTTCGACCCTCACCATGGGAGATCTCCTGTCACCCAAAGTAACATTGTCTGATAATAAATTACCAAACAAAATTTGTCCATGCTACGAAAATTAGATCGCGAGTTATAAGCATTTTAAATTTTTGACCCTCACCGCGGGGGGTCTCCTGTCACCAAAAGTAACACTCTCTCATAATAAAATACCAAACAAAATTTGGCCGCACTACGAAAATTAGATCGCGAGTTATAAGCATTTTAACCCTCCAAGCGTCTTGCAAATGGGTAAAATTGTAATGTTGTTTTCACTGCATTTTGTTTTAAATGCTAATAAAATATAATTCTTTCAATATTACATAAAAATCTTATTTAGGAATATAAATGTAATCCTTGAGAGTCCTAATCATTCTTCAATGCTTTGAAAATTCATTAAATTTATAGAATTATAATATCTTAAACATTGCTTATATTGCAGTGAAACCTGGAGCTTAGTATACGGAATTTTACGGGCCAAACGCTTAGAGGGTTAAATTTTTCGACCCTATCCATGGGGGATCGCCTGTCACCCAAAGTAACATTGTCTGATAATAAATTACCAAACAAAATATGTCCGCGCAACAAAAATTAGATCGCGAGTTATAAGCATTTTAAATTTTTGACCCTCACCGTGGGGGGTCTCCTGTCACCAAAAGTAACACTGTCTCATAATAAATTACCAAACAAAATTTGGCCGCACTACGAAAATTAGATCGCGAGTTATAAGCACTTTAAACTTTTCGACCCTCAGCGTGGGGGGTCACCTGTCCCTGTCACCAAAAGTAACACTGTCTCATAATAAATTACCAAACAAAATTTGGCCGCACTACGAATATTAGATCGCGAGTTATAAGCATTTAAAATTTTTCGACCCTCGCCATGGGGGATCTCCTGTCACCAAAAGTAACACACTGTCTGATAATAAATTACCAAACAAAATTTGGCCGCGCTACGAAAATTAGATCGCGAGTTATAAGCATTTTAAATTTTTCGACCCTCACCGTGGGGGTCTCCTGTCACCAAAAGTAACACTGTCTTATAATAAATTACCAAACAAAATTTGTCCGCGCTACGAAAATTAGATCGCGAGTTATAAGCATTTTAAATTTTTGACACTCACAATGGGGGATCTCCTGTCACCGAAAATTAACAGTCTCATAATAAATTACCAAAAAAATTTGGCCGCGCTACGAAAATTGATCGCGAGTTATAAACATTTTAAATTTTTCGACCCTCACCGTGGGGGGTCTCCTGTCACCAAAAGTAACACTGTCTTATAATAAATTACCAAACAAAATTTGGCCGCGCTGCGAAAATTAGATCGCGAGTTATAAGAATTTTAAATTTTTCGACCCTCACCATGGGAGATCTCCTGTCACCCAAAGTAACATTGTCTGATAATAAATTACCAAACAAAATTTGTCCGCGCTACGAAAATTAGATCGCGAGTTATAAGCATTTTAAATTTTTGACACTCACAATGGGGGATCTCCTGTCACCGAAAATTAACAGTCTCATAATAAATTACCAAAAAAATTTGGCCGCGCTACGAAAATTGATCGCGAGTTATAAACATTTTAAATTTTTCGACCCTCACCGTGGGGGGTCTCCTGTCACCAAAAGTAACACTGTCTTATAATAAATTACCAAACAAAATTTGGCCGCGCTACGAAAATTAGATCGCGAGTTATAAGCATTTTAAATTTTTGACCCTCACCGTGGGGGTCTCCTGTCTCCAAAAGTAATACTATCTCATAGTAAATTACAAAACAAAATTTGGCCGCACTACGAAAATTAGATCGCGAGTTATAAGCATTTTAAAATTTTCGACCCTCCCCATGGGGGATTTCCCGTCACTAAAAATTAACACTGTCTCAGAATAAATTACCAAACAAAATTTGGCCGCGCTACGAAAATTAGATCGCGAGTTATAAGTATTTTAATTTTTCCGAACCTCACCCTGGGAGTCTCCTGTCACCAAAAATTAACACTGTCTCATAATAAATTACCAAACAAAATTTGGCCGCACTTCCAAAATTAGACCGCGAGTTATAAACATTTTAAATTTTTCCACCCTCACCATGGGGGATCTCCTGTCACCAAAAGTAACACTGTCTCATAATGAATTACCAAACAAAATTTGGCCGCACTTCGAAAATTAGACCGCGAGTTATAAACATTTTAAATTTTTCGACCCTCACCATGGGGGATCTCCTGTCACCAAAAGTAACACTGTCTCATAATAATTTGCCAAACAAAATTTTGCCACACTACGAAAATTAGATCGCGAGTTATAAGCATTTTAAAATTTTCGACCCTCACCGTGGGGGGTCTCCTGTCACCAAAAGTAACACTGTCTCATAATAAATTACCAAACAAAATTTGGCCGCACTACGAAAATTAGATCGCGAGTTATAAGCATTTTAAAATTTTCAACCCTCTCCATGGGGGATCTCCTGTCACTAAAAATTAACACTGTCCCATAATAAATTACCAAACAAAATTTGGCCGTGCTACGAAAATTAGATCGCGAGTTATAAGCACTTTAAATTTTTCGACCCTCACCATGGGAGATCTCCTGTCACCCAAAGTAACATTGTCTGATAATAAATTACCAAACAAAATTTGTCCGTGCTACGAAAATTAGATCGCGAGTTATAAGCATTTTAAATTTTTGACCCTCACCGCGGGGGGTCTCCTGTCACCAAAAGTAACACTCTCTCATAATAAAATACCAAACAAAATTTGGCCGCACTACGAAAATTAGATCGCGAGTTATAAGCATTTTAAATTTTTCGACCCTATCCATGGGGGATCGCCTGTCACCCAAAGTAACATTGTCTGATAATAAATTACCAAACAAAATATGTCCGCGCAACAAAAATTAGATCGCGAGTTATAAGCATTTTAAATTTTTGACCCTCACCGTGGGGGGTCTCCTGTCACAAAAAGTAACACTGTCTCATAATAAATTACCAAACAAAATTTGGCCGCACTGCGAATATTAGATCGCGAGTTATAAGCATTTTAAATTTTTCGACCCTCGCCATGGGGGATCTCCTGTCACCAAAGTAACACACTGTCTGATAATAAATTACCAAACAAAATTTGGCCGCGCTACGAAAATTAGATCGCGAGTTATAAGCATTTTAATTTTTTGACCCTCACCGTGGGGGTCTCCTGTCACCAAAAGTAATACTATCTCATAGTAAATTACGAAACAAAATTTGGCCGCACTACGAAAATTAGATCGCGAGTTATAAGCATTTTAAAATTTTCGACCCTCACCATGGGGGATCTCCTGTCACCAAAAATTAACAGTCTCATAATAAATTACCAAACAAAATTTGGCCGCGATACGAAAAGTAGATCTCGAGTTATAAGCATTTTAAATTTTTCGACCCTCACCGTGGGGGGTCTCCCGTCACCAAAAGTAACACTGTCTCATAATAAATACCAAACAAAATTTGGCCGCACTACGAAAATAAGATCGCGAGTTATATGCATTTTAAATTTTTCAACCCTCACCATGGGGGATCTCCTGTCACCAAAAATTAACACTGTCTCATAATAAATTACGAAACAAAATTTGGACGCGCTACAAAAATTGATCGCGAGTTATAAACATTTTAAATTTTTCGACCCTCACCGTGGGGGGTCTCCTGTCACCAAAAGTAACACTCTCTCATATTAAAATACCAAACAAAATTTGGCCGCACTACGAAAATTAGATCGCGAGTTATAAGCATTTTAAATTTTTCGACCCTATCCATGGGGGATCGCCTGTCACCCAAAGTAACATTGTCTGATAATAAATTACCAAACAAAATATGTCCGCGCAACAAAAATTAGATCGCGAGTTATAAGCATTTTAAATTTTTGACCCTCACCGTGGGGGGTCTCCTGTCACCAAAAGTAACACTGTCTCATAATAAATTACCAAACAAAATTTGGCCGCACTACGAAAATTAGATTGCGAGTTATAAGCACTTTAAACTTTTCGACCCTCAGCGTGGGGGGTCACCTGTCCCTGTCACCAAAAGTAACACTGTCTCATAATAAATTACCAAACAAAATTTGGCCGCACTACGAATATTAGATCGCGAGTTATAAGCATTTTAAATTTTTCGACCCTCGCCATGGGGGATCTCCTGTCACCAAAAGTAGCACACTGTCTGATAATAAATTACCAAACAAAATTTGGCCGCGCTACGAAAATTAGATCGCGAGTTATAAGCATTTTAATTTTTTGACCCTCACCGTGGGGGTCTCCTGTCACCAAAAGTAATACTATCTCATAGTAAATTACGAAACAAAATTTGGCCGCACTACGAAAATTAGATCGCGAGTTATAAGCATTTTAAAATTTTCGACCCTCACCATGGGGGATCTCCTGTCACCAAAAATTAACAGTCTCATAATAAATTACCAAAAAAATTTGGCCGCGCTACGAAAATTGATCGCGAGTTATAAATATTTTAAATTTTTCGACCCTCACCGTGGGGGGTCTCCTGTCACCAAAAGTAACACTGTCTTATAATAAATTACCAAACAAAATTTGGCCGCGCTGCGAAAATTAGATCGCGAGTTATAAGAATTTTAAATTTTTCGACCCTCACCATGGGAGATCTCCTGTCACCCAAAGTAACATTGTCTGATAATAAATTACCAAACAAAATTTGTCCGCGCTACGAAAATTAGATCGCGAGTTATAAGCATTTTAAATTTTTGACCCTCACCGCGGGGGGTCTCCTGTCACCAAAAGTAACACACTGTCTGATAATAAATTACCAAACAAAATTTGGCCGCGCTACGAAAATTAGATCGCGAGTTATAAGCATTTTAAATTTTTGACCCTCACCGTGGGGGGTCTCCTGTCACCAAAAGTAACACTGTCTCATAATGAATTACCAAACAAAATTTGGCCGCACTACGAAAATTAGATCGCGAGTTATAAGCACTTTAAACTTTTCGACCCTCAGCGTGGGGGGTCACCTGTCCCTGTCACCAAAAGTAACACTGTCTCATAATAAATTACCAAACAAAATTTGGCCGCACTACGAATATTAGATCGCGAGTTATAAGCATTTTAAATTTTTCGACCCTCGCCATGGGGGATCTCCTGTCACCAAAGTAACACACTGTCTGATAATAAATTACCAAACAAAATTTGGCCGCGCTACGAAAATTAGATCGCGTGTTATAAGCATTTTAAATTTTTGACCCTCACCGTGGGGGTCTCCTGTCACCAAAAGTAATACTATCTCATAGTAAATTACGAAACAAAATTTGGCCGCACTCCGAAAATTAGATCGCGAGTTATAAGCATTTTAAAATTTTCGACCCTCCCCATGGGAGATTTCCTGTCACTAAAAATTAACACTGTCTCATAATAAATTACCAAACAAAATTTGGCCGCGATACGAAAAGTAGATCTCGAGTTATAAGCATTTTAAATTTTTCGACCCTCACCGTGGGGGGTCTCCCGTCACCAAAAGTAACACTGTCTCATAATAAATACCAAACAAAATTTGGCCGCTCTACGAAAATAAGATCGCGAGTTATATGCATTTTAAATTTTTCAACCCTCACCATGGGGGATCTCCTGTCACCAAAAATTAACACTGTCTCATAATAAATTACGAAACAAAATTTGGACGCGCTACAAAAATTGATCGCGAGTTATAAACATTTTAAATTTTTCGACCCTCACCGTGGGGGGTCTCCTGTCACCAAAAGTAACACTCTCTCATAATAAAATACCAAACAAAATTTGGCCGCACTACGAAAATTAGATCGCGAGTTATAAGCATTTTAAATTTTTCGACCCTATCCATGGGGGATCGCCTGTCACCCAAAGTAACATTGTCTGATAATAAATTACCAAACAAAATATGTCCGCGCAACAAAAATTAGATCGCGAGTTATAAGCATTTTAAATTTTTGACCCTCACCGTGGGGGTCTCCTGTCACCAAAAGTAACACTGTCTCATAATAAATTACCAAACAAAATTTGGCCGCACTACGAAAATTAGATTGCGAGTTATAAGCACTTTAAACTTTTCGACCCTCAGCGTGGGGGGTCGTCTGTCCCTGTCACCAAAAGTAACACTGTCTCATAATAAATTACCAAACAAAATTTGGCCGCACTACGAATATTAGATCGCGAGTTATAAGCATTTTAAAATTTTCGACCCTCACCATGGGGGATCTCCTGTCACCAAAAATTAACAGTCTCATAATAAATTACCAAAAAAATTTGGCCGCGCTACGAAAATTGATCGCGAGTTATAAACATTTTAAATTTTTCGACCCTCACCATGGGAGATCTCCTGTCACCCAAAGTAACATTGTCTGATAATAAATTACCAAACAAAATTTGTCCGCGCTACGAAAATTAGATCGCGAGTTATAAGCATTTTAAATCTTTGACCCTCACCGCGGGGGGTCTCCTGTCACCAAAAGTAACACACTGTCTGATAATAAATTACCAAACAAAATTTGGCCGCGCTACGAAAATTAGATCGCGAGTTATAAGCATTTTAAATTTTTGACCCTCACCGTGGGGGTCTCCTGTCTCCAAAAGTAATACTATCTCATAGTAAATTACGAAACAAAATTTGGCCGCACTACGAAAATTAGATCGCGAGTTATAAGCATTTTAAAATTTTCGACCCTCCCCATGGGGGATTTCCTGTCACTAAAAATTAACACTGTCTCATAATAAATTACCAAACAAAATTTGGCCGCGCTACTAAAATTGATCGCGAGTTATAAGCATTTTAAATTTTTCGACATTCACCGTGGGGGGGTCTCCTGTCACCCAAAATTAACACTATCTCATAATAAATTACCAAACAAAATTTGGCCGCGATACGAAAATTAGATCGCGAGTTATAAGCATTTAAAATTTTTGACCCTCACCCTGGGGGTCTCCTGTCACCAAAAGTAATACTATCTCATAGTAAATTACCAAACAAAATTTGGCCGCACTACGAAAATTAGATCGCGAGTTATAAGCATTTTAAAATTTTCGACCCTCCCCATGGGGGATTTCCTGTCACTAAGAATTAACACTGTCTCAGAATAAATTACAAAACAAAATTTGGCCGCGCTACGAAAATTAGATCGCGAGTTATAAGTATTTTAATTTTTCCGAACCTCACCCTGGGGGTCTCCTGTCACCAAAAATTAACACTGTCTCATAATAAATTACCAAACAAAATTTGGCCGCACTTCGAAAATTAGACCGCGAGTTATAAACATTTTAAATTTTTCGACCCTCACCATGGGGGATCTCCTGTCACCAAAAGTAACACTGTCTCATAATAATTTGCCAAACAAAATTTTGCCACACTACGAAAATTAGATCGCGAGTTATAAGCATTTTAAAATTTTCGACCCTCACCGTGGGGGGTCTCCTGTCACCAAAAGTAACACTGTCTCATAATAAATTACCAAACAAAATTTGGCCGCACTACGAAAATTAGATCGCGAGTTATAAGCATTTTAAAATTTTCGACCCTCTCGATGGGGGATCTCCTGTCACTAAAAATTAACACTGTCCCATAATAAATTACCAAACAAAATTTGGCCTTGCTACGAAAATTAGATCGCGAGTTATAAGCACTTTAAATTTTTCGACCCTCACCGTGGGGGGTCTCCTGTCACCAAAAGTAACACTGTCTTATAATAAATTACCAAACAAAATTTGGCCGCGCTGCGAAAATTTGATCGCGAGTTATAAGAATTTTAAATTTTTCGACCCTCACCATGGGAGATCTCCTGTCACCCAAAGTAACATTGTCTGATAATAAATTACCAAACAAAATATGTCCGCACTACGAAAATTAGATCGCGAGTTATAAGCATTTTAAAATTTTCGACCCTCACCTTGGGGGGTCTCCCGTCACCAAAAGTAACACTGTCTCATAATAAATACCAAACAAAATTTTGCCGCACTACGAAAATAAGATCGCGAGTTATATGCATTTTAAATTTTTCAACCCTCACCATGGGGGATCTCCTGTCACCAAAAATTAACACTGTCTCATAATAAATTACCAAACAAAATTTGGACGCGCTACAAAAATTGATCGCGAGTTATAAACATTTTAAATTTTTCGACCCTCACCGTGGGGGGTCTCCTGTCACCAAAAGTAACACTCTCTCATAATAAAATACCAAACAAAATTTGGCCGCACTACGAAAATTAGATCGCGAGTTATAAGCATTTTAAATTTTTCGACCCTATCCATGGGGGATCGCCTGTCACCCAAAGTAACATTGTCTGATAATAAATTACCAAACAAAATATGTCCGCGCAACAAAAATTAGATCGCGAGTTATAAGCATTTTAAATTTTTGACCCTCACCGTGGGGGGTCTCCTGTCACCAAAAGTAACACTGTCTCATAATATATTACCAAACAAAATTTGGCCGCACTACGAAAATTAGATTGCGAGTTAGAAGCACTTTAAACTTTTCGACCCTCAGCGTGGGGGGTCACCTGTCCCTGTCACCAAAAGTAACACTGTCTCATAATAAATTACCAAACAAAATTTGGCCGCACTACGAATATTAGATCGCGAGTTATAAGCATTTTAAATTTTTCGACCCTCGCCATGGGGGATCTCCTGTCACCCAAAGTAACACACTGTCTGATAATAAATTACCAAACAAAATTTGGCCGCGCTACGAAAATTAGATCGCGAGTTATAAGCATTTTAAATTTTTGACCCTCACCGTGGGGGTCTCCTGTCACCAAAAGTAATACTATCTCATAGTAAATTACGAAACAAAATTTGGCCGCGCTACGAAAATTAGATCGCGAGTTATAAGGATTTTAAAATTTTCGACCCTCACCATGGGGGATCTCCTGTCACCAAAAATTAACACTGTCTCATAATAAATTACCAAAAAAATTTGGACGCGCTACAAAAATTGATCGCGAGTTATAAACATTTTAAATTTTTCGACCCTCACCGTGGGGGGTCTCCTGTTATCAAAATTTAACACTGTTTCATAATAAATCATTAAACAAAATTTGGCCGCGCTACGAAAATTGATCGCGAGTTATAAGCATTTTAAATTTTCCGACCCTCACCGTGGGGGGTCACCTGTCACCAAAAATTAACACTCTCGCATAAAAAATTACCAAACAAAATTTGGCTGCGATACGAAAATTGATCGCGAGTTATAAGTATTTTAAATTTTTCGACCCTAACCCTGGGGGGTCTCCTGTCACCAAAAATTAACACTCTCTCATAATAAATTACCAAACAAAATTTGGCCGCGATACGAAAATTAGATCGCGAGTTATAAGCATTTTAAATTTTTGACCCTCCCCATGGGGGATTTCCTGTCACTAAGAATTAACACTGCCTCATAATAAATTACCAAACAAAATTTGGCCGCACTACGAAAATTAGATCGCGGGTTATAAGCATTTTAAAATTTTCGACCCTCTCCATGGGGGATCTCCTGTCACCAAAAGTAACACTGTCTCATAATAAATTACCAAACAAAATTTGGCCGCACTACGAAAATTAGATCGCGGGTTATAAGCATTTTAAAATTTTCGACCCTCTCCATGGGAGATCTCCTGTCACTAAAAATTAACACTGTCCCAAATAAATTACCAAACAAAATTTGGCCGTGCTACGAAAATTAGATCGCGAGTTATAAGCACTTTAAACTTTTCGACCCTCAGCGCGGGGGGTCACCTGTCCCTGTCACCAAAAGTAACACTGTCTCATAATAAATTACCAAACAAAATTTGGGCGCACTACGAATATTAGATCGCGAGTTATAAGCATTTTAAATTTTTCGACCCTCACCATGGGGGATCTCCTGTCACCAAAAGTAACACACTGTCTGATAATAAATTACCAAACAAAATTTGGCCGCGCTACGAAAATTAGATCGCGAGTTATAAGCATTTTAAATTTTTGACCGTCACCGGGGGGGTCTCCTGTCACCAAAAGTAATACTATCTCATAGTAAATTACGAAACAAAATTTGGCCGCACTACGAAAATTAGATCGCGAGTTATAAGCATTTTAAAATTTTCGACCCTCCCAATGGGGGATTTCCTGTCACTAAAAATAAACACTGTCTCATAATAAATTACCAAACAAAATTTGGCAGCGCTACGAAAATTGATCGCGAGTTACAAGTATTTTAAATTTTTCGACCCTAACCCTGGGGGGTCTCCTGTCACCAAAAATTAACACTCTCTCATAATAAATTACCAAACAAAATTTGGCCGCGATACGAAAATTAGATCGCGAGTTATAAGCATTTTAAATTTTTGACCCTCCCCATGGGGGATTTCCTGTCACTAAGAATTAACACTGCCTCATAATAAATTACCAAACAAAATTTGGCCGCACTACGAAAATTAGATCGCGGGTTATAAGCATTTTAAAATTTTCGACCCTCTCCATGGGGGATCTCCTGTCACCAAAAGTAACACTGTCTCATAATAAATTACCAAACAAAATTTGGCCGCACTACGAAAATTAGATCGCGGGTTATAAGCATTTTAAAATTTTCGACCCTCCCCATGGGGGATTTCCTGTCACTAAAAATTAACACTGTCTCATAATAAATTACCAAACAAAATTTGGCCGCGCTACTAAAATTGATCGCGAGTTATAAGCATTTTAAATTTTTCGACATTCACCGTGGGGGGGTCTCCTGTCACCCAAAATTAACACTATCTCATAATAAATTACCAAACAAAATTTGGCCGCGATACGAAAATTAGATCGCGAGTTATAAGCATTTAAAATTTTTGACCCTCACCCTGGGGGTCTCCTGTCACCAAAAGTAATACTATCTCATAGTAAATTACCAAACAAAATTTGGCCGCACTACGAAAATTAGATCGCGAGTTATAAGCATTTTAAAATTTTCGACCCTCCCCATGGGGGATTTCCTGTCACTAAGAATTAACACTGTCTCAGAATAAATTACAAAACAAAATTTGGCCGCGCTACGAAAATTAGATCGCGAGTTATAAGTATTTTAATTTTTCCGAACCTCACCCTGGGGGTCTCCTGTCACCAAAAATTAACACTGTCTCATAATAAATTACCAAACAAAATTTGGCCGCACTTCGAAAATTAGACCGCGAGTTATAAACATTTTAAATTTTTCGACCCTCACCATGGGGGATCTCCTGTCACCAAAAGTAACACTGTCTCATAATAATTTGCCAAACAAAATTTTGCCACACTACGAAAATTAGATCGCGAGTTATAAGCATTTTAAAATTTTCGACCCTCACCGTGGGGGGTCTCCTGTCACCAAAAGTAACACTGTCTCATAATAAATTACCAAACAAAATTTGGCCGCACTACGAAAATTAGATCGCGAGTTATAAGCATTTTAAAATTTTCGACCCTCTCGATGGGGGATCTCCTGTCACTAAAAATTAACACTGTCCCATAATAAATTACCAAACAAAATTTGGCCTTGCTACGAAAATTAGATCGCGAGTTATAAGCACTTTAAATTTTTCGACCCTCACCGTGGGGGGTCTCCTGTCACCAAAAGTAACACTGTCTTATAATAAATTACCAAACAAAATTTGGCCGCGCTGCGAAAATTTGATCGCGAGTTATAAGAATTTTAAATTTTTCGACCCTCACCATGGGAGATCTCCTGTCACCCAAAGTAACATTGTCTGATAATAAATTACCAAACAAAATATGTCCGCACTACGAAAATTAGATCGCGAGTTATAAGCATTTTAAAATTTTCGACCCTCACCTTGGGGGGTCTCCCGTCACCAAAAGTAACACTGTCTCATAATAAATACCAAACAAAATTTTGCCGCACTACGAAAATAAGATCGCGAGTTATATGCATTTTAAATTTTTCAACCCTCACCATGGGGGATCTCCTGTCACCAAAAATTAACACTGTCTCATAATAAATTACCAAACAAAATTTGGACGCGCTACAAAAATTGATCGCGAGTTATAAACATTTTAAATTTTTCGACCCTCACCGTGGGGGGTCTCCTGTCACCAAAAGTAACACTCTCTCATAATAAAATACCAAACAAAATTTGGCCGCACTACGAAAATTAGATCGCGAGTTATAAGCATTTTAAATTTTTCGACCCTATCCATGGGGGATCGCCTGTCACCCAAAGTAACATTGTCTGATAATAAATTACCAAACAAAATATGTCCGCGCAACAAAAATTAGATCGCGAGTTATAAGCATTTTAAATTTTTGACCCTCACCGTGGGGGGTCTCCTGTCACCAAAAGTAACACTGTCTCATAATATATTACCAAACAAAATTTGGCCGCACTACGAAAATTAGATTGCGAGTTAGAAGCACTTTAAACTTTTCGACCCTCAGCGTGGGGGGTCACCTGTCCCTGTCACCAAAAGTAACACTGTCTCATAATAAATTACCAAACAAAATTTGGCCGCACTACGAATATTAGATCGCGAGTTATAAGCATTTTAAATTTTTCGACCCTCGCCATGGGGGATCTCCTGTCACCCAAAGTAACACACTGTCTGATAATAAATTACCAAACAAAATTTGGCCGCGCTACGAAAATTAGATCGCGAGTTATAAGCATTTTAAATTTTTGACCCTCACCGTGGGGGTCTCCTGTCACCAAAAGTAATACTATCTCATAGTAAATTACGAAACAAAATTTGGCCGCGCTACGAAAATTAGATCGCGAGTTATAAGGATTTTAAAATTTTCGACCCTCACCATGGGGGATCTCCTGTCACCAAAAATTAACACTGTCTCATAATAAATTACCAAAAAAATTTGGACGCGCTACAAAAATTGATCGCGAGTTATAAACATTTTAAATTTTTCGACCCTCACCGTGGGGGGTCTCCTGTTATCAAAATTTAACACTGTTTCATAATAAATCATTAAACAAAATTTGGCCGCGCTACGAAAATTGATCGCGAGTTATAAGCATTTTAAATTTTCCGACCCTCACCGTGGGGGGTCACCTGTCACCAAAAATTAACACTCTCGCATAAAAAATTACCAAACAAAATTTGGCTGCGATACGAAAATTGATCGCGAGTTATAAGTATTTTAAATTTTTCGACCCTAACCCTGGGGGGTCTCCTGTCACCAAAAATTAACACTCTCTCATAATAAATTACCAAACAAAATTTGGCCGCGATACGAAAATTAGATCGCGAGTTATAAGCATTTTAAATTTTTGACCCTCCCCATGGGGGATTTCCTGTCACTAAGAATTAACACTGCCTCATAATAAATTACCAAACAAAATTTGGCCGCACTACGAAAATTAGATCGCGGGTTATAAGCATTTTAAAATTTTCGACCCTCTCCATGGGGGATCTCCTGTCACCAAAAGTAACACTGTCTCATAATAAATTACCAAACAAAATTTGGCCGCACTACGAAAATTAGATCGCGGGTTATAAGCATTTTAAAATTTTCGACCCTCTCCATGGGAGATCTCCTGTCACTAAAAATTAACACTGTCCCAAATAAATTACCAAACAAAATTTGGCCGTGCTACGAAAATTAGATCGCGAGTTATAAGCACTTTAAACTTTTCGACCCTCAGCGCGGGGGGTCACCTGTCCCTGTCACCAAAAGTAACACTGTCTCATAATAAATTACCAAACAAAATTTGGGCGCACTACGAATATTAGATCGCGAGTTATAAGCATTTTAAATTTTTCGACCCTCACCATGGGGGATCTCCTGTCACCAAAAGTAACACACTGTCTGATAATAAATTACCAAACAAAATTTGGCCGCGCTACGAAAATTAGATCGCGAGTTATAAGCATTTTAAATTTTTGACCGTCACCGGGGGGGTCTCCTGTCACCAAAAGTAATACTATCTCATAGTAAATTACGAAACAAAATTTGGCCGCACTACGAAAATTAGATCGCGAGTTATAAGCATTTTAAAATTTTCGACCCTCCCAATGGGGGATTTCCTGTCACTAAAAATAAACACTGTCTCATAATAAATTACCAAACAAAATTTGGCAGCGCTACGAAAATTGATCGCGAGTTACAAGTATTTTAAATTTTTCGACCCTAACCCTGGGGGGTCTCCTGTCACCAAAAATTAACACTCTCTCATAATAAATTACCAAACAAAATTTGGCCGCGATACGAAAATTAGATCGCGAGTTATAAGCATTTTAAATTTTTGACCCTCCCCATGGGGGATTTCCTGTCACTAAGAATTAACACTGCCTCATAATAAATTACCAAACAAAATTTGGCCGCACTACGAAAATTAGATCGCGGGTTATAAGCATTTTAAAATTTTCGACCCTCTCCATGGGGGATCTCCTGTCACCAAAAGTAACACTGTCTCATAATAAATTACCAAACAAAATTTGGCCGCACTACGAAAATTAGATCGCGGGTTATAAGCATTTTAAAATTTTCGACCCTCTCCATGGGAGATCTCCTGTCACTAAAAATTAACACTGTCCCAAATAAATTACCAAACAAAATTTGGCCGTGCTACGAAAATTAGATCGCGAGTTATAAGCACTTTAAACTTTTCGACCCTCAGCGCGGGGGGTCACCTGTCCCTGTCACCAAAAGTAACACTGTCTCATAATAAATTACCAAACAAAATTTGGGCGCACTACGAATATTAGATCGCGAGTTATAAGCATTTTAAATTTTTCGACCCTCACCATGGGGGATCTCCTGTCACCAAAAGTAACACACTGTCTGATTATAAATTACCAAACAAAATTTGGCCGTTCTACGAAAATTAGATCGCGAGTTATAAGCATTTTAAATTTTTGACCGTCACCGTGGGGGTCTCCTGTCACCAAAAGTAATACTATCTCATAGTAAATTACGAAACAAAATTTGGCCGCACTACGAAAATTAGATCGCGAGTTATAAGCATTTTAAAATTTTCGACCCTCCCAATGGGGGATTTCCTGTCACTAAAAATAAACACTGTCTCATAATAAATTACCAAACAAAATTTGGCAGCGCTACGAAAATTGATCGCGAGTTATAAGTATTTTAAATTTTTCGACATTCACCGTGGGGGGTCTCCTGTCACCCAAAATTAACACTATCTCATAATAAATTACCAAACAAAATTTGGCCGCGATACGAAAATTAGATCGCGAGTTATAAGTATTTTAAATTTTCGACATTCACCGTGGGGGGTCTCCTGTCACCCAAAATTAACACTATCTCATAATAAATTACCAAACAAAATATGTCCGCACTACGAAAATTAGATCGCGAGTTATAAGCATTTTAAAATTTTCGACCCTCACCTTGGGGGGTCTCCCGTCACCAAAAGTAACACTGTCTCATAATAAATACCAAACAAAATTTTGCCGCACTACGAAAATAAGATCGCGAGTTATATGCATTTTAAATTTTTCAACCCTCACCATGGGGGATCTCCTGTCACCAAAAATTAACACTGTCTCATAATAAATTACCAAACAAAATTTGGACGCGCTACAAAAATTGATCGCGAGTTATAAACATTTTAAATTTTTCGACCCTCACCGTGGGGGGTCTCCTGTCACCAAAAGTAACACTCTCTCATAATAAAATACCAAACAAAATTTGGCCGCACTACGAAAATTAGATCGCGAGTTATAAGCATTTTAAATTTTTCGACCCTATCCATGGGGGATCGCCTGTCACCCAAAGTAACATTGTCTGATAATAAATTACCAAACAAAATATGTCCGCGCAACAAAAATTAGATCGCGAGTTATAAGCATTTTAAATTTTTGACCCTCACCGTGGGGGGTCTCCTGTCACCAAAAGTAACACTGTCTCATAATATATTACCAAACAAAATTTGGCCGCACTACGAAAATTAGATTGCGAGTTAGAAGCACTTTAAACTTTTCGACCCTCAGCGTGGGGGGTCACCTGTCCCTGTCACCAAAAGTAACACTGTCTCATAATAAATTACCAAACAAAATTTGGCCGCACTACGAATATTAGATCGCGAGTTATAAGCATTTTAAATTTTTCGACCCTCGCCATGGGGGATCTCCTGTCACCCAAAGTAACACACTGTCTGATAATAAATTACCAAACAAAATTTGGCCGCGCTACGAAAATTAGATCGCGAGTTATAAGCATTTTAAATTTTTGACCCTCACCGTGGGGGTCTCCTGTCACCAAAAGTAATACTATCTCATAGTAAATTACGAAACAAAATTTGGCCGCGCTACGAAAATTAGATCGCGAGTTATAAGGATTTTAAAATTTTCGACCCTCACCATGGGGGATCTCCTGTCACCAAAAATTAACACTGTCTCATAATAAATTACCAAAAAAATTTGGACGCGCTACAAAAATTGATCGCGAGTTATAAACATTTTAAATTTTTCGACCCTCACCGTGGGGGGTCTCCTGTTATCAAAATTTAACACTGTTTCATAATAAATCATTAAACAAAATTTGGCCGCGCTACGAAAATTGATCGCGAGTTATAAGCATTTTAAATTTTCCGACCCTCACCGTGGGGGGTCACCTGTCACCAAAAATTAACACTCTCGCATAAAAAATTACCAAACAAAATTTGGCTGCGATACGAAAATTGATCGCGAGTTATAAGTATTTTAAATTTTTCGACCCTAACCCTGGGGGGTCTCCTGTCACCAAAAATTAACACTCTCTCATAATAAATTACCAAACAAAATTTGGCCGCGATACGAAAATTAGATCGCGAGTTATAAGCATTTTAAATTTTTGACCCTCCCCATGGGGGATTTCCTGTCACTAAGAATTAACACTGCCTCATAATAAATTACCAAACAAAATTTGGCCGCACTACGAAAATTAGATCGCGGGTTATAAGCATTTTAAAATTTTCGACCCTCTCCATGGGGGATCTCCTGTCACCAAAAGTAACACTGTCTCATAATAAATTACCAAACAAAATTTGGCCGCACTACGAAAATTAGATCGCGGGTTATAAGCATTTTAAAATTTTCGACCCTCTCCATGGGAGATCTCCTGTCACTAAAAATTAACACTGTCCCAAATAAATTACCAAACAAAATTTGGCCGTGCTACGAAAATTAGATCGCGAGTTATAAGCACTTTAAACTTTTCGACCCTCAGCGCGGGGGGTCACCTGTCCCTGTCACCAAAAGTAACACTGTCTCATAATAAATTACCAAACAAAATTTGGGCGCACTACGAATATTAGATCGCGAGTTATAAGCATTTTAAATTTTTCGACCCTCACCATGGGGGATCTCCTGTCACCAAAAGTAACACACTGTCTGATAATAAATTACCAAACAAAATTTGGCCGCGCTACGAAAATTAGATCGCGAGTTATAAGCATTTTAAATTTTTGACCGTCACCGGGGGGGTCTCCTGTCACCAAAAGTAATACTATCTCATAGTAAATTACGAAACAAAATTTGGCCGCACTACGAAAATTAGATCGCGAGTTATAAGCATTTTAAAATTTTCGACCCTCCCAATGGGGGATTTCCTGTCACTAAAAATAAACACTGTCTCATAATAAATTACCAAACAAAATTTGGCAGCGCTACGAAAATTGATCGCGAGTTACAAGTATTTTAAATTTTTCGACCCTAACCCTGGGGGGTCTCCTGTCACCAAAAATTAACACTCTCTCATAATAAATTACCAAACAAAATTTGGCCGCGATACGAAAATTAGATCGCGAGTTATAAGCATTTTAAATTTTTGACCCTCCCCATGGGGGATTTCCTGTCACTAAGAATTAACACTGCCTCATAATAAATTACCAAACAAAATTTGGCCGCACTACGAAAATTAGATCGCGGGTTATAAGCATTTTAAAATTTTCGACCCTCTCCATGGGGGATCTCCTGTCACCAAAAGTAACACTGTCTCATAATAAATTACCAAACAAAATTTGGCCGCACTACGAAAATTAGATCGCGGGTTATAAGCATTTTAAAATTTTCGACCCTCTCCATGGGAGATCTCCTGTCACTAAAAATTAACACTGTCCCAAATAAATTACCAAACAAAATTTGGCCGTGCTACGAAAATTAGATCGCGAGTTATAAGCACTTTAAACTTTTCGACCCTCAGCGCGGGGGGTCACCTGTCCCTGTCACCAAAAGTAACACTGTCTCATAATAAATTACCAAACAAAATTTGGGCGCACTACGAATATTAGATCGCGAGTTATAAGCATTTTAAATTTTTCGACCCTCACCATGGGGGATCTCCTGTCACCAAAAGTAACACACTGTCTGATTATAAATTACCAAACAAAATTTGGCCGTTCTACGAAAATTAGATCGCGAGTTATAAGCATTTTAAATTTTTGACCGTCACCGTGGGGGTCTCCTGTCACCAAAAGTAATACTATCTCATAGTAAATTACGAAACAAAATTTGGCCGCACTACGAAAATTAGATCGCGAGTTATAAGCATTTTAAAATTTTCGACCCTCCCAATGGGGGATTTCCTGTCACTAAAAATAAACACTGTCTCATAATAAATTACCAAACAAAATTTGGCAGCGCTACGAAAATTGATCGCGAGTTATAAGTATTTTAAATTTTTCGACATTCACCGTGGGGGGTCTCCTGTCACCCAAAATTAACACTATCTCATAATAAATTACCAAACAAAATTTGGCCGCGATACGAAAATTAGATCGCGAGTTATAAGTATTTTAAATTTTTGACCCTCACCGTGGGGGGTCTCCTGTTACCAAAAATTAACACTGTCTCATAATAAATTACCAAAAAAAATTTGGCCGCACTACGAAAATTAGATCGCGAATTATAAACATTTTAAATTTTTCGACCCTCACCATGGGGGATCTCCTGTCACCAAAAGTAACACTGTCTCCTAATAAATTACCAAACAAAATTTGGCCGCACAACGAAAATTAGATCGCGAGTTATAAGCATTTTAAAATTTTCGACCCTCTCCATGGGAAATCTCCTGTCACTAAAAATTAACACTGTCCCATAATAAATTACCAAACAAAATTTGGCCGTGCTACGAAAATTAGATCGCGAGTTATAAGCACTTTAAATTTTTCGACCCTCACCGTGGGGGGTCTCCTGTCACCAAAAGTAACACTGTCTCATAATAAATTAACAAACAAAATTTGGCCGCACTACGAATATTAGATCGCGAGTTATAAGCATTTTAAATTTTTCGACCCTCACCATGGGGGATCTCCTGTCACCAAAAATTAACACTGTCTCATAATAAATTACCAAACAAAATTTGGCCGCGCTACGAAAATTAGATCGCGAGTTATAAACATATTAAATTTTACTACCCTCACCATGGGGGGTCTCCTGTCACCAAAATTTAACACTGTTTCATAATAAATCAATAAACAAAATTTGGCCGCGCTGCGAAAATTGATCGCGAGTTATAAGCATTTTAAATTTTTCGACCCTCACTGTGGGGGTCTCCTGTCACCAAAAATTAACACTCTCTCATAATAAATTACCAAACTAAATTTGGCCGCGATACGAAAATTAGATCGCGAGTTATAAGCATTTTAAATTTTTCGACCCTCACCGTGGGGGGTCTCCCGTCACCAAAAGTAACACTGTCTCATAATAAATTACCAAACAAAATTTGGCCGCACTACGAAAATAAGATCGCGAGTTATATGCATTTTAAATTTTTCAACCCTCACCATGGGGGATCTCCTGTCACCAAAAATTAACACTGTCTCATAATAAATTACCAAACAAAATTTGGACGCGCTACAAAAATTGATCGCGAGTTATAAACATTTTAAATTTTTCGACCCTCACCGTGGGAGGTCTCCTGTCACGAAAAATTAACACCCTCTCATAATAAACTACCGAACAAAATATGGCCGCGCTACGAAACTTAGATCACGAGTTACAAGCATTTTAACTTTTTCGACCCTCACCGTGGGGGTTCTCCTGTTATCAAAATTTAACACTGTTTCATAATAAATCATTAAACAAAATTTGGCCGCGCTACGAAAACTGATCGCGAGTTATAAGCATTTTAAATTTTCCGACCCTCACCGTGGGGGGTCACCTGTCACCAAAAATTAACACTCGCATAAAAAATTACCAAACAAAATTTGGTTGCGATACGAAAATTGATCGCGAGTTATAAGTATTTTAAATTTTTCGACCCTCACCGTGGGGGGTCTCCTGTCACCAAAAATTAACAATCTCTCATAATAAATTACCAAACAAAATTTGGCCGCGATACGAAAATTAGATCGCGATTTATAAGCATTTTAAATTTTTGACCCTCCCCATGGGGGATTTCCTGTCACTAAGAATTAACACTGCCTCATAATAAATTACCAAACAAAATTTGGCCGCACTACGAAAATTAGATCGCAAGTTATAAGCATTTTAAAATGTTCGACCCTCCCCATGGGGGATTTCCTGTCACTAAGAATTAACACTGTCTCATAATAAATTACCAAACAAAATTTGGCCGCGCTAGGAAAATTAGATCGCGAGTTATAAGTATTTTAAATTTTCCGAACCTCACCCTGGGGGTCTCCTGTCACCAAAAATTAACAATGTCTCATAATAAATTACCAAACAAAATTTGGCCGCACTACGAAAATTAGATCGCGAGTTATAAACATTTTAAATTTTTCGACCCTTACCATGGGGGATCTCCTGTCACCAAAAGTAACACTGTCTCATAATAATTTGCCAAACAAAATTTTGCCACACTACGAAAATTAGATCGCGAGTTATAAGCATTTTAAAATTTTCGACCCTCACCGTGGGGGGTCTCCTGTCACCAAAAGTAACACTGTCTCATAATAAATTACCAAACAAAATTTGGCCGCACTACGAAAATTAGATCGCGAGTTATAAGCATTTTAAAATTTTCGACCCTCCCCATGGGGGATCTCCTGTCACTAAAAATTAACACTGTCCCATAATAAATTACCAAACAAAATTTGGCCGCGCTACGAAAATTAGATCGCGAGTTATAAGTATTTTAAATTTTCCGAACCTCACCCTGGGGGTCTCCTGTCACCAAAAATTAACAATGTCTCATAATAAATTACCAAACAAAATTTGGCCGCACTACGAAAATTAGATCGCGAGTTATAAACATTTTAAATTTTTCGACCCTCACCATGGGGGATCTCCTGTCACCAAAAGTAACACTGTCTCATAATAATTTGCCAAACAAAATTTTGCCACACTACGAAAATTAGATCGAGAGTTATAAGAATTTTAAATTTTTCGACCCTCACCATGGGAGATCTCCTGTCACCCAAAGTAACATTGTCTGATAATAAATTACCAAACAAAATTTGGGCGCACTACGAATATTAGATCGCGAGTTATAAGCATTTTAAATTTTTCGACCCTCACCATGGGGATCTCCTGTCACCAAAAGTAACACACTGTCTGATAATAAATTACCAAACAAAATTTGGCCGCGCTACGAAAATTAGATCGCGAGTTATAAGCATTTTAAATTTTTGACCGTCACCGTGGGGGTCTCCTGTCACCAAAAGTAATACTATCTCATAGTAAATTACGAAACAAAATTTGGCCGCACTACGAAAATTAGATCGAGAGTTATAAGCATTTTAAAATTTTCGACCCTCCCAATGGGGGATTTCCTGTCACTAAAAATAAACACTGTCTCATAATAAATTACCAAACAAAATTTGGCAGCGCTACGAAAATTGATCGCGAGTTATAAGTATTTTAAATTTTTCGACCTTCACCGTGGGGGGTCTCCTGTCACCCAAAATTAACACTATCTCATAATAAATTACCAAACAAAATTTGGCCGCGATACGAAAATTAGATCGCGAGTTATAAGCATTTTAAATTTTTGACCCTCACCGAGGGGGTCTCCTGTCACCAAAAGTAATACTATCTCATAGTAAATTACCAAACAAAATTTGGCCGCACTACGAAAATTAGATCGCGAGTTATAAGCATTTTAAAATTTTCGACCCTCCCTATGGGGGATTTCCTGTCACTAAGAATTAACACTGTCTCATAATAAATTACTAAACAAAATTTGGCCGCGCTACGAAAATTAGATCGCGAGTTATAAGTATTTTAAATTTTCCGAACCTCACCCTGGGGGTCTCCTGTCACCAAAAATTAACACTGTCTCATAATAAATTACCAAAAAAAATTTGGCCGCACTACGAAAATTAGATCGCGAATTATAAACATTTTAAATTTTTCGACCCTCACCATGGGGGATCTCCTGTCACCAAAAGTAACACTGTCTCATAATAAATTACCAAACAAAATTTGGCCGCACTACGAAAATTAGATCGCGAGTTATAAGCATTTTAAAATTTTCGACCCTCTCCATGGGGGATCTCCTGTCACTAAAAATTAACACTGTCCCATAATAAATTACCAAACAAAATTTGGCCGTGCTACGAAAATTAGATCGCGAGTTATAAGCACTTTAAATTTTTCGACCCTCACCGTGGGGGGTCTCCTGTCACCAAAAGTAACACTGTCTCATAATAAATTACCAAACAAAATTTGGCCGCACTACGAATATTAGATCGCGAGTTATAAGCATTTTAAATTTTTCGACCCTCACCATGGGGGATCTCCTGTCACCAAAAATTAACACTGTCTCATAATAAATTACCAAACAAAATTTGGCCGCGCTACGAAAATTAGATCGCGAGTTATAAACATATTAAATTTTACTACCCTCACCATGGGGGGTCTCCTGTCACCAAAATTTAACACTGTTTCATAATAAATCAATAAACAAAATTTGGCCGCGCTGCGAAAATTGATCGCGAGTTATAAGCATTTTAAATTTTTCGACCCTCACTGTGGGGGTCTCCTGTCACCAAAAATAAACACTCTCTCATAATAAATTACCAAACTAAATTTGGCCGCGATACGAAAATTAGATCGCGAGTTATAAGCATTTTAAATTTTTCGACCCTCACCGTGGGGGGTCTCCCGTCACCAAAAGTAACACTGTCTCATAATAAATTACCAAACAAAATTTGGCCGCACTACGAAAATAAGATCGCGAGTTATATGCATTTTAAATTTTTCAACCCTCACCATGGGGGATCTCCTGTCACCAAAAATTAACACTGTCTCATAATAAATTACCAAACAAAATTTGGACGCGCTACAAAAATTGATCGCGAGTTACAAGCATTTTAACTTTTTCGACCCTCACCGTGGGGGATCTCCTGTCACGAAAAATTAACACCCTCTCATAATAAACTACCGAAAAAAATATGGCCGCGCTACGAAACTTAGATCACGAGTTACAAGCATTTTAACTTTTTCGACCCTCACCGTGGGGGTTCTCCTGTTATCAAAATTTAACACTGTTTCATAATAAATCATTAAACAAAATTTGGCCGCGCTACGAAAACTGATCGCGAGTTATAAGCATTTTAAATTTTCCGACCCTCACCGTGGGGGGTCACCTGTCACCAAAAATTAACACTCGCATAAAAAATTACCAAACAAAATTTGGTTGCGATACGAAAATTGATCGCGAGTTATAAGTATTTTAAATTTTTCGACCCTCACCGTGGGGGGTCTCCTGTCACCAAAAATTAACAATCTCTCATAATAAATTACCAAACAAAATTTGGCCGCGATACGAAAATTAGATCGCGATTTATAAGCATTTTAAATTTTTGACCCTCCCCATGGGGGATTTCCTGTCACTAAGAATTAACACTGCCTCATAATAAATTACCAAACAAAATTTGGCCGCACTACGAAAATTAGATCGCAAGTTATAAGCATTTTAAAATGTTCGACCCTCCCCATGGGGGATTTCCTGTCACTAAGAATTAACAATGTCTCATAATAAATTACCAAACAAAATTTGGCCGCACTACGAAAATTAGATCGCGAGTTATAAACATTTTAAATTTTTCGACCCTTACCATGGGGGATCTCCTGTCACCAAAAGTAACACTGTCTCATAATAATTTGCCAAACAAAATTTTGCCACACTACGAAAATTAGATCGCGAGTTATAAGCATTTTAAATTTTCCGACCCTCACCGTGGGGGGTCACCTGTCACCAAAAATTAACACTCTCGCATAAAAAATTACCAAACAAAATTTGGCTGCGATACGAAAATTGATCGCGAGTTATAAGTATTTTAAATTTTTCGACCCTAACCCTGGGGGGTCTCCTGTCACCAAAAATTAACACTCTCTCATAATAAATTACCAAACAAAATTTGGCCGCGATACGAAAATTAGATCGCGAGTTATAAGCATTTTAAATTTTTGACCCTCCCCATGGGGGATTTCCTGTCACTAAGAATTAACACTGCCTCATAATAAATTACCAAACAAAATTTGGCCGCACTACGAAAATTAGATCGCGGGTTATAAGCATTTTAAAATTTTCGACCCTCTCCATGGGGGATCTCCTGTCACCAAAAGTAACACTGTCTCATAATAAATTACCAAACAAAATTTGGCCGCACTACGAAAATTAGATCGCGGGTTATAAGCATTTTAAAATTTTCGACCCTCTCCATGGGAGATCTCCTGTCACTAAAAATTAACACTGTCCCAAATAAATTACCAAACAAAATTTGGCCGTGCTACGAAAATTAGATCGCGAGTTATAAGCACTTTAAACTTTTCGACCCTCAGCGCGGGGGGTCACCTGTCCCTGTCACCAAAAGTAACACTGTCTCATAATAAATTACCAAACAAAATTTGGGCGCACTACGAATATTAGATCGCGAGTTATAAGCATTTTAAATTTTTCGACCCTCACCATGGGGGATCTCCTGTCACCAAAAGTAACACACTGTCTGATAATAAATTACCAAACAAAATTTGGCCGCGCTACGAAAATTAGATCGCGAGTTATAAGCATTTTAAATTTTTGACCGTCACCGTGGGGGTCTCCTGTCACCAAAAGTAATACTATCTCATAGTAAATTACGAAACAAAATTTGGCCGCACTACGAAAATTAGATCGCGAGTTATAAGCATTTTAAAATTTTCGACCCTCCCAATGGGGGATTTCCTGTCACTAAAAATAAACACTGTCTCATAATAAATTACCAAACAAAATTTGGCAGCGCTACGAAAATTGATCGCGAGTTACAAGTATTTTAAATTTTTCGACCCTAACCCTGGGGGGTCTCCTGTCACCAAAAATTAACACTCTCTCATAATAAATTACCAAACAAAATTTGGCCGCGATACGAAAATTAGATCGCGAGTTATAAGCATTTTAAATTTTTGACCCTCCCCATGGGGGATTTCCTGTCACTAAGAATTAACACTGCCTCATAATAAATTACCAAACAAAATTTGGCCGCACTACGAAAATTAGATCGCGGGTTATAAGCATTTTAAAATTTTCGACCCTCTCCATGGGGGATCTCCTGTCACCAAAAGTAACACTGTCTCATAATAAATTACCAAACAAAATTTGGCCGCACTACGAAAATTAGATCGCGGGTTATAAGCATTTTAAAATTTTCGACCCTCTCCATGGGAGATCTCCTGTCACTAAAAATTAACACTGTCCCAAATAAATTACCAAACAAAATTTGGCCGTGCTACGAAAATTAGATCGCGAGTTATAAGCACTTTAAACTTTTCGACCCTCAGCGCGGGGGGTCACCTGTCCCTGTCACCAAAAGTAACACTGTCTCATAATAAATTACCAAACAAAATTTGGGCGCACTACGAATATTAGATCGCGAGTTATAAGCATTTTAAATTTTTCGACCCTCACCATGGGGGATCTCCTGTCACCAAAAGTAACACACTGTCTGATAATAAATTACCAAACAAAATTTGGCCGTTCTACGAAAATTAGATCGCGAGTTATAAGCATTTTAAATTTTTGACCGTCACCGTGGGGGTCTCCTGTCACCAAAAGTAATACTATCTCATAGTAAATTACGAAACAAAATTTGGCCGCACTACGAAAATTAGATCGCGAGTTATAAGCATTTTAAAATTTTCGACCCTCCCAATGGGGGATTTCCTGTCACTAAAAATAAACACTGTCTCATAATAAATTACCAAACAAAATTTGGCAGCGCTACGAAAATTGATCGCGAGTTATAAGTATTTTAAATTTTTCGACATTCACCGTGGGGGGTCTCCTGTCACCCAAAATTAACACTATCTCATAATAAATTACCAAACAAAATTTGGCCGCGATACGAAAATTAGATCGCGAGTTATAAGTATTTTAAATTTTTGACCCTCACCGTGGGGGTCTCCTGTCACCAAAAGTAATACTATCTCATAGTAAATTACCAAACAAAATTTGGCCGCACTACGAAAATTAGATCGCGAGTTATAAGCATTTTAAAATTTTCGACCCTCCCTATGGGGGATTTTCTGTCACTAAGAATTAACACTGTCTCATAATAAATTACTAAACAAAATTTGGCCGCGCTACGAAAATTAGATCGCGAGTTATAAGTATTTTAAATTTTCCGAACCTCACCCTGGGGGTCTCCTGTCACCAAAAATTAACACTGTCTCATAATAAATTACCAAAAAAAATTTGGCCGCACTACGAAAATTAGATCGCGAATTATAAACATTTTAAATTTTTCGACCCTCACCATGGGGGATCTCCTGTCACCAAAAGTAACACTGTCTCATAATAAATTACCAAACAAAATTTGGCCGCACAACGAAAATTAGATCGCGAGTTATAAGCATTTTAAAATTTTCGACCCTCTCCATGGGAAATCTCCTGTCACTAAAAATTAACACTGTCCCATAATAAATTACCAAACAAAATTTGGCCGTGCTACGAAAATTAGATCGCGAGTTATAAGCACTTTAAATTTTTCGACCCTCACCGTGGGGGGTCTCCTGTCACCAAAAGTAACACTGTCTCATAATAAATTAACAAACAAAATTTGGCCGCACTACGAATATTAGATCGCGAGTTATAAGCATTTTAAATTTTTCGACCCTCACCATGGGGGATCTCCTGTCACCAAAAATTAACACTGTCTCATAATAAATTACCAAACAAAATTTGGCCGCGCTACGAAAATTAGATCGCGAGTTATAAACATATTAAATTTTACTACCCTCACCATGGGGGGTCTCCTGTCACCAAAATTTAACACTGTTTCATAATAAATCAATAAACAAAATTTGGCCGCGCTGCGAAAATTGATCGCGAGTTATAAGCATTTTAAATTTTTCGACCCTCACTGTGGGGGTCTCCTGTCACCAAAAATTAACACTCTCTCATAATAAATTACCAAACTAAATTTGGCCGCGATACGAAAATTAGATCGCGAGTTATAAGCATTTTAAATTTTTCGACCCTCACCGTGGGGGGTCTCCCGTCACCAAAAGTAACACTGTCTCATAATAAATTACCAAACAAAATTTGGCCGAACTACGAAAATAAGATCGCGAGTTATATGCATTTTAAATTTTTCAACCCTCACCATGGGGGATCTCCTGTCACCAAAAATTAACACTGTCTCATAATAAATTACCAAACAAAATTTGGACGCGCTACAAAAATTGATCGCGAGTTATAAACATTTTAAATTTTTCGACCCTCACCGTGGGGGGTCTCCTGTCACGAAAAATTAACACCCTCTCATAATAAACTACCGAAAAAAATATGGCCGCGCTACGAAACTTAGATCACGAGTTACAAGCATTTTAACTTTTTCGACCCTCACCGTGGGGGTTCTCCTGTTATCAAAATTTAACACTGTTTCATAATAAATCATTAAACAAAATTTGGCCGCGCTACGAAAATTGATCGCGAGTTATAAGCATTTTAAATTTTCCGACCCTCACCGTGGGGGGTCACCTGTCACCAAAAATTAACACTCTCGCATAAAAAATTACCAAACAAAATTTGGCTGCGATACGAAAATAAGATCGCGAGTTATATGCATTTTAAATTTTTCAACCCTCACCATGGGGGATCTCCTGTCACCAAAAATTAACACTGTCTCATAATAAATTACCAAACAAAATTTGGACGCGCTACAAAAATTGATCGCGAGTTATAAACATTTTAAATTTTTCGACCCTCACCGTGGGAGGTCTCCTGTCACGAAAAATTAACACCCTCTCATAATAAACTACCGAACAAAATATGGCCGCGCTACGAAACTTAGATCACGAGTTACAAGCATTTTAACTTTTTCGACCCTCACCGTGGGGGTTCTCCTGTTATCAAAATTTAACACTGTTTCATAATAAATCATTAAACAAAATTTGGCCGCGCTACGAAAACTGATCGCGAGTTATAAGCATTTTAAATTTTCCGACCCTCACCGTGGGGGGTCACCTGTCACCAAAAATTAACACTCGCATAAAAAATTACCAAACAAAATTTGGTTGCGATACGAAAATTGATCGCGAGTTATAAGTATTTTAAATTTTTCGACCCTCACCGTGGGGGGTCTCCTGTCACCAAAAATTAACAATCTCTCATAATAAATTACCAAACAAAATTTGGCCGCGATACGAAAATTAGATCGCGATTTATAAGCATTTTAAATTTTTGACCCTCCCCATGGGGGATTTCCTGTCACTAAGAATTAACACTGCCTCATAATAAATTACCAAACAAAATTTGGCCGCACTACGAAAATTAGATCGCAAGTTATAAGCATTTTAAAATGTTCGACCCTCCCCATGGGGGATTTCCTGTCACTAAGAATTAACACTGTCTCATAATAAATTACCAAACAAAATTTGGCCGCGCTACGAAAATTAGATCGCGAGTTATAAGTATTTTAAATTTTCCGAACCTCACCCTGGGGGTCTCCTGTCACCAAAAATTAACAATGTCTCATAATAAATTACCAAACAAAATTTGGCCGCACTACGAAAATTAGATCGCGAGTTATAAACATTTTAAATTTTTCGACCCTTACCATGGGGGATCTCCTGTCACCAAAAGTAACACTGTCTCATAATAATTTGCCAAACAAAATTTTGCCACACTACGAAAATTAGATCGCGAGTTATAAGCATTTTAAAATTTTCGACCCTCACCGTGGGGGGTCTCCTGTCACCAAAAGTAACACTGTCTCATAATAAATTACCAAACAAAATTTGGCCGCACTACGAAAATTAGATCGCGAGTTATAAGCATTTTAAAATTTTCGACCCTCCCCATGGGGGATCTCCTGTCACTAAAAATTAACACTGTCCCATAATAAATTACCAAACAAAATTTGGCCGCGCTACGAAAATTAGATCGCGAGTTATAAGTATTTTAAATTTTCCGAACCTCACCCTGGGGGTCTCCTGTCACCAAAAATTAACAATGTCTCATAATAAATTACCAAACAAAATTTGGCCGCACTACGAAAATTAGATCGCGAGTTATAAACATTTTAAATTTTTCGACCCTCACCATGGGGGATCTCCTGTCACCAAAAGTAACACTGTCTCATAATAATTTGCCAAACAAAATTTTGCCACACTACGAAAATTAGATCGAGAGTTATAAGAATTTTAAATTTTTCGACCCTCACCATGGGAGATCTCCTGTCACCCAAAGTAACATTGTCTGATAATAAATTACCAAACAAAATTTGGGCGCACTACGAATATTAGATCGCGAGTTATAAGCATTTTAAATTTTTCGACCCTCACCATGGGGATCTCCTGTCACCAAAAGTAACACACTGTCTGATAATAAATTACCAAACAAAATTTGGCCGCGCTACGAAAATTAGATCGCGAGTTATAAGCATTTTAAATTTTTGACCGTCACCGTGGGGGTCTCCTGTCACCAAAAGTAATACTATCTCATAGTAAATTACGAAACAAAATTTGGCCGCACTACGAAAATTAGATCGCGAGTTATAAGCATTTTAAAATTTTCGACCCTCCCAATGGGGGATTTCCTGTCACTAAAAATAAACACTGTCTCATAATAAATTACCAAACAAAATTTGGCAGCGCTACGAAAATTGATCGCGAGTTATAAGTATTTTAAATTTTTCGACCTTCACCGTGGGGGGTCTCCTGTCACCCAAAATTAACACTATCTCATAATAAATTACCAAACAAAATTTGGCCGCGATACGAAAATTAGATCGCGAGTTATAAGCATTTTAAATTTTTGACCCTCACCGAGGGGGTCTCCTGTCACCAAAAGTAATACTATCTCATAGTAAATTACCAAACAAAATTTGGCCGCACTACGAAAATTAGATCGCGAGTTATAAGCATTTTAAAATTTTCGACCCTCCCTATGGGGGATTTCCTGTCACTAAGAATTAACACTGTCTCATAATAAATTACTAAACAAAATTTGGCCGCGCTACGAAAATTAGATCGCGAGTTATAAGTATTTTAAATTTTCCGAACCTCACCCTGGGGGTCTCCTGTCACCAAAAATTAACACTGTCTCATAATAAATTACCAAAAAAAATTTGGCCGCACTACGAAAATTAGATCGCGAATTATAAACATTTTAAATTTTTCGACCCTCACCATGGGGGATCTCCTGTCACCAAAAGTAACACTGTCTCATAATAAATTACCAAACAAAATTTGGCCGCACTACGAAAATTAGATCGCGAGTTATAAGCATTTTAAAATTTTCGACCCTCTCCATGGGGGATCTCCTGTCACTAAAAATTAACACTGTCCCATAATAAATTACCAAACAAAATTTGGCCGTGCTACGAAAATTAGATCGCGAGTTATAAGCACTTTAAATTTTTCGACCCTCACCGTGGGGGGTCTCCTGTCACCAAAAGTAACACTGTCTCATAATAAATTACCAAACAAAATTTGGCCGCACTACGAATATTAGATCGCGAGTTATAAGCATTTTAAATTTTTCGACCCTCACCATGGGGGATCTCCTGTCACCAAAAATTAACACTGTCTCATAATAAATTACCAAACAAAATTTGGCCGCGCTACGAAAATTAGATCGCGAGTTATAAACATATTAAATTTTACTACCCTCACCATGGGGGGTCTCCTGTCACCAAAATTTAACACTGCTTCATAATAAATCAATAAACAAAATTTGGCCGCGCTGCGAAAATTGATCGCGAGTTATAAGCATTTTAAATTTTTCGACCCTCACTGTGGGGGTCTCCTGTCACCAAAAATAAACACTCTCTCATAATAAATTACCAAACTAAATTTGGCCGCGATACGAAAATTAGATCGCGAGTTATAAGCATTTTAAATTTTTCGACCCTCACCGTGGGGGGTCTCCCGTCACCAAAAGTAACACTGTCTCATAATAAATTACCAAACAAAATTTGGCCGCACTACGAAAATAAGATCGCGAGTTATATGCATTTTAAATTTTTCAACCCTCACCATGGGGGATCTCCTGTCACCAAAAATTAACACTGTCTCATAATAAATTACCAAACAAAATTTGGACGCGCTACAAAAATTGATCGCGAGTTACAAGCATTTTAACTTTTTCGACCCTCACCGTGGGGGATCTCCTGTCACGAAAAATTAACACCCTCTCATAATAAACTACCGAAAAAAATATGGCCGCGCTACGAAACTTAGATCACGAGTTACAAGCATTTTAACTTTTTCGACCCTCACCGTGGGGGTTCTCCTGTTATCAAAATTTAACACTGTTTCATAATAAATCATTAAACAAAATTTGGCCGCGCTACGAAAACTGATCGCGAGTTATAAGCATTTTAAATTTTCCGACCCTCACCGTGGGGGGTCACCTGTCACCAAAAATTAACACTCGCATAAAAAATTACCAAACAAAATTTGGTTGCGATACGAAAATTGATCGCGAGTTATAAGTATTTTAAATTTTTCGACCCTCACCGTGGGGGGTCTCCTGTCACCAAAAATTAACAATCTCTCATAATAAATTACCAAACAAAATTTGGCCGCGATACGAAAATTAGATCGCGATTTATAAGCATTTTAAATTTTTGACCCTCCCCATGGGGGATTTCCTGTCACTAAGAATTAACACTGCCTCATAATAAATTACCAAACAAAATTTGGCCGCACTACGAAAATTAGATCGCAAGTTATAAGCATTTTAAAATGTTCGACCCTCCCCATGGGGGATTTCCTGTCACTAAGAATTAACAATGTCTCATAATAAATTACCAAACAAAATTTGGCCGCACTACGAAAATTAGATCGCGAGTTATAAACATTTTAAATTTTTCGACCCTTACCATGGGGGATCTCCTGTCACCAAAAGTAACACTGTCTCATAATAATTTGCCAAACAAAATTTTGCCACACTACGAAAATTAGATCGCGAGTTATAAGCATTTTAAAATTTTCGACCCTCACCGTGGGGGGTCTCCTGTCACCAAAAGTAACACTGTCTCATAATAAATTACCAAACAAAATTTGGCCGCACTACGAAAATTAGATCGCGAGTTATAAGCATTTTAAAATTTTCGACCCTCTCCATGGGGGATCTCCTGTCACTAAAAATTAACACTGTCCCATAATAAATTACCAAACAAAATTTGGCCGCGCTACGAAAATTAGATCGCGAGTTATAAGCATTTTAAATTTTTGACCGTCACCGTGGGGGTCTCCTGTCACCAAAAGTAATACTATCTCATAGTGAATTACGAAACAAAATTTGGCCGCACTACGAAAATTAGATCGCGAGTTATAAGCATTTTAAAATTTTCGACCCTCCCAATGGGGGATTTCCTGTCACTAAAAATAAACACTGTCTCATAATAAATTACCAAACAAAATTTGGCAGCGCTACGAAAATTGATCGCGAGTTATAAGTATTTTAAATTTTTCGACATTCACCGTGGGGGGTCTCCTGTCACCCAAAATTAACACTATCTCATAATAAATTACCAAACAAAATTTGGCCGCGATACGAAAATTAGATCGCGAGTTATAAGCATTTTAAATTTTTGACCCTCACCGAGGGGGTCTCCTGTCACCAAAAGTAATACTATCTCATAGTAAATTACCAAACAAAATTTGGCCGCACTACGAAAATTAGATCGCGAGTTATAAGCATTTTAAAATTTTCGACCCTCCCTATGGGGGATCTCCTGTCACCAAAAGTAACACTGTCTCATAATAAATTACCAAAAAAAATTTGGCCGCACTACGAAAATTAGATCGCGTGTTATAAGCATTTTAAAATTTTCGACCCTCTCCATGGGGGATCTCCTGTCACTAAAAATTAACACTGTCCCATAATAAATTACCAAACAAAATTTGGCCGTGCTACGAAAATTAGATCGCGAGTTATAAGCACTTTAAATTTTTCGACCCTCACCGTGGGGGGTCTCCTGTCACCAAAAGTAACACTGTCTCATAATAAATTACCAAACAAAATTTGGCCGCACTACGAATATTAGATCGCGAGTTATAAGCATTTTAAATTTTTCGACCCTCACCATGGGGGATCTCCTGTCACCAAAAATTAACACTGTCTCATAATAAATTACCAAACAAAATTTGGCCGCGCTACGAAAATTAGATCGCGAGTTATAAACATATTAAATTTTACTACCCTCACCATGGGGGGTCTCCTGTCACCAAAATTTAACACTGTTTCATAATAAATCAATAAACAAAATTTGGCCGCGCTGCGAAAATTGATCGCGAGTTATAAGCATTTTAAATTTTTCGACCCTCACTGTGGGGGTCTCCTGTCACCAAAAATTAACACTCTCTCATAATAAATTACAAAACTAAATTTGGCCGCGATACGAAAATTAGATCGCGAGTTATAAGCATTTTAAATTTTTCGACCCTCACCGTGGGGGGTCTCCCGTCACCAAAAGTAACACTGTCTCATAATAAATTACAAAACAAAATTTGGCCGCACTACGAAAATAAGATCGCGAGTTATATGCATTTTAAATTTTTCAACCCTCACCATGGGGGATCTCCTGTCACCAAAAATTAACACTGTCTCATAATAAATTACAAAACAAAATTTGGACGCGCTACAAAAATTGATCGCGAGTTATAAACATTTTAAATTTTTCGACCCTCACCGTGGGGGGTCTCCTGTCACGAAAAATTAACACCCTCTCATAATAAACTACCGAAAAAAATATGGCCGCGCTACGAAACTTAGATCACGAGTTACAAGCATTTTAACTTTTTCGACCCTCACCGTGGGGGTTCTCCTGTTATCAAAATTTAACACTGTTTCATAATAAATCATTAAACAAAATTTGGCCGCGCTACGAAAATTGATCGCGAGTTATAAGCATTTTAAATTTTCCGACCCTCACCGTGGGGGGTCACCTGTCACCAAAAATTAACACTCTCGCATAAAAAATTACCAAACAAAATTTGGCTGCGATACGAAAATAAGATCGCGAGTTATATGCATTTTAAATTTTTCAACCCTCACCATGGGGGATCTCCTGTCACCAAAAATTAACACTGTCTCATAATAAATTACCAAACAAAATTTGGACGCGCTACAAAAACTGATCGCGAGTTATAAACATTTTAAATTTTTCGACCCTCACCGTGGGGGGTCTCCTGTCACGAAAAATTAACACCCTCTCATAATAAACTACCGAACAAAATATGGCCGCGCTACGAAACTTAGATCACGAGTTACCAGCATTTTAACTTTTTCGACCCTCACCGTGGGGGTTCTCCTGTTATCAAAATTTAACACTGTTTCATAATAAATCATTAAACAAAATTTGGCCGCGCTACGAAAACTGATCGCGAGTTATAAGCATTTTAAATTTTCCGACCCTCACCGTGGGGGGTCACCTGTCACCAAAAATTAACACTCGCATAAAAAATTACCAAACAAAATTTGGTTGCGATACGAAAATTGATCGCGAGTTATAAGTATTTTAAATTTTTCGACCCTCACCGTGGGGGGTCTCCTGTCACCAAAAATTAACAATCTCTCATAATAAATTACCAAACAAAATTTGGCCGCGATACGAAAATTAGATCGCGATTTATAAGCATTTTAAATTTTTGACCCTCCCCATGGGGGATTTCCTGTCACTAAGAATTAACACTGCCTCATAATAAATTACCAAACAAAATTTGGCCGCACTACGAAAATTAGATCGCAAGTTATAAGCATTTTAAAATGTTCGACCCTCCCCATGGGGGATTTCCTGTCACTAAGAATTAACAATGTCTCATAATAAATTACCAAACAAAATTTGGCCGCACTACGAAAATTAGATCGCGAGTTATAAACATTTTAAATTTTTCGACCCTTACCATGGGGGATCTCCTGTCACCAAAAGTAACACTGTCTCATAATAATTTGCCAAACAAAATTTTGCCACACTACGAAAATTAGATCGCGAGTTATAAGCATTTTAAAATTTTCGACCCTCACCGTGGGGGGTCTCCTGTCACCAATAGTAACACTGTCTCATAATAAATTACCAAACAAAATTTGGCCGCACTACGAAAATTAGATCGCGAGTTATAAGCATTTTAAAATTTTCGACCCTCTCCATGGGGGATCTCCTGTCACTAAAAATTAACACTGTCCCATAATAAATTACCAAACAAAATTTGGCCGCGCTACGAAAATTAGATCGCGAGTTATAAGTATTTTAAATTTTCCGAACCTCACCCTGGGGATCTCCTGTCACCAAAAATTAACAATGTCTCATAATAAATTACCAAACAAAATTTGGCCGCACTACGAAAATTAGATCGCGAGTTATAAACATTTTAAATTTTTCGACCCTCACCATGGGGGATCTCCTGTCACCAAAAGTAACACTGTCTCATAATAATTTGCCAAACAAAATTTTGCCACACTACGAAAATTAGATCGAGAGTTATAAGAATTTTAAATTTTTCGACCCTCACCATGGGAGATCTCCTGTCACCCAAAGTAACATTGTCTGATAATAAATTACCAAACAAAATTTGGGCGCACTACGAATATTAGATCGCGAGTTATAAGCATTTTAAATTTTTCGACCCTCACCATGGGGGATCTCCTGTCACCAAAAGTAACACACTGTCTGATAATAAATTACCAAACAAAATTTAGCCGCGCTACGAAAATTAGATCGCGAGTTATAAGCATTTTAAATTTTTCGACCCTCACCGTGGGGGGTCTCCTGTCACCAAAAGTAACACTGTCTCATAATAAATTACCAAACAAAATTTGGCCGCACTACGAATATTAGATCGCGAGTTATAAGCATATTAAATTTTACTACCCTCACCATGGGGGGTCTCCTGTCACCAAAATTTAACACTGTTTCATAATAAATCAATAAACAAAATTTGGCCGCGCTGCGAAAATTGATCGCGAGTTATAAGCATTTTAAATTTTTCGACCCTCACTGTGGGGGTCTCCTGTCACCAAAAATTAACACTCTCTCATAATAAATTACCAAACTAAATTTGGCCGCGATACGAAAATTAGATCGCGAGTTATAAGCATTTTAAATTTTTCGACCCTCACCGTGGGGGGTCTCCCGTCACCAAAAGTAACACTGTCTCATAATAAATTACCAAACAAAATTTGGCCGCACTACGAAAATAAGATCGCGAGTTATATGCATTTTAAATTTTTCAACCCTCACCATGGGGGATCTAATGTCACCAAAAATTAACACTGTCTCATAATAAATTACCAAACAAAATTTGGACGCGCTACAAAAATTGATCGCGAGTTATAAACATTTTAAATTTTTCGACCCTCACCGTGGGGGGTCTCCTGTCACGAAAAATTAACACCCTCTCATAATAAACTACCGAAAAAAATATGGCCGCGCTACGAAACTTAGATCACGAGTTACAAGCATTTTAACTTTTTCGACCCTCACCGTGGGGGTTCTCCTGTTATCAAAATTTAACACTGTTTCATAATAAATCATTAAACAAAATTTGGCCGCGCTACGAAAATTGATCGCGAGTTATAAGCATTTTAAATTTTCCGACCCTCACCGTGGGGGGTCACCTGTCACCAAAAATTAACACTCTCGCATAAAAAATTACCAAACAAAATTTGGCTGCGATACGAAAATAAGATCGCGAGTTATATGCATTTTAAATTTTTCAACCCTCACCATGGGGGATCTCCTGTCACCAAAAATTAACACTGTCTCATAATAAATTACCAAACAAAATTTGGACGCGCTACAAAAACTGATCGCGAGTTATAAACATTTTAAATTTTTCGACCCTCACCGTGGGGGGTCTCCTGTCACGAAAAATTAACACCCTCTCATAATAAACTACCGAACAAAATATGGCCGCGCTACGAAACTTAGATCACGAGTTACCAGCATTTTAACTTTTTCGACCCTCACCGTGGGGGTTCTCCTGTTATCAAAATTTAACACTGTTTCATAATAAATCATTAAACAAAATTTGGCCGCGCTACGAAAACTGATCGCGAGTTATAAGCATTTTAAATTTTCCGACCCTCACCGTGGGGGGTCACCTGTCACCAAAAATTAACACTCGCATAAAAAATTACCAAACAAAATTTGGTTGCGATACGAAAATTGATCGCGAGTTATAAGTATTTTAAATTTTTCGACCCTCACCGTGGGGGGTCTCCTGTCACCAAAAATTAACAATCTCTCATAATAAATTACCAAACAAAATTTGGCCGCGATACGAAAATTAGATCGCGATTTATAAGCATTTTAAATTTTTGACCCTCCCCATGGGGGATTTCCTGTCACTAAGAATTAACACTGCCTCATAATAAATTACCAAACAAAATTTGGCCGCACTACGAAAATTAGATCGCAAGTTATAAGCATTTTAAAATGTTCGACCCTCCCCATGGGGGATTTCCTGTCACTAAGAATTAACAATGTCTCATAATAAATTACCAAACAAAATTTGGCCGCACTACGAAAATTAGATCGCGAGTTATAAACATTTTAAATTTTTCGACCCTTACCATGGGGGATCTCCTGTCACCAAAAGTAACACTGTCTCATAATAATTTGCCAAACAAAATTTTGCCACACTACGAAAATTAGATCGCGAGTTATAAGCATTTTAAAATTTTCGACCCTCACCGTGGGGGGTCTCCTGTCACCAATAGTAACACTGTCTCATAATAAATTACCAAACAAAATTTGGCCGCACTACGAAAATTAGATCGCGAGTTATAAGCATTTTAAAATTTTCGACCCTCTCCATGGGGGATCTCCTGTCACCAAAAGTAACACTGTCTCATAATAATTTGCCAAACAAAATTTTGCCACACTACGAAAATTAGATCGAGAGTTATAAGAATTTTAAATTTTTCGACCCTCACCATGGGAGATCTCCTGTCACCCAAAGTAACATTGTCTGATAATAAATTACCAAACAAAATTTGGGCGCACTACGAATATTAGATCGCGAGTTATAAGCATTTTAAATTTTTCGACCCTCACCATGGGGGATCTCCTGTCACCAAAAGTAACACACTGTCTGATAATAAATTACCAAACAAAATTTAGCCGCGCTACGAAAATTAGATCGCGAGTTATAAGCATTTTAAATTTTTCGACCCTCACCGTGGGGGGTCTCCTGTCACCAAAAGTAACACTGCCTCATAATAAATTACCAAACAAAATTTGGCCGCACTACGAATATTAGATCGCGAGTTATAAGCATATTAAATTTTACTACCCTCACCATGGGGGGTCTCCTGTCACCAAAATTTAACACTGTTTCATAATAAATCAATAAACAAAATTTGGCCGCGCTGCGAAAATTGATCGCGAGTTATAAGCATTTTAAATTTTTCGACCCTCACTGTGGGGGTCTCCTGTCACCAAAAATTAACACTCTCTCATAATAAATTACCAAACTAAATTTGGCCGCGATACGAAAATTAGATCGCGAGTTATAAGCATTTTAAATTTTTCGACCCTCACCGTGGGGGGTCTCCCGTCACCAAAAGTAACACTGTCTCATAATAAATTACCAAACAAAATTTGGCCGCACTACGAAAATAAGATCGCGAGTTATATGCATTTTAAATTTTTCAACCCTCACCATGGGGGATCTCCTGTCACCAAAAATTAACACTGTCTCATAATAAATTACCAAACAAAATTTGGACGCGCTACAAAAATTGATCGCGAGTTATAAACATTTTAAATTTTTCGACCCTCACCGTGGGGGGTCTCCTGTCACGAAAAATTAACACCCTCTCATAATAAACTACCGAAAAAAATATGGCCGCGCTACGAAACTTAGATCACCAGTTACAAGCATTTTAACTTTTTCGACCCTCACCGTGGGGGTTCTCCTGTTATCAAAATTTAACACTGTTTCATAATAAATCATTAAACAAAATTTGGCCGCGCTACGAAAATTGATCGCGAGTTATAAGCATTTTAAATTTTCCGACCCTCACCGTGGGGGGTCACCTGTCACCAAAAATTAACACTCTCGCATAAAAAATTACCAAACAAAATTTGGCTGCGATACGAAAATAAGATCGCGAGTTATATGCATTTTAAATTTTTCAACCCTCACCATGGGGGATCTCCTGTCACCAAAAATTAACACTGTCTCATAATAAATTACCAAACAAAATTTGGACGCGCTACAAAAATTGATCGCGAGTTATAAACATTTTAAATTTTTCGACCCTCACCGTGGGGGGTCTCCTGTCACGAAAAATTAACACCCTCTCATAATAAACTACCGAACAAAATATGGCCGCGCTACGAAACTTAGATCACGAGTTACCAGCATTTTAACTTTTTCGACCCTCACCGTGGGGGTTCTCCTGTTATCAAAATTTAACACTGTTTCATAATAAATCATTAAACAAAATTTGGCCGCGCTACGAAAACTGATCGCGAGTTATAAGCATTTTAAATTTTCCGACCCTCACCGTATGGGGTCACCTGTCACCAAAAATTAACACTCGCATAAAAAATTACCAAACAAAATTTGGTTGCGATACGAAAATTGATCGCGAGTTATAAGTATTTTAAATTTTTCGACCCTCACCGTGGGGGGTCTCCTGTCACCAAAAATTAACACTCTCGCATAAAAAATTACCAAACAAAATTTGGCTGCGATACGAAAATAAGATCGCGAGTTATATGCATTTTAAATTTTTCAACCCTCACCATGGGGGATCTCCTGTCACCAAAAATTAACACTGTCTCATAATAAATTACCAAACAAAATTTGGACGCGCTACAAAAATTGATCGCGAGTTATAAACATTTTAAATTTTTCGACCCTCACCGTGGGGGGTCTCCTGTCACGAAAAATTAACACCCTCTCATAATAAACTACCGAACAAAATATGGCCGCGCTACGAAACTTAGATCACGAGTTACCAGCATTTTAACTTTTTCGACCCTCACCGTGGGGGTTCTCCTGTTATCAAAATTTAACACTGTTTCATAATAAATCATTAAACAAAATTTGGCCGCGCTACGAAAACTGATCGCGAGTTATAAGCATTTTAAATTTTCCGACCCTCACCGTGGGGGGTCACCTGTCACCAAAAATTAACACTCGCATAAAAAATTACCAAACAAAATTTGGTTGCGATACGAAAATTGATCGCGAGTTATAAGTATTTTAAATTTTTCGACCCTCACCGTGGGGGGTCTCCTGTCACCAAAAATTAACAATCTCTCATAATAAATTACCAAACAAAATTTGGCCGCGATACGAAAATTAGATCGCGATTTATAAGCATTTTAAATTTTTGACCCTCCCCATGGGGGATTTCCTGTCACTAAGAATTAACACTGCCTCATAATAAATTACCAAACAAAATTTGGCCGCACTACGAAAATTAGATCGCAAGTTATAAGCATTTTAAAATGTTCGACCCTCCCCATGGGGGATTTCCTGTCACTAAGAATTGACAATGTCTCATAATAAATTACCAAACAAAATTTGGCCGCGATACGAAAATTAGATCGCGAGTTATAAGCATTTTAAATTTTTGACCCTCCCCATGGGGGATTTCCTGTCACTAAGAATTAACACTGCCTCATAATAAATTACCAAACAAAATTTGGCCGCACTACGAAAATTAGATCGCGGGTTATAAGCATTTTAAAATTTTCGACCCTCTCCATGGGGGATCTCCTGTCACCAAAAGTAACACTGTCTCATAATAAATTACCAAACAAAATTTGGCCGCACTACGAAAATTAGATCGCGGGTTATAAGCATTTTAAAATTTTCGACCCTCTCCATGGGAGATCTCCTGTCACTAAAAATTAACACTGTCCCAAATAAATTACCAAACAAAATTTGGCCGTGCTACGAAAATTAGATCGCGAGTTATAAGCACTTTAAACTTTTCGACCCTCAGCGCGGGGGGTCACCTGTCCCTGTCACCAAAAGTAACACTGTCTCATAATAAATTACCAAACAAAATTTGGGCGCACTACGAATATTAGATCGCGAGTTATAAGCATTTTAAATTTTTCGACCCTCACCATGGGGGATCTCCTGTCACCAAAAGTAACACACTGTCTGATAATAAATTACCAAACAAAATTTGGCCGCGCTACGAAAATTAGATCGCGAGTTATAAGCATTTTAAATTTTTGACCGTCACCGTGGGGGTCTCCTGTCACCAAAAGTAATACTATCTCATAGTAAATTACGAAACAAAATTTGGCCGCACTACGAAAATTAGATCGCGAGTTATAAGCATTTTAAAATTTTCGACCCTCCCAATGGGGGATTTCCTGTCACTAAAAATAAACACTGTCTCATAATAAATTACCAAACAAAATTTGGCAGCGCTACGAAAATTGATCGCGAGTTATAAGTATTTTAAATATTTCGACATTCACCGTGGGGGGTCTCCTGTCACCCAAAATTAACACTATCCCATAATAAATTACCAAACAAAATTTGGCCGCGATACGAAAATTAGATCGCGAGTTATAAGTATTTTAAATTTTTGACCCTCACCGTGGGGGTCTCCTGTCACCAAAAGTAATACTATCTCATAGTAAATTACCAAACAAAATTTGGCCGCACTACGAAAATTAGATCGCGAGTTATAAGCATTTTAAAATTTTCGACCCTCCCTATGGGGGATTTTCTGTCACTAAGAATTAACACTGTCTCATAATAAATTACTAAAAAAATTTGGCCGCGCTATGAAAATTAGATCGCGAGTTATAAGTATTTTAAATTTTCCGAACCTCACCCTGGGGGTCTCCTGTCACCAAAAATTAACACTGTCTCATAATAAATTACCAAAAAAAATTTGGCCGCACTACGAAAATTAGATCGCGAATTATAAACATTTTAAATTTTTCGACCCTCACCATGGGGGATCTCCTGTCACCAAAAGTAACACTGTCTCATAATAAATTACCAAACAAAATTTGGCCGCACTACGAAAATTAGATCGCGAGTTATAAGCATTTTAAAATTTTCGACCCTCTCCATGGGGGATCTCCTGTCACTAAAAATTAACACTGTCCCATAATAAATTACCAAACAAAATTTGGCCGTGCTACGAAAATTAGATCGCGAGTTATAAGCACTTTAAATTTTTCGACCCTCACCGTGGGGGGTCTCCTGTCACCAAAAGTAACACTGTCTCATAATAAATTAACAAACAAAATTTGGCCGCACTACGAATATTAGATCGCGAGTTATAAGCATTTTAAATTTTTCGACCCTCACCATGGGGGATCTCCTGTCACCAAAAATTAACACTGTCTCATAATAAATTACCAAACAAAATTTGGCCGCGCTACGAAAATTAGATCGCGAGTTATAAACATATTAAATTTTACTACCCTCACCATGGGGGGTCTCCTGTCACCAAAATTTAACACTGTTTCATAATAAATCAATAAACAAAATTTGGCCGCGCTGCGAAAATTGATCGCGAGTTATAAGCATTTTAAATTTTTCGACCCTCACTGTGGGGGTCTCCTGTCACCAAAAATTAACACTCTCTCATAATAAATTACCAAACTAAATTTGGCCGCGATACGAAAATTAGATCGCGAGTTATAAGCATTTTAAATTTTTCGACCCTCACCGTGGGGGGTCTCCCGTCACCAAAAGTAACACTGTCTCATAATAAATTACCAAACAAAATTTGGCCGCACTACGAAAATAAGATCGCGAGTTATATGCATTTTAAATTTTTCAACCCTCACCATGGGGGATCTCCTGTCACCAAAAATTAACACTGTCTCATAATAAATTACCAAACAAAATTTGGACGCGCTACAAAAATTGATCGCGAGTTATAAACATTTTAAATTTTTCGACCCTCACCGTGGGGGGTCTCCTGTCACGAAAAATTAACACCCTCTCATAATAAACTACCGAAAAAAATATGGCCGCGCTACGAAACTTAGATCACGAGTTACAAGCATTTTAACTTTTTCGACCCTCACCGTGGGGGTTCTCCTGTTATCAAAATTTAACACTGTTTCATAATAAATCATTAAACAAAATTTGGCCGCGCTACGAAAATTGATCGCGAGTTATAAGCATTTTAAATTTTCCGACCCTCACCGTGGGGGGTCACCTGTCACCAAAAATTAACACTCTCGCATAAAAAATTACCAAACAAAATTTGGCTGCGATACGAAAATAAGATCGCGAGTTATATGCATTTTAAATTTTTCAACCCTCACCATGGGGGATCTCCTGTCACCAAAAATTAACACTGTCTCATAATAAATTACCAAACAAAATTTGGACGCGCTACAAAAATTGATCGCGAGTTATAAACATTTTAAATTTTTCGACCCTCACCGTGGGAGGTCTCCTGTCACGAAAAATTAACACCCTCTCATAATAAACTACCGAACAAAATATGGCCGCGCTACGAAACTTAGATCACGAGTTACAAGCATTTTAACTTTTTCGACCCTCACCGTGGGGGTTCTCCTGTTATCAAAATTTAACACTGTTTCATAATAAATCATTAAACAAAATTTGGCCGCGCTACGAAAACTGATCGCGAGTTATAAGCATTTTAAATTTTCCGACCCTCACCGTGGGGGGTCACCTGTCACAAAAAATTAACACTCGCATAAAAAATTACCAAACAAAATTTGGTTGCGATACGAAAATTGATCGCGAGTTATAAGTATTTTAAATTTTTCGACCCTCACCGTGGGGGGTCTCCTGTCACCAAAAATTAACAATCTCTCATAATAAATTACCAAACAAAATTTGGCCGCGATACGAAAATTAGATCGCGATTTATAAGCATTTTAAATTTTTGACCCTCCCCATGGGGGATTTCCTGTCACTAAGAATTAACACTGCCTCATAATAAATTACCAAACAAAATTTGGCCGCACTACGAAAATTAGATCGCAAGTTATAAGCATTTTAAAATGTTCGACCCTCCCCATGGGGGATTTCCTGTCACTAAGAATTAACACTGTCTCATAATAAATTACCAAACAAAATTTGGCCGCGCTACGAAAATTAGATCGCGAGTTATAAGTATTTTAAATTTTCCGAACCTCACCCTGGGGGTCTCCTGTCACCAAAAATTAACAATGTCTCATAATAAGTTACCAAACAAAATTTGGCCGCACTACGAAAATTAGATCGCGAGTTATAAACATTTTAAATATTTCGACCCTTACCATGGGGGATCTCCTGTCACCAAAAGTAACACTGTCTCATAATAATTTGCCAAACAAAATTTTGCCACACTACGAAAATTAGATCGCGAGTTATAAGCATTTTAAAATTTTCGACCCTCACCGTGGGGGGTCTCCTGTCACCAAAAGTAACACTGTCTCATAATAAATTACCAAACAAAATTTGGCCGCACTACGAAAATTAGATCGCGAGTTATAAGCATTTTAAAATTTTCGACCCTCTCCATGGGGGATCTCCTGTCACTAAAAATTAACACTGTCCCATAATAAATTACCAAACAAAATTTGGCCGCGCTACGAAAATTAGATCGCGAGTTATAAGTATTTTAAATTTTCCGAACCTCACCCTGGGGGTCTCCTGTCACCAAAAATTAACAATGTCTCATAATAAATTACCAAACAAAATTTGGCCGCACTACGAAAATTAGATCGCGAGTTATAAACATTTTAAATTTTTCGACCCTCACCATGGGGGATCTCCTGTCACCAAAAGTAACACTCTCTCATAATAATTTGCCAAACAAAATTTTGCCACACTACGAAAATTAGATCGAGAGTTATAAGAATTTTAAATTTTTCGACCCTCACCATGGGAGATCTCCTGTCACCCAAAGTAACATTGTCTGATAATAAATTACCAAACAAAATTTGGGCGCACTACGAATATTAGATCGCGAGTTATAAGCATTTTAAATTTTTCGACCCTCACCATGGGGATCTCCTGTCACCAAAAGTAACACACTGTCTGATAATAAATTACCAAACAAAATTTGGCCGCGCTACGAAAATTAGATCGCGAGTTATAAGCATTTTAAATTTTTGACCGTCACCGTGGGGGTCTCCTGTCACCAAAAGTAATACTATCTCATAGTAAATTACGAAACAAAATTTGGCCGCACTACGAAAATTAGATCGCGAGTTATAAGCATTTTAAAATTTTCGACCCTCCCAATGGGGGATTTCCTGTCACTAAAAATAAACACTGTCTCATAATAAATAACCAAACAAAATTTGGCAGCGCTACGAAAATTGATCGCGAGTTATAAGTATTTTAAATTTTTCGACCTTCACCGTGGGGGGTCTCCTGTCACCCAAAATTAACACTATCTCATAATAAATTACCAAACAAAATTTGGCCGCGATACGAAAATAAGATCGCGAGTTATAAGCATTTTAAATTTTTGACCCTCACCGAGGGGGTCTCCTGTCACCAAAAGTAATACTATCTCATAGTAAATTACCAAACAAAATTTGGCCGCACTACGAAAATTAGATCGCGAGTTATAAGCATTTTAAAATTTTCGACCCTCCCTATGGGGGATTTCCTGTCACTAAGAATTAACACTGTCTCATAATAAATTACTAAACAAAATTTGGCCGCGCTACGAAAATTAGATCGCGAGTTATAAGTATTTTAAATTTTCCGAACCTCACCCTGGGGCTCTCCTGTCACCAAAAATTAACACTGTCTCATAATAAATTACCAAAAAAAATTTGGCCGCACTACGAAAATTAGATCGCGAATTATAAACATTTTAAATTTTTCGACCCTCACCATGGGGGATCTCCTGTCACCAAAAGTAACACTGTCTCATAATAAATTACCAAACAAAATTTGGCCGCACTACGAAAATTAGATCGCGAGTTATAAGCATTTTAAAATTTTCGACCCTCTCCATGGGGGATCTCCTGTCACTAAAAATTAACACTGTCCCATAATAAATTACCAAACAAAATTTGGCCGTGCTACGAAAATTAGATCGCGAGTTATAAGCACTTTAAATTTTTCGACCCTCACCGTGGGGGGTCTCCTGTCACCAAAAGTAACACTGTCTCATAATAAATTACCAAACAAAATTTGGCCGCACTACGAATATTAGATCGCGAGTTATAAGCATTTTAAATTTTTCGACCCTCACCATGGGGGATCTCCTGTCACCAAAAATTAACACTGTCTCATAATAAATTACCAAACAAAATTTGGCCGCGCTACGAAAATTAGATCGCGAGTTATAAACATATTAAATTTTACTACCCTCACCATGGGGGGTCTCCTGTCACCAAAATTTAACACTGTTTCATAATAAATCAATAAACAAAATTTGGCAGCGCTGCGAAAATTGATCGCGAGTTATAAGCATTTTAAATATTTCGACCCTCACTGTGGGGGTCTCCTGTCACCAAAAATTAACACTCTCTCATAATAAATTACCAAACTAAATTTGGCCGCACTACGAAAATTAGATCGCAAGTTATAAGCATTTTAAAATGTTCGACCCTCCCCATGGGGGATTTCCTGTCACTAAGAATTAACAATGTCTCATAATAAATTACCAAACAAAATTTGGCCGCACTACGAAAATTAGATCGCGAGTTATAAACATTTTAAATTTTTCGACCCTTACCATGGGGGATCTCCTGTCACCAAAAGTAACACTGTCTCATAATAATTTGCCAAACAAAATTTTGCCACACTACGAAAATTAGATCGCGAGTTATAAGCATTTTAAAATTTTCGACCCTCACCGTGGGGGGGTCTCCTGTCACCAATAGTAACACTGTCTCATAATAAATTACCAAACAAAATTTGGCCGCACTACGAAAATTAGATCGCGAGTTATAAGCATTTTAAAATTTTCGACCCTCTCCATGGGGGATCTCCTGTCACTAAAAATTAACACTGTCCCATAATAAATTACCAAACAAAATTTGGCCGCGCTACGAAAATTAGATCGCGAGTTATAAGTATTTTAAATTTTCCGAACCTCACCCTGGGGATCTCCTGTCACCAAAAATTAACAATGTCTCATAATAAATTACCAAACAAAATTTGGCCGCACTACGAAAATTAGATCGCGAGTTATAAACATTTTAAATTTTTCGACCCTCACCATGGGGGATCTCCTGTCACCAAAAGTAACACTGTCTCATAATAATTTGCCAAACAAAATTTTGCCACACTACGAAAATTAGATCGAGAGTTATAAACATTTTAAATTTTTCGACCCTCACCATGGGAGATCTCCTGTCACCCAAAGTAACATTGTCTGATAATAAATTACCAAACAAAATTTGGGCGCACTACGAATATTAGATCGCGAGTTATAAGCATTTTAAATTTTTCGACCCTCACCATGGGGGATCTCCTGTCACCAAAAGTAACACACTGTCTGATAATAAATTACCAAACAAAATTTAGCCGCGCTACGAAAATTAGATCGCGAGTTATAAGCATTTTAAATTTTTCGACCCTCACCGTGGGGGGTCTCCTGTCACCAAAAGTAACACTGTCTCATAATAAATTACCAAACAAAATTTGGCCGCACTACGAATATTAGATCGCGAGTTATAAGCATATTAAATTTTACTACCCTCACCATGGGGGGTCTCCTGTCACCAAAATTTAACACTGTTTCATAATAAATCAATAAACAAAATTTGGCCGCGCTGCGAAAATTGATCGCGAGTTATAAGCATTTTAAATTTTTCGACCCTCACTGTGGGGGTCTCCTGTCACCAAAAATTAACACTCTCTCATAATAAATTACCAAACTAAATTTGGCCGCGATACGAAAATTAGATCGCGAGTTATAAGCATTTTAAATTTTTCGACCCTCACCGTGGGGGGTCTCCCGTCACCAAAAGTAACACTGTCTCATAATAAATTACCAAACAAAATTTGGCCGCACTACGAAAATAAGATCGCGAGTTATATGCATTTTAAATTTTTCAACCCTCACCATGGGGGATCTCCTGTCACCAAAAATTAACACTGTCTCATAATAAATTACCAAACAAAATTTGGACGCGCTACAAAAATTGATCGCGAGTTATAAACATTTTAAATTTTTCGACCCTCACCGTGGGGGGTCTCCTGTCACGAAAAATTAACACCCTCTCATAATAAACTACCGAAAAAAATATGGCCGCGCTACGAAACTTAGATCACCAGTTACAAGCATTTTAACTTTTTCGACCCTCACCGTGGGGGTTCTCCTGTTATCAAAATTTAACACTGTTTCATAATAAATCATTAAACAAAATTTGGCCGCGCTACGAAAATTGATCGCGAGTTATAAGCATTTTAAATTTTCCGACCCTCACCGTGGGGGGTCACCTGTCACCAAAAATTAACACTCTCGCATAAAAAATTACCAAACAAAATTTGGCTGCGATACGAAAATAAGATCGCGAGTTATATGCATTTTAAATTTTTCAACCCTCACCATGGGGGATCTCCTGTCACCAAAAATTAACACTGTCTCATAATAAATTACCAAACAAAATTTGGACGCGCTACAAAAATTGATCGCGAGTTATAAACATTTTAAATTTTTCGACCCTCACCGTGGGGGGTCTCCTGTCACGAAAAATTAACACCCTCTCATAATAAACTACCGAACAAAATATGGCCGCGCTACGAAACTTAGATCACGAGTTACCAGCATTTTAACTTTTTCGACCCTCACCGTGGGGGTTCTCCTGTTATCAAAATTTAACACTGTTTCATAATAAATCATTAAACAAAATTTGGCCGCGCTACGAAAACTGATCGCGAGTTATAAGCATTTTAAATTTTCCGACCCTCACCGTATGGGGTCACCTGTCACCAAAAATTAACACTCGCATAAAAAATTACCAAACAAAATTTGGTTGCGATACGAAAATTGATCGCGAGTTATAAGTATTTTAAATTTTTCGACCCTCACCGTGGGGGGTCTCCTGTCACCAAAAATTAACACTCTCGCATAAAAAATTACCAAACAAAATTTGGCTGCGATACGAAAATAAGATCGCGAGTTATATGCATTTTAAATTTTTCAACCCTCACCATGGGGGATCTCCTGTCACCAAAAATTAACACTGTCTCATAATAAATTACCAAACAAAATTTGGACGCGCTACAAAAATTGATCGCGAGTTATAAACATTTTAAATTTTTCGACCCTCACCGTGGGGGGTCTCCTGTCACGAAAAATTAACACCCTCTCATAATAAACTACCGAACAAAATATGGCCGCGCTACGAAACTTAGATCACGAGTTACCAGCATTTTAACTTTTTCGACCCTCACCGTGGGGGTTCTCCTGTTATCAAAATTTAACACTGTTTCATAATAAATCATTAAACAAAATTTGGCCGCGCTACGAAAACTGATCGCGAGTTATAAGCATTTTAAATTTTCCGACCCTCACCGTGGGGGGTCACCTGTCACCAAAAATTAACACTCGCATAAAAAATTACCAAACAAAATTTGGTTGCGATACGAAAATTGATCGCGAGTTATAAGTATTTTAAATTTTTCGACCCTCACCGTGGGGGGTCTCCTGTCACCAAAAATTAACAATCTCTCATAATAAATTACCAAACAAAATTTGGCCGCGATACGAAAATTAGATCGCGATTTATAAGCATTTTAAATTTTTGACCCTCCCCATGGGGGATTTCCTGTCACTAAGAATTAACACTGCCTCATAATAAATTACCAAACAAAATTTGGCCGCACTACGAAAATTAGATCGCAAGTTATAAGCATTTTAAAATGTTCGACCCTCCCCATGGGGGATTTCCTGTCACTAAGAATTGACAATGTCTCATAATAAATTACCAAACAAAATTTGGCCGCGATACGAAAATTAGATCGCGAGTTATAAGCATTTTAAATTTTTGACCCTCCCCATGGGGGATTTCCTGTCACTAAGAATTAACACTGCCTCATAATAAATTACCAAACAAAATTTGGCCGCACTACGAAAATTAGATCGCGGGTTATAAGCATTTTAAAATTTTCGACCCTCTCCATGGGGGATCTCCTGTCACCAAAAGTAACACTGTCTCATAATAAATTACCAAACAAAATTTGGCCGCACTACGAAAATTAGATCGCGGGTTATAAGCATTTTAAAATTTTCGACCCTCTCCATGGGAGATCTCCTGTCACTAAAAATTAACACTGTCCCAAATAAATTACCAAACAAAATTTGGCCGTGCTACGAAAATTAGATCGCGAGTTATAAGCACTTTAAACTTTTCGACCCTCAGCGCGGGGGGTCACCTGTCCCTGTCACCAAAAGTAACACTGTCTCATAATAAATTACCAAACAAAATTTGGGCGCACTACGAATATTAGATCGCGAGTTATAAGCATTTTAAATTTTTCGACCCTCACCATGGGGGATCTCCTGTCACCAAAAGTAACACACTGTCTGATAATAAATTACCAAACAAAATTTGGCCGCGCTACGAAAATTAGATCGCGAGTTATAAGCATTTTAAATTTTTGACCGTCACCGTGGGGGTCTCCTGTCACCAAAAGTAATACTATCTCATAGTAAATTACGAAACAAAATTTGGCCGCACTACGAAAATTAGATCGCGAGTTATAAGCATTTTAAAATTTTCGACCCTCCCAATGGGGGATTTCCTGTCACTAAAAATAAACACTGTCTCATAATAAATTACCAAACAAAATTTGGCAGCGCTACGAAAATTGATCGCGAGTTATAAGTATTTTAAATATTTCGACATTCACCGTGGGGGGTCTCCTGTCACCCAAAATTAACACTATCTCATAATAAATTACCAAACAAAATTTGGCCGCGATACGAAAATTAGATCGCGAGTTATAAGTATTTTAAATTTTTGACCCTCACCGTGGGGGTCTCCTGTCACCAAAAGTAATACTATCTCATAGTAAATTACCAAACAAAATTTGGCCGCACTACGAAAATTAGATCGCGAGTTATAAGCATTTTAAAATTTTCGACCCTCCCTATGGGGGATTTTCTGTCACTAAGAATTAACACTGTCTCATAATAAATTACTAAAAAAATTTGGCCGCGCTACGAAAATTAGATCGCGAGTTATAAGTATTTTAAATTTTCCGAACCTCACCCTGGGGGTCTCCTGTCACCAAAAATTAACACTGTCTCATAATAAATTACCAAAAAAAATTTGGCCGCACTACGAAAATTAGATCGCGAATTATAAACATTTTAAATTTTTCGACCCTCACCATGGGGGATCTCCTGTCACCAAAAGTAACACTGTCTCATAATAAATTACCAAACAAAATTTGGCCGCACTACGAAAATTAGATCGCGAGTTATAAGCATTTTAAAATTTTCGACCCTCTCCATGGGGGATCTCCTGTCACTAAAAATTAACACTGTCCCATAATAAATTACCAAACAAAATTTGGCCGTGCTACGAAAATTAGATCGCGAGTTATAAGCACTTTAAATTTTTCGACCCTCACCGTGGGGGGTCTCCTGTCACCAAAAGTAACACTGTCTCATAATAAATTAACAAACAAAATTTGGCCGCACTACGAATATTAGATCGCGAGTTATAAGCATTTTAAATTTTTCGACCCTCACCATGGGGGATCTCCTGTCACCAAAAATTAACACTGTCTCATAATAAATTACCAAACAAAATTTGGCCGCGCTACGAAAATTAGATCGCGAGTTATAAACATATTAAATTTTACTACCCTCACCATGGGGGGTCTCCTGTCACCAAAATTTAACACTGTTTCATAATAAATCAATAAACAAAATTTGGCCGCGCTGCGAAAATTGATCGCGAGTTATAAGCATTTTAAATTTTTCGACCCTCACTGTGGGGGTCTCCTGTCACCAAAAATTAACACTCTCTCATAATAAATTACCAAACTAAATTTGGCCGCGATACGAAAATTAGATCGCGAGTTATAAGCATTTTAAATTTTTCGACCCTCACCGTGGGGGGTCTCCCGTCACCAAAAGTAACACTGTCTCATAATAAATTACCAAACAAAATTTGGCCGCACTACGAAAATAAGATCGCGAGTTATATGCATTTTAAATTTTTCAACCCTCACCATGGGGGATCTCCTGTCACCAAAAATTAACACTGTCTCATAATAAATTACCAAACAAAATTTGGACGCGCTACAAAAATTGATCGCGAGTTATAAACATTTTAAATTTTTCGACCCTCACCGTGGGGGGTCTCCTGTCACGAAAAATTAACACCCTCTCATAATAAACTACCGAAAAAAATATGGCCGCGCTACGAAACTTAGATCACGAGTTACAAGCATTTTAACTTTTTCGACCCTCACCGTGGGGGTTCTCCTGTTATCAAAATTTAACACTGTTTCATAATAAATCATTAAACAAAATTTGGCCGCGCTACGAAAATTGATCGCGAGTTATAAGCATTTTAAATTTTCCGACCCTCACCGTGGGGGGTCACCTGTCACCAAAAATTAACACTCTCGCATAAAAAATTACCAAACAAAATTTGGCTGCGATACGAAAATAAGATCGCGAGTTATATGCATTTTAAATTTTTCAACCCTCACCATGGGGGATCTCCTGTCACCAAAAATTAACACTGTCTCATAATAAATTACCAAACAAAATTTGGACGCGCTACAAAAATTGATCGCGAGTTATAAACATTTTAAATTTTTCGACCCTCACCGTGGGAGGTCTCCTGTCACGAAAAATTAACACCCTCTCATAATAAACTACCGAACAAAATATGGCCGCGCTACGAAACTTAGATCACGAGTTACAAGCATTTTAACTTTTTCGACCCTCACCGTGGGGGTTCTCCTGTTATCAAAATTTAACACTGTTTCATAATAAATCATTAAACAAAATTTGGCCGCGCTACGAAAACTGATCGCGAGTTATAAGCATTTTAAATTTTCCGACCCTCACCGTGGGGGGTCACCTGTCACAAAAAATTAACACTCGCATAAAAAATTACCAAACAAAATTTGGTTGCGATACGAAAATTGATCGCGAGTTATAAGTATTTTAAATTTTTCGACCCTCACCGTGGGGGGTCTCCTGTCACCAAAAATTAACAATCTCTCATAATAAATTACCAAACAAAATTTGGCCGCGATACGAAAATTAGATCGCGATTTATAAGCATTTTAAATTTTTGACCCTCCCCATGGGGGATTTCCTGTCACTAAGAATTAACACTGCCTCATAATAAATTACCAAACAAAATTTGGCCGCACTACGAAAATTAGATCGCAAGTTATAAGCATTTTAAAATGTTCGACCCTCCCCATGGGGGATTTCCTGTCACTAAGAATTAACACTGTCTCATAATAAATTACCAAACAAAATTTGGCCGCGCTACGAAAATTAGATCGCGAGTTATAAGTATTTTAAATTTTCCGAACCTCACCCTGGGGGTCTCCTGTCACCAAAAATTAACAATGTCTCATAATAAGTTACCAAACAAAATTTGGCCGCACTACGAAAATTAGATCGCGAGTTATAAACATTTTAAATATTTCGACCCTTACCATGGGGGATCTCCTGTCACCAAAAGTAACACTGTCTCATAATAATTTGCCAAACAAAATTTTGCCACACTACGAAAATTAGATCGCGAGTTATAAGCATTTTAAAATTTTCGACCCTCACCGTGGGGGGTCTCCTGTCACCAAAAGTAACACTGTCTCATAATAAATTACCAAACAAAATTTGGCCGCACTACGAAAATTAGATCGCGAGTTATAAGCATTTTAAAATTTTCGACCCTCTCCATGGGGGATCTCCTGTCACTAAAAATTAACACTGTCCCATAATAAATTACCAAACAAAATTTGGCCGCGCTACGAAAATTAGATCGCGAGTTATAAGTATTTTAAATTTTCCGAACCTCACCCTGGGGGTCTCCTGTCACCAAAAATTAACAATGTCTCATAATAAATTACCAAACAAAATTTGGCCGCACTACGAAAATTAGATCGCGAGTTATAAACATTTTAAATTTTTCGACCCTCACCATGGGGGATCTCCTGTCACCAAAAGTAACACTCTCTCATAATAATTTGCCAAACAAAATTTTGCCACACTACGAAAATTAGATCGAGAGTTATAAGAATTTTAAATTTTTCGACCCTCACCATGGGAGATCTCCTGTCACCCAAAGTAACATTGTCTGATAATAAATTACCAAACAAAATTTGGGCGCACTACGAATATTAGATCGCGAGTTATAAGCATTTTAAATTTTTCGACCCTCACCATGGGGATCTCCTGTCACCAAAAGTAACACACTGTCTGATAATAAATTACCAAACAAAATTTGGCCGCGCTACGAAAATTAGATCGCGAGTTATAAGCATTTTAAATTTTTGACCGTCACCGTGGGGGTCTCCTGTCACCAAAAGTAATACTATCTCATAGTAAATTACGAAACAAAATTTGGCCGCACTACGAAAATTAGATCGCGAGTTATAAGCATTTTAAAATTTTCGACCCTCCCAATGGGGGATTTCCTGTCACTAAAAATAAACACTGTCTCATAATAAATTACCAAACAAAATTTGGCAGCGCTACGAAAATTGATCGCGAGTTATAAGTATTTTAAATTTTTCGACCTTCACCGTGGGGGGTCTCCTGTCACCCAAAATTAACACTATCTCATAATAAATTACCAAACAAAATTTGGCCGCGATACGAAAATAAGATCGCGAGTTATAAGCATTTTAAATTTTTGACCCTCACCGAGGGGGTCTCCTGTCACCAAAAGTAATACTATCTCATAGTAAATTACCAAACAAAATTTGGCCGCACTACGAAAATTAGATCGCGAGTTATAAGCATTTTAAAATTTTCGACCCTCCCTATGGGGGATTTCCTGTCACTAAGAATTAACACTGTCTCATAATAAATTACTAAACAAAATTTGGCCGCGCTACGAAAATTAGATCGCGAGTTATAAGTATTTTAAATTTTCCGAACCTCACCCTGGGGCTCTCCTGTCACCAAAAATTAACACTGTCTCATAATAAATTACCAAAAAAAATTTGGCCGCACTACGAAAATTAGATCGCGAATTATAAACATTTTAAATTTTTCGACCCTCACCATGGGGGATCTCCTGTCACCAAAAGTAACACTGTCTCATAATAAATTACCAAACAAAATTTGGCCGCACTACGAAAATTAGATCGCGAGTTATAAGCATTTTAAAATTTTCGACCCTCTCCATGGGGGATCTCCTGTCACTAAAAATTAACACTGTCCCATAATAAATTACCAAACAAAATTTGGCCGTGCTACGAAAATTAGATCGCGAGTTATAAGCACTTTAAATTTTTCGACCCTCACCGTGGGGGGTCTCCTGTCACCAAAAGTAACACTGTCTCATAATAAATTACCAAACAAAATTTGGCCGCACTACGAATATTAGATCGCGAGTTATAAGCATTTTAAATTTTTCGACCCTCACCATGGGGGATCTCCTGTCACCAAAAATTAACACTGTCTCATAATAAATTACCAAACAAAATTTGGCCGCGCTACGAAAATTAGATCGCGAGTTATAAACATATTAAATTTTACTACCCTCACCATGGGGGGTCTCCTGTCACCAAAATTTAACACTGTTTCATAATAAATCAATAAACAAAATTTGGCAGCGCTGCGAAAATTGATCGCGAGTTATAAGCATTTTAAATTTTTCGACCCTCACTGTGGGGGTCTCCTGTCACCAAAAATTAACACTCTCTCATAATAAATTACCAAACTAAATTTGGCCGCGATACGAAAATTAGATCGCGAGTTATAAGCATTTTAAATTTTTCGACCCTCACCGTGGGGGTCTCCCGTCACCAAAAGTAACACTGTCTCATAATAAATTACCAAACAAAATTTGGCCGCACTACGAAAATAAGATCGCGAGTTATATGCATTTTAAATTTTTCAACCCTCACCATGGGGGATCTCCTGTCACCAAAAATTAACACTGTCTCATAATAAATTACCAAACAAAATTTGGACGCGCTACAAAAATTGATCGCGAGTTACAAGCATTTTAACTTTTTCGACCCTCACCGTGGGGGATCTCCTGTCACGAAAAATTAACACCCTCTCATAATAAACTACCGAAAAAAATATGGCCGCGCTACGAAACTTAGATCACGAGTTACAAGCATTTTAACTTTTTCGACCCTCACCGTGGGGGTTCTCCTGTTATCAAAATTTAACACTGTTTCATAATAAATCATTAAACAAAATTTGGCCGCGCTACGAAAATTGATCGCGAGTTATAAGCATTTTAAATTTTCCGACCCTCACCGTGGGGGGTCACCTGTCACCAAAAATTAACACTCTCGCATAAAAAATTACCAAACAAAATTTGGCTGCGATACGAAAATAAGATCGCGAGTTATATGCATTTTAAATTTTTCAACCCTCACCATGGGGGATCTCCTGTCACCAAAAATTAACACTGTCTCATAATAAATTACCAAACAAAATTTGGACGCGCTACAAAAATTGATCGCGAGTTATAAACATTTTAAATTTTTCGACCCTCACCGTGGGGGGTCTCCTGTCACGAAAAATTAACACCCTCTCATAATAAACTACCGAACAAAATATGGCCGCGCTACGAAACTTAGATCACGAGTTACCAGCATTTTAACTTTTTCGACCCTCACCGTGGGGGTTCTCCTGTTATCAAAATTTAACACTGTTTCATAATAAATCATTAAACAAAATTTGGCCGCGCTACGAAAACTGATCGCGAGTTATAAGCATTTTAAATTTTCCGACCCTCACCGTGGGGGGTCACCTGTCACCAAAAATTAACACTCGCATAAAAAATTACCAAACAAAATTTGGTTGCGATACGAAAATTGATCGCGAGATATAAGTATTTTAAATTCTTCGACCCTCACCGTGGGGGGTCTCCTGTCACCAAAAATTAACAATCTCTCATAATAAATTACCAAACAAAATTTGGCCGCGATACGAAAATTAGATCGCGATTTATAAGCATTTTAAATTTTTGACCCTCCCCATGGGGGATTTCCTGTCACTAAGAATTAACACTGCCTCATAATAAATTACCAAACAAAATTTGGCCGCACTACGAAAATTAGATCGCAAGTTATAAGCATTTTAAAATGTTCGACCCTCCCCATGGGGGATTTCCTGTCACTAAGAATTAACAATGTCTCATAATAAATTACCAAACAAAATTTGGCCGCACTACGAAAATTAGATCGCGAGTTATAAACATTTTAAATTTTTCGACCCTTACCATGGGGGATCTCCTGTCACCAAAAGTAACACTGTCTCATAATAATTTGCCAAACAAAATTTTGCCACACTACGAAAATTAGATCGCGAGTTATAAGCATTTTAAAATTTTCGACCCTCACCGTGGGGGGTCTCCTGTCACCAAAAGTAACACTGTCTCATAATAAATTACCAAACAAAATTTGGCCGCACTACGAAAATTAGATCGCGAGTTATAAGCATTTTAAAATTTTCGACCCTCTCCATGGGGGATCTCCTGTCACTAAAAATTAACACTGTCCCATAATAAATTACCAAACAAAATTTGGCCGCGCTACGAAAATTAGATCGCGAGTTATAAGCATTTTAAATTTTTGACCGTCACCGTGGGGGTCTCCTGTCACCAAAAGTAATACTATCTCATAGTGAATTACGAAACAAAATTTGGCCGCACTACGAAAATTAGATCGCGAGTTATAAGCATTTTAAAATTTTCGACCCTCCCAATGGGGGATTTCCTGTCACTAAAAATAAACACTGTCTCATAATAAATTACCAAACAAAATTTGGCAGCGCTACGAAAATTGATCGCGAGTTATAAGTATTTTAAATTTTTCGACATTCACCGTGGGGGGTCTCCTGTCACCCAAAATTAACACTATCTCATAATAAATTACCAAACAAAATTTGGCCGCGATACGAAAATTAGATCGCGAGTTATAAGCATTTTAAATTTTTGACCCTCACCGAGGGGGTCTCCTGTCACCAAAAGTAATACTATCTCATAGTAAATTACCAAACAAAATTTGGCCGCACTACGAAAATTAGATCGCGAGTTATAAGCATTTTAAAATTTTCGACCCTCCCTATGGGGGATTTCCTGTCACTAAGAATTAACACTGTCTCATAATAAATTACCAAACAAAATTTGGCCGTGCTACGAAAATTAGATCGCGAGTTATAAACATTTTAAATTTTTCGACCCTTACCATGGGGGATCTCCTGTCACCAAAAGTAACACTGTCTCATAATAATTTGCCAAACAAAATTTTGCCACACTACGAAAATTAGATCGCGAGTTATAAGCATTTTAAAATTTTCGACCCTCACCGTGGGGGGTCTCCTGTCACCAAAAGTAACACTGTCTCATAATAAATTACCAAACAAAATTTGGCCGCACTACGAAAATTAGATCGCGAGTTATAAGCATTTTAAAATTTTCGACCCTCTCCATGGGGGATCTCCTGTCACTAAAAATTAACACTGTCCCATAATAAATTACCAAACAAAATTTGGCCGCGCTACGAAAATTAGATCGCGAGTTATAAGCATTTTAAATTTTTGACCGTCACCGTGGGGGTCTCCTGTCACCAAAAGTAATACTATCTCATAGTGAATTACGAAACAAAATTTGGCCGCACTACGAAAATTAGATCGCGAGTTATAAGCATTTTAAAATTTTCGACCCTCCCAATGGGGGATTTCCTGTCACTAAAAATAAACACTGTCTCATAATAAATTACCAAACAAAATTTGGCCGCGCTACGAAAATTAGATCGCGAGTTATAAGTATTTTAAATTTTCCGAACCTCACCCTGGGGGTCTCCTGTCACCAAAAATTAACACTGTCTCATAATAAATTACCAAAAAAAATTTGGCCGCACTACGAAAATTAGATCGCGAATTATAAACATTTTAAATTTTTCGACCCTCACCATGGGGGATCTCCTGTCACCAAAAGTAACACTGTCTCATAATAAATTACCAAACAAAATTTGGCCGCACTACGAAAATTAGATCGCGTGTTATAAGCATTTTAAAATTTTCGACCCTCTCCATGGGGGATCTCCTGTCACTAAAAATTAACACTGTCCCATAATAAATTACCAAACAAAATTTGGCCGTGCTACGAAAATTAGATCGCGAGTTATAAGCACTTTAAATTTTTCGACCCTCACCGTGGGGGGTCTCCTGTCACCAAAAGTAACACTGTCTCATAATAAATTACCAAACAAAATTTGGCCGCACTACGAATATTAGATCGCGAGTTATAAGCATTTTAAATTTTTCGACCCTCACCATGGGGGATCTCCTGTCACCAAAAATTAACACTGTCTCATAATAAATTACCAAACAAAATTTGGCCGCGCTACGAAAATTAGATCGCGAGTTATAAACATAATAAATTTTACTACCCTCACCATGGGGGGTCTCCTGTCACCAAAATTTAACACTGTTTCATAATAAATCAATAAACAAAATTTGGCCGCGCTGCGAAAATTGATCGCGAGTTATAAGCATTTTAAATTTTTCGACCCTCACTGTGGGGGTCTCCTGTCACCAAAAATTAACACTCTCTCATAATAAATTACCAAACTAAATTTGGCCGCGATACGAAAATTAGATCGCGAGTTATAAGCATTTTAAATTTTTCGACCCTCACCGTGGGGGGTCTCCCGTCACCAAAAGTAACACTGTCTCATAATAAATTACCAAACAAAATTTGGCCGCACTACGAAAATAAGATCGCGAGTTATATGCATTTTAAATTTTTCAACCCTCACCATGGGGGATCTCCTGTCACCAAAAATTAACACTGTCTCATAATAAATTACAAAACAAAATTTGGACGCGCTACAAAAATTGATCGCGAGTTATAAACATTTTAAATTTTTCGACCCTCACCGTGGGGGGTCTCCTGTCACGAAAAATTAACACCCTCTCATAATAAACTACCGAAAAAAATATGGCCGCGCTACGAAACTTAGATCACGAGTTACAAGCATTTTAACTTTTTCGACCCTCACCGTGGGGGTTCTCCTGTTATCAAAATTTAACACTGTTTCATAATAAATCATTAAACAAAATTTGGCCGCGCTACGAAAATTGATCGCGAGTTATAAGCATTTTAAATTTTCCGACCCTCACCGTGGGGGGTCACCTGTCACCAAAAATTAACACTCTCGCATAAAAAATTACCAAACAAAATTTGGCTGCGATACGAAAATAAGATCGCGAGTTATATGCATTTTAAATTTTTCAACCCTCACCATGGGGGATCTCCTGTCACCAAAAATTAACACTGTCTCATAATAAATTACCAAACAAAATTTGGACGCGCTACAAAAACTGATCGCGAGTTATAAACATTTTAAATTTTTCGACCCTCACCGTGGGGGGTCTCCTGTCACGAAAAATTAACACCCTCTCATAATAAACTACCGAACAAAATATGGCCGCGCTACGAAACTTAGATCACGAGTTACCAGCATTTTAACTTTTTCGACCCTCACCGTGGGGGTTCTCCTGTTATCAAAATTTAACACTGTTTCATAATAAATCATTAAACAAAATTTGGCCGCGCTACGAAAACTGATCGCGAGTTATAAGCATTTTAAATTTTCCGACCCTCACCGTGGGGGGTCACCTGTCACCAAAAATTAACACTCGCATAAAAAATTACCAAACAAAATTTGGTTGCGATACGAAAATTGATCGCGAGTTATAAGTATTTTAAATTTTTCGACCCTCACCGTGGGGGGTCTCCTGTCACCAAAAATTAACAATCTCTCATAATAAATTACCAAACAAAATTTGGCCGCGATACGAAAATTAGATCGCGATTTATAAGCATTTTAAATTTTTGACCCTCCCCATGGGGGATTTCCTGTCACTAAGAATTAACACTGCCTCATAATAAATTACCAAACAAAATTTGGCCGCACTACGAAAATTAGATCGCAAGTTATAAGCATTTTAAAATGTTCGACCCTCCCCATGGGGGATTTCCTGTCACTAAGAATTAACAATGTCTCATAATAAATTACCAAACAAAATTTGGCCGCACTACGAAAATTAGATCGCGAGTTATAAACATTTTAAATTTTTCGACCCTTACCATGGGGGATCTCCTGTCACCAAAAGTAACACTGTCTCATAATAATTTGCCAAACAAAATTTTGCCACACTACGAAAATTAGATCGCGAGTTATAAGCATTTTAAAATTTTCGACCCTCACCGTGGGGGGTCTCCTGTCACCAATAGTAACACTGTCTCATAATAAATTACCAAACAAAATTTGGCCGCACTACGAAAATTAGATCGCGAGTTATAAGCATTTTAAAATTTTCGACCCTCTCCATGGGGGATCTCCTGTCACTAAAAATTAACACTGTCCCATAATAAATTACCAAACAAAATTTGGCCGCGCTACGAAAATTAGATCGCGAGTTATAAGTATTTTAAATTTTCCGAACCTCACCCTGGGGATCTCCTGTCACCAAAAATTAACAATGTCTCATAATAAATTACCAAACAAAATTTGGCCGCACTACGAAAATTAGATCGCGAGTTATAAACATTTTAAATTTTTCGACCCTCACCATGGGGGATCTCCTGTCACCAAAAGTAACACTGTCTCATAATAATTTGCCAAACAAAATTTTGCCACACTACGAAAATTAGATCGAGAGTTATAAGCATTTTAAATTTTTCGACCCTCACCATGGGGGATCTCCTGTCACCAAAAGTAACACACTGTCTGATAATAAATTACCAAACAAAATTTGGCCGCGCTACGAAAATTAGATCGCGAGTTATAAGCATTTTAAATTTTTCGACCCTCACCGTGGGGGGTCTCCTGTCACCAAAAGTAACACTGTCTCATAATAAATTACCAAACAAAATTTGGCCGCACTACGAATATTAGATCGCGAGTTATAAGCATATTAAATTTTACTACCCTCACCATGGGGGGTCTCCTGTCACCAAAATTTAACACTGTTTCATAATAAATCAATAAACAAAATTTGGCCGCGCTGCGAAAATTGATCGCGAGTTATAAGCATTTTAAATTTTTCGACCCTCACTGTGGGGGTCTCCTGTCACCAAAAATTAACACTCTCTCATAATAAATTACCAAACTAAATTTGGCCGCGATACGAAAATTAGATCGCGAGTTATAAGCATTTTAAATTTTTCGACCCTCACCGTGGGGGGTCTCCCGTCACCAAAAGTAACACTGTCTCATAATAAATTACCAAACAAAATTTGGCCGCACTACGAAAATAAGATCGCGAGTTATATGCATTTTAAATTTTTCAACCCTCACCATGGGGGATCTCCTGTCACCAAAAATTAACACTGTCTCATAATAAATTACCAAACAAAATTTGGACGCGCTACAAAAATTGATCGCGAGTTATAAACATTTTAAATTTTTCGACCCTCACCGTGGGGGGTTTCCTGTCACGAAAAATTAACACCCTCTCATAATAAACTACCGAAAAAAATATGGCCGCGCTACGAAACTTAGATCACCAGTTACAAGCATTTTAACTTTTTCGACCCTCACCGTGGGGGTTCTCCTGTTATCAAAATTTAACACTGTTTCATAATAAATCATTAAACAAAATTTGGCCGCGCTACGAAAATTGATCGCGAGTTATAAGCATTTTAAATTTTCCGACCCTCACCGTGGGGGGTCACCTGTCACCAAAAATTAACACTCTCGCATAAAAAATTACCAAACAAAATTTGGCTGCGATACGAAAATAAGATCGCCAGTTATATGCATTTTAAATTTTTCAACCCTCACCATGGGGGATCTCCTGTCACCAAAAATTAACACTGTCTCATAATAAATTACCAAACAAAATTTGGACGCGCTACAAAAATTGATCGCGAGTTATAAACATTTTAAATTTTTCGACCCTCACCGTGGGGGGTCTCCTGTCACGAAAAATTAACACCCTCTCATAATAAACTACCGAACAAAATATGGCCGCGCTACGAAACTTAGATCACGAGTTACCAGCATTTTAACTTTTTCGACCCTCACCGTGGGGGTTCTCCTGTTATCAAAATTTAACACTGTTTCATAATAAATCATTAAACAAAATTTGGCCGCGCTACGAAAACTGATCGCGAGTTATAAGCATTTTAAATTTTCCGACCCTCACCGTATGGGGTCACCTGTCACCAAAAATTAACACTCGCATAAAAAATTACCAAACAAAATTTGGTTGCGATACGAAAATTGATCGCGAGTTATAAGTATTTTAAATTTTTCGACCCTCACCGTGGGGGGTCTCCTGTCACCAAAAATTAACACTCTCGCATAAAAAATTACCAAACAAAATTTGGCTGCGATACGAAAATAAGATCGCGAGTTATATGCATTTTAAATTTTTCAACCCTCACCATGGGGGATCTCCTGTCACCAAAAATTAACACTGTCTCATAATAAATTACCAAACAAAATTTGGACGCGCTACAAAAATTGATCGCGAGTTATAAACATTTTAAATTTTTCGACCCTCACCGTGGGGGGTCTCCTGTCACGAAAAATTAACACCCTCTCATAATAAACTACCGAACAAAATATGGCCGCGCTACGAAACTTAGATCACGAGTTACCAGCATTATAACTTTTTCGACCCTCACCGTGGGGGTTCTCCTGTTATCAAAATTTAACACTGTTTCATAATAAATCATTAAACAAAATTTGGCCGCGCTACGAAAACTGATCGCGAGTTATAAGCATTTTAAATTTTCCGACCCTCACCGTGGGGGGTCACCTGTCACCAAAAATTAACACTCGCATAAAAAATTACCAAACAAAATTTGGTTGCGATACGAAAATTGATCGCGAGTTATAAGTATTTTAAATTTTTCGACCCTCACCGTGGGGGGTCTCCTGTCACCAAAAATTAACAATCTCTCATAATAAATTACCAAACAAAATTTGGCCGCGATACGAAAATTAGATCGCGATTTATAAGCATTTTAAATTTTTGACCCTCCCCATGGGGGATTTCCTGTCACTAAGAATTAACACTGCCTCATAATAAATTACCAAACAAAATTTGGCCGCACTACGAAAATTAGATCGCAAGTTATAAGCATTTTAAAATGTTCGACCCTCCCCATGGGGGATTTCCTGTCACTAAGAATTAACAATGTCTCATAATAAATTACCAAACAAAATTTGGCCGCACTACGAAAATTAGATCGCGAGTTATAAACATTTTAAATTTTTCGACCCTTACCATGGGGGATCTCCTGTCACCAAAAGTAACACTGTCTCATAATAATTTGCCAAACAAAATTTTGCCACACTACGAAAATTAGATCGCGAGTTATAAGCATTTTAAAATTTTCGACCCTCACCGCGGGGGGTCTCCTGTCACCAAAAGTAACACTGTCTCATAATAAATTACCAAACAAAATTTGGCCGCACTACGAAAATTAGATCACGAGTTATAAGCATTTTAAAATTTTCGACCCTCTCCATGGGGGATCTCCTGTCACTAAAAATTAACACTGTCCCATAATAAATTACCAAACAAAATTTGGCAGCGCTACGAAAATTGATCGCGAGTTATAAGTATTTTAAATTTTTCGACATTCACCGTGGGGGGTCTCCTGTCACCCAAAATTAACACTATCTCATAATAAATTACCAAACAAAATTTGGCCGCACTACGAAAATTAGATCGCGAGTTATAAGCATTTTAAAATTTTCGACCCTCTCAATGGGGGATTTCCTGTCACTAAAAATAAACACTGTCTCATAATAAATTACCAAACAAAATTTGGCCGCACTACGAAAATTAGATCGCGAGTTATAAGCATTTTAAAATTTTCGACCCTCTCCATGGGGGATATCCTGTCACTAAAAATTAACACTGTCCCATAATAAATTACCAAACAAAATTTGGCCGTGCTACGAAAATTAGATCGCGAGTTATAAGCACTTTAAATTTTTCGACCCTCACCGTGGGGGGTCTCCTGTCACCAAAAGTAACACTGTCTCATAATAAATTACCAAACAAAATTTGGCCGCACTACGAATATTAGATCGCGAGTTATAAGCATTTTAAATTTTTCGACCCTCACCATGGGGGATCTCCTGTCACCAAAAATTAACACTGTCTCATAATAAATTACCAAACAAAATTTGGCCGCGCTACGAAAATTAGATCGCGAGTTATAAACATATTAAATTTTACTACCCTCACCATGGGGGGTCTCCTGTCACCAAAATTTAACACTGTTTCATAATAAATCAATAAACAAAATTTGGCCGCGCTGCGAAAATTGATCGCGAGTTATAAGCATTTTAAATTTTTCGACCCTCACTGTGGGGGTCTCCTGTCACCAAAAATTAACACTCTCTCATAATAAATTACCAAACTAAATTTGGCCGCGATACGAAAATTAGATCGCGAGTTATAAGCATTTTAAATTTTTCGACCCTCACCGTGGGGGGTCTCCCGTCACCAAAAGTAACACTGTCTCATAATAAATTACCAAACAAAATTTGGCCGCACTACGAAAATAAGATCGCGAGTTATATGCATTTTAAATTTTTCAACCCTCACCATGGGGGATCTCCTGTCACCAAAAATTAACACTGTCTCATAATAAATTACCAAACAAAATTTGGACGCGCTACAAAAATTGATCGCGAGTTATAAACATTTTAAATTTTTCGACCCTCACCGTGGGGGGTCTCCTGTCACGAAAAATTAACACCCTCTCATAATAAACTACCGAAAAAAATATGGCCGCGCTACGAAACTTAGATCACGAGTTACAAGCATTTTAACTTTTTCGACCCTCACCGTGGGGGTTCTCCTGTTATCAAAATTTAACACTGTTTCATAATAAATCATTAAACAAAATTTGGCCGCGCTACGAAAATTGATCGCGAGTTATAAGCATTTTAAATTTTCCGACCCTCACCGTGGGGGGTCACCTGTCACCAAAAATTAACACTCTCGCATAAAAAATTACCAAACAAAATTTGGCTGCGATACGAAAATAAGATCGCGAGTTATATGCATTTTAAATTTTTCAACCCTCACCATGGGGGATCTCCTGTCACCAAAAATTAACACTGTCTCATAATAAATTACCAAACAAAATTTGGACGCGCTACAAAAATTGATCGCGAGTTATAAACATTTTAAATTTTTCGACCCTCACCGTGGGGGGTCTCCTGTCACGAAAAATTAACACCCTCTCATAATAAACTACCGAACAAAATATGGCCGCGCTACGAAACTTAGATCACGAGTTACCAGCATTTTAACTTTTTCGACCCTCACCGTGGGGGTTCTCCTGTTATCAAAATTTAACACTGTTTCATAATAAATCATTAAACAAAATTTGGCCGCGCTACGAAAACTGATCGCGAGTTATAAGCATTTTAAATTTTCCGACCCTCATCGTATGGGGTCACCTGTCACCAAAAATTAACACTCGCATAAAAAATTACCAAACAAAATTTGGTTGCGATACGAAAATTGATCGCGAGTTATAAGTATTTTAAATTTTTCGACCCTCACCGTGGGGGGTCTCCTGTCACCAAAAATTAACAATCTCTCATAATAAATTACCAAACAAAATTTGGCCGCGATACGAAAATTAGATCGCGATTTATAAGCATTTTAAATTTTTGACCCTCCCCATGGGGGATTTCCTGTCACTAAGAATTAACACTGCCTCATAATAAATTACCAAACAAAATTTGGCCGCACTACGAAAATTAGATCGCAAGTTATAAGTATTTTAAAATGTTCGACCCTCCCCATGGGGGATTTCCTGTCACTAAGAATTAACAATGTCTCATAATAAATTACCAAACAAAATTTGGCCGCACTACGAAAATTAGATCGCGAGTTATAAACATTTTAAATTTTTCGACCCTTACCATGGGGGATCTCCTGTCACCAAAAGTAACACTGTCTCATAATAATTTGCCAAACAAAATTTTGCCACACTACGAAAATTAGATCGCGAGTTATAAGCATTTTAAAATTTTCGACCCTCACCGTGGGGGGTCTCCTGTCACCAATAGTAACACTGTCTCATAATAAATTACCAAACAAAATTTGGCCGCACTACGAAAATTAGATCGCGAGTTATAAGCATTTTAAAATTTTCGACCCTCTCCATGGGGGATCTCCTGTCACTAAAAATTAACACTGTCCCATAATAAATTACCAAACAAAATTTGGCCGCGCTACGAAAATTAGATCGCGAGTTATAAGTATTTTAAATTTTCCGAACCTCACCCTGGGGGTCTCCTGTCACCAAAAATTAACACTGTCTCATAATAAATTACCAAAAAAAATTTGGCCGCACTACGAAAATTAGATCGCGAATTATAAACATTTTAAATTTTTCGACCCTCACCATGGGGGATCTCCTGTCACCAAAAGTAACACTGTCTCATAATAAATTACCAAACAAAATTTGGCCGCACTACGAAAATTAGATCGCGTGTTATAAGCATTTTAAAATTTTCGACCCTCTCCATGGGGGATCTCCTGTCACTAAAAATTAACACTGTCCCATAATAAATTACCAAACAAAATTTGGCCGTGCTACGAAAATTAGATCGCGAGTTATAAGCACTTTAAATTTTTCGACCCTCACCGTGGGGGGTCTCCTGTCACCAAAAGTAACACTGTCTCATAATAAATTACCAAACAAAATTTGGCCGCACTACGAATATTAGATCGCGAGTTATAAGCATTTTAAATTTTTCGACCCTCACCATGGGGGATCTCCTGTCACCAAAAATTAACACTGTCTCATAATAAATTACCAAACAAAATTTGGCCGCGCTACGAAAATTAGATCGCGAGTTATAAACATAATAAATTTTACTACCCTCACCATGGGGGGTCTCCTGTCACCAAAATTTAACACTGTTTCATAATAAATCAATAAACAAAATTTGGCCGCGCTGCGAAAATTGATCGCGAGTTATAAGCATTTTAAATTTTTCGACCCTCACTGTGGGGGTCTCCTGTCACCAAAAATTAACACTCTCTCATAATAAATTACAAAACAAAATTTGGACGCGCTACAAAAATTGATCGCGAGTTATAAACATTTTAAATTTTTCGACCCTCACCGTGGGGGGTCTCCTGTCACGAAAAATTAACACCCTCTCATAATAAACTACCGAAAAAAATATGGCCGCGCTACGAAACTTAGATCACGAGTTACAAGCATTTTAACTTTTTCGACCCTCACCGTGGGGGTTCTCCTGTTATCAAAATTTAACACTGTTTCATAATAAATCATTAAACAAAATTTGGCCGCGCTACGAAAATTGATCGCGAGTTATAAGCATTTTAAATTTTCCGACCCTCACCGTGGGGGGTCACCTGTCACCAAAAATTAACACTCTCGCATAAAAAATTACCAAACAAAATTTGGCTGCGATACGAAAATAAGATCGCGAGTTATATGCATTTTAAATTTTTCAACCCTCACCATGGGGGATCTCCTGTCACCAAAAATTAACACTGTCTCATAATAAATTACCAAACAAAATTTGGACGCGCTACAAAAACTGATCGCGAGTTATAAACATTTTAAATTTTTCGACCCTCACCGTGGGGGGTCTCCTGTCACGAAAAATTAACACCCTCTCATAATAAACTACCGAACAAAATATGGCCGCGCTACGAAACTTAGATCACGAGTTACCAGCATTTTAACTTTTTCGACCCTCACCGTGGGGGTTCTCCTGTTATCAAAATTTAACACTGTTTCATAATAAATCATTAAACAAAATTTGGCCGCGCTACGAAAACTGATCGCGAGTTATAAGCATTTTAAATTTTCCGACCCTCACCGTGGGGGGTCACCTGTCACCAAAAATTAACACTCGCATAAAAAATTACCAAACAAAATTTGGTTGCGATACGAAAATTGATCGCGAGTTATAAGTATTTTAAATTTTTCGACCCTCACCGTGGGGGGGTCTCCTGTCACCAAAAATTAACAATCTCTCATAATAAATTACCAAACAAAATTTGGCCGCGATACGAAAATTAGATCGCGATTTATAAGCATTTTAAATTTTTGACCCTCCCCATGGGGGATTTCCTGTCACTAAGAATTAACACTGCCTCATAATAAATTACCAAACAAAATTTGGCCGCACTACGAAAATTAGATCGCAAGTTATAAGCATTTTAAAATGTTCGACCCTCCCCATGGGGGATTTCCTGTCACTAAGAATTAACAATGTCTCATAATAAATTACCAAACAAAATTTGGCCGCACTACGAAAATTAGATCGCGAGTTATAAACATTTTAAATTTTTCGACCCTTACCATGGGGGATCTCCTGTCACCAAAAGTAACACTGTCTCATAATAATTTGCCAAACAAAATTTTGCCACACTACGAAAATTAGATCGCGAGTTATAAGCATTTTAAAATTTTCGACCCTCACCGCGGGGGGTCTCCTGTCACCAAAAGTAACACTGTCTCATAATAAATTACCAAACAAAATTTGGCCGCACTACGAAAATTAGATCACGAGTTATAAGCATTTTAAAATTTTCGACCCTCTCCATGGGGGATCTCCTGTCACTAAAAATTAACACTGTCCCATAATAAATTACCAAACAAAATTTGGCAGCGCTACGAAAATTGATCGCGAGTTATAAGTATTTTAAATTTTTCGACATTCACCGTGGGGGGTCTCCTGTCACCCAAAATTAACACTATCTCATAATAAATTACCAAACAAAATTTGGCCGCACTACGAAAATTAGATCGCGAGTTATAAGCATTTTAAAATTTTCGACCCTCCCAATGGGGGATTTCCTGTCACTAAAAATAAACACTGTCTCATAATAAATTACCAAACAAAATTTGGCCGCACTACGAAAATTAGATCGCGAGTTATAAGCATTTTAAAATTTTCGACCCTCTCCATGGGGGATATCCTGTCACTAAAAATTAACACTGTCCCATAATAAATTACCAAACAAAATTTGGCCGTGCTACGAAAATTAGATCGCGAGTTATAAGCACTTTAAATTTTTCGACCCTCACCGTGGGGGGTCTCCTGTCACCAAAAGTAACACTGTCTCATAATAAATTACCAAACAAAATTTGGCCGCACTACGAATATTAGATCGCGAGTTATAAGCATTTTAAATTTTTCGACCCTCACCATGGGGGATCTCCTGTCACCAAAAATTAACACTGTCTCATAATAAATTACCAAACAAAATTTGGCCGCGCTACGAAAATTAGATCGCGAGTTATAAACATATTAAATTTTACTACCCTCACCATGGGGGGTCTCCTGTCACCAAAATTTAACACTGTTTCATAATAAATCAATAAACAAAATTTGGCCGCGCTGCGAAAATTGATCGCGAGTTATAAGCATTTTAAATTTTTCGACCCTCACTGTGGGGGTCTCCTGTCACCAAAAATTAACACTCTCTCATAATAAATTACCAAACTAAATTTGGCCGCGATACGAAAATTAGATCGCGAGTTATAAGCATTTTAAATTTTTCGACCCTCACCGTGGGGGGTCTCCCGTCACCAAAAGTAACACTGTCTCATAATAAATTACCAAACAAAATTTGGCCGCACTACGAAAATAAGATCGCGAGTTATATGCATTTTAAATTTTTCAACCCTCACCATGGGGGATCTCCTGTCACCAAAAATTAACACTGTCTCATAATAAATTACCAAACAAAATTTGGACGCGCTACAAAAATTGATCGCGAGTTATAAACATTTTAAATTTTTCGACCCTCACCGTGGGGGGTCTCCTGTCACGAAAAATTAACACCCTCTCATAATAAACTACCGAAAAAAATATGGCCGCGCTACGAAACTTAGATCACGAGTTACAAGCATTTTAACTTTTTCGACCCTCACCGTGGGGGTTCTCCTGTTATCAAAATTTAACACTGTTTCATAATAAATCATTAAACAAAATTTGGCCGCGCTACGAAAATTGATCGCGAGTTATAAGCATTTTAAATTTTCCGACCCTCACCGTGGGGGGTCACCTGTCACCAAAAATTAACACTCTCGCATAAAAAATTACCAAACAAAATTTGGCTGCGATACGAAAATAAGATCGCGAGTTATATGCATTTTAAATTTTTCAACCCTCACCATGGGGGATCTCCTGTCACCAAAAATTAACACTGTCTCATAATAAATTACCAAACAAAATTTGGACGCGCTACAAAAATTGATCGCGAGTTATAAACATTTTAAATTTTTCGACCCTCACCGTGGGGGGTCTCCTGTCACGAAAAATTAACACCCTCTCATAATAAACTACCGAACAAAATATGGCCGCGCTACGAAACTTAGATCACGAGTTACCAGCATTTTAACTTTTTCGACCCTCACCGTGGGGGTTCTCCTGTTATCAAAATTTAACACTGTTTCATAATAAATCATTAAACAAAATTTGGCCGCGCTACGAAAACTGATCGCGAGTTATAAGCATTTTAAATTTTCCGACCCTCACCGTATGGGGTCACCTGTCACCAAAAATTAACACTCGCATAAAAAATTACCAAACAAAATTTGGTTGCGATACGAAAATTGATCGCGAGTTATAAGTATTTTAAATTTTTCGACCCTCACCGTGGGGGGTCTCCTGTCACCAAAAATTAACAATCTCTCATAATAAATTACCAAACAAAATTTGGCCGCGATACGAAAATTAGATCGCGATTTATAAGCATTTTAAATTTTTGACCCTCCCCATGGGGGATTTCCTGTCACTAAGAATTAACACTGCCTCATAATAAATTACCAAACAAAATTTGGCCGCACTACGAAAATTAGATCGCAAGTTATAAGTATTTTAAAATGTTCGACCCTCCCCATGGGGGATTTCCTGTCACTAAGAATTAACAATGTCTCATAATAAATTACCAAACAAAATTTGGCCGCACTACGAAAATTAGATCGCGAGTTATAAACATTTTAAATTTTTCGACCCTTACCATGGGGGATCTCCTGTCACCAAAAGTAACACTGTCTCATAATAATTTGCCAAACAAAATTTTGCCACACTACGAAAATTAGATCGCGAGTTATAAGCATTTTAAAATTTTCGACCCTCACCGTGGGGGGTCTCCTGTCACCAATAGTAACACTGTCTCATAATAAATTACCAAACAAAATTTGGCCGCACTACGAAAATTAGATCGCGAGTTATAAGCATTTTAAAATTTTCGACCCTCTCCATGGGGGATCTCCTGTCACTAAAAATTAACACTGTCCCATAATAAATTACCAAACAAAATTTGGCCGCGCTACGAAAATTAGATCGCGAGTTATAAGTATTTTAAATTTTCCGAACCTCACCCTGGGGGTCTCCTGTCACCAAAAATTAACACTGTCTCATAATAAATTACCAAAAAAAATTTGGCCGCACTACGAAAATTAGATCGCGAATTATAAACATTTTAAATTTTTCGACCCTCACCATGGGGGATCTCCTGTCACCAAAAGTAACACTGTCTCATAATAAATTACCAAACAAAATTTGGCCGCACTACGAAAATTAGATCGCGTGTTATAAGCATTTTAAAATTTTCGACCCTCTCCATGGGGGATCTCCTGTCACTAAAAATTAACACTGTCCCATAATAAATTACCAAACAAAATTTGGCCGTGCTACGAAAATTAGATCGCGAGTTATAAGCACTTTAAATTTTTCGACCCTCACCGTGGGGGGTCTCCTGTCACCAAAAGTAACACTGTCTCATAATAAATTACCAAACAAAATTTGGCCGCACTACGAATATTAGATCGCGAGTTATAAGCATTTTAAATTTTTCGACCCTCACCATGGGGGATCTCCTGTCACCAAAAATTAACACTGTCTCATAATAAATTACCAAACAAAATTTGGCCGCGCTACGAAAATTAGATCGCGAGTTATAAACATAATAAATTTTACTACCCTCACCATGGGGGGTCTCCTGTCACCAAAATTTAACACTGTTTCATAATAAATCAATAAACAAAATTTGGCCGCGCTGCGAAAATTGATCGCGAGTTATAAGCATTTTAAATTTTTCGACCCTCACTGTGGGGGTCTCCTGTCACCAAAAATTAACACTCTCTCATAATAAATTACCAAACTAAATTTGGCCGCGATACGAAAATTAGATCGCGAGTTATAAGCATTTTAAATTTTTCGACCCTCACCGTGGGGGGTCTCCCGTCACCAAAAGTAACACTGTCTCATAATAAATTACCAAACAAAATTTGGCCGCACTACGAAAATAAGATCGCGAGTTATATGCATTTTAAATTTTTCAACCCTCACCATGGGGGATCTCCTGTCACCAAAAATTAACACTGTCTCATAATAAATTACAAAACAAAATTTGGACGCGCTACAAAAATTGATCGCGAGTTATAAACATTTTAAATTTTTCGACCCTCACCGTGGGGGGTCTCCTGTCACGAAAAATTAACACCCTCTCATAATAAACTACCGAAAAAAATATGGCCGCGCTACGAAACTTAGATCACGAGTTACAAGCATTTTAACTTTTTCGACCCTCACCGTGGGGGTTCTCCTGTTATCAAAATTTAACACTGTTTCATAATAAATCATTAAACAAAATTTGGCCGCGCTACGAAAATTGATCGCGAGTTATAAGCATTTTAAATTTTCCGACCCTCACCGTGGGGGGTCACCTGTCACCAAAAATTAACACTCTCGCATAAAAAATTACCAAACAAAATTTGGCTGCGATACGAAAATAAGATCGCGAGTTATATGCATTTTAAATTTTTCAACCCTCACCATGGGGGATCTCCTGTCACCAAAAATTAACACTGTCTCATAATAAATTACCAAACAAAATTTGGACGCGCTACAAAAACTGATCGCGAGTTATAAACATTTTAAATTTTTCGACCCTCACCGTGGGGGGTCTCCTGTCACGAAAAATTAACACCCTCTCATAATAAACTACCGAACAAAATATGGCCGCGCTACGAAACTTAGATCACGAGTTACCAGCATTTTAACTTTTTCGACCCTCACCGTGGGGGTTCTCCTGTTATCAAAATTTAACACTGTTTCATAATAAATCATTAAACAAAATTTGGCCGCGCTACGAAAACTGATCGCGAGTTATAAGCATTTTAAATTTTCCGACCCTCACCGTGGGGGGTCACCTGTCACCAAAAATTAACACTCGCATAAAAAATTACCAAACAAAATTTGGTTGCGATACGAAAATTGATCGCGAGTTATAAGTATTTTAAATTTTTCGACCCTCACCGTGGGGGGTCTCCTGTCACCAAAAATTAACAATCTCTCATAATAAATTACCAAACAAAATTTGGCCGCGATACGAAAATTAGATCGCGATTTATAAGCATTTTAAATTTTTGACCCTCCCCATGGGGGATTTCCTGTCACTAAGAATTAACACTGCCTCATAATAAATTACCAAACAAAATTTGGCCGCACTACGAAAATTAGATCGCAAGTTATAAGCATTTTAAAATGTTCGACCCTCCCCATGGGGGATTTCCTGTCACTAAGAATTAACAATGTCTCATAATAAATTACCAAACAAAATTTGGCCGCACTACGAAAATTAGATCGCGAGTTATAAACATTTTAAATTTTTCGACCCTTACCATGGGGGATCTCCTGTCACCAAAAGTAACACTGTCTCATAATAATTTGCCAAACAAAATTTTGCCACACTACGAAAATTAGATCGCGAGTTATAAGCATTTTAAAATTTTCGACCCTCACCGTGGGGGGTCTCCTGTCACCAATAGTAACACTGTCTCATAATAAATTACCAAACAAAATTTGGCCGCACTACGAAAATTAGATCGCGAGTTATAAGCATTTTAAAATTTTCGACCCTCTCCATGGGGGATCTCCTGTCACTAAAAATTAACACTGTCCCATAATAAATTACCAAACAAAATTTGGCCGCGCTACGAAAATTAGATCGCGAGTTATAAGTATTTTAAATTTTCCGAACCTCACCCTGGGGGTCTCCTGTCACCAAAAATTAACACTGTCTCATAATAAATTACCAAAAAAAATTTGGCCGCACTACGAAAATTAGATCGCGAATTATAAACATTTTAAATTTTTCGACCCTCACCATGGGGGATCTCCTGTCACCAAAAGTAACACTGTCTCATAATAAATTACCAAACAAAATTTGGCCGCACTACGAAAATTAGATCGCGTGTTATAAGCATTTTAAAATTTTCGACCCTCTCCATGGGGGATCTCCTGTCACTAAAAATTAACACTGTCCCATAATAAATTACCAAACAAAATTTGGCCGTGCTACGAAAATTAGATCGCGAGTTATAAGCACTTTAAATTTTTCGACCCTCACCGTGGGGGGTCTCCTGTCACCAAAAGTAACACTGTCTCATAATAAATTACCAAACAAAATTTGGCCGCACTACGAATATTAGATCGCGAGTTATAAGCATTTTAAATTTTTCGACCCTCACCATGGGGGATCTCCTGTCACCAAAAATTAACACTGTCTCATAATAAATTACCAAACAAAATTTGGCCGCGCTACGAAAATTAGATCGCGAGTTATAAACATAATAAATTTTACTACCCTCACCATGGGGGGTCTCCTGTCACCAAAATTTAACACTGTTTCATAATAAATCAATAAACAAAATTTGGCCGCGCTGCGAAAATTGATCGCGAGTTATAAGCATTTTAAATTTTTCGACCCTCACTGTGGGGGTCTCCTGTCACCAAAAATTAACACTCTCTCATAATAAATTACCAAACTAAATTTGGCCGCGATACGAAAATTAGATCGCGAGTTATAAGCATTTTAAATTTTTCGACCCTCACCGTGGGGGGTCTCCCGTCACCAAAAGTAACACTGTCTCATAATAAATTACCAAACAAAATTTGGCCGCACTACGAAAATAAGATCGCGAGTTATATGCATTTTAAATTTTTCAACCCTCACCATGGGGGATCTCCTGTCACCAAAAATTAACACTGTCTCATAATAAATTACAAAACAAAATTTGGACGCGCTACAAAAATTGATCGCGAGTTATAAACATTTTAAATTTTTCGACCCTCACCGTGGGGGGTCTCCTGTCACGAAAAATTAACACCCTCTCATAATAAACTACCGAAAAAAATATGGCCGCGCTACGAAACTTAGATCACGAGTTACAAGCATTTTAACTTTTTCGACCCTCACCGTGGGGGTTCTCCTGTTATCAAAATTTAACACTGTTTCATAATAAATCATTAAACAAAATTTGGCCGCGCTACGAAAATTGATCGCGAGTTATAAGCATTTTAAATTTTCCGACCCTCACCGTGGGGGGTCACCTGTCACCAAAAATTAACACTCTCGCATAAAAAATTACCAAACAAAATTTGGCTGCGATACGAAAATAAGATCGCGAGTTATATGCATTTTAAATTTTTCAACCCTCACCATGGGGGATCTCCTGTCACCAAAAATTAACACTGTCTCATAATAAATTACCAAACAAAATTTGGACGCGCTACAAAAACTGATCGCGAGTTATAAACATTTTAAATTTTTCGACCCTCACCGTGGGGGGTCTCCTGTCACGAAAAATTAACACCCTCTCATAATAAACTACCGAACAAAATATGGCCGCGCTACGAAACTTAGATCACGAGTTACCAGCATTTTAACTTTTTCGACCCTCACCGTGGGGGTTCTCCTGTTATCAAAATTTAACACTGTTTCATAATAAATCATTAAACAAAATTTGGCCGCGCTACGAAAACTGATCGCGAGTTATAAGCATTTTAAATTTTCCGACCCTCACCGTGGGGGGTCACCTGTCACCAAAAATTAACACTCGCATAAAAAATTACCAAACAAAATTTGGTTGCGATACGAAAATTGATCGCGAGTTATAAGTATTTTAAATTTTTCGACCCTCACCGTGGGGGGTCTCCTGTCACCAAAAATTAACAATCTCTCATAATAAATTACCAAACAAAATTTGGCCGCGATACGAAAATTAGATCGCGATTTATAAGCATTTTAAATTTTTGACCCTCCCCATGGGGGATTTCCTGTCACTAAGAATTAACACTGCCTCATAATAAATTACCAAACAAAATTTGGCCGCACTACGAAAATTAGATCGCAAGTTATAAGCATTTTAAAATGTTCGACCCTCCCCATGGGGGATTTCCTGTCACTAAGAATTAACAATGTCTCATAATAAATTACCAAACAAAATTTGGCCGCACTACGAAAATTAGATCGCGAGTTATAAACATTTTAAATTTTTCGACCCTTACCATGGGGGATCTCCTGTCACCAAAAGTAACACTGTCTCATAATAATTTGCCAAACAAAATTTTGCCACACTACGAAAATTAGATCGCGAGTTATAAGCATTTTAAAATTTTCGACCCTCACCGTGGGGGGTCTCCTGTCACCAATAGTAACACTGTCTAATAATAAATTACCAAACAAAATTTGGCCGCACTACGAAAATTAGATCGCGAGTTATAAGCATTTTAAAATTTTCGACCCTCTCCATGGGGGATCTCCTGTCACTAAAAATTAACACTGTCCCATAATAAATTACCAAACAAAATTTGGCCGCGCTACGAAAATTAGATCGCGAGTTATAAGTATTTTAAATTTTCCGAACCTCACCCTGGGGATCTCCTGTCACCAAAAATTAACAATGTCTCATAATAAATTACCAAACAAAATTTGGCCGCACTACGAAAATTAGATCGCGAGTTATAAACATTTTAAATTTTTCGACCCTCACCATGGGGGATCTCCTGTCACCAAAAGTAACACTGTCTCATAATAATTTGCCAAACAAAATTTTGCCACACTACGAAAATTAGATCGAGAGTTATAAGCATTTTAAATTTTTCGACCCTCACCATGGGGGATCTCCTGTCACCAAAAGTAACACACTGTCTGATAATAAATTACCAAACAAAATTTGGCCGCGCTACGAAAATTAGATCGCGAGTTATAAGCATTTTAAATTTTTCGACCCTCACCGTGGGGGGTCTCCTGTCACCAAAAGTAACACTGTCTCATAATAAATTACCAAACAAAATTTGGCCGCACTACGAATATTAGATCGCGAGTTATAAGCATATTAAATTTTACTACCCTCACCATGGGGGGTCTCCTGTCACCAAAATTTAACACTGTTTCATAATAAATCAATAAACAAAATTTGGCCGCGCTGCGAAAATTGATCGCGAGTTATAAGCATTTTAAATTTTTCGACCCTCACTGTGGGGGTCTCCTGTCACCAAAAATTAACACTCTCTCATAATAAATTACCAAACTAAATTTGGCCGCGATACGAAAATTAGATCGCGAGTTATAAGCATTTTAAATTTTTCGACCCTCACCGTGGGGGGTCTCCCGTCACCAAAAGTAACACTGTCTCATAATAAATTACCAAACAAAATTTGGCCGCACTACGAAAATAAGATCGCGAGTTATATGCATTTTAAATTTTTCAACCCTCACCATGGGGGATCTCCTGTCACCAAAAATTAACACTGTCTCATAATAAATTACCAAACAAAATTTGGACGCGCTACAAAAATTGATCGCGAGTTATAAACATTTTAAATTTTTCGACCCTCACCGTGGGGGGTCTCCTGTCACGAAAAATTAACACCCTCTCATAATAAACTACCGAACAAAATATGGCCGCGCTACGAAACTTAGATCACGAGTTACCAGCATTTTAACTTTTTCGACCCTCACCGTGGGGGTTCTCCTGTTATCAAAATTTAACACTGTTTCATAATAAATCATTAAACAAAATTTGGCCGCGCTACGAAAACTGATCGCGAGTTATAAGCATTTTAAATTTTCCGACCCTCACCGTATGGGGTCACCTGTCACCAAAAATTAACACTCGCATAAAAAATTACCAAACAAAATTTGGTTGCGATACGAAAATTGATCGCGAGTTATAAGTATTTTAAATTTTTCGACCCTCACCGTGGGGGGTCTCCTGTCACCAAAAATTAACACTCTCGCATAAAAAATTACCAAACAAAATTTGGCTGCGATACGAAAATAAGATCGCGAGTTATATGCATTTTAAATTTTTCAACCCTCACCATGGGGGATCTCCTGTCACCAAAAATTAACACTGTCTCATAATAAATTACCAAACAAAATTTGGACGCGCTACAAAAATTGATCGCGAGTTATAAACATTTTAAATTTTTCGACCCTCACCGTGGGGGGTCTCCTGTCACGAAAAATTAACACCCTCTCATAATAAACTACCGAACAAAATATGGCCGCGCTACGAAACTTAGATCACGAGTTACCAGCATTTTAACTTTTTCGACCCTCACCGTGGGGGTTCTCCTGTTATCAAAATTTAACACTGTTTCATAATAAATCATTAAACAAAATTTGGCCGCGCTACGAAAACTGATCGCGAGTTATAAGCATTTTAAATTTTCCGACCCTCACCGTGGGGGGTCACCTGTCACCAAAAATTAACACTCGCATAAAAAATTACCAAACAAAATTTGGTTGCGATACGAAAATTGATCGCGAGTTATAAGTATTTTAAATTTTTCGACCCTCACCGTGGGGGGTCTCCTGTCACCAAAAATTAACAATCTCTCATAATAAATTACCAAACAAAATTTGGCCGCGATACGAAAATTAGATCGCGATTTATAAGCATTTTAAATTTTTGACCCTCCCCATGGGGGATTTCCTGTCACTAAGAATTAACACTGCCTCATAATAAATTACCAAACAAAATTTGGCCGCACTACGAAAATTAGATCGCAAGTCATAAGCATTTTAAAATGTTCGACCCTCCCCATGGGGGATTTCCTGTCACTAAGAATTAACAATGTCTCATAATAAATTACCAAACAAAATTTGGCCGCACTACGAAAATTAGATCGCGAGTTATAAACATTTTAAATTTTTCGACCCTTACCATGGGGGATCTCCTGTCACCAAAAGTAACACTGTCTCATAATAATTTGCCAAACAAAATTTTGCCACACTACGAAAATTAGATCGCGAGTTATAAGCATTTTAAAATTTTCGACCCTCACCGCGGGGGGTCTCCTGTCACCAAAAGTAACACTGTCTCATAATAAATTACCAAACAAAATTTGGCCGCACTACGAAAATTAGATCACGAGTTATAAGCATTTTAAAATTTTCGACCCTCTCCATGGGGGATCTCCTGTCACTAAAAATTAACACTGTCCCATAATAAATTACCAAACAAAATTTGGCAGCGCTACGAAAATTGATCGCGAGTTATAAGTATTTTAAATTTTTCGACATTCACCGTGGGGGGTCTCCTGTCACCCAAAATTAACACTATCTCATAATAAATTACCAAACAAAATTTGGCCGCACTACGAAAATTAGATCGCGAGTTATAAGCATTTTAAAATTTTCGACCCTCCCAATGGGGGATTTCCTGTCACTAAAAATAAACACTGTCTCATAATAAATTACCAAACAAAATTTGGCCGCACTACGAAAATTAGATCGCGAGTTATAAGCATTTTAAAATTTTCGACCCTCTCCATGGGGGATATCCTGTCACTAAAAATTAACACTGTCCCATAATAAATTACCAAACAAAATTTGGCCGTGCTACGAAAATTAGATCGCGAGTTATAAGCACTTTAAATTTTTCGACCCTCACCGTGGGGGGTCTCCTGTCACCAAAAGTAACACTGTCTCATAATAAATTACCAAACAAAATTTGGCCGCACTACGAATATTAGATCGCGAGTTATAAGCATTTTAAATTTTTCGACCCTCACCATGGGGGATCTCCTGTCACCAAAAATTAACACTGTCTCATAATAAATTACCAAACAAAATTTGGCCGCGCTACGAAAATTAGATCGCGAGTTATAAACATATTAAATTTTACTACCCTCACCATGGGGGGTCTCCTGTCACCAAAATTTAACACTGTTTCATAATAAATCAATAAACAAAATTTGGCCGCGCTGCGAAAATTGATCGCGAGTTATAAGCATTTTAAATTTTTCGACCCTCACTGTGGGGGTCTCCTGTCACCAAAAATTAACACTCTCTCATAATAAATTACCAAACTAAATTTGGCCGCGATACGAAAATTAGATCGCGAGTTATAAGCATTTTAAATTTTTCGACCCTCACCGTGGGGGGTCTCCCGTCACCAAAAGTAACACTGTCTCATAATAAATTACCAAACAAAATTTGGCCGCACTACGAAAATAAGATCGCGAGTTATATGCATTTTAAATTTTTCAACCCTCACCATGGGGGATCTCCTGTCACCAAAAATTAACACTGTCTCATAATAAATTACCAAACAAAATTTGGACGCGCTACAAAAATTGATCGCGAGTTATAAACATTTTAAATTTTTCGACCCTCACCGTGGGGGGTCTCCTGTCACGAAAAATTAACACCCTCTCATAATAAACTACCGAAAAAAATATGGCCGCGCTACGAAACTTAGATCACGAGTTACAAGCATTTTAACTTTTTCGACCCTCACCGTGGGGGTTCTCCTGTTATCAAAATTTAACACTGTTTCATAATAAATCATTAAACAAAATTTGGCCGCGCTACGAAAATTGATCGCGAGTTATAAGCATTTTAAATTTTCCGACCCTCACCGTGGGGGGTCACCTGTCACCAAAAATTAACACTCTCGCATAAAAAATTACCAAACAAAATTTGGCTGCGATACGAAAATAAGATCGCGAGTTATATGCATTTTAAATTTTTCAACCCTCACCATGGGGGATCTCCTGTCACCAAAAATTAACACTGTCTCATAATAAATTACCAAACAAAATTTGGACGCGCTACAAAAATTGATCGCGAGTTATAAACATTTTAAATTTTTCGACCCTCACCGTGGGGGGTCTCCTGTCACGAAAAATTAACACCCTCTCATAATAAACTACCGAACAAAATATGGCCGCGCTACGAAACTTAGATCACGAGTTACCAGCATTTTAACTTTTTCGACCCTCACCGTGGGGGTTCTCCTGTTATCAAAATTTAACACTGTTTCATAATAAATCATTAAACAAAATTTGGCCGCGCTACGAAAACTGATCGCGAGTTATAAGCATTTTAAATTTTCCGACCCTCACCGTATGGGGTCACCTGTCACCAAAAATTAACACTCGCATAAAAAATTACCAAACAAAATTTGGTTGCGATACGAAAATTGATCGCGAGTTATAAGTATTTTAAATTTTTCGACCCTCACCGTGGGGGGTCTCCTGTCACCAAAAATTAACAATCTCTCATAATAAATTACCAAACAAAATTTGGCCGCGATACGAAAATTAGATCGCGATTTATAAGCATTTTAAATTTTTGACCCTCCCCATGGGGGATTTCCTGTCACTAAGAATTAACACTGCCTCATAATAAATTACCAAACAAAATTTGGCCGCACTACGAAAATTAGATCGCAAGTTATAAGTATTTTAAAATGTTCGACCCTCCCCATGGGGGATTTCCTGTCACTAAGAATTAACAATGTCTCATAATAAATTACCAAACAAAATTTGGCCGCACTACGAAAATTAGATCGCGAGTTATAAACATTTTAAATTTTTCGACCCTTACCATGGGGGATCTCCTGTCACCAAAAGTAACACTGTCTCATAATAATTTGCCAAACAAAATTTTGCCACACTACGAAAATTAGATCGCGAGTTATAAGCATTTTAAAATTTTCGACCCTCACCGTGGGGGGTCTCCTGTCACCAATAGTAACACTGTCTCATAATAAATTACCAAACAAAATTTGGCCGCACTACGAAAATTAGATCGCGAGTTATAAGCATTTTAAAATTTTCGACCCTCTCCATGGGGGATCTCCTGTCACTAAAAATTAACACTGTCCCATAATAAATTACCAAACAAAATTTGGCCGCGCTACGAAAATTAGATCGCGAGTTATAAGTATTTTAAATTTTCCGAACCTCACCCTGTGGGTCTCCTGTCACCAAAAATTAACAATGTCTCATAATAAATTACCAAACAAAATTTGGCCGCACTACGAAAATTAGATCGCGAGTTATAAACATTTTAAATTTTTCGACCCTCACCATGGGGGATCTCCTGTCACCAAAAGTAACACTGTCTCATAATAATTTGCCAAACAAAATTTTGCCACACTACGAAAATTAGATCGAGAGTTATAAGAATTTTAAATTTTTCGACCCTCACCATGGGAGATCTCCTGCCACCCAAAGTAACATTGTCTGATAATAAATTACCAAACAAAATTTGGGCGCACTACGAATATTAGATCGCGAGTTATAAGCATTTTAAATTTTTCGACCCTCACCATGGGGGATCTCCTGTCACCAAAAGTAACACACTGTCTGATAATAAATTACCAAACAAAATTTGGCCGCGCTACGAAAATTAGATCGCGAGTTATAAGCATTTTAAATTTTTGACCGTCACCGTGGGGGTCTCCTGTCACCAAAAGTAATACTATCTCATAGTAAATTACGAAACAAAATTTGGCCGCACTACGAAAATTAGATCGCGAGTTATAAGCATTTTAAAATTTTCGACCCTCCCAATGGGGGATTTCCTGTCACTAAAAATAAACACTGTCTCATAATAAATTACCAAACAAAATTTGGCAGCGCTACGAAAATTGATCGCGAGTTATAAGTATTTTAAATTTTTCGACATTCACCGTGGGGGGTCTCCTGTCACCCAAAATTAACACTATCTCATAATAAATTACCAAACAAAATTTGGCCGCGATACGAAAATTAGATCGCGAGTTATAAGCATTTTAAATTTTTGACCCTCACCGTGGGGGTCTCCTGTCACCAAAAGTAATACTATCTCATAGTAAATTACCAAACAAAATTTGGCCGCACTACGAAAATTAGATCGCGAGTTATAAGCATTTTAAAATTTTCGACCCTCCCTATGGGGGATTTCCTTTCACTAAGAATTAACACTGTCTCATAATAAATTACTAAACAAAATTTGGCCGCGCTACGAAAATTAGATCGCGAGTTATAAGTATTTTAAATTTTCCGAACCTCACCCTGGGGGTCTCCTGTCACCAAAAATTAACACTGTCTCATAATAAATTACCAAAAAAAATTTGGCCGCACTACGAAAATTAGATCGCGAATTATAAACATTTTAAATTTTTCGACCCTCACCATGGGGGATCTCCTGTCACCAAAAGAAACACTGTCTCATAATAAATTACCAAACAAAATTTGGCCGCACTACGAAAATTAGATCGCGAGTTATAAGCATTTTAAAATTTTCGACCCTCTCCATGGGGGATCTCCTGTCACCAAAAATTAACACTGTCTCATAATAAATTACCAAACAAAATTTGGCCGCGCTACGAAAATTAGATCGCGAGTTATAAACATATTAAATTTTACTACCCTCACCATGGGGGGTCTCCTGTCACCAAAATTTAACACTGTTTCATAATAAATCAATAAACAAAATTTGGCCGCGCTGCGAAAATTGATCGCGAGTTATAAGCATTTTAAATTTTTCGACCCTCACTGTGGGGGTCTCCTGTCACCAAAAATTAACACTCTCTCATAATAAATTACCAAACTAAATTTGGCCGCGATACGAAAATTAGATCGCGAGTTATAAGCATTTTAAATTTTTCGACCCTCACCGTGGGGGGTCTCCCGTCACCAAAAGTAACACTGTCTCATAATAAATTACCAAACAAAATTTGGCCGCACTACGAAAATAAGATCGCGAGTTATATGCATTTTAAATTTTTCAACCCTCACCATGGGGGATCTCCTTTCACCAAAAATTAACACTGTCTCATAATAAATTACCAAACAAAATTTGGACGCGCTACAAAAATTGATCGCGAGTTATAAACATTTTAAATTTTTCGACCCTCACCGTGGGGGGTCTCCTGTCACGAAAAATTAACACCCTCTCATAATAAACTACCGAACAAAATATGGCCGCGCTACGAAACTTAGATCACGAGTTACAAGCATTTTAACTTTTTCGACCCTCACCGTGGGGGTTCTCCTGTTATCAAAATTTAACACTGTTTCATAATAAATCATTAAACAAAATTTGGCCGCGCTACGAAAACTGATCGCGAGTTATAAGCATTTTAAATTTTCCGACCCTCACCGTGGGGGGTCACCTGTCACCAAAAATTAACACTGGCATAAAAAATTACCAAACAAAATTTGGTTGCGATACGAAAATTGATCGCGAGTTATAAGTATTTTAAATTTTTCGACCCTCACCGTGCGGGGTCCCTGTCACCAAAAATTAACAATCTCTCATAATAAATTACCAAACAAAATTTGGCCGCGATACGAAAATTAGATCGCGATTTATAAGCATTTTAAATTTTTGACCCTCCCCATGGGGGATTTCCTGTCACTAAGAATTAACACTGCCTCATAATAAATTACCAAACAAAATTTGGCCGCACTACGAAAATTAGATCGCAAGTTATAAGCATTTTAAAATGTTCGACCCTCCCCATGGGGGATTTCCTGTCACTAAGAATTAACACTGTCTCATAATAAATTACCAAACAAAATTTGGCCGCGCTACGAAAATTAGATCGCGAGTTATAAGTATTTTAAATTTTCCGAACCTCACCCTGGGGGTCTCCTGTCACCAAAAATTAACAATGTCTCATAATAAATTACCAAACAAAATTTGGCCGCACTACGAAAATTAGATCGCGAGTTATAAACATTTTAAATTTTTCGACCCTTACCATGGGGGATCTCCTGTCACCAAAAGTAACACTGTCTCATAATAATTTGCCAAACAAAATTTTGCCACACTACGAAAATTAGATCGCGAGTTATAAGCATTTTAAAATTTTCGACCCTCACCGTGGGGGGTCTCCTGTCACCAAAAGTAACACTGTCTCATAATAAATTACCAAACAAAATTTGGCCGCACTACGAAAATTAGATCGCGAGTTATAAGCATTTTAAAATTTTCGACCCTCTCCATGGGGGATCTCCTGTCACTAAAAATTAACACTGTCCCATAATAAATTACCAAACAAAATTTGGCCGCGCTACGAAAATTAGATCGCGAGTTATAAGTATTTTAAATTTTCCGAACCTCACCCTGGGGGTCTCCTGTCACCAAAAATTAACAATGTCTCATAATAAATTACCAAACAAAATTTGGCCGCACTACGAAAATTAGATCGCGAGTTATAAACATTTTAAATTTTTCGACCCTCACCATGGGGGATCTCCTGTCACCAAAAGTAACACTGTCTCATAATAATTTGCCAAACAAAATTTTGCCACACTACGAAAATTAGATCGAGAGTTATAAGCATTTTAAAATTTTCGACCCTCACCGTGGGGGGTCTCCTGTCACCAAAAGTAACACTGTCTTATAATAAATTACCAAACAAAATTTGGCCGCGCTGCGAAAATTAGATCGCGAGTTATAAGAATTTTAAATTTTTCGACCCTCACCATGGGAGATCTCCTGTCACCCAAAGTAACATTGTCTGATAATAAATTACCAAACAAAATTTGTCCGCGCTACGAAAATTAGATCGCGAGTTATCAGCATTTTAAATTTTTGACCCTCAGCCTGGGGTTCTCCTGTCACCAAAAGTAATACTATCTCATAATAAATTACCAAACAAAATTTGGCCGTGCTACGAAAATTAGATCGCGAGTTATAAGCACTTTAAATTTTTCGACCCTCACAGTGGGGGGTCTCCTGTCACCAAAAGTAACACTGTCTTATAATAAATTACCAAACAAAATTTGGCCGCGCTGCGAAAATTTGATCGCGAGTTATAAGCATTTTAAATTTTTGACCCTCACCGCGGGGGGTCTCCTGTCACCAAAAGTAACACACTGTCTGATAATAAATTACAAAACAAAATTTGGCCGCGCTACGAAAATTAGATCGCGAGTTATCAGCATTTTAAATTTTTGACCCTCACCCTGGGGGTCTCCTGTCACCAAAAGTAATACTATCTCATAGTAAATTACGAAACAAAATTTGGCCGCACTACGAAAATTAGATCGCGAGTAATCAGCATTTTAAATTTTTGACCCTCACCGTGGGGGTCTCCTGTCACCAAAAGTAATACCATCTCATAGTAAATTACGAAACAAAATTTGGCCGCACTACGAAAATTAGATCGCGAGTTATAAGCATTTTAAAATTTTCGACCCTCTCCATGGGGGATTTCCTGTCACTAAAAATTAACACTGTCTCATAATAAATTACCAAACAAAATTTGGCCGCGCTACGAAAATTGATCGCGAGTTATAAGCATTTTAAATTTTTCGACATTCACCGTGGGGGGTCTCCTGTCACCCAAAATTAACACTATCTCATAATAAATTACCAAACAAAATTTGGCCGCGATACGAAAATTAGATCGCGAGTTATAAGCATTTTAAATTTTTCACCCTCACCGTGGGGGTCTCCTGTCACCAAAAGTAATACTATCTCATAGTAAATTACCAAACAAAATTTGGCCGCACTACGAAAATTAGATCGCGAGTTATAAACATTTTAAAATTTTCGACCCTCCCCATGGGGGATTTCCTGTCACTAAAAATTAACACTGTCTCATAATAAATTACCAAACAAAATTTGGCCGCGCTACGAAAATTGATCGCGAGTTATAAGCATTTTAAATTTTTCGACATTCACCGTGGGGGGTCTCCTGTCACCCAAAACTAACACTATCTCATAATAAATTACCAAACAAAATTTGGCCGCGATACGAAAATTAGATCGCGAGTTATAAGCATTTTAAATTTTTGACCCTCACCCTGGGGGTCTCCTGTCACCAAAAGTAATACTATCTCATAGTAAATTACCAAACAAAATTTGGCCGCACTACGAAAATTAGATCGCGAGTTATAAGCATTTTAAAATTTTCGACCCTCCCCATGGGGGATTTCCTGTCACTAAGAATTAACACTGTCCCATAATAAATTACCAAACAAAATTTGGCCGTGCTACGAAAATTAGATCGCGAGTTATAAGCACTTTAAATTTTTCGACCCTCACCGTGGGGGGTCTCCTGTCACCAAAAGTAACACTGTCTTATAATAAATTACCAAACAAAATTTGGCCGCGCTGCGAAAATTTGATCGCGAGTTATAAGAATTTTAAATTTTTCGACCCTCACCATGGGAGATCTCCTGTCACCCAAAGTAACATTGTCTGATAATAAATTACCAAACAAAATTTGTCCGTGCTACGAAAATTAGATCGCGAGTTATAAGCATTTTAAATTTTTGACCCTCACCGCGGGGGGTCTCCTGTCACCAAAAGTAACACTCTCTCATAATAAAATACCAAACAAAATTTGGCCGCACTACGAAAATTAGATCGCGAGTTATAAGCATTTTAAATTTTTCGACCCTATCCATGGGGGATCGCCTGTCACCCAAAGTATCATTGTCTGATAATAAATTACCAAACAAAATATGTCCGCGCAACAAAAATTAGATCGCGTGTTATAAGCATTTTAAATTTTTGACCCTCACCGTGGGGGGTCTCCTGTCAGCAAAAGTAACACTGTCTCATAATAAATTACCAAACAAAATTTGGCCGCACTACGAAAATTAGATCGCGAGTTATAAGCACTTTAAACTTTTCGACCCTCAGCGTGGGGGGTCACCTGTCCCTGTCACCAAAAGTAACACTGTCTCATAATAAATTACCAAACAAAATTTGGCCGCACTACGAATATTAGATCGCGAGTTATAAGCATTTTAAATTTTTCGACCCTCGCCATGGGGGATCTCCTGTCACCAAAAGTAACACACTGTCTGATAATAAATTACCAAACAAAATTTGGTTGCGATACGAAAATTGATCGCGAGTTATAAGTATTTTAAATTTTTCGACCCTCACCGTGGGGGGTCTCCTGTCACCAAAAATTAACAATCTCTCTTAATAAATTACCAAACAAAATTTGGCCGCGATACGAAAATTAGATCGCGAGTTATAAACATTTTAAATTTTTCGACCCTCACCATGGGGGATCTCCTGTCACCAAAAGTAACACTGTCTCATAATAATTTGCCAAACAAAATTTTGCCACACTACGAAAATTAGATCGAGAGTTATAAGCATTTTAAAATTTTCGACCCTCACCGTGGGGGGTCTCCTGTCACCAAAAGTAACACTGTCTTATAATAAATTTCCAAACAAAATTTGGCCGCGCTGCGAAAATTAGATCGCGAGTTATAAGAATTTTAAATTTTTCGACCCTCACCATGGGAGATCTCCTGTCACCCAAAGTAACATTGTCTGATAATAAATTACCAAACAAAATTTGTCCGCGCTACGAAAATTAGATCGCGAGTTATCAGCATTTTAAATTTTTGACCCTCACCGTGGGAGTCTCCTGTCACCAAAAGTAATACTATCTCATAGTAAATTACGAAACAAAATTTGGCCGCACTACGAAAATTAGATCGCGAGTTATAAGCATTTTAAAATTTTCGACCCTCCCCATGGGGGATTTCCTGTCACTAAAAATTAACACTGTCTCATAATAAATTACCAAACAAAATTTGGCCGCGCTACGAAAATTGATCGCGAGTTATAAGCATTTTAAATTTTTCGACATTCACCGTGGGGGGTCTCCTGTCACCCAAAATTAACACTATCTCATAACAAATTACCAAACAAAATTTGGCCGCGATACGAAAATTAGATCGCGAGTTATAAGCATTTTAAATTTTTGACCCTCAGCCTGGGGGTCTCCTGTCACCAAAAGTAATACTATCTCATAGTAAATTACCAAACAAAATTTGGCCGCACTACGAAAATTAGATCGCGAGTTATAAGCATTTTAAAATTTTCGACCCTCCCCATGGGGGATTTCCTGTCACTAAGAATTAAGACTGTCCCATAATAAATTACCAAACAAAATTTGGCCGTGCTACGAAAATTAGATCGCGAGTTATAAGCACTTTAAATTTTTCGACCCTCACAGTGGGGGGTCTCCTGTCACCAAAAGTAAAACTGTCTTATAATAAATTACCAAACAAAATTTGGCCGCGCTGCGAAAATTTGATCGCGAGTTATAAGCATTTTAAATTTTTGACCCTCACCGCGGGGGGTCTCCTGTCACCAAAAGTAACACACTGTCTGATAATAAATTACCAAACAAAATTTGGCCGCGCTACGAAAATTAGATCGCGAGTTATCAGCATTTTAAATTTTTGACCCTCACCCTGGGGGTCTCCTGTCACCAAAAGTAATACTATCTCATAGTAAATTACGAAACAAAATTTGGCCGCACTACGAAAATTAGATCGCGAGTTATCAGCATTTTAAATTTTTGACCCTCACCGTGGGGGTCTCCTGTCACCAAAAGTAATACCATCTCATAGTAAATTACGAAACAAAATTTGGCCGCGCTACGAAAATTAGATCGCGAGTTATAAGTATTTTAAATTTTCCGAACCTCACCCTGGGGGTCTCCTGTCACCAAAAATTAACACTGTCTCATAATAAATTAACAAACAAAATTTGGCCGCACTACGAAAATTAGATCGCGAGTTATAAACATTTTAAATTTTTCGACCCTCACCATGCGGGATCTCCTGTCACCAAAAGTAACACTGTCTCATAATAATTTGCCAAACAAAATTTTGCCACACTACGAAAATTAGATCGCGAGTTATAAGCATTTTAAAATTTTCGACCCTCACCGTGAGGGGTCTCCTGTCACCAAAAGTAACACTGTCTCATAATAAATTACCAAACAAAATTTGGCCGCACTACGAAAATTAGATCGCGAGTTATAAGCATTTTAAAATTTTCGACCCTCTCCATGGGGGATCTCCTGTCACTAAAAATTAACACTGTCCCATAATAAATTACCAAACAAAATTTGGCCGTGCTACGAAAATTAGATCGCGAGTTATAAGCACTTTAAATTTTTCGACCCTCACCGTGGGAGTTCTCCTGTCACCAAAAGTAACACTGTCTTATAATAAATTACCAAACAAAATTTGGCCGCGCTGCGAAAATTAGATCGCGAGTTATAAGAATTTTAAATTTTTCGACCCTCACCATGGGAGATCTCCTGTCACCCAAAGTAACATTGTCTGATAATAAATTACCAAACAAAATTTGTCCGCGCTACGAAAATTAGATCGCGAGTTATAAGCATTTTAAATTTTTGACCCTCACCGCGGGGGGTCTCCTGTCACCAAAAGTAACACGCTCTCATAATAAATTACCAAACAAAATTTGGCCGCACTACGAAAATTAGATCGCGAGTTATAAGCATTTTAAATTTTTCGACCCTATCCATGGGGGATCGCCTGTCACCCAAAGTAACATTGTCTGATAATAAATTACCAAACAAAAATATGTCCGCGCAACAAAAATTTGATCGCGAGTTATAAGCATTTTAAATTTTTGACCCTCACCGTGGGGGGTCTCCTGTCACCAAAAGTAACACTGTCTCATAATAAATTACCAAACAAAATTTGGCCGCACTACGAAAATTAGATCGCGAGTTATACGCACTTTAAACTTTTCGACCCTCAGCGTGGGGGGTCACCTGTCCCTGTCACCAAAAGTAACACTGTCTCATAATAAATTACCAAACAAAATTTGGCCTTAATACGAATATTAGATCGCGAGTTATAAGCATTTTAAATTTTTCGACCCTCACCATGGGGGATCTCCTGTCACCAAAAGTAATACTATCTCATAGTAAATTACGAAACAAAATTTGACCGCACTACGAAAATTAGATCGCGAGTTATAAGCATTTTAAATTTTCGACCCTCCCCATGGGGGATTTCCTGTCACTAAAAATTAACACTGTCTCATAATAAATTACCAAACAAAATTTGGCCGCGCTACGAAAATTGATCGCGAGTTATAAGCATTTTAAATTTTTCGACATTCACCGTTGGGGGTCTCCTGTCACCCAAAATTAACACTCTCTCATAAAAATTTACCAAACAAAATTTGGCCGCGCTACGAAAATTAGATCGCGAGTTATAAGCATTTTAAATTTTTCGATCCTCACCATTGGGCGGGTCTCCACTCACCAAAAGCTACTTTATCCTACCTTGTTTTATCTTAAGACGATTCTTTTCTATACACATTCTATCAGGAATTTTTATTATTGAAACTATAGATTTATAGTAACTGAAATAAGATATATAAGTTTGAGACTTGATATCCTCTAAATATCTGAAAAATACCGCGTCAATGTCTTCCGAAGTCTACCATGCCGAAGTCTGCCGAAGTTAGCCGAGTGTCAGGTTTTTTCGTTACCGATGTGTTAGGATTTTTCGCGTTACGGAATTTTTGGATTCGGTCGCCGCGCTCAAAGCCCGTGATAAAAGCTATGCAATAGCTTAAAAAAAATAGCGTTTAACTTGTATTTTCCAGTTTAACTATAGTTACAACTGAAGTTCTCTTTCGTTTGGATTTCTCGTAATATTGTTAGAAATATTTGAATAGATTAAATTTAATTAGAATTAATTCGGTACAAAAAGTTTAGCGCAGGTACAGTATTGTATGATTTTTAATCATGGATCGCATTTTAACCTTTAACTAATGTTACCATTCTCGTAGACCACTATTTTCTTTTAAATTTTTAGTTTAACTTGTAATTTTCAGTTTAACTGAAAATACTACCGAAATTTTGTTTTAATTATAATTTTAGTACTATCACCAGAGACTAAATAGGTGAATATTAAGTATAATACTCTTGTATAAAAAGTTTAGTACAAAAACACAATACTATGAGTTATTCCCGCCTTTTATTCATCTTTAAATTTTGTGGTCTCACAAACCGCATCACATTCATACGTTACAATTTCTGTCACATCAGTTAAAGATTAAATTTATAAAGTTTTGAAAAACCGAACGCTGAGAAAGCGGACTGTTAAAATTTCGAACTCAATTGAACAATCCAGTGGAAATTTAATAGAAACCTGATTTTGAAGATGTTCGAATTTGAATCTCGAAAACATTTTGATATAGTTTTATTTACAAGAGTTAAAAATTATTTTTTACATTATTAAAAAAAAAATAATATAATAAAAAATAAATTAGAGAGATTATTTTTAAGTATTGGGCACCCCCCCCCCCTTAATCTTACCATTTCAACAATGATGATAATGCTGTCCCATATTAATATATAAACCCCCTTCGGATATAGTTCGGCCACTGTTGGGAATCAACCGGGGTAATAACGCCAATCCCTGGCGTTATTACTCCGGGATACTTGTTGCGCAGTAAATCCTAAACTACAAATTATCTCGAGAGGATATCCAAAATCTTCTGCAACAATTTAAAAGGACATGAAATACACTACAAATTTATGTAATAAACAAAGTATTTCTGGAAAAAAAATATAGTCTTCAGATCAAAAACCTTATCTCGCAAATTTTAGATCAAGCGTTAATTTTAGTTGCTTGTAAAAACAATAAGACCTAAAAATGAAACAAATTAACTTGAAGCTGTTTTTTGCGCATGGGTGTCATTTACCTGATTGTTTCATAATTATGCAAAATATAAGCACTTGGCGTTATTACCCCAGGTTACCTTAGAATGCTATGTTCATCTTTTAAATAGTAAACTGAAAACTACACTATGTGTAAATTACTTAATGATGACAAAAAATATTTTGAAAGGTGTTAATACTTTCAACTGTAAATACAGACATCGACCGAGAATATAAAATAATAATAATAATAATAATAATAATAATAATAATAATAATAATAATAATAATAATAACAATAAAACATTATTTTTATTTTATTTTATATTTTCGGTCGATGGCTGTGTTAAGAGTTGAAAGTACTAAGGATTAAAAGTAATTTAACACTTTTTAAAATATTTTTTGTCATCTGTAAGTAAATTACACATTGAGCAGTTTTAAGCTCACTCTATGTTTTCATACTTAAGGCTCCGCTGCAGTGAAATTCCCCGTCCGTGAAATCCCATGTTAGCCTATGGGAAAACTTTGAAGACAGATGACTCATTACCTAAAATTATAAAGAAAATGCCATTACCACCATCAGAAAGAAAACGTCAGATGCCGACGATATGGTTTTTTATAAACCGTCTCTGTAAATTTGAAGTACATAAAAATTTAACAAAGGAAACACTCTATTCAATGTGCGATCGCATTTATCCAATTTTTAAACCTACATATTTTTAAAGTATCTTAAGTATCTTCTTTCTACTTTAAATATTTCTGTAATGAAATACTTTATAAATTTAATAATTTTTTAAGTACAATTTTCTACACTTTTCATATCATTTATTTATCTGTGTTTTAAAAAATGCTTAAGTCGTTTGAAACAATTTTTACCAATGCTTTTCTACTTTAAATATTTCTGTAATGAAATACTTTATAAATTTAATAATTTTTTAAGTCCCATTTTCTACACTTTTTCATATCATTTATTTATCTGTGTTTTAAAAAATGCTTAAGTCGTTTGAAAAAAATTTTACCAATACGTAAAAATTAACCATATTGCAGAAAACGTAATGAACATAATACAATAGATAAAATGCGATGGTTGCGAGTGAAAAAAAAAATCAAGATTAAAATAGTCTGGGTCGCTATTTTTCTTATTTTCGTAAAAGTTTTTTAATGTGTCTTTTCTTAAAAAAATAATTTAATAGAGTATTGAAAGAAGAATAAAAAAATAAAAGAATCTTAGATTTTTTTCTGCTACAAGTCGTTCTTAATGGAACTCTTTGTATTCCTTTGTATAAACCACCTATATCGACGATTTACGTCATGAAAGAAGTATTTTTAAAGAAAAGTTACTTAAGTACATTCAATTGTTCTTGAAGTCAATTCGTGATTTTAATTGGAGTGAATGAAATTTAAAGGAATAAAAAGGTTTCAAATAAGCCTAATTGTGAATGTTAGACTGTTGCTAATGATGAAAAAAATCTAATTAGGTTTATTTCTTTAGCTTATGTAATTTGAGATATAAATCAACAAAAATAGTCAGGGATTTCAAAATTTTAAGTAAATCAAGCTACTAAATTAAAAAAAGAAAAAAAATATTGGAAATGTATCATCAAAAGGAAAAAACAACAACAATAATAATAATAATAATAATAATAATAATAATAATAATAATAGTAATAATAATAATAATAATAATATTAAAATGCAAACCAGAAATTCAAAAATTGTACAACATCCATAATAAATAACAAGAAAAATTATTTCGATAGATGGAATCATTCATCAATAGAGAGTTCGATTATACTTCATGTTGTAAATTGTAAGATGAGTTTGTTTGGTTTTTAAGATGGCGATCATAGAAGCGAAATTTTCAAACGTTCAATTTATTTTTATGTTTAAACATAATCTCACAACAGAGTATGTCATTTAAATTATTTAAATATTTGAAGAGCCATATCAAAATGTATGTTCTTTGAATAAGACAACTAGCAACTACATTTATGTTTGGTAGCCCGATTTCAGGAAAATATAAGCGTTCATAAAAAATTAAATGACTTATAATTTGTTCTTTAGTTTTTCAATATGAGGAAAATTTTTAAAAAAGATCCTGTAGTCACCACAAAAGAGTTTGAGAAAAAAAATCTACACTCCATGGTTGATTTAAAAACAAACACTGAACATAAAAATTCTAAAGATAAGTTTTCCAATTCAGCATTCAGAAGCATGGCCTCAAATAAAAAAAAAATAATAAATAAATAACGAATATATCTTTCCATAGGAGCAAAAGTGTCGCCCGGACTACGTCTCAGCTGATAATTCTTCAGAAATGTATTTATAATCTAAAATATAATATGCATCTCGTTTGCATATTCTAACTTACAGTAGAGTTGTTTCCTCAAAAATAAATGGGATAATTAAAGCATTCATGAAATTTTTCACATTTTCTACATAAAAATGTTACAATATGAGTACAGACTTATTTTGAATTTACACAATATCCTGAGAAATTACGTACTGAGTCTGCAGTTAAAAATTCTCTGATATTCTAGGAAAATATATAGTATTTACCATTCTTTATAACCTAATCTGTTTTCTCTTTGTTATATCTTAGTCTTGTCTTTAGCAGATGTAACAAGCATTAAACAAATTTATGTGAAAGCTTCACTTATAAATTTTCAGTATTATTCTTAAGTTAAATAAAATATTTCTTAACTTCTTTGTTTAAAGCAACTGTATATATAATAGAGAAACGCTTCCTGATGTATACTCAAAAATTTTGCTTACAAAGTAATTTCATTGACCTCGTTTGTTTAAAGCTCAGTATTCAAGAATATTAACTATGTTACGAAATATCATAAAAGTTTAAATTTATTAATAGAAATTTAGTATTTCGTTTAATCAGCACACGTATATTTTAGATAGTCTTTGGCCCATTCTTTGAAATTTTCATTTTCTCATTTTAACTTTTCTCCGTTAAATGCATTTCAGAAAACAATGAACTGCTTCAGAGCACGAACTTTTCCAATAAATTATTTAATTTGTCAAATTGGAATTTGCTGAACATTTATTGTTTTAAACATCTAAACTAATTACGCATGTTTCTTCACTAGATCAAAAAACAGATTTATTTCTTCACTAATGATATGGAAATCAAACAAACGTGCATAAACATTTTTTTTAAAATCATTCGACATAATTACAATGAAGTATTGTAAATAAAAACATTTAAGTCTTTTATATAAAATGCAGATTTAAGTGTTTGTATTTTTTAATCTTTAAATTTATATTAGATAATTTCATAAATAGAAAGCCGCATCCATTGTAAATGCCGCATTGTGTGAACAGTAGTTTTGTCGAAAACATTGCATTGATCAAACTTTTATCAATGTTTTCAGAATAGCACCTCAATTAATATCTTAAGATATCTAGAAATTTTTTTAACCCTTTGTCTGTTTTTTTTAATTTTTAGAAAAAGTTATTTTTACGCTAATAACTTTTCCGATAATATAAATTAAATCTCATTGTAATACAATATATTTTTTAAAATCTCCAAATTTTCTTTCTTAGCCTATTGTCATATGAATATGAATTGGATAAACTGAAAAAAAATTATTATATTTCATACAATGAAATATACGCTAAACAATAATTATTCTGTTTGGATAACTTTAACACTAGCTATCCAAACAGAATAATTATTGTCTAACGTATATTTCATTGTATGAAATATAATTTTTTTTTTATTTTTTTTATTTATTTTTTTTTTTTTTGCAATTTATCCAATTTATATTCATATGACAATAGGCTAAGAAAGAAAATTTGGAAATTTTAAAAAATATATTGTATTACAATGAGATATGAGATTTAACTTATATTACAACTTTCTAATGCTTTTTATCGCACATAAGTCTTTTAGGAAAATAAAATTGTATTTTAAATGTAAAGAGTGAGATATATGTTTAAAATAGAAGAATCGCAAACGACGCTAACAGAAGTAAACAAACAGTAACAACTATTATTGTTACACTGTAAAAAAAAAAAAAAAAAAAAAAAAAAAAAAAAAAAAAAAATCTGTAAAAGCACTAAACATTTTCTAGGAAACTGGGATTCCAAGAACTTTTCATGTAACGATAACTGGAAAAATCCATGTAACCGATTCTAAAACTTGAGGGTTTTTTTTTTTTTTTTTTTTTTTTTTTTTTTTTTTTTTTTTTTTTTTTACAGTGTATTAAATTTCTAAACATAAATGGAGACATATAGTAAATGCATCGTCATAGACTAACATCACTGCATGAACATAATGGCAAAAATATTTCTTAAAACAAAATAACCCTCTATTAAAAGACATGTACTATTAATTGTACATCAGACGCGAAAGGTTTAAATTTTATAAGTCAGTGTTTGAATATTTCTATATATTTTTTTAAATAAAGAGGTGTCACTTCGTATGTAAACTTCCAGCGAGCGGATCGCAGTAGTCTCTCTTAAGGCACTTCCATTTTTTAAGTGACTTTTATGAGTAAGTCTTATCTACTTTAGTTTCTATTCAAACCCATCAAAATCCGAATCGTGAAAATTTCAGATTAAAAGAGTTGTAGTTTTAATTGCTTACGCTGTTAGGTTGATATCACCATCAGAAATGTCACAGTTTTCACTATTAGCAAAATCAGAAAACTGTTAAATAGCAGACTTAAAAGCAGTCTTAGGGAGTGTTTATTTTATCCCAATTTTATGCGTGAAAAAAAAGTAAACGCTGCAAAAAAGTAACTTTCAAACTCGGAAACAACACGGCATTTCTCCCATAAATTACAGAAAATATTTCTAAATGTATTTATATTATCGATTTAAATCTATGCAGAAAAAAATAAGACTAAAACTCCCAACATATTTTTGTATATGTACAAAAATGGCAATTTTTAATGACGGATCTGAAAATTCAAGAACTCGAAAGTATAATAATTCTAAATTTTTGTAATAAAAGATTGGTATTTATTTATTACCAATTTTTCTATAAAAAGTATAATTAAAGAAATTTTATAATCATACTTTCAATCTTTGATGATAAGCTGGTCAGTTTCTCTAAGTGAACCTTGAACAAAAATAAATATATCATGTTATTCATTTGCTGTAATATTTGTCAAAGAACGATACAAGATATTTACCAAACAAGGTCCATACAGGAGTAAAAAATAATGTGCTAAAACCATTGAATATTTAATTCGTGGATTATCATTTGCTAACTAAGCTTAGAGCCAACAATGTGAAAAATGTCCAAGAAGGGGATCGAACCCCGACACTTTGAAATAGATCTCCAAGTGCTCTACTATTTAAGCTACGATAACGATAATTAAGTTGCAACGATGCCTCATGTTACACCTTAAGATTGTGTGCTCATGAAGACTATTTCATCTTGTGCTGCAATGCAGTCTTACGAACATATGGGTGGGAAAAATGGCAAGCTGGGCATCGTTATCATACTATAAATCGAGAGCACTTGAAGTGCTATTCCAAGGGTTTAGAATTCAATTCCCGGCTTGGACATTTTTAATTCTGTTGGTTCTACTCTTAGTTAGCAAGTAATATTTCACGAATTAACCCTTACGTGGTTATAAGCGCGTATACGCGCCCAGAATACCACTTAATTGGAATTGCGAAATGCCATACTGACACTGCAATTTTTAAATGAAAATTTTAATTTTACAAAGAACGTAAAAAAAATTATATATTATGAAATAAATTTGTTTTTAAATTCCGGTGTCATTCAATCATTTTAGTATTTTATGAATAGAAGTGCTTTAACCGTCAAAGGGTTAAATATTAATTTCAAGCGTAATTTCAGAACTGAAAATTAAAATATGCTAAAATTATTCTTGAAAAATTTAGAATACAGTCTTTGCAACTAGAATAATCGATTTCTGCAAATGAACCATGAACAGAAATAAATATATCGAGTTAATCATTTAGAGTAGTACTTGTAAAAGAACTATAGAAGAGAATGAAATATACTAAAATCATGCTTGAAAATTTTGGAATGATGGCTGTCGATAGAAAATATTAAAAAGGTTAATTTTTCATAATCGGTTTCGACTGATTATAGAATTTTGTTCCTGTCACATTAAAACTGTAACTAAGCATCATCGAATGATATGTGTATATATTAAAACATCTCTTGAAATTATTCATAACTAGAAGCGTGAGTTTCATTGACTTATTCTCAATCGAACCTTTTAGAAATGCTAATTATCGTTAGTTATTAATAGAGTCGGGTTCACTTTTTAAGGAACTTTCGCATTTTATTCTATAATTAAGCAACTAAGTTAAAAATGTGTTGCATACGAAAACCTTCCCTGAAAAATTTATTAAGCAAAGTCCCATCAAAATGCATATAGCGTAAATCGTGTTATAAGCCGTCAGTATAAAATTCTTATTTTGATTTAATGTATATAATCGATAGTTATAGATAGTGTTTTATCTTTCACAATCGCGTTAACATCATAATATGTTATTTTCATCATATGTTGAGGTATGTAATGGAGAGTATACAAAAATACTTTTTGATTTTTTAAAATAAAACTATGGACAATCTACATAGATACATTTCTACCAACATGTATGCTCGCGTAAAGCAATTGTTGATAACTCATGTTCATATAGTTCAATTTTTATAATAGCTACATTCTAAAGCATTGTTTTGCATATAGCATTACCTATTTTATTCTTTAATACATTTGGAATGCTCCACGAGCCACCCATTATGACTCAGATTAGATCTTCTTAATTCATAGTTTAAAAAATAGCAATTACATATTAGAGATAAAAAAAAAATAAAGCGTACTACACAATAATTTTTTAATTTCTTAAGCCAAAAAGAAACTAACCCTCCACCCACCTACAAATTGGATTGCTATAGTTTTTCTTTTAATTTATTTATTTTCTTTTCTTCTGGCGGGGGGTGTTATTTTCTCTGGAACGGTTTATTTTCTCTTTCAAATCTAGAAATTTAAATATTTTAATGTTTTTTTAAAAATCTTTTAATGTCTTTATCATAGATTTCGTTTTATTTACTATAAATTAAATTTTTTTGTTGTATTGCCCATTATTATTTCGCTTTTTGAACTTTTCTAAGCGAATGTAATTTGTTTGTATATTCTGTATCATTCGTAAGCTAATTGTTATATTATTAGTGCACAAATGAAATTCAGTAAATTTTTTTATTCAAAGATATTTTAATGATTTGAATTTCTTAAACCTGTAATTATTTTCTTTTCTCCAACATTATCACTATGCCAAAATGCATGTTTTTGTGTCATTTTTTTTAAACTCTGGCCGTGTAAAAAATTCCATTCCAAACAAAACAATACCAAACACTGTGAATCGCTATTTATTGGATGTAGATTTTTTAAAATTATGTAATGTAAGCAAATATCTTAATTTGATATTTTTGAACAAAATAGGATTTTTCTTAAAGATTGATATTTTTATGAGGCTGGGATGAATTTCATCATTTTTTGATGAGGAATCTGCCAAAAAAGTATACTAATTTTTTTTTATAGCAATAACATAAGGTAATTAATTATAATGCATTATGTTATTGCAATTAAATTTCAAAATTTATTAGTGACAATAAAATAAACCTCTTTAAAAAAGATAACAAACCGTCCATTCCCATCTCCAGTTAGAAGGTGAAATTAACAACTTTTTGTAATAGAATTTACTATAATTTAAATCCTCAGATTAGAATGTAATTTTTTTTTATTTTTTGAGTTTAAGACGCTGCGCTGTCTGAATCATTTTCGGTCGCTCTTAAAATATTTGAATTTATTGAGCAAAAAATTTGATCATGCATTAAAACATAATTTCTATGACAAATGATAGATTTAAGAAATTTGAAAAAGTGCACATAGAACAAAGGAAAAGAAAAAACTAAAATATGACAAATATAAATTCAACAGAATACAACTATTATAAAAATTTAACTTTAAATAAAATATATATATATATATATATATGAGGACCCAGAAGCGAAGGGGTATAAGTGACAAAATTGAAAAAAAATAAACTAAGTACACAGACAATCTGAAAATATACTGTTTTCATTTCAGGTAAAAAAAATATAGGTGATTTTCTTATTATTTGCTGAGTTATAGAGATAAACCACTTTTTTCGAAAAAACAAACAATATTGATTAATTATACATTTAAAGAAAATTGTACTCTTATTTTTTTTTTATTATCGAAATAACAATTCAAAGGCCAGAATGCAACAAGCAGAAGTTTCCTATTTCAATTTAGTCAATTGTTATCGATGTTCCAATTTAACATCAATTATCTTTAAACTCAGTTTACTCCAAATCGAAATTTTGTCATTTGTACTCCTTGGCTTCTGAGGTCGGCATATATAATAAAAATTTAACATTAACTATATTGACTACTAAAATGATCTTTTAACAGACAACTATCTGTAAAAGCATATCCGTTAGAATTTTGATACAGTTCGGACTTTTAAAAAGGCTGGGTTGGTATGTACATATCTACAGCTTTTGATAAAAGAATGAAATATTTGGTCATCCGAAAGTTCTGCGAGATTTTTTATGTGAAACTTCACTAAAGACGTACAAAAAGATAAGAAAAGTTTATTTAATCACATAAGCAATATTTTGTTGTGTGACTGATATGCCATCGTTTTGGATGCAGGAAAATGCAATTTAAATAAAAAGGCCAATTTGTTTATTCGCAAAGAAGTTATCAATATGGTGTTTGACAGTCTCTGAAAAAGTAAATCCCGAAACGTTCTGAGAAATTTAAAGTGACGTAAATAGGTAAAATCAGAAAGTTCTCAGTCTGGCGAATGTGTGCGATGACACAAAACATCCTAGCTCTACTTATTAAGATGTTGCGCTATGTTAGTCTCAATGCTCTGCCAAGCAATGTCATGTCCGAACATAATATCTCAACAATTTGTCAGTTTTGGTTGTTTTTCTTCTATCTTTCGTTTCAAAACTCCCATTTGAGAACAGTATCTATCTGAATTTGTCCAAACATAATATCTTAACAATTTGTCAGTTTGGTTGTTTTCCTTCTATCTTTCGTTTCAAAACTCCCATTTGAGATCAGTATCTTTCTGAATTTATCATATGATTTGTCGACTTCAATTCATAATAAATATCTTATCTGTAGTCCCAGCATGCTGAAAACAGTATTGTTTAGCAACAAAGACCTGCTCTCGACTTCACTTAGTCAGATTCATTTGACTTACTATATTTTTATGATAGCTTTACTGTAGAGTATTCATTTCTAACCTCCAGTACTGAGCTGTTTTAAAAAAGAGAAATTCTTCATTTCATTTCAGCAAAAAATCACATGCTGAAACTTGAGCGAGAATATCCTGCTGTGTTAAACTATGGGATACTCACACATTGGAGCAAATTGGAAGCCTCGTACATGAAATCTTTCCATGTTTTGTTGTCGGGTTTTTGAGAATTCACGAATTTTAGTCGAAAGTCTTCTGCCGAAAGTTGAAATCTTTAAAGTAATACTTTTGAATGTGGTCGAAATCGTCCGAATTCGAGGGGGATTCTCGCAGAATCAATTCTTCTAATACGATAGCTAACAGTAAAAAAAAAGTAACCCACTGATTTTTCTCAATTTGTGCATTTTGCGATTGTCGCTGAAACAAATTCAAATAAATAGAAATTTCAGAGTTTTCTGCATCTAGTTTAGGCAGAACCAATTTTAATAATATTTTTAGTTCCTTCTTGATCTGTCTAGAGGCCAAACTAATTTTATCTGTTTACCGTTCTAACCTTATTTTTGCCATTTCTTGCTCTCCTTCTAACGCTTTTGCTTTTTCGTCCGTTTCATTCGCTTTTATCTTTTCCCGTTCTGACTTTTCTTCGTTTTCTTTTTCTAATCTATCCTTTTCAATAATTTTTAGCTGGGATAATGCCAAATTTTCGTCATAATGTGGGACTTCAGTTAGTATTTTTTTTTAAATGATTTTAGCTATATTATCCGAATTTCCCCATGGAGGGGATACTTGAGCCAGATGTCACATTCGCACCAGTATTTTGCAAAGAAAAAAAACGATTTACAATATACGCAAAAAAAAAAAAAAAAAAAAAAAAAAAAAAATGCATTAAATCTTTTTCAAATAAATTTGGTCGAATTTTCTGGTGTCGTTGTGACATTTCAGAATTAAAATTATGTGGTAGAAAATTCTACCAGCAGAGCTCAAAGGGTTAATCACCATACTTTCAAAATGGTATCAAGGTATGTGGTTTCTTTTTTACATGTTCAGAACTATAAATATGCTACCATGTTGCCAGTTTTAGAAAGAAAAATTGACCAACTGTAGAGATAATAGGCGTGGCTCAAGTATATAGCTGATATAGTTTTATAAATCATTTTATTAAATATTTATTTTTTTTCCTTTCATTTTTAGAATATTAAAGTATTTTTTGTTTTAAATGTCATTTAAAAAATGAAATTGTGAAAATTTTATTATGAAAAAATATTTTGTTATACATTCTACTGACAAAAAGAAAAATTCCTTGTTTTTTTCTCATTATTTTTTTTCTATAATCTATTCCCATGCAAAACTTCAGTAAAACTTCAATGATAGTAATTTAAAACGTGATAAATGATAAAAGTTCTAGTGACATGCAAATTATATCATATCATACTATATCGATCTGCTAAAATGATTTTTCTAACCAGTAAAGACGGAATTAAAATATGGCATAAATTTATGATAATATTTATTTTTATTTATGTCTTAAAAATCTCCGAAGAGATAATTCTATATATGCATATATATATACCGGGTGTCCCAAAAATGACTGATGGATTTTAAAATTCAATAACTTGCAAACGGTGACAGCTATTTAAAAAAAATTTGCAGCAGGGTCATGTATAATTTCATGAGTTTTTTTACCGTAAATTTTTTATTTTAGTTCGAATTTCAAACAATAGGTGGCACTGATGGCGATTGAAGACCAGGTGATCAGTGCTGAGTGCAGCTTCGACCCGGCCTTCAATCGCCGTCAGCGCCACCTATTGTTTGAAATTCGAACTAAAATAAAAAAAATGACGGTAAAAAACACCTAACTAATACGAAGATGAAACCACACACTTTATTTGTATTTCCAAAATATTTGCGGGCCTGAAGATTCTACTTGGTTCTACAAACTTCGATTATATTCATTTTAATTTTTTTCAGTGTTTTAATGTGGTAATTTTGTATTAAATTCAATGGTTCATATATATAAATATATAACATCGTTTTCACATTTTAAAGAGAAAAGAAATCATTACAAATGAAATTAAAGAGGTACCTAATTAAAACTTAAACGAAAAAAATAAAATAGCTAACTATTATACTTTTCAACATGGCAAATTGGCTTATTTATAACTCTTAAAATTTTTACTAATGATATTGGTGAAAGAAGAAAGAGAAATGCAGGTTGTAAGGTTCAAAAAAGTATGCGATGGGGCTCCAATAATTTAGTCGGTTGAACATAAAATTCATTTTCTCTTAAAATGTTCAAAATTTTTTTTAATGTAATTAACAAATGCTTCTTTTTATCCAATGCACTGAGAAAAAAAATATACATGCTGTTTTTACCTAGAAGGAACATTAGACAATTTTTGAATACAAAAGTGAAATTGGGAAATCTAAAATTATAGATTTTCGAACAATGCGAATAGATTAAGCAAGCAGTCTGAACAGACGAAATATCTAGAATCTACAGGATGATTAAAAAAAAACTTTGTCAAAATGAAATGACAAATCAGGCATTCGACATGGACAAAAAGTCGCATAGAAACATAGGACCGCAAACCACTTATTGAGTTACAAATAAAGGGGGATTCATCCTAAAACAATTCGGGTTGGCGGTTATAAGTTTCAGAAAAGTGAAGTATATTATAATAAAACATTTAACAGACATTCTCACCTTTGAATTAAATGTGATAATCCTCCAAAAAGTCGTAGAAGTTTCATTATGCGCGACAGTATTATGCACTTGACACTTTTTGGACTGCCCATTATGCATTTTGGACTGCGATAGTCAATTTATTCGGTATCATCGATTGCTTGAGCAATATGTTTTTTCCACATCTTTTTGTAACGTTATCACATTTCACAGAAAATAAGATACATATCGTTGCATTTTCATTACAATGTTTTTAATTTTCCTGGAAATTGTTCCTATTAAACCGGGTATAGCTACAATGAAACACTCTGTATCTGTGACTCAATAAGTAGTTTGCGACCCTATGGTAATATGTGATTTTTTATCCTTCTTGAATATTTGATTTGTCATATCATTTTGTCAACGTTGTTTTTAATCGCCCTGTATCGCTTGACTCCGGGAATGGTTTCATAATCTAAAATTACAACTACTAAAACTAAATTCTTGTTTTCGCATCGATTAGCAGTGATTTTTAGATTATTTTCATCCCAAGAATATAGGAAAACGCTCTTTAATTTAGTAGGAGACTCTAGAACTCTCTAGCAAAGTGAAACAGAATTTATAAAAATGGCATGGGACTACTTTTTTAGAGCTTCCATTTAGATTCTAGACGCCAGAAGCATATTTTTTTCAGTGTGGCCACATTGAGAACTTTACTAAACAGGTATAACCACATTCCTAAATACACCATTGGCACAGACGTATATTTCAGTAATGAATTATGATATGCAAGCCTTTCAATTTTTTTGTTTTGTATTTGTTTTTTTTATATGAAATGTGATTGTGTCTTTATGTTACTGATTCTAATACAATACTCTTTATATTGTTTCTTTATAACATGTTATATTATTTCAAGTTTAGTAAAGTCTTCAGTATAATAAATAGTAGGAAGAAAATGTGAAATAATTATTCGGTAATTTGTCTCTGTTTTATATTATCAGCATTATTTAGCAGATAATTTACATTTTCTTAAACAAATTACACTTAAATATCTAAAAATATTATAAAGTTCACTCCAACGCGTAAGGATTGCTAAAGTAATTTTTTTATATTCTATTTTCACCAGTATTTTCCTAATATAAACTTTGAAGTATCTTTTGCAAGTGCTCTAAAAGAAAGTTCATATGGTCTTTGTTTTGAAAAAAGTAGTGTCAGTTAGAATTAAAAAAATAGCTGTATATGGCAGCCCTGTAAGTGCTTACTTATTATTCGAATTAACTGTTCAAAAGCGAGATCTATTTATGCATTGACATTTTGAAAATATTTTGAGCGTTTCTGCATTTTGAGACAGCACTGAATCGTTAGATTGTCTAAACTGTAATTTTATTTTTTGGTTACTTTATACAATATTTATTAAATAGCTAAGAATAATGCCTATTAGTTTAAGCGTCATTTGTAAAAAGCCTGTATACTAATGTTACAAAATGCAACTAAAAGCCCATTTAGGACATAATACTCTCACTTCCAAAAGTTAAGCACGGAGCGGAAAATGCTAGTTTCATGAAGCCAATCTGAATTGAAAAGGATGCAAATCGCTTCAGAGATATATGGATGTATGCAAATATGTTAGGTAACAGCCAATCAAGCTTTCATGTCAAGAAATGTGCAAAAAGGGCAGTCTTATAAGAAGCCAGCTTTATGAAGGGCTACAGAAGTTGATTGTAAGTGCTGATAGAACATGTTTAAAACTTTCGTACAATTTTTTTTAAAAACATATGTGTTTCTATGACTTCCAGAAGACGAATGGAAGATTCTGAGCGCTGGCGTGCTGTGGGGCGCTTTGAAGCAGGACAGTCGATCACAGATGTTGCTCTTTTTTTCGGCGTTCATCATTCTGTAATTTCACGCTAATGGAAACAATTCCAAACCACACAGACAGTTGTCCGAAGGCCCGTAGATGATGGCCCAAGGGTTACAACCCCCGCGAAAGATCGATATATTGTTATTGTAGCCAAGCGGAATCGAAGAGCGACGTCCACACGTGTGACATCTATGGTTACAGCGTCCATTGGTAAGGCGATATCTGTAGCTACTGTACGCCAAAGATTGGACAGGAGTGGAATTTACGCCCGGATATTTCGAGTTTGTGTTTCTCTATCCGTCCAATCAAGAGGGGCACGATTAATGTGGTGCCGGGAACATGTCAATTGGACTGTGTCTGACTGGGGCAATGCCATGTTTACTGAGTCAAGATTTTCTCTGCAGCCAGATGACAAGCGTAAAAGGATATGGCGTGAACAAGGAACACGCAATCAACCCCAAAACATCACAGAACATCACACATTCCGAGGCGGGAGCATTATGGTGTGGGCAGAGATTTCATTAGGATACCGCACCGAACTCCACATCTTTAAACTGGGTTCTGTGACGGCTGTCCGTTATCGAGATGAAGTCCTAGAACTCATTGTGAGATTGTACGCTGCAGCAGTTGGCCATACTTTTGTTTTAATGGACGATAACGCACGCCCCCATAGAGCTGACATCGTCGATGTCTACCTGGAGAGTGAAGGGATTGCGCGTACGACGTGGCCAGGATATTCGCCCGAACTTAATCCCATTGAAAATCTTTGGGGTGCTCTCAGCCGTGCTGTATAATTACGATTCCCACCTCCAACAACTCTTATTGAGCTGGAAACTACTCTACAAGAAGAATGGTGATTGCTTAGTTCTTCGGTGGTTGACCACCTAATTGAAAGCATGGTCACAAGGTTATACACTTTGTATACAGGTGAGGGGAGATCATATATCCTATTAATAAGGTACCCTGGGGTAATAACGCCACGTTAAGGTTCTACCAATTTTCACGGCTCAGTTTTAGTTTGTATTTTTCAAACAAATACATGATATGATACAGCAACTCATTGACTATCTATATAAAAAAAATAATTTAACAGATATGTAATCAGAAAATGTAATGGCGTGATTTCTTGACCAATGCTATTTGGCGTTATTACCCACCTATATGGGTAATAACGCCATGTAAACAAAACTATGAAATAAGATGGAATAATTGCATGTAGATTGCCCAATTCTAAAAATACACAGTCTACAAACTTAGAAATTGACATATTGCATTCTAACATATTGAAAATGTTCAATTTTTTGTGAAATTGTAAGAAAAATAAAGGTGTGGTGTGGGGGGGAGGGGGGGAGGGAATGAGGAAAAAGAATACCAGACCATGAGCTTCTTCTTGGTTAAAAAGGACCGCTTAAATAGAATTATTAGAAACATTGCACAGTTTTAACTGTGTTTATTTGAATCAGTATTTAGGATATAGCGCGGCCCCTGTAGGGAATCAACCGGGATATTAATGCCAATAATAACGGGGATATAATGCCTTTGGCGTTATTACCCCGTTATAGTTATTGCGCTGTACATTTTAAATTACAAATTATCTCGGGAAGACATCCAAAATCTTCAACAACATTTTGAAAGTCCATGAAATGTACTACAAATTTATGTAATTAACAAAGTATTTCCGGATAAAAAAAATAGTCTTCACATCTTGAAACGTATCTCGCAAATTTTAGATCAAGCGTTGATTTTAGTTGCTAGTAAAAACAATAAGACCTAAAAACGAAACAGATTAACTTGAAGGTGTTTTTTGCGATTTATATGACTCAAAACCCTTCTGCGCAGAGCACATGGGTGTCATTTACCAGATTATTTCATAATTATGCAAAATATTAGCACTTGGCGTTATTACCCCAGGGTACCTTATATTTTTTTTACTTTTATACTGTTCACTTTCACTTTATACATAATTCTGTTTAAGTCTACAGTATGTCATTATCTGATAACTTATAAAAATTCAATATTGTCTCCATTTTTGTATATAATTATTGATTTTATTTTATGAATAAATATATATGCTATCCTGCCGAATTTCGTGTCAATCAAAGCAGTATTTGTTGATTTTTTTGCATTTTACATCTTCGTGCTTAACTTTTGGAAGTGAGTGTATAAAATGTTATGAAACAGAACAAAAATTGTAAAAATTTATTATCCTTTCTAACAATTTCTGAAATATTAGAATTTTAAATCAAAAGCATTTAATTATATTAGTATAAATGTTATATTCTGACTTAAAATGTGTGCAATTCAATACAAATGTTAGACTAAACTTAATCCTATTACATTCAATTTGAATTTCAAGATAAAATATATTTTATTTCATTTACATAGAATATGTATCAGTTTGGCGCATAGTTAAAATGACAAATAACAAATGCCAAAGTACATTAAAAATTGTGTTTCATACATTCATACATTTTCTCAAAACTTAATCCCTATTTTATTATGGAGATAAATTCAAATTTTATATGTATGTTTCAATATATACTGAAATGTTATAAATATTTTCTCTGTACTTAGTTATGACAAAAAAAATGCATTATTCAAATTTTATTGCAAAATATCTGTATTATCAAGCAGATTTAAAGAATATTTTTAATATTATACAATGAGAAAGTTGTTTTATGCAGTGAATTTATTATTTTTCTACATTTATATAAATTATATTGGAATTCTCATTTTGTTCCACTAAATTCTTCAAAACAAAAGATAAACATATATTATGATAAATTTAAAAAATAAATAAACACTCTAAGTATTGCTGAACACTAAAATTACAAAAATCCCTATCGGCCTGGGCTATAGGTAGAGGTAGAATTCGAAGATAAATGCTCATTTCAACAAATAAAATAAAATGAAAATAAATATGATTAAAGATAAACCCAGTTTAACAATTTTAATTTGCCGCTTTTGAAGAATTTTTAATTTTAATTTTTCGTTACAGCTGGTTTTATCAGTATCATCTTAAGTAAAATTCTGTTAAAAAGGCCAATTGACAGTATTTATTTTACATATATTCTGACTTTATGAATAAATCCACCTATATGGCATATTATATAGTTCCTAAATAAAATAAACTGTTAATTGAATGCGTTTGAGAGCAAAATTGAATTTAAAAATGAGTCAGAAAATAAGCAAATTGTTATTTGAAAAAAATCTTCAATTCTTCAATCACGTTCGCTTAAGGATATTCTGTTCAAAATGCCCATTTTAACAGCATATTTTTGAAATACATTTTGCCTTTATCAAAAAACTGACCAATACGGAGCATTATACAGTTTCTAAATAAGAGATACCATTGGATGCGTTTGAGGGCAAAAAATGAATTTAAAAATATGAGTCAGAATGTAAGCAGTTTGTTATTTGAATACTTCCTCAATATGTCAATCACGATCGCTTCAGAAAATTCTCTTCAAAATGGGTTTTTTTAAAGCCTTTTTTGAAAAATATTCTATTTTTATCAAAAAAAAAACTGGCTGATACGTCTCATTAAATAGTTCCTAAATAAGATAACCTGTCAGTTGTATGCTTTTAAAATCAAAAATGAACTTAAAAATGAGTCATTATATGAGCAGTTTTGATTTGAGATTTTTTATCCTCAACTCCTGTTATTGTTTAATATCTTTTAACTATAAGGATTGGTCTTAAAAAAACTTGTCAATGTAAAAGTTGTAGATATAATTAAGAAAATGTAAAATAAATTTAATCGGATATAATATCTTAAAAATTCAAGAAATTATAGATTTTTTTTCTTTTCCACCCACTCCTCCCCCCTTTTTTGTTCTTGATTTTAGTTTGTTTTTATTGTAATCGTTGATCCTATCAAAAAACTTGTCAATGCAAATTTTTTAGATAATATAAAGAAAGTTTATAAATATATATATATATGTTACAGGCCAAACCCGATTTTAGGCCAAACTAGATTTGCCTAGGCCAAATCGGTCTATCCTAACCCCCATCGGATAAACTAGTTTTTTCTAGGCCAAACATGTCTATTCTAACGCCCATCGGATAAACTAGTTTTTTCTAGGCCAAACTAGTCTATCCTAAGGCCCATAGGACAAACTAGATTTTCCTAGGCCAAACTAATTTGGCATAACTCTTATAGGATAAACTAGTTTAGACTGCTCTTTATTGGTCTGAACTAGTTTATCCTAGGCCGATCTAGTTTCTCCTAGGCCAGCTCAATTTGGCGTGATTTTGTTGCATTCAATAACCGACTCAACGCCAACATTCTTGTTTGTCCTATGCTGATCGAGTTTATCCTAATCCAATGTAGTTTTACGTGTTTTTAGCTCACGGGCGTGAAATCCAGAGAAATTACGGGCTTACAGGTTCTGTATATGCATGTACGGATGTATGTATGCATGTATGTACGTATGTATGTAACGAGATAACTCTTGGTAGAAATAATGTAATTTGACGTTTTTTTTATCTCATCAGGCTACCAAAGCCTGAGAACTAATGTGCCCGTAGGTTCTGTATCTATGTATGTACTTATGTACGTAACGCAATAATTCTTGTTAGAAATACTCGATTTTCATCAAACTTTCAATGTAGATTTATTCTTATGAGGAGCTTTTCTGATTAATTGTGGGAGGTCATTAGAGAAGAATAAGGGGATGGGGACGAGAGCCTGAAAACCTTGCCTCCGTTAATTCAAATAAATGGGTTTCCATGCATTATTAGCATATTTTATTCAAATTTTAGATATAGGAGCATTCTCTTTAGGCGCTTCGATGATTAGTTGTGGGTGTTCATTATTTAAGTATAAAGGGAGGGGGAATAGGGGTACCGCTCCATTTTACTTTATGTAAATGCTTTTTTCACGCAGAATTTACTCATTTGCTTCAAATTTTAGAAATAAATTCATTCTGGCAAAGCGCTTCCCTAATTAGTTTTAGTTAATTGAATAAGAACTACGGGAAGAATGGGAGGATCCCGCCTAATTTTGGCAAATGGGTTTTTCATGCAGAATTAACAGATTTGCTCCAAATCTTGCAATTGGTCATTCTGATGAAGCGTTTCACTGATTAATTTTGGTGGTTCTTCGATTAAATATAAGGGTGAAATTTACAATTTATTTCCTTCCTTAAATTAGATAAATTGGTTATAATACAGAATTATCCAATTTGCTTAAAATTTTTGATAATAATACATTTGATCACGCACTTCTTTAATTAATTTGGGTTTTTTTCTTTTGGTTAAGTATAATGGAGTAGTGGACGTTTTATCGCCTTCCTTAAATTAGATAAATGGATTTTTATACAGATTTATCCGATTTGCCGTAAATTTTGAATATAGTTTTTTTTCTTTAAAAGGCAAATCCCTGCATTGTTTTTAGGGTTTAATGATTAAGTATAAAGCGAGGAATGGGGGATAACCTCCTTAAATCAGGTGGATGGTTTTTTGAGCAGAATTATCCGATTTGCTTCAAATTTTGGATAATTGTTTAATTTTATAAAGCCTATCTGTGATTAATTTTGGGAGTTCAATAGTTAAGTATAATTGGGGGAAATGGGAAAAAGTAATCCGAATTACTTTATTTTTCAAGGGTGTTATTCTTTAAAAAGAATAAGGCTGTAATACACAATATTCTAAAAAGCCTGTGAATGCAAAGCCATCAGTTTAAATGGGCAATACTCTTTTTAATATTATTTCAAGCCAAATTAGATTAGCCTAAGCCAAACTATTTTATTAACGCCAATTGGATAAACTAGTTTTTTCTACGCGAAGCTTGTTTATCTAAATGTCCATAAGATAAACTGGTTTTTCCTAGGTAACAGGGTAATCCTTCATTTTTCCCTTCACACTTAACCATTGAACCCCCAAACTTATTCAGGGAATCGCCTTATCAGAAAGAACGTTTATCCAAAATTTAAAGCAAATTTTTCAATTCTGCGTCAAAAACCATTTATCTAAATTATGTTGTGTTACCTACATTGCCCTTTCTTTTAAACTTAATAAACATCCACAACTAATCACAGAACGCCTTGTCAAAATGATCCTATATCTTAAATTTTAAAGGAAAACTGATAATTCTGCATAAATAATCCATTTCTCTAAATTAATGGTGGAGGATTATCCTCCCGTTTGTCCCCCTTTATTCTTATCCAATGAATTCCCCCAAATTAACCAGAAAAGTATCTTATCAGAGTGAACCTATATGGAAAATTTGAAGAAAATCGGATATCTCTATCAAGAGTTATTGCGTTACGTACATATGCACGCACATACGTACATGCATGTGTACATACATGCGTACATGCATATACATAACCTGTGCGTCCATTATTTCTCTGGCTTTCACGCCCGTGAACTAAAAACACATAAAACTACATTGGCCTAGGATAAACTAGATCAGCCTAGGACAAACAAGAATGTTGGCGTTCAGGCAATCATTGAATTTAATAAAATCATGCCAAATTGAATTGGCCTAGGATAAACTAGTTCAGACCAATAAACAGCAGTCTAAACTAGTTTATCCTATAAGAGTTAGGCCAAACTAGTTTGGCCTAGGAAAATCTAGTTTGTCCTGTGGGCCATAGGATAGACTAGTTTGGCCTAGGAAAAACTAGTTTATCCGATGGGCGTTAGGATAAACCGGTTTGGCCTAGGAAAAACTAGTTTATCCGATGGACATTAGGATAGACCGGTTTGGCCTAGGAAAAACTAGTTTATCCGATGGGCATTAGGATAGGCCTAGGCCAATCTAGTTTGGCCTAAAATCGGGTTTGGCCTCTAACATATATATATATGGATTTTTTATCTTGAGAATTGACAAAGTTATGATTTTTTTTCCTCCCGAAAACCCTATTTTTTTACCCTTTGAACCTATTTTAATTTTATCAAATATCTGTCATGCATAAACTTTTTTTCAATTTCTTAGAAGTAATATAAACTTTAAACTGACTTAATATCTATTTTCGTTAAGAAGTTTTGAAGGTTTTCCTGCTTTCACAAAAACCCTCCATATTTCCACCTTCTTGGTCTGATTTTGCCAATTAACGAACTTCACTGAGATTTTATGCAGCTTGATTTTATGTAACAGTTTGAAGGAAATCTGCGCAGGATTATGAAAGTTATCGTGTCCAAAAAAAAGTGATATATATATTATGATCGGGTTGTATGTATCTAGGGGTCATGATCAGTGTACACTGTAAAAAAAATCCGCAAAGGTACTAAACCTTTTCTAGGAAACTGGGATTCCAAGAACATTTCCTGTACCGGTAACAGCAAAAATTCAAGTTTCAGAATCGATTACATGAATTTTTCCTGTTATCGTTACATGAAAAGTTCTTGGAATCCCAGTTTCCTAGAAAATGTTTAGTAACTTCACAGATTTTTTTTACAGTGTAGATCTGCAATTTCTTTTCAGAAATGACAAAATCGGTGCGAACGCAATGGGTAGTATTTCATAACAAATCTACCTAATTTTGATTAAAATTATCATATTTTTTTTTTAAATCTTACTTCAAGATAAGCATGAACTATCTTCCAAAACATTGTCTCTTTATATATATTACAATGTAAAAAAAAATCTGTGAAGGTACTAAACATTTTCTAGGAAACTGGGATTCCAAGAACTTTTCATGTAACGATAATAGGAAAAATTCATGTAATCGATTCTGAAACTTGAATTTTTGCTGTTACCGTTACAGGAAAAGTACTTGGAATTTCAGTTTTCTAGAAAAGGTTTAGTACCTTTGCAGATTTTTTGTTACAGTGTAGTTGTTTACAAGTAGTACAAAATGGTTAGGAACACGTTTAATTATTATTAACTCCTGTTGTTTGGCGGTAACTATTGCCCTTTTTTTTATACCATATTCCAAAGAATCAGTTTCAAACAAAAGACAAATATAAATGTTTTTGAATCTTGTATCAAGGTAAACATCAGTCGAAACATTATCATTAATACCTGTTTTTTGTGTATGAGAACTCTAAAACTTTAAGTTTGATTAAAATTATTCTAAATGTTTGTGAATATTACTTTAAGATGCATATAAACTATCTTCGGAAACATTGATCCTTTTTATATATTAGTTGTCTCCAAGCAGCACAAAATAGTCGAGAAAACGATTGCTAATTGTTGATTCCTATTGTTCGAGGATAAAAAAATGCCCATTTTGTTGTACCGTATTTTAACAAATCACTTTCCAATAAAATTCATATAACTGTATTTGAATATTGATTCAAGGTAAATATCAGATAGAACATTATCGTAGAAGTACGTTTCTTTTAATGTATAAGTTTTTACGTATAAGTATGTTGTTTTGATGTAAAGAATTTTTCATATAATGATAACAGCAAAAATTTCATGTAACCGAGAAAGGTTACACGAGTTTTAGCTGTTACCATTACAAGAAAAGTTCTTGGAATACAAGTTTACTAGAAAAATCTTAGTAACTTTAGAGATTTCTTTTTTTAATAAACTAAATTTTTGATTGCATAGCAGAAATGTATATAGCTACACTTTGAATACAAGGCTGCTGAAAAGAATGGTTCAAATTTCTTACTCTTGAAGTAATTGCTCTTATTTTGTGTAAAATGTGCCATGCGATTTCAAAAATGTTTTTAGTTGTCATATCTGTATTATTAAAAAACGAAGATTTTTTTTTAATTTACTGAAAATTTGAAGTTGTTTAATAATTTATACTTAGCGCATGAATTTTACTTTCTTGGATTTGTGGTTATTCATATTAAATAAATTCATTCAAAAAATAATAATACCGAAATAGATGTTTATTAACCCCTTTTTATGATGAAAATATTTCTGTTATTTTTAATCCTTTTGATACTTTTAAGGGGTTTTTTTTATAAAAATATTCAAAATTTGGTTTTATTTTTAAGTTTTTCATTCCTTTTAAGGGATACCCGTAAGAAAAAACTCAAAATTTTTATTATTGATTTTAAAGTAATGAATTTTGGTGTACTATTTAAGAACCTTCTTGTAAGGAATAATTAGCAAAAAAATTCACTTTTTATTAAAACGTATATTTTTATGGGGATTTTTATTATTTTTTTTGTCGAAAAATACACTTTTTAAAATTACTACTCCTCTTTCAATTTTCAATATTTTGGTATTACTAAAATTTCTTAAAAAGTGTTATAGTATATGGAAAAGACCTAGGGAGAGATATTTTTAATTTTCTATTTTAATCAGCTAAAAAAAAGAAAGAAATTACGCATGGTAAATTTCCTTAAATTAGTTATAATTTTCATGTTTACCAATTTATGTAAAATTTTCAGAAATAGTTAAAAAATATATCTTTCCTTACTTTTGTTGCAAATGTTTTTTAGATTCTAAAACATAAACACTTTGTTTCTAAATCATTTTACCACTGAGCCTTAGTACTTTGAACTTAGGCAAAATATAAAAAAAGTCATTTTCAGGAAAATACATTTTAAAATGGCCGTTAGTTCTTTAAACTCTAGTGGCTACAATTAAAAAAGCTCATTTGCTACCTGTTCCAAGTGTCCCCGAGTTCTGAAATTTTGCATAGATATTCGCAAATATGTATTTTATCGTTTTCTGAGATAAAATTTTTTTTGAACTTTTGATGATTTTTGGGCAAAAATGGGGTTCGGGTCTCCCTTAAATATGAAAAGCACACAGTCACAAAGAAATTTATTTTAAATACATTCTGTGATTTAAAAAAAAGTTAAAATTAAAAATATTCCATTACCATAAAACACATTTGATCATCAATGAAATTAAAAGTTTTAATTAACCTTTAAAAACTGGAAACTGGAAATTTAAATTTATCCCATAGACTTTCAATGCTAGTTTATACAGTTATTTTTACACGTCAAGTTTTCATACATTTCACCTTTAAATTTGATTATTTTTTATTAAAAATGTAGAGATTCATGTTTTGTTAAAATCATTTTTTTATTATATACAAATGGAAGAAGTTCAATACGATCTATAAAAGAAACAAAGAATATCGATATACAGTAGACAGCATAAAGAAGATAAAAGTAAATGTTACTTCCATTATTGCTTTATTGATTTTGTCAGAAAGTCTTGGTAAACAGTTATAGCTAGTTGAATTATTGAAAAATCACTAATTGTCGTTCTAATGTTTCTTTGATCGTCTTAATACGTATAATCTATAAATAAATTGTTTTTTAAAATGTACTTTAATTACCAGGATTTACAAAACATAGTTTTTGAGTAATTATATAGGTTTAGGAGGACACTTTGTTTAAAATTTTGTTTGTATCCAATATATTGTACTTCAAAAAATTATACTGTGAAGGCATTTAAAGTATAAATTTAAATAAAAAGGAACTAGTCTATAAATTTAACAATGTAATCAAATTATTAGATACAATACTTGTTTAAAATAGAACTAAAATGTATAAAATTTATAATAAGTTCATTATTAATACATTGCTAAAGAATTATTTTGATATTTTTTCTGCAGGCAGATAGTTTTTTTTTCTTTTGAAAACGTTATCATTATATTTTTTGCTTCCTTATTGCTCAAATTATTCTGTTCTTATGATTTTTTGAGTTTTTTATTGAAATCTATATATTGGTTTAACAAAAGGAAAATAGTAAAAAAATTACATTTAAAATTATCAGCTAATATTTGATATTTTATGGTATGAGCTATATGTACACATATAGGTTTTTAAACAATATTTTGCTATATTTTGACCCTAAATGAGCTTAAATTAATTAATTTTATCTGCTTAACAATCTGTGTTTTATTTACATTACTTTTGAGTATTCAATGAAAATTATGAAAGTAAAGCTTACTTCAATAGCTTGATTGATTTTTTTCCCGAACAACAAATTTTAAATTTTGACCAATGCAGCTATTTGTCATGGATAAAATAAGTGTTTTCCTTTTTTGGATTGTTGTTGATCAGTTACAGCGATCATATTTGACAAATTCATCGCACATAATACAAATTCTATGTTTTATTCTGTTATTGCCAGCTATGTACTATAAAAAAATTCTGTAAAGGTACTAAAGATTTTCTAGGAAACAGGGATTCCAAGAACTTTTCATGTAACGATAACAGGAAAAATTCATGTAACCGATTCTGAAACTTGAATTTTTGCTGTTACCTTTACAGGAAAAATTCTAGGAATCCCAGTTTCCTAGAAAAAGTTTAGTACCTTTACAGAATTTTTTTTACAGTGTGGGACGTGGTGAAATAAAGGATTAATTAGAATATTCAGCACAGGACGTAAATTAGAATCCTACACACCATATGTTGTAATCGGAATCAAATCTACACTGTTAAAAATTTTGCTCTAGTTTGAACCCAATTTTGGTGCACAGTCGCTGCCGGGTACACGACATTTCGGTCCCGCCATTTCGGTCCCGCCGTTTCGGTCCCGAGACATTTCGGTCCCTGGACATTTCGGTCCCGAGACATTTCGGTCCCGAGACATTTCGGTCCCGAGACATTTCGGTCCCTGGACATTTCGGTCCCTTGCCATTTCGGTCCCTGGCCATTTCGGTCCTTAATCATTTTGGTCTCTTGCCATTTCGGTCCATTGCTATTTCTTTACCGGCCACTTTATAACTTGGTTTCTGATTGATGAAGGCCCACTAAACGCTGTAAGCTCAACATTGTTCGGGCCTTTATTAATATTTTTATTCTCCTGCCCCCCTTCCCTCAGATTTTATACAAAGCTGAATATAATAGTCCAATAAGTTTAATCTATTGTAACTCGTTATAATAAAATCACAGCGAGTTGTAAATTTGATTAAACAATGTTATATAATTTTACACTGTCTTTATTATTATTATTATTTAACAGAATAAATATTTTAAGTTTTATCATATATTTTTTGTATTAGGTATTTTATCTATACTATAAACTATTATTTTTATTGATTAACTTTTATTTTTATTGATTGTTTTCGCACACTTTCTTAGAATCTTTAAATTAGTGATTTCGTAACTAGGCGTGCTATAATTTTTTTTTTTTTTTAAATAAAACCTTTTTTTATGTAATAATTATTGGTTGCTTTTTTTTTTTATATATATATAACAGTTTTCTTACCTTATGAAGACAGTTTTTGTGAGTTAATTTTATTGAAAGTGGGCCTATTTCTTTGTAATAAAATGATTATTTTTTAATTTTATATAATAATGCAACTATTATTTTAAATAATTTTATTTTCGATTTTTAACTGACAAAACTAAGCTTTTTTAATTTATCGTTTATTTATTTATTTCCATTACCTTTTCGCTCCTACTTTCACAGAAAAAAAATTGACAATTTTTATTTTTATTTTATTATTAATTGAATAAATAGTTTTAAATTTCAGTAACTTTAAATATAAAATAAATAAACAGGTAAACGATAAGCTTCAGTTTATAACTACTACAAAACATAATGATAAATTGAATATAAAACAGATTATTTATTGAGTTTATGTAAAGTAAAATTCGAAATGCATATTAATAATTTTATCAATTTAATTATATAAAGATTCATTAAACTAAAAATACATAAATTTAATAAAATATTAATTTGATTTTCATTTTAAAATCACTAACTGTTATGAGATTTAATTTATAGCAATTATTCATCACCATAAGTTATTATTCAAAAATTGTTATTTATTTCAAAAAAGGAAATTAATATTATAATTATTACTATTTTGAAAAATCAATTAGTGACGTAACGTAATAATTAATTAAACATAATAATGCAACACTGTAACAATGCGTAAAAATATTTCTTAACAGGTTTAGGTAACATTATTATCTAGATGCAGATTTAAATTTTTTGAAACAAAGTTATAGTTTACAGTTCGCAAAAATCAATCATATATTAATTATTATATTTAAAGAGTAAGAAAAATATGATAAACTAACCAATAAATGAATAAATAACATATTTATTTTGAGAATCCTTATCATTTTTATACATCCTAATGAAGTTAATAACATTATAGTAGCTGAAATTTAAAAAATATGTTTTTTTCATTTTTGCTATAACTTCTGTATAGTTCTTGTACTAGATTTTAAACAAGTAATTGATAATTAAGTCACTTAAACAATTAATAGTTAAAATAATTTTGAATCCTTATTAATAAATATGTTTGATAAAAATAATTTAATTTTTGAGAATTTTTTAATTTAACAACATAATTATTAATGTTTTCAAATTTTCTAAGATGATGTTAATCATTTAATAAAATAATGTATAACATTAAGTAAATAACAAATCAAAACCGTGTGCCGAGAATTTTTAAACACTTTTTTTTATGTTGGTGTTCCTATAAAATTGGAAATGTATGCATATAAGTATCAGCTAAGTACTACGATTAACCTCTTTCAGGCAAAAATTCTGCATGTCAATCAATTGTCAACGCCCATTTGAACAAATAGTCATCTTTATACAAGACAGCTAGAAGAGATTGGTTTATTCTACATATCTTGATCTTTATACACTTGTCAGATGAAACCCTTATTCTTTACAATGCCCTTTATACTCTGGAGTTCAAATGCGGACGGACCTCCCACATAATCGCTGGCATTTTTTAGAAGAAATATGAATGTTTTGAAAAGAACAGCATTTCTCGGTGTTTTTTATTCCTCTTGCTGTTATCTTCATTTCAAACGCTTTTAGTATCAATTAAACCAGTATAAAAAGTAGAATGGAATATTTTTTATCCTTATTATTACAGCCTATGAATGACATTGAAATATTCAAAACTTATAACATAACTAAATAAGATTGTTAGATAAGATATTTACCACCTAGACATAATATTTTAAGTTACCTTTTTTAATTTAACTTACTTTGACAGAAGGCTTTTTTTTTCATATTTTTTATGAGGGTTTTTATATTTTAATGCTAAAAATAATTATTTTATATAATAATATCAGCTTTAAATGAAATGACAAATTTCAATACGCATTACATTAATAATTTTGTAATTAGTTTCCTTAAGCTGGTTTTAGAAAATGTAACAGATGTGTTGTATAAATGTGATATATGCATAAAAGTATGGCGATATAATTTTTTGCTGTTGCCGTTGTTTTGGAAAACATTAATAAAAACAGGGAAGCGTCAATATAATAAACATTCTAGATTGTAATAATAACAATAAAAAAAGAACTGTTGTCATGAAAAAATAATTGCTAATAATTCAAGATGTAATTCATTTTTCTAAAATGTAAAAAAAAAAAAAAATCTTTAGGTTACAAATCATTTTAATAATTATTTCTGCTCGTGTCATATATTTATGTTATAAATTAATTGCAATGCTAACTACCTCCACGTGTTGCAATCTGGAAACTCTTTTCTTAATTTAAAAACGGAAAAGTTTAAAAGGAAAATAAATGCTAGTAACCAAAAACAATATATAAAAAATGCCATAAACAAAAAGAGGATTCAAAGATAATTTTGGCACAGGGGGTAAGATACCACCAGATATAGATGTTTTTTATTTATTTCAACATTTTTGCTCCTATGCGGGAAGTGGCAGGGGTGCAAAATAATGAAACACTTATAATTCTGAAAATTGGCTTCAGCGATGAAATCCTATAATATGCTAAGTGTCAGAATATAAATTCCATATAACAATAACTCTTTCTTTTCTCCTGGCAATTTAAAAGCCTTTGTCTCCCTGGAGAGGAAACATGCATCTCAGAAGTTAAAATTTTACAACTATTATGGGGTGTGTTAATATCATAAGTTAATTGGGTTATTTTATAAATTTAGTTATCAGTTTCCAAGTTAACTTCCCCGTTTCCTCGTTCAAGAATTCAAAACATTCTGGCAATTTTAAAAAATGCTATTCATCTGTGAATTTTTTTTCAGAAATCTCCATCGATTTCTAAATAATTGATAAAGTTTTGGGGTACTTGTTACTTCTAATTAATCGCATTACTCTAAAATTTTATGCGACTTTCAGTTAAAAAACCAGTGTTCAATTCAGCCACTTTTCTCCGGGAGGGATTTCTGTGGCTCCGGGGAGGATTACACTTTTTTCCCACTGAAAACACAAAATTTCAAATTTTCCGGGGGGGGGGGGTAATTGATAGCTCCGGGGGTAATGACCTGCCCCTGAATTCAACACTCTAAAATGTTCCTTATAAAATTATGTCAGATATTTCCTGTGCACAAAATTTCAGCTTGCTGGAGAAGGGACCGAAAAGTCCAGGGACCGAAATGACCATGGACCGAAATGTCTCGGGACCGAAATGTCTCGGGACCGAAATGTCTCGGGACCGAAACGTCTCGGGACCGAAATGTCTCGGGACCGAAACGTCTCGGGACCGAAATGGCCAGGGACCGAAATGTCTCGGGACCGAAACGTCTCGGGACCGAAATGTCTTGGGACCGAAACGTCTCGGGACCGAAATGTCTCGGGACCGAAACGGCGGGACCGAAATGGCGGGACCGAAACGTCCTGCTACCGTCGCTGCCACTATAAGATGGTGAAATATGGTACTAATGTTTGAAGCTTCTTATTTCAACTTCATTCCTACTATTGGAACTTCAACAAGAGCTCCAAATATTGATTCAAGAATTCACCATCTTATAGTGGCAGCTATTAAGCACCAAAATTTGATTTAAACTAGGACAAAATTTTTAACAGTGCAGACGACCTTAACCACTGCGTGGAGAAGGTTGGAAATATTTAGACACATTCAAATGCTAATTTTTGTACAGACTATGAAAAATTTTAGTTGTTTTCTTTATATTATTAATTGTAATTCATTATTTTGCACTCAAGAAAACGTTCATAGTCATCACTAGTGTTGACAAGTGACTTTCGTAAAGCGGCATGTAAAAAGCTTTGGACACCACTAATACCTTACAGTTCATTTTGCTACATTTTATCACAGGTTATTCAGGCATTAGATAGGGTGAAAAAAATAAGTTTAAAATAGAGATGTACATAGTATAAAGAAAACAACTAAAATTTTTCATAGTCTGTACAAAAATTTGTGACGTTATGGGTTATGCCTACAAAATGGGACGTTATGCCTACAAAAATAGCATTTGGGGTACCCATTTATTCGGGACGTTAGTGATTAGTGAGGATCACTTCTCGAGTGCAAATGGTTAAACAGCAGGATTGAATATTTTTTTTAATTTGCTTACTTTAAATTGTGTGAAAGTGATTATCATTTAATACCCTTAATGAAAACAAAGTCTGAAATTCATATTGTAAATTTACACAATGATATGCTTAACAAAAATTACTAAATTACTTGAAGCACTCAACAATTTTATTTCAAAACAACAAAAGCACGAATGAAATTAAACGCTTTTGCTGCCATACAATATGAAGTTATCGAAGCTTGCTTTTATCATTAACACGAATTTCATAAACTATTAATGAAAAATATTTTAGTTTGCACTTTATTTATCTATAATTTTCAAAATTTTGATTTGTCAGAATATGAAAATTTAATTTTGATTCCGCTAAGGTAATTGTTTAGATAGTTGGGAATTAAAGTCGTAATTTAATAAAGTCGTCCTTCAAGTTTGCATAACGTAACTAATGGATATCTAATTGAAGAGCTTTTCAGCTGAATAGAATTCGTTTATGGAAACTACTTTAAATCCTTTGAATTGAAAATAATTATTTAAACGCTAGTAGATGAATAAAGTGTTTATTTAAATTTTCAAATAAAATGTTCTTTTCACGAAGTTATATACGAAAATATTTATTTAGATGTCAAAATTTTCCAAATTCTTTCTTTTAATTTAATTTTATGAAAATAAATCTCAAAATTTCAATCAATTATTTTTACATTTTTATGTCACATAGTTCGAGGAATCGAATCAAAGACTAAAAAGTATATTATCATATAAATAAAGTATCTTTTTATGTATATAAATTTTTCTTTATTAACAAAATATTGTTCATATTTAATAAATACCTTTAAACCCAAATATATATATATATATATATATATATATATATATATATATATATATATATATAGTATAAAATTTAATTTCAATGAAACACTTTTCTATTATTTTCCATTCAAGGATCATAAAATTAATACAAGATGAAAAATAAAACTATTTTGAGACAAGAGTTAAACTATTTACTGGATTATTTCGTACTTTGGCGTAATAGTACCTCTTTGCATTATTACACCAGAAAATTAAAAAAAAAATGTTTAAATTTTTAAATACTTTTTTTTAAGGTTTAATATTTTTAGTATTTTTTTACATACAATACGTTTATTACATAAGCACATGTTTTTATATGTATGTATTACTTAGCCAGATAGATTATTCGGCGGATTAGAAGGCAAAAATTGTTAGTTTAAAATGCTGATGTCCACAGCATTTGGGGCACCCAGCGGGACACTAGTGGTCAGTGTCAATTACCTCTCAAGTGCGAAGGGTTAAAAGACAAAAAAAAATGAAAATTACATACTTTAAATTTTGTAAAAGTGATTATCACTCTGCACTTTTAAAGTTTACTGAGATTAAAATTTATATTGTAAATTCCTGTATTGAATTACATAAGAAATTTAATAAATTACTTAAAGCACTCAACAGTATTCTTTCAAAACAGCAAAAGCACAAAACAAATTAAACACTTTTGCTGTCATAAAACTTAACAACGTGTATTTTTATCAGTATCATGATTTTCACAAATATTTATTGCAAAATACTTTAGCTTCCACTTTTCTTTATGTATGATTTTGAAAAGTGAGCATCAGGTAGTATATGAAAATCCCTTTTTGATTCTATTAATGTCATTGTTTACACATTTGAAAATTAAAATCGTAATTTAATAAAGTCTTCTATGAAAATTTCAGAGTTTGCATAACGTAACTAATGGGGATCTAATTGAAAAGCTTTACAGTTGAATTGAATTTGTTGATGGGAACTACTTTAAAATCCTTTGAATTGAAAATAACTATTTATGCACTAGTGGAAGAATAAAGTTTTTACTTAAATTTTCAAATAAAATGTTATTTTCTCGAAGTTATAAACGAAAATATTTATTTGGGAGTCAAAATTTTCCAAATGGTTTCTTTTAATTTAATCTGATGAAAGTAAATCAATCTAAAAATTTCTGCTTGAATATCAAGGGTATTAAGTAATAAACATACATTTATGGCTATATATTTAATGGACTTGATCTAAGGAAATTAAAAAAAACAATAATTTAATACACATAAAGTGTTTGTTACGAAATTTTTTTCATATTTAAAATATGCATTTAAATCCATGTAATTTATTTATTTTTTTACATTTTTGTTATAAAATTTAATTTCTATGAAATTCTATTTTAAGGCATAGAACCGGCTCTAGAGCCTTCTGAATAGGCGAACTTTAATTATAACAACCATGTATAATTAATCAATGTTGTTTGTTTTTCGAAAAAAGTGGTTTGCCTCTATAACTCAGCAAATAATAATAAAATCACTTATATTTCTTTACCTGAAATGAAAAAAGCATATTTTTAGGTCGTCTGTGTATTTAGTTTAAATGTTTCATTTTGTCACTTATACTCCTTGGCTTCTGGGGTCATCATATATCATTCACTTTTCTCTTTTGTTATATAACGGTTAATTATATACTATATATAACACATAGTCTTGTGTTGTTAGCGGCCGTTCTCATGGTACTTTAAAGACGACAACCTTCATGTACGTAACCAATTAATATTTGATTTTACATTTTTTTAAACTTTTTTTACGTTTTTGGTAAGTACAATCTGTTGAAAAAATTTATTTGCTGTTCCACATGTAACAAATTGAAAAAAAAGTTTTAAACATGTCGAATAAAGCTATTGATTTCAGTTTATATATGAAATAAAATAAAAAAAAATGCATTCTATATTGCTTAAACGAAGACAAGCATTTTTTTTTTTATTCACCGTTAAAAAAAAGGAAATTTTTTAAAATAAAGTGGGGGACACCTCCCCCATTACTTTAGGTTATCCATTAGCATTTATCTCGGAAAAAATCTGCTTACTAAAGAGTGGGGGCACCGTACACTGCTATACAACTCTCTCAACGAATTCTCTTTCTGTTTATGAAGGTGTTAATAAATATTTGTGATAACAAAGAGCATTCTTTCAAAATTACGGCTTTTCACAACTAGCGTAACCTGGGAGAGGAGTTGCGCTATTTACCCGCCTGACTGCTCTGCCAAAGGGTAATATTGTAATGTTGTTTTCTCTATAATTTATTAAAAATATTAAAAAAAGATGTTTTTTCCAACCTGATATAAAATACGTTATTAGCATCGGTGTATAATCTTTGGTTGCATCAATCCTAACTTAATTTTTCAGAACTGGTTTTTATTTGTGGAATTATACTAATTTAAATATTGCTTGTTGCAGTGAAACCTGCAGCTTAGTGTGTGAAAAAACCAGCCGACTTCAGTCAGGAGTTTAAGGAATCTTCCTAGACCATCCCAAACATTTTTAATTGTATTGAGGTCCAGAGAACTCGAGGGCCATTTTAAACGGTGCGACGAATATCCTCTTTAAGAAAATCATCAATAATGTGAGTTCTGTATGACTTAGAAATGTGCGATGACAGTACCTACATCAAAGATGTGCAAGGGTGTATGACGGCCAAGCCTTAATGCGGCCCAGATAACGATTTCTTTGGAACCAAATCTATCGATTTATTTTACACAGGGATAATGATAGCAAGGTCCATGTTCTCTCCCTTGAACATTGGATGAGAAACACTCTACGCGGTTATTCACTACACATTATTGAACAGAATACCGCCCCCCCCCCCATTAATGATGTTTCCAAGGCTCCACAACAAGCACACTCTCCTTTTGGATGCAGTAAATGAGATACACATGATTCGACGCCAGGCATTAGGGATGAAGTCTCTGACATCTATATAAGGTTGTTCAGGGGTTGCTTTAAGCCTAGAGTTCATGCTTATGGGAGATAATGCGGAACAACACAGAGCTCACATTGTTGCTGATTTTCTTGAAGAACAGGATGTTAGCTGTATGAATTGGCTCTCAAGATCTCCGGACCTCAATCATATGGAACATGTTTGGGATAGTCTAGGAAAAGCCATTCTACAGCGAAACCTCTCCCCACTCTCCCACTCTCCGCTCATAAACAGTATGTGAGACTTCGGTGAGGTATCTACAGTAGGGCACGGTATATTACACTCCATAGTTTACAGACATTTTTTGGGATAAACTTTTTATCTCTGATTCGTGATTTAACACTTCTTGATATACATGGTATCTTAATTCACAATTATAATATTTTCCAAGTTGTTATGACGCTATATTCTTTCTCCCATCCTAATATAACACTGTGCCAAATTCCATGGCAACACAGTGAACAACTCATGAGATTTCACGGAATTTATGTTTGTGAAATCAATTTTGAACGTAAGCGTATTTGTGATTATAATAATATTAATAAATGTCGAACGATAAATTTTGTATTTTATAATTTTTTTCATGATCATATACACTTAAATATTGTTGTATAATAACGTAAATATATCTTCTTATTACTAATCATGTTGTATATATTATAAACATTTTCTCATTTTTACAGAGATCAGAAAAAGTTTAGGCAATGATCGAATGTGTACTAAAAAATAAGCAAAGAATTCTTTTGTTTGAACTGTCACATATTACTTGTGACTTATCCTTTAATCATAAACCGTTTATTTTAAGTTATATAAGTTACTAAATTTACAATGATAAAAAAAAGAAATTTAACATTGTGGCAAAAGTATAGACAGTCTGTATATTTACAAGAATAAAAACCATAAATTAAAATGGAACTGAAACCAAATTCTCTGCAATTAGTAAAACAATATGACTTTTCATCAAAGAAACGAAATCCTGCATCACTTAGGTGTCTATATCGTACCAAACAAGTTCAACAGCAGCTCGAAGCTCATTAACAAAAAAGTCGGAAGAGTATCGTCGAAAATTAGCGTAAAACATGCGAGATATGATACCACAAATATTTTCGATTGGTTCCGGATCAAGGATACACGCCGGCCAACCAAAAAAGGAATATTTCCAGAGTTAAACAACTATAAAATTTGTATGTGACATGAATAAGAATATTTTCTTGCTAAAATACATACTCTGGACCAACTAAAATTTCACTAAATGACTGTAACTTGTTCCCCAATGTATGTATATAGCCTTGTGCAGTTTGGCAACCATCGAGGAAACCCAAAGATTAAACAGCATTAAGTAAAATGAAGACGAAATCATTAGAGTCCAAGTCATCATCCAAGAGTCACCTCTTTGTTGATGACTAAGGAAAGTCCAAGACTCTTTACGCAAGTCGTACCAATAGCATGCGCAACCATCTGAACCCTCTAAATTTCGCTATGTTTACCTTGCTGAATTTCACAGTACACCACTTAGTTTCATACCATATATGTTTGAAAGCCCACAGTATTCTCATCATTTTATAATGAGATTGTGAAGCTGGTTGTTTTATCATTTTCCTGTAAACTAATTTTTCCCTTTCTTTAATTAATCTACGAATCGTTTCCTTTGACACAGAAAGTCCTGCCTCATTTTTATTGTGACTAGAAATCATCCTTTGTGTAAATGCCAGTTTATGGATCCTTATTTTTACTAGTTTTCTGGTCACACGAGGCCTTACAGATCTATGTTTAGCTTTAAGAAAGTCACCTGTAGACAATACTTGATAGACAGACTTTTTTGAAAGATTAAAATTGCTGAAATTTATGCTATACTCTTCCCATTAAATTTCAGCTTTCATACTTCAATTACTTCATCTGTCCAAATATTTGTAGCTCGCAGCATTTTTAAAAACAGATGCTATTGAGAGAAAAACTTCTATACTTCATGCATTAGACGTGTTAAGTTTGAAATTTACATTTTTCTATGAACAGTTGCCAAAGAAAGTGTTTGAACTTTTGCAGTATGCGAATTTCACTTTTTTGAGTTAAATATTATCTTATGATAAAGCATTATCTTACGATAAACCATTATTTCCTTCCTAAAATGTTTAATACATATTTAAAATATGTATAGCCATTTGTATAAGCCAAGAGTTCGTATTTTTTATTTAAAAGTTAAATATCACCAGTGTCTAAACTTTTTTGACCACTGTACGCTGATTTTTTACAATAAGTTAAATAATTGTCAGGGTTCGTACGATTTAAGGATCTTTTACCAGGATGTTTGTAAAGTAATATTTCTTTTATTTAATGATAATGTTTTATTTTAAGACATAGCAATCAGCACTTTACGAATTTTCTGGTGCGAAACCTCCTAAAAGCCCAGGAATCCCCTGATGCGTACGAATTCTGATTATGGTCAGGTGATAATTTCCTTATTCTATATATTGTTTTCTTTTATTAATATTTACAGATAAATATTACAGTTTCAGCGAACATTAGTCTGCCAAAATATGAATCAAAAAGGATTTAAGAATAATAAGATTTAAAATAATTTTATATAAAATATATTATGTATAACAATTTACTTATAAAGATTTACATATGATATTAATTAAGTATTATTATATTTTCTAAAGTGAAAATTTCACTGACATAGATTTAGAAAGTTTATCAAGACCTGATCAAAAACATAAATATTTATTCAATGTAGGTTTCTAAGACTGCAGAAATGCATTATTTATGTAAATATATATGGATTCAAAACTAATATTTCCTTTACAATAACAGACAACAGAAAACGCATTTCATATGATAATTTCTCGAATGCATTTTGAAATTTAATTTTTGTCTTTATAAATATATAATAAAATACAAGAAAATGTATAGAACATGTATAAATATATTAAAATATAAAACGGAATTAAACGAAATCGGATTGACACTGAATTGTTATTCATTTTATATTGTTCATAAGCTAAGTCATGAAACAGCATTTATAGGAGTTTACTAATTTACATTGCTTTAAAGATTTATGCTTCTGATACAATATGAATTAAATTTATATTTTTGAGCTTTCAATAATAATAATAAAAAACAAATACCTATATGCAGCTTTCATATTTTTATAGTAAATTTATTTTAACTACTAAAATATTTCTCTCACTATCTTTATCCCTTTAACACCTAATCCGCCCGTATGCGGCTCTGTGGGTTAAGACCTGTTTGAGGCGCTCTCGGGCGGATGTCGAAAAATAAGGGGTGAGAGGTATATAAAGAGATTCCTTCTTCCCTGAGCTGTGTGGGGTTTTTAGCTATTGTGGCCGGTCGCTTTGTCCGATGACAGTGATGGAATGCTTAATAATTGCTTGCATGTTTGTCATTACTTCTTTTATCACCTAAAGTGGTTCTACTCAAATAACACGAGCCGGCTTTTTTGCTTTTATACTCATCTTAGTTTTGATATGGTTGTTTGTATAGATTTTGAAATTTTTACTTACATTTTATTTTAGAATGCGTAAAAGAAAAATACTTATACTCAATTAGAAATCGATGAAGTCTTATTTGGATCTGATGATAATGACAGTTATATGGAAAGTAAAGATGTTGGATGGCGCATAGAAGCAAATTTAAATTGTTCTTTTATTAATAATCATGCTTCCGATGAAGAAATTATAAATGATATAATGGAAGAGAAAAATGATTATTTTGCAAAAGCGGATGGTGATAATTTGGTATTAAATGAAGTCGTCGCTAATGAAGATATAAACATAAAAACCAAACTGTGATATAATTAATGAGGAAAACATTTTATTTAGTTCGCAGGAAATTTTGAAGAGAAACTATTAAATTATTGCTCTAAAATGTTAAAAACATGTTGCATCTACATATAATTCTTAGTAAATAAATTATTAAAGTAGTATATATAGTAATAAGTAAATTATTATAACAGTATATATAGTAATAAGTAAATTATTATAATATTATATATAGTAATAAGTAAATTATTATAATGAAATATATTTAACCCTTTTACATAAAAATAATCTAGTTTCAAGAAACGAAGTCATTCTACAAGATATTAACTTGAAACGATCAATGATTAATGTGAATATTTTAGAACTTTTTCCTTCAAACATTTTAAAACTTTTTTTAATTCGAATTTCAACAAGTTTATGCTTGTGCAATATTTTGTTATTAAAATTTCATGTTATAACCTTTTTATAAATAATTTAATAAAATCAACTTTTAAACACACAGAAATAATTAGATAAATTCTGAAAAGAAGTTTAATAATTTTGAATGAATAAATAAATAATATTTTATTTTGAATAAATAAAATAAATAAAAATAAAAATTTTAATTTTAACATTGCGTGAAAAATCTTCCCTCCCCCCTCACACACACATCTTCATCTATGAGTAAAAACTTGGAAACATCACAATAATATTTTAAATTACAATTTACATTTACAAATTAAAAAAAATGACATTTTAATAGCAAGATTGCTGAAACTAAAATACAGATGATAAACCAAGGTGAATAATTAAACACATACATTAGTCACAAGTGATAAACACAGGAGATGACAAGCAGAAATTTCTTTTCTTTTTTTCCTCTCAGCACATAAAAATGTTTAGATCAATATTTGGTGATTGAATGTGCGACCACCTCTGCCCATTACTGCACACTCAGTACTCTACCCTGTACTTTCTCTCTCGGAGCTATAATCCTCCCCCCCCCCCAAAAAAAAAAAATGTCGAAATTCTTCTTTGATTACCAGTCTTTTTACTTTCATGGGAATTAAAGTCGTTTTCTAAAAAAAAAAAAAAAAAAAAAAAAAAAAAAAAAAAAAAAAAAAAAAAAACTTTTTTTCTCAAAAAGATGAAGTTTTACACATTTAAGGACCCATTTTTAAACATAAAAGCGCGACAACTGAAGACATCATTATTAAACAATTTGCAATAAAACAGTTTTTTTTTTCAATTGCTGATATAAAATTACATTGAGTCTGTAACATATTGTTGTTTCATGTCGATAGCTTTTTTTTTTCTTTCCAGCGAAATAGCGTCAGGAAATACAATTCCAAGCGCCCACTTGAGCAGTATTTAAAAAAATAAAAATAATGTCATTGCAAATAATTTTAAAAAACTGTCCGATTACATACATTTTTAATAAGAGCACCTGCAATTTCATCCGTATAGAACAAAAGTGGGTTTGGAAATATGCCAGAAATAGCCAGCTTTGTTTGTGTTTATGACGACCAATTTCTACACTTGAGATATAGGCCCAAAGGGAGGGATGCCCTCAGTCGGGATCTTTCTAAGGGAACCTAGCCCGTATTTACGCAAGCAAATCCACGTTTCAAAGAAAACCACGAAAAACTCCGAACGGTATGGCCGACGGCCACGATTGGGCTCGAACCCAGCACCTGCCTTCAACTAGTTTCGGTTTGGTTTGGTTTGGTTCATTTTTATCGTCCTATTATCTACGCTAGGGATATAGGACCAGGGGGGAGTGCCCTCCGTGGGGGTCTTTCTAAGGGAACCTAACCCGTATTTACGCAAGGTTCGAAGAAAACCACGAAAACTCCGAACGGTTAGGCCGACAGCCGCGATTGGGTTCGAACCCAGCACCTGCAGTCTACCAGTTAAGAGATCCGTACCTCTCGGCCACTGGTGGGGCAACTAGTTTCGGAGGCAGAGCCTCTCGGCCACTGGTGGGGCAGTAACCAGATTTCATTTGATAACACGCCTAACAATCTCTGTGGTTGCACCCCACCATATACCGACATCTTCAAAATAAATAAATAAATAAATAAATAAAATGTTTCCAAAATTATTTCAAATAGATTTTAATTAATAAAAAATATATATATTATGTTTTACATTTTTATCCTTATTTACTGCCCACGAGTGCAAAATATGCATTTAAAAATATTTTTACATATGTTCGTGGGAAGAAATAAATTAAGTCCTTTAAAACAGGTGCAATCTGATCACATATTTAGTGTTATCCCTGAGCTCCAAAGACAATTGCGGCAAGTTCTTTTTTATATGCCTTCTCTACAAAAGTGTTATTCCTGATTACGTAACCTCTTTTCTGGGTGCAGCATGCTGCACTACTTTTGTAAAATAAATCATGCATTAAAGGAAAGTCATTGCTACATATTGCTTAAAACTTTCTTTATCTATAAAATTACAACAATTTTGAAATTTGGAACCAAAAAATACAATTTAGGCAACACGCAGTTGAAATAAAATGTTTTTTTTTTTTTTTTTTTTTTAAAGTTTTTTGCAATTGAATAGACATTATTATTATTATTTACTCTCAGATTTAATTTTTTTAATTATATATTGAAGAATTTAACGTAAAAGATTGCTGATATCATTTTGATAAACTAGGGTCATTTTTTTTTCATTTTCTTTTCTGATATCTTTGCTGTCACCTCCGTCCCTTCTCCTGGAAAAAAAAAAAAAAAAAAAAAAAAAAAAAGAAAGAAAGAAAGAAAGAAAGAAAACTGACTGTATCCTAAAAATTACTTTGAATTACAGCTTAAATTTATAGCTTCGATTCAGATTTTACTTTTAAATTGTTATTTCTTTGTCGTATTAATTTACTAGATTTAATTTTAACAAAAGAAACAGCTCACTTTTTAAAAGAAACTCAGCTATTATCCAAGTCAGCACCGATTCACCAATCAACAATCAAGTTTTTCAGAATTTATTATTCGTCAAAATCAGTTTGTCGATAAGAAATAATTTAATGAACTTTTTATTTTATTTTTTAAATGAACAAGCTTTTGAAGTGAAACTTTTATTTTATTACTTATCTTTATTAATTTTAAAATGAAAGCATTTTTCCAAATTTCTAAAAAGTTATCGATTTGATTATAATCAAGAATTTTGTAATACAGATTTTCCTTGACATAAGTTTATTAGAAAATATTTTAAGCTAGTATCACATGCGAAGAAATAGAATTTTTTAAAATCCTATTTAGAAACTGTAAATCGACTCTATTCTTTTCCTTTTTTCCACTGGAAGCAGATGATCGTTTGAAAAATTTTGTAAAAAAAATTCGCGTTTTCTATCAAATTTCTTTAAGCGACAGCCCGGTAAATCTCATCATCAGAAAACAATCGCTTATAACTCAAGATCCAATTTATTTATCAAAACTTTAAAGACACCTATTCGAATAGAAAAAAAAAATTCAATTGTCATTCCTCAATATTTCATGACATTTATAAATTAGTCAGTAAATGTGTCAGAAAGTATCCAGTTCTTAAATTGACACTTTTCTCCCCATGTCCCCTGGAATATTAATAATCAACAAATTTAGAGCCTAAATTTATTACAAAATAAGGAAAACCGGAAAAACATTTAAGTTTTTGCTGTCTGTTCTCTAAATACAGTTGTCTGAGCTCTTAAAAAATTTTATTCATATTTTTGTAACTCTTTTAATCATCCTTGAAATACAAGGTGTTTTAATCATCCTTGTAAATTTAAATCCAATTAGAAATTTTCACTTTTTCAATAATTTTTTATATGTTTGTCCTAATATGAATCCCTTTAAAACTTCTATACGTAAAGTTTTAATTAAGAGGTTAATTTATACACTCCCTCTTTCTCACATTTCAAAAGCTACTCTTGAAAAAAAATTTCGTAAAATTTCAGAAACCGTAGCCATTATACTTAGTCTATTTATGTAATGGTTTGAAAGAATCTATAGGTAAAATTCTTACAAACCCCTTCCCCCCTTCCACAATCAAACCCCTAATGAATATCTTTTTCCAGACAACAAACAATTTTTAATACACAGCATCTATTCGTTATGACTCGTTATGATCATTCTAAAAATGATGTTTATTATTATTATTAATTTAAATGTAGAATTTGTCTTTAAATTTTTAGTCTTTGAAAATATCATTTTCCAAATAGTCATTGTAATTTGTTAAATTACATTTTTTTAAAAATTTTCGAATGATAAAATAAAATAATTCTTTGATACTGGGATTAAAAGTCATAGTTTATGATATTATTTTCTTTCTTAAATCTTTGAGATTCTCATGGCACACCTCAATGAAAAATCGTACTATTACTATTTATACATATTTTTCAGGAAATTTATCGAAAATAGGAAAGTGCTAAACTTCACCAGTTATGCTTGTAAATTCTAATATTCATCACGTGTAAATGAGGTTTTTTTTTTCTACTAGATTTAAAATATAGTGGAAATACATTAAAAAAACTTTCAGGATCGATATGCGATTGTATAACATGTGCATTGCACAAGTCACTCCATTACCTGTCACAAAGGGAATGTCATTTCAAGAGTCAAGTATTTTTTTCTTTTCAAGTCATTCAAAAAAGCCTAAGTTTGCTTATGATTATAGAGCAGACCCACCCCAACTTAATAAGACCTAAACAATCCCAAGAACGGGATGAAATATAACACCAATTGAACTGTAAAGTAAATGGCTGGTTTGAGTGGCATGATGAATTACTTTCCTACAGTTCAGTCCTTTGTAAACAGTTTGAAAAAAAAGGCTCGCGCCCGCCAAGTGCATTATCCTACTTTTTTGTCATTATTTCAGGAGGAAAAATCAGAAACAGAGACATGACAAAGCTGTAAAAGGTGTCAAGTTAGGTACGAACTTCGACAGCATTGTAAAAATGATGCAGGGCCTGATTACGCTTTATGTAAAGCGATAGACAGGTTTTGTAAACATATACAAAAAAACATATATATATGTATATATTACGTGCTTAAAATTAGGTATTTTGATAACAATTGACATGTCAAACCCAATACTTTTAAGCACACACACACACAATATATATATATATATATATATATAGTATATCTTTGAAAAAATGCTGTCGAAGCATTCTGAATGAAATTTCCGGAAGCAATAGCACAGGGAAGGAATTTGCATTCACGTGACAAGAATATTTTACATTTTGATAAGTAATTTATTTATTAAAAATGGAAAATTCTGTTCAATTCAGAATTTCTTCAATGGTCAGGCCTGTGAATTTTATGCTTTTATAGTTAAATATGAGTCAGAAAATGTGTTAGAAAGTTTCACGTCGAGCAGTGAATTTGAGAATCATTTAAAGGTATATATTTCTAAAAATTCCGTTAACAGAAGTTCATTATAGATATTAATATTTTTTGAAGAAAAATTGCCTGCCCAGATCTCCCTGAGAAAACTAAATCCAATTTCGGCCGGCTCGATTATGTAGAAAAAAAAAATGCAAGCCTGATATCGGCTCGGCACGGGTCTGCTAAAAAGAAAAAAAAAAAAAAAAAAAAAAAAAATGCGGTCTCAGACATCATTTAACTGTTCGATATCAATATCTACACTGGATATATTCCCCATTTCTTCAAAGATGTTGTCAAACATCTTTACGCACATTTTTACTTATTCTAGCGAAAGCCAAATTTTTTTTGAAAATGACTCGTATTTTTATCGGCTCCGCTTAAATTTTTATATCGGGTTATTTGGTCCGCTTAATGTTTTTTACTGGCCCGATTTGACAGGCCCATCCCGTTTGAAAGTATGAACCAATTTTGCCAGATAGGGGCCATGGGACAAGTCCGGGCTCATGAGACCACTAGAAAAGGCTTAATTTGATTTTTTAATCATCTAATAAAATTACTATGACATTTTATTTTAAGTTTCCTAATTTAAATATATTCTATCAATACATGGCTGTACCTTTATTAAGTGTATTTTTTTTTTTTAAATAAACATTTTAAATATACTTTAGGAGAAATAAAGTACATAAACAAATGTGTTGTTTGATCTGTTCCCTCATAAGAAATTTGCACTTACATACTATGATTTTAGTAGTTTTTTCAATGCACTATAATTTTTTCAAACACCAAAAGTAGCCTCTAAGCTGTATTAGCTATTAATGAAAGAAGTTTTTGCGTCTACATCTTTTGAGTAATTAAATTAACTTATATTATATATACATGAAATTGAGAGATTAAATCCTCAAGAATCTGATAAAGTTAAATCAAACACTCCTACGTTACAATGACCTTAGAAACCGCATAAGATGTTAAAACTTCCTTGGTCTGTTTTTCTGTGTAGAAAACTGTGCCAACGTAATACAAATCCTAAGAATTGAAAGAAACAACTGTATATATATTATACAACTGTTTCAAGACTTAATATATTAATAAAATTATAAAAATAACGTATGTATCATATGTATGTAAACATATGTATCATACAACTGTTTCAAGACTTAATATATTAATAAAATTATAAAAATAAAAATAACATTGTTTCATATTTTAGCATAAGTTTATTCTAGAATTAACACTCTAAACAAATAATTATAGTACTATCACTGAGGTGGAATCAGACATAAATGAGAAGTCATTATCCGTATCTTTCCTCAGTTGGTTCCGATACTTACCTGGAGAAAAGTATGGGGGGAGAGAGAAATCCATCAAATTGACATTTCAGTCACGCCTCTTTCTCTTACAAGCTAGAAAACAGAAACGGGCGCGTTCATCTTCCTAAAATGATGCTTTGAAAGGCTAGGATTTAAAGGTAGAAATTGTTTCGCCTCCCTTAGGTGTTAAAGAGTTATATATGAACAAGCATGTGGAAATTAATGACTGGACGCATACAATTTTAGATATTTTGTAGAAGTATTAAATATATACTTGTCAGATTCTTCTCGTATTATATGATTATAATGAATATTTTAAAACCTCATATTTTTTATGATGATTTGATAAGGATAAAAATTAGGGATAAACAAAAATTCAAAGAAAAATAATAATAATTGAGATCACCTTGTAAAATATATACACGAACTAATCTATCACTATGACATGCAGAAATAAGGATATTCTATAATATGTATATTTGTTTGTCTAAGAATTGAACGTATATTTATTAAGATATAGCGATTTTCTTCTGTTAACGAGTTTTTTGCTTATATCATGCAGGATATTTCAGCAAAATTTAACAACACTTTCAGATTTCATGGAAAAATATAGTAGAAATAATATAGTGCTATTGGATTATAAATATATATAACATCTTGGGAAATATGAAGTTTAGTATGATATTTCTTTATCAGTGCACGCGTGAACAACAACAAAGTTTTTCTGTTTCATGATCTAATAATTAGTTCAATGAAGCAACTCAAATATCGTAAAAATTTAGAAAGATATAGTCAATAAAGTGAGATGATTTTTAATTCCTGTCTCAAATCAACTAAATTATAAGAGGTTTTTTTTCTAAATATACATTTTTATTAATTTATTTTCAGCAAAGGAGTGACTATTTTATGAATGTGAACATGTGGATTCCGAACAAATGCTTCGATTTTGGTACTTCTTTTTTCTTCTTAAAACAGTTTCGTTCTAGTGATTTTCTAAAAATGACTAAAGCAAAAATAAAAATTTACGATAAAAAATATTAACAAATTATGGAAAATGTCCTAACATTTAGCTACTTTTAGAGACTAAATACAAATCTGCTTTGCTTCATAGATTTCTTGATACATTTATGAAAAAAATATATTTGTTATCTTTCGCTTATGCGCATATAAAAATATTTCCTAAGCATGCACTTATTGCATCAAATTTTTAATATTTTTTCTATTTTAACTGCACTATATTATTTCTATTGTATTTCCAACTTTCCTGAATCTGAGTTAATTTTTTTAATTATAACTACATAATATAACAATAAACATAATTTATATTTTTATTTGAAAAGTAGCTATATTCATATCAAGAAGCACGATAGTTTAGCGTTTGCGTTTTCTAGCTTAGTATTTTTTAAACCAAGCCAGAATAAAAAATACTATAACCATCCATAGTACTAATCTTACTCAAATAATTACATATTTTGCACAATATCCATGTATTAGTCGAAATGTAACTATACTTCATTTTGTGCATTTTATTTCATTTGGTAAATATTTATAAAAATATTATCATTATTATTAATAAAATATTATGATTTTTGTTTGTGTTTTTCTTAGAACTCTAATAATCATTTTTATCAAATCAACATTGATAAATGTGATGTAAAACATATTTTCATCACCCAGAATTTCCAGAAAAAATCACCAACTAATTTATAAAATCTTTTTAAAAATGTCAAAAATTGAACATGCCTCATCATTAATGACTATATAGAGTACGTGTTTGTGGTAACAGATACTCACAAAGAGAAGGCCAACTTGATAAAGATTTTGATTATTTTAATATATGTTGTAAGGTAGAGACTATTTAGCCTCAGGTTCAATGTATTTTATACATCGCTCCTTAGTTCTTGAGAAGCAGAGGGTCAAATATTATCACAGAATTTAAATACTTATTTTGAACAAAGGGCATGGCTGATCTTAACTTAGTATAGCGTTAGCTCGTTCATCTGCTTCCGTGGGTTCGACATCATGACATGCTGCTTTCATTTTTTCTCTCTTTTTTTAAATAAATGTACTTGTAATTGGATAATCTCATTGTTAATTAAAAGATGTAAAATTTTATATCAATTCAACTTTAACCTATTTACTTTTTTTTTTATTTGCGATTAAGAAGTTGTATAAAACATCTTAAAATGTGTTAAAATAGTTAGATTAAAAAGAAAAAAACATTTTAAATTACATTTCATACATTCATTATCGATGCAATGATATTATGCAATTGTGTTATTTCGTGATTTTAAAGAAATATCATTTATGTATTTCTTTAACAAGAAAAGTCAATACGATGATAATAATTATATTAAAATAAGCATAGTTATTATTATTGGTACTACTAAGTTAGACCGTCGACCAAAAAATTATCGCCAAACTAGAAGATTAAATGCCAATAATGGATGATCGTGAATGTCACATTCAATAACATTAAATACGATTAACGTGTTTAAAATGTCATTTAGTGATTTTTACTTCGACTTTTTATTTGTATTTTTTTTACTATTTTACTAATTATTTGTTTTTTTTGTTATTTAAAATGAAAATTATGTCAATATGAGTAATTTGGCTATTAGTTTGGCGAAATTGGTGGACGGGATAACAGAGTAGTACCTTATTATTATTATTATTATTATTATTATTATTATTATTTTCAAATTAAAGATTTTACAATTTTGTAATATTTATGCTTGTCCCTTGAATTATTTTGTTTACATATTTATCTCCTTCCTACTTTTTTTTTTATATTACTTGAATATATTTTATTTTATCATAAATGTATTGCACAACAACAGATTTTGTAACGAGCTTGGAATTATTATTATTCAATAATAAATCTGTTTATGTGATGCAAAAAATTGGTTTAAAAACAAAAAATGCTAAATTAAAGTTTAAATATGGTAACATTGTTGCTAAGGTACGATAATAAGATTTTTAAATAACAATTATATGTATACTTATAAAACGAAAAATGAGGTATAACCAAATGTAACGCGACCAGGTATAGAAGCAGGATTTGTTGAGCAACGAGCTAACCTTACACAAATTGAGCTACGATCAAATATCCCCTTTCTTTCCGATGCAAGTATTTAAGTTGTATCATAATATTAGACCCTCTGTTTTTCAAGAGAGCAGCGTTGTACAAAATTCACTGAACCTAAGTCTTATGGGTATATTAAGGTTAGCCCTATTCTTGTCAGACCGTAATAAATGGAAAAAATTTGAAGTGAGTCAGAAATAGTTGCTTTTCAACGAAAAATGTACTATATTGTAGAATTATTATGCACACCATTGATTATTTTAACAAAAAAATATTATATCTTTTACTCATTAAAGACCAATCGACCAGGTATCCTTAACTTAAATTTAGGGGATTACCTTCTGCCGCTCTGTCCCAACAGAAAATTAACGTTACATGTGGCGTTATAAATAGGACTTAAATAAACATTATCCCCGTGCTCTTCTCTATTGAGAAAGCAGAAAGTGAAAGTATTTGTGGGTTTATTGAAACAAAACAGAGTTTGATTTAACTCTATTTTCTAATTTCTTCTATCAATCTCATCAAATGTCATTTCATAAGTTTTTGACATTATGTGGAGGGCTATACCCCTTCTGTTGTCATGTCATTTCGAAATATTCACTTTCAATCTGTCCATGTTTCTTTATTTTTAACAAGAGGCGCTGTTATACATTTGTAGTGCATTACAGAATCTCCAAACAGGAAATGTTAAATTAACATGCGTTTTAAAGAATAAATATGTAGTACATATTACATAATTGTTTGCTATAATGTTCAAGATTGAGAATTGCATAACTGTTCATCCTATAATTGCATTTCAGTCTTTTATTTTCTGCAATATATGTGTTATGGAATTATAATTTTCATTAATTTTAATAATTAGATAAACATCCGACACCTAAACGAAATTCTTTACTAAAACAATACATGTCCTATACACTTTTTAGTTTTGTTTTTATCTTATAAATATATTTTAGCAGAGAATTAAAGAGAAGCACTACATTTAAGACTCGTTACAGCTACATTTTCTCTCTCATTTGAAATAATGAGCATTACCGGCATCTGCAATGAGAAACAATTCCCAAAGGACTTTCTTAGTCTCTGGTTTTTACAACTGGAAAAATTAAAGGTAAGTAAGAAATAATGTTTTCTACTATATAGCAATAAAGTTAGCCCTGTGTTTCAGATACTTTTAATGTTAAAGGACACAACTTAAGGGATCAATATTCTCTATATATTCTTTGAGATACTTAGGAAGACATACTTATCCTAAGTAATTTTGTATATTAGGTTAATTGGAGAAATATATAAAGAAAATTAAGAATCATTTTTCATGTTAGATGATATTTTTAAATCAGTTTAATAGAAGGATGTTCTTAATGTCTTATTTTAAAAAGGTAAGCATAATTATTCTCATTGATTTATGAATATATATTAATTTGAGGACTGTATAAGGATAATTAAGGAATAATTTTTATGTTAGATGATAAGAATACCGAAGAATGTAAGTCTTATAAGAATAAGAGATTAAAGAATATTATGTTAATCGTGAAGCTATTATTAATGATAAATGACTGCACAATGCTCATTGAAGTTTGGGAAAACATTTTTAATTCTGCCATATAATTGATTTTTTGTTTTTATTAATGTTAATTTAATATGTATTTATTTTTTTATTTATCCACTAGCTGACCCCCCGGCGTTGCCCGGGTCCGTATTAACAATAGTAAACAAACTTGAAATTTGTATGATTTTATCATTAACTCGTTACATGCAGAAATATATTGTCTGAAATACGTAGCCATTGATTGTGTGAAAAACAACAACTAATATTAAACTTTAAAAATACTCAAAATGAGCAATGAAAAACGCGGGAGGGAAAATGTATCCAACGCTTGCATGATTTTCGTGTTAAAAAGTTGATATTTACCCATAAAAATCACTGTTAAGTCACGTAACTAATTATTATTTTCACATACAAATCCCAAGTGAAATATTTTGAATTTCAAACTAATTATATCACTCTTAAAACCGACTATATCATGAATGAAATCGATACACGATGGTAGCTAAAAGATTGGTATATAGTATTATAATTTCAGAGCTATTTAACAAAAGTATGTGTTATTTTTAATCAAATCTTGCGTAATGTGCACTCTGTGTATAAATTCCTAACCTTAAACTCTTGTACCGTAACCAGATCTGTCTGTAACGTAACAGCGACTTAACAGTACCCTGCCGTAAATTAAATATAACAGAAATGTAACCTAGCCTTCACTTTATTGCAACATATCCTTATTCTAACCATAACATAAATGCAATTTAACTTTAACCTAACTTTAACCTAAATAAATAATAGAAAAAAAACATTTAAAAAAATTACTATTTCTTCGTAAAATATGCTTCAGCTGTAATTCATTTCTTTCAATTCGTTTTATTAATATAAAATTCCTTCCTCGTGTTTTTGTTTGAGACATTAAAATTTCAGCGATAAATGGTTTAATATTGCAAACCTTTTTTTCGGTTTACTTCGCCTCCACCTATCTTTTTCTCCATGGTGTACAACAGCTGTGATTAAAAAAAAAATCCACATTTAAACTGACAGTTTGCCAGTCTATGATTTTTAAAGGTCTGTCCCAACTTTTTTAATTATTTCTGCGAAAATTTTATGCAACCAATCAACCATAAGAAAATTAAAAGGGAAAAAAAGCGAAAAAAGGCGATTTTTTATGAGAGTGAGCTTTGGAATTTAATTAATTACTCAGTTAATAAATATAATTTTGAAATTCTGAGCTTCAGGTGCATCAGGAGAGATATTGGGCTACTCTGAAAAAAATTTTGAGCTTCGTACGGGCTGTAGATTTTGCTAGCCATCGCAGACACACAGACACACACACAGACAGACAGAGCGTTTTGTTCTTTTATTAGTATAGATTACTTATTTAACACTTTTATTTTATTTCATGCGTTGCCATGGTTTTTTATATGTATGTGTTTTCCATTCATTCTTATTTATCTCTAAATATATTTTATTTTTGTGCATTTATTTATTTATTTGTTTTTGAATTTATTTTCATATTCCACTTTCTATTCTGTGTTCTTGTGTTTCTATTATATTCTGATGTGAATGGCCGACTTTTTTTAAAGATTTCCTATTGGTTATTGGCTTCTAGTATCATATCGCCTGTTTCTTCAATTTATATCATTTATCTTATTTTTAATTTTAGTTTTGCTATTGCTTTCATTGCATTATAACGTATTCTTTGCATCTGACTTAAAAAAAAATAAGGTATTTCAAATGTCCTGGCTAGTGCATTTAAAACTGTTTTATTGTGTTTTCATAAAATTCTTTAGTTTTTATTTATATGAATCTCATATTGTTTTAATTGATTTTAAGATATTTGATTTTATATTCTCTACACATTTGAATAAACTTCTCAATGAATCATGCTCATTCTTAGTGATTCTATATTTAAATTAATTTCAGAATTGGATAAAGAAAATTAAAAGATTTTTGTTTTCTTGTTAAATTATATTTTCTTGAATCCGTTTAATACAACAATGTACTTAATGTCATTTTAAATAGGTAGGCATGATGATTGTCATGGATTATGTATATACATTAATTGGGTACTTGTAAAGGAAAACAAAGAGTTTATTATTAAGTTATACGCAATGTAAATCATATTATGTCTTAAATGTTCGTAAGAGGATAATCTTTTATATATTTTAGTTATAAGAATCTACCTTTCTATAGATAATTTTAAAGACATACTCATTCTGAGTGTATATGTGTTTACAATAATTGAAGAATTGTATAAAAAAATATTGAGAGACCATTTTTATCAGATGATGTTTCGCGAATCAATTTAATAGATGAATAATGTTATATACATATACACACACATATATATATATATACAGGGCGATTCTAAATTATTTTTACAATAAAAGAGGGGTGATAGTACACATCAAGACAAACAATATTAAATAGGAAACCAAGGGTCCAAACGTTTTTCAAAGGAGATAGACGCCATTAAACTTTAGAGTCCAAAATTTCAAATAAACATAAAAAAACGTAAAAATTGGTGGATTGATTTGCGGTTTTCACTAAAACTATTCTTTATGGCGGTATTTTATTGAAAATGAATTATGAAGATAAGTTTCGAAAAATGTGCATAACATTAAATGTATCGTAAGCTTAGACTTAAACTTAAATTTTGAGCTCAAAATCTGAATAGCTGGGAGTAGTTATGAAATAATTATAAAAAACGGAAAAATTGGTCGATTGATTTGCGGTTTAAAATAAAACTATTCTTTAAGTCAGTATCTTCTTAAAAATAAATTTTCAAGATAAATTAAAAAAATTCCGTTAGAGGGCGCGTTAAACTTCAGAATAATCAACAACTAATTTTAACCGTTATTTTTTGTCTGTAATTAAATGCTTGCAAAAGCTTATTAAATGTTTTCTTAATCTTAGATTTAAACTTAAATTTTAAACTCAAATTCTGAATCATTGAGAGGGCTTAAGGAGCGCAAACTGAAGTGTGTTCAGGAGTCGAAATTTAACCCTCTCCCCCCTCACCTCGAACACAGTTCAATTTTGCGCTATTTAAACACACCCAATAATTCAGAATTTGAGCTTGAAAATTAAGTCTAAGCATTTGAAAGCATTTAATGAGATAACGGTTAAAAATAGTTTTACGCTACTCCAGAGTCTAAGGCGCCCTCTATCGGCATTTGTGAAAAATATTTTTAAAAGTATCTTTAAGAAAACACTGACTTAAAGAGTAGTTTTAGCGAAAACCGCAAACGAAAAGATTATTTTTTCCGTTTTTATAATCATTTGAAATTTGAATCCTCTGAACACAGTTCAGTTTGTGCTACTTAACCACTACCAACTATTCAGATTTTGCGATAAAAATTTAAGTTTAAGTCTAATCTTACGAAAACATTTAATGAGATGCAAACAATAACGGCAAAAAATAGTTCTTCGTTATTCCAAAGTCTAAAGCGCCCTCTATCGGCATTTTTAAAAATTTATCTTTATAATTTATTTTCAATAAAATACTGACATAAAGAATAGTTTTAGTAAAAACCGCAAATCAATCGACCAATTTTTCCGTTTTGATTAATCATTTAAAATTTGAGTCCTCTAAACACACTTTAATTTGTGCTGCTTAACCACTACAAACTATTCAGATTTTAAGCTCAAAATTTAAGTCTAAGCTTATGAAACCATTTAATGAGATGCAAAAAATAACTGCAAAAAACAGTTGTTCATTACTCCAAAGTGTAAAGCGCCTTCTATCGGCATTTTTCGAAATTTATCTTTATAATTTATTTTTAAGAAAATACCGACATAAAGAATAGGTTTAGTGAAAACCGCAAATCAATCGACCAATTTTTCCGTTTTTTATGTTTATTTCAAATTTTGGATCCTAAACTTAAATGGTAGCTATCTTCTTTGGAAAACGTTTGGGACCCTTGGTTTCTTATTCAATATTGTTTGTCTTGATGTGTACAATCGCCCCTCTTTTATTGTAAAAACAATTTCGAATTACCCTGCATATATATATATATATACGCAAGTATACATGATTATTCTCACTGATAATGTATGCAGATTAAGTTGAGAACTATATAAAGAAAATTAAACTCATCTGTTGTTTCATTTTTCTACAATTATTTCACCAGTTTTCATAGTATAAATAAACACACACCACACTTTTTTTTCAATAAAATCAATAGAATGTAATTAGATTTTCTGATACATTTCTTGGTTCAATAGGCTAGTAAATGAACTAAAATTTAACTAATAACAAAGATTTAAATTTATCATTTTGAAATATTTTATTCTTCAAATAATAATTTTAGTTTGTTAGTGGAATATATATATATATATATATATATATATATATTGTAATTTTATATCATAATTCTTTGAAACTGTCATTTGTTATTTACAAAAAAGCAAATAAAAAGGAAAAAATATATGTAAGTTTTGAAAAATATATATTGCAATAAACATTTGCGATACCTGGAAGAAACAATAGCAAGCAATGTTAAAATCGCTGTAATAAAAATTTATAAGCACATAATTTAAAATTGTTTTCTTCCAGTAAATTAATAATAAATCGGTCTCACCATATACTTTAATAATATATATACAGAGAAAATTCTTCTTCTAAACTACATTGAGAAATACTGTTCCATCAGACATTTAAGACAGCTGAAGAACGGCGTGTTTATTATTATCTATTTCAACTTACACTTCCAGGCTTCTTTTCAATTACAAAAGTTGTAAGTTACTGTCGTAATAAGTTCCAAGAGTTCCACCCGCAAGGATTTCAGTATTGCCTCATGGGGCATTATCCTTCATGATTATCCTTTGAAATGAACAAAAAAGCTGTTACAATAATGACTTTAATTAAGACTGCTAAATATTGATTACATGTGTTGTCTAGGGCTTGTTGTATTGATCACAGATGGTCAAAATATTATTAACTTTCTATATCGGAGGCTATGTGAAATACTTTTGAGAAAACAAATATTGCATTATTACATCGTAAAATATTAACATTTGTTTATGTCAAGAATTTGTGAAAATGTTATGGTATAAGGAAAAAATAATAAGCAGTAAATACAGCATTAGCTTACACGATTAATTGATAATTTATTGACAATTATTAATTTCTTATATTTAAACCACATTAATTGCGGGTGTACATAATTTAAATAAATGTTATGTGAACTAAGTCTGCATCTATATGGCAAATAGCTGAAATATTTTGCTATTTTAATTTATAATAATTTAGCAAAATTTATAAATTGTTCAACTGTTCCTGTACATTATTTTCAAGTGTCATAAAAAATTATGATTTTTAAATATTTAACACGATTCCATCTTGCATTTCAGACATGAGTATAATAATGAAAAAATGAATTTTATTGTTTAGTTATACTTCGGGGAACCAAGCATTTATTCCCGGCATAGATTGGAATGTATCGGCTTTTGTTCAAACTAAAATCTTTGGATATAAACAATTGTCAACAAATAAATTTAAACTAATATAAATAGAATAAACTAAATAGGAAAATTACAGGTTTTGTCCGTTGTTATGGGGATTAGGAACACAAAATCTTTAAATTTATTAAAATAATATTTCAGTAACAAATTCTTTCAACTATTCTAACAACTTTATTCTAAAAAATAACTTTTCCGATTAAAATGACATTTAAATTATGTTTCTATTTTAAATGATAAAGAAAATAATAAATTATTAGTTTTGGTTTGTTTCCAAAATCTAGGTTTTAAACAATGGCTTTCATGGAAAGGATATTTTGTAAGGATGCATGTTTTTCAACTTTTCTCTTCTTTAATTATTATAAGTTAAGAACCGTTAAAAATACTTGGTTCAAACTTGGAAATTGTCTCTTTATTTTTTTTTATTTTCTTTTTTTTAATTTTGATTCAGGTACCGTAAAATGGGGTGAATAGGAACAGCGGGGTGAATCGGAACGAAACTTCCCGGCCATACAAATAAATTCATTATAAATATATATGTTGATATTTTTAGTTGCCAATTTTTTATAAGAAGGTAATAACATTAAGAGTAGGGAAATTCAGTTTCGAGATGTTGGCACCACTACTGGGGTATATAAAGAAACTTCAAGGGGATCCTCAAAAACCGCAATTTTTCAACGTCTTTAAAACTTCGTCTGTAACTACAGTATTTTTCGTATTATAAATCTAAGAGAGGAGATTTTTAATTACTGACAGTCCTGTAAATGATATGCTGCATTAAATTCTACTTATTTCTAAACTACATAATGAAAAAATGAAAAATGACTTGTAACATCAGAGGTTTAAGATTTATGGGGTGAATCGGAACACGTTTTCTCTCATGGTTTATTTTTCTATACAGTAATAGTTTCATGTAATATATGAAAACATATGTGTAAATATGTATTGTAACAACATTTTGTTTGTTCTAATTACTTGAAGAGTTTAAAGGTGCCAAGAAATTACTTGGTTAAAAAAAAGTCAACGAATAATCCAACACACATGGAACACACAATAAAAGAATTTAAAAATAGCAAATTAGTTAGAAAAACTGTACAAAATTATTCTCTGACATCCACAACATTACACAAATATCTCAAAATGAAAAAACAATTTAAAAAAGGGAGGAATGCAAACAGTACTAAGGGCTGGGGATGAGAGCGTATTAGTAGATCGCATTAATACATGCAACGATTGGGGCTACTCAATATTTTCACTTACCCAATGACTACTAGTAAAGGATAACACATAACAGGGCTGAATTTGTATTAAATTCTACTTCTGCAATTCGAATACAATTTCTTAAAAGAAATTTTTAATTTTCTGTATATTTGATTTCAAAGTTGTTTTCTAATGTTTTAAAAGGCATACCTTTACTTGGTATATAAAATAAAGGTTTGATTCACAGTAACTACGTGTTCCTATTCTTCCCTTATCATTATTATCTGTTTTTACTAACCTTATTAAAGTGTGAATCAGAATAATTAAGATTTATAACATTTTTCCGATTCACCCCTATCTGCGGGGTGAATCGGAACACCATTAAAAAATTAAATAGTATATATATATAAACAGCAAAAATGTTTCGTTTTTGCCTAAAAAGTAAAGAACAAAACAAGACCGAAGTTTCTAGTAGAAAAATAAAAAAATAAAAAAATCAGTTGTTGCTTTTTTTTAATGTTAAAGTAGAAAAGTGTTCCGATTCACCCCGTTTTACGGTAAGTTAAAAAAATATTTACTTTTGAAAATATTATTTTTTGCTGATTTTAACTTCATATTAACTGCATATTTTTTTCTTAATTTTTATTTTAAATATTCTTTTATTTTTGCATAAATTAAAATTTTTTAAAAATACTGAATGAAAGTTAAAGCTTATATATTTCTGTTTATTCTAAGGAAAAATTATTAAATTTCTAGAAATAAAATTTTGCGTTATAATGATTTCAAGTATATATATATATATATATATATATACATCTCTGAGAAGTTTTATCATGTGATTCTGTTTACAAATTCTTTAGTTAATCATTGCAGAAAATCATTGTAATTCAATAATTAAAATTATTTTAAAATGTTTCCCGGAATAGCTTATGTAAGAAGACTGGGTTCCGTACCTCGCTACAGCCGCCAGTAACGAACTGTTTGGCGGCGGTATTTGCGGTGAGGTTTTTAACCCTTATGCGGTAATCATTTCAAATGTGCATGATTTCAAATATGCAGAGCTTCCAAGTTTTCTACCAATATTTTAATCCTGAAACTGACCGTGTATTTTATTCGAACATTTCTATGATTTAACACAACCTACAATTTAATTAAAATAATAGTGGTGCGCAGAAAGCGCAGACTAAATAACACCAATTGTGGTATTGGATCAACATAGACCCGAACACCATAGTAGGGTTAAGGGTATTCTCAACTGCTCCGCTCAACAAGCGCATAACATTTTGACACATTTTCACATTCATTTTTAAACAGAAAGTTATAAAATTTGAATGCCTGACAATGGAAGAGATTTCGAATCGAACTTAGTTTTCCATTTTATGATTATTAAATTACCTATCCAGTTTTAAGCTGTTTAGATCACGTGATCATCCGTTTTCATCCTGCTTTTCGACCGGTTTTTCTGCTTTCGTCGGGAAATGTGTTGAAAAACGTCAACATTGAAGGCCTGTTATAAAAGGTCTATTGTGTGTTTTTTAAAGAAAACTGAGTGTAATTAGACAATTTATGAATAACAACACCTGATATTTTCATGCATTTCCGAACAAAAATAAACTAAGGCATATGTAATAGAGTTGCCTTTTTTAGGTGCGTTCGTAAATATGTAAATACGTAGCACCTATTGTTGTCACTCAGTCCGTCCGTCCATCCGTCTGTCTGTCTGTCAGTCAGTCAGTCTGTCTGTCTGTCCGCAAATAACAACGAAAAAACTACCCAACCGAATCGTTTGAAATTTAAAATACATAATTATAACATAATTTTGTCGAGTCATTTCAAATTTTATGAATGTCGGATGAATAGATCAATTACAGGGACAATCAAAATGATTCCATTACATTACGGTCAATGGGGGGGGGGGGGGGAAGTTTCAAATGCATTTTAATCGTTTGAAATTTAAAATATATAATTATTGGGTAATTTTATCAAGTCATTTCAAATGTTATGACAATCGGATGTATAAATCAATTACAGGGACAATCAAAAGGATTCCATTACATTATTGTCAATGGGGAAAAAAGTTTCAAATGCATTTTAATTGTTTGAAATTTAAAACACATAAATATTACGTAATTGTGTCGAGTCATTTCAAATGTTATGAAAGTAGGATGCATAGATCGTTTACAGGGACAATCAAAAGTATTCCATTACATTACGGTCAATGGGAAAAAATTTTCAAATGCATTTTATTGATGCTACACTCATTCGGACATAATAGAATTGGCATGAATCTATGAAATATATACTAAAATATGCAATTTTGTACAGTCTGTGATGCAAAGAATTTTTATTATTAAATTACAGGGCCACTACATAATGCTATACGGAGAAACATTGTTTGGGACGTGTTTTAATTATATTCAAGTATTTCACATTTTATGAATAAGATATGCGTTGCTGAGGTGTAATAAAAATTACTTCCTGCATATTTACAGAAACACAAATATTTCGACTACTATACTCTATCCGAAGTACGATCTACTATATCACCAAGATCTGAATATTTTTAAAACTTCGTTATCGTACGAACGCACCTCATTTGCTACGCTTCACGTGAAATTTCCATTTTGTTGATTTAACAACACCCTTAGGCTAAAAAATGTACCGGTTGGTGGTCATGCCCGAGCTTCGACAGAGTGAGGATCACGTGGAGCTCAAAGACTTTTTTTCAAAAATAGAACGTATGCTAGAACAGCAATACGGTATTAAATTTTGCTGGTACCTGTTCAAAAATCACTTCCGGAACTTAATTTACCTTGATTAAAACACGTCACGCCGGTGTGCACCACCAGTGGGTCACCCTCGACTGCCCAATCGCGCGACGTACCAATACGGTTAGTCACACTCAATTGTACCAACATGTGCTATATTCTATTTGTTACTCAAACTTCAGTGTTCGAAATCCCGGTTGTATAAACTTCTCAGTAATATACAATTATCATAATTATTTATTAATTTCAATGTAATTTTTAAAAACATTGTAAATAGAGTTTCGTCTGGCCCTTACAACGTCACGTTGCTAGTTTGATGTCATTATGTGATCAAGGTATTTTCTTGTACAAAAGAATTTTTGGTAAAATATTTTGTTTCATTAGATAAGTAAGTTTATGCATAAATTTAGGCATTTATACAGGTAGATTAAATTCTTCTAAGATGAAGATTGAATTTGGCGATAACAAGATGTTTTATTTTGAAGTAATGGTTTCGTTTAAGAAAATTCAGCGGTATGTTTACTGTGTGTACAAAGTACGAAAGAATTAATTCAGCTGATTGTACAACATGAGTTAAAGAAATTATTTATTATCATTATTATTATTTATTTTTCATTCATTTATTTATTTATATAGCAACGTTAGTCCGAAATTATTATGTAAAAATAAATAAATAAATAAATAAATAAATAAAAAGATAAAACGAATTTGACTTTAGAGATCGCTGCTGATAAAGTTATTACGTAAGCGTTACTCTTGAAAAATTTTTCTTTTCTTTTAAAATATAAATTCAACATACATATGAATAAGTCTTTTAAATATAAATGTGAATTACCGCTAATATTTTACTAATATTTATTTTTTTATAGTTATTATTTCATAGTTATATCAGTTGTAATAAAGATAATTTGTGGTAAAAATATTTAAAATACTTTTTTCTGCCAAATAAATAAATAAATATTCTTCGATTATGTAATTTCAATGAAACAAGGATTTTTATAAGCGATAGCTTTCAAAGGGAATATTGAATCTCCTTTTTAGGAGAAAAAATACACAAAGTAAACTGAATTAAACAGAAAATAAGGTAAAATGAAACTAATATGTTTTTTAAACATATTGTTTTTCATTCTCATTTAAAAGCATTTCTTAGATTCTATCTTTCATTTATTTTTAAATTACAAAATTTATACACAGAAATATCATAGGAAGATTGGTAAAGTAATGGATTGAATAAAAATTAGCTATTTTTATCAAAAAAGTGCAGGCACAAATGGTAATCGAAAAACCAGGCAAATATTATAAAAGGCAATTTTATAAATTTTGATTTAGTTTTTTTGTTAATACCCTCTTACCTAGAAGCGCGCAGCCTAATACTGTTAAATTTTCCGGTTGAATATTTTCAATAAAATCTTTTACAGAATGTAAAAAAAAAGTATTTTGCATTTTCCCATTTTATCCTTTTTTTCAGCTTTTATAGAATAGACAAAGGATCAAAAACTTGAATCAATAAAGCTAATAGAGCATAAAATTAGATTTTAGCACAGATTTTTCAGCTCAGTAGTTGAAAAAATGTACTTCATTTTTTACTGGAAAAATTTAAGTATAAAATTTGAAAAATTAAAATAAGTTTCCCTATATTTAAAAAAAAAAAAAAAAGTTCAATTTATATTTTTGCTTACAAAATTATTTATTTATTTATTCTTAAATTTTTACTCATTTTTACTTTTAAATACAAAATTAAAAGCATAGGTTAAGTTCTTTTATTTGATATATTATAATACTAAAAAGTCTTCTAATTACTGCAAGTTGGAAAAGTTTATTTTAGAATTCAGCTTTCATTTTATTATTGATTTTCATACAATTAGTATTTTTACATAAAAATATAACAAAATACATTAAAAATGCAAAACGTAAATTTAAATTAGGTAATACTGAAAAAATTAAAATTATAACCGTCAAATAATAATAAAAAAACACTTGACATTTTTATAATTTACTTAAAATACTAAAAACATTTCTGAGCAACAACACATCTATTCAAACAATTCTGCATTCTTGTTTGATATGATGAAATTTAAAATATATTATAAAATAAATATTCCTTTATTATTCATGGCAGTATAAATATTAACAAATTCTTGAAATTTAACATTTATATATTTCTTTGGAGAAAAAAGGCATCAACATTAAAACATGTAGATGATTGATTGAAACTTCTGATTGAATTAAAACCAATGTCATTGTTACTCCGAGACAATTATCGACAACATAGTTACCCAGATGATATCTAACCTGATATTCTTTGCTCGAAACAGGAGCTGGAACTCTTTTTTGAATCTAGGCCTGGGCACCTTTTCACTGTGTTTCTTTCACACCAATTATATTAAAATCGTTGCTATTAGAAATTCAATTAAGATTTTCAAAAGGCGAATGCCGTTTATAGAAATTATACCTATATGTAAATACTGGAAATAAAGGAAATTACCGTTTCATGCTTCAAAAGTAGTAGTGGTTCTTGAAGACATTCTCATCAGATGCTGCGGTTGCGGAATTTCAAATAAAGAGTATTGAGGACTTTCCGATCATACATCGTCCTGCATTGGCGAACAATGACAATGTTCCTGTTTCATCAAATCCATGAACTGACACTTTTCACTTAGCATGTTTAACGCCGATTACAGCAAAAATTACACAGTTATAACTTCAATTAACATTTCTAAAATCTTTTGTCATTTATACAACGTACACAGGGTGATTTAAAAAAAACGTGGACAAAATGATATGACAAATCAAACATACAACAAGATAAAAAATCACATAGGAACGTAGGGTCGCAAACTACTTATTGAGTCACAAATACAGGGTGTTTCATTCTATCTACACCCGGTGTGACAGTAATAATTTTGAGGAAAATAAAAATATTGTAATGAAAATGCAACGATATGTACCTTATTTTGTGTAAAATGTGATAACGTTACGAAAAGATCTTGAAAAACATATTGCTTAAGCAATTGTTGATACCGTATAAATTGATTATCACAGTCTAAAATGTGAGGTGTCAAGTGCGTATTGCTGGTGTGCCTAATGCAAACTTTTAACACTTTTGGTAGGTGTTATCGCATTTAAAAAAAAGGTGAGAATGCCTGTTAAATGTTTTATCATAATATACTTCAGTATTCTGAAATTTATTATGGTTAACTCAAATTGAGTTACTATGAAACACCCTGTATTTGTGTCTAAGGAAGTGGTTTGCGGCCCTATGTTCCTATGTGATTTTTTATCCTTGTAGTATGCCTGATTTTTCATATTGTTGCGTTTATAGGGTTCTTTCGATCTTATGGTTGGACAACTTCAAACTCTTTGCTCTTAGAAAAGTAGAAAATAATTTATTGATAGAACTTCAGAACAACAGAGTCCTCGAAACTCACAAATATTTCTAGATATTCAAAAATAATTGTTCAAATCTATCCTATAAGTGCAGAGATAGGTTCCAGAGACTCCTTATACAACGTCTCTACACTAAATCACATTCAAAATAACGTAAATAAGACTCAAGCAAACTTACTTAACAAACGCGTTGTTCCCTCAATGACTGACTGGTATATAATAACAACAACAGCTCGTACAGCTCTCCTTATATAGGCTCGTAGCATGTGCTGGAAATTTCTAGAACCATCTCGAAAAATCCACGGAACAACAAACAATGTATCAGTATATCTAAGGGGGGGTTACCATTAAGAGGGAAGGGTTACCATCGCCAACAATCGCCAAGTTTGTCGCCAACTTGGCGATATATCGGCAAATTTGGCGACCAAAATTAGTCGCCAAAAGTGACGCCAACTTGGCGATATCGCTAATATTTCGCAAAGCTGCAATAGACATTCACTGAAAATAATAGACAAGTTTGCCTGATAACAGAGACAATGTAACAAAACTAATATTAGTAAAGAAATGGAGCTTAATAAGATTATTTAAATTATTTTACAGTACAAACACTAATACTATTTACAAAATTCGTAACACTACCCCCTCCTCAAAGACTGCACGTCCCGGGCAGTGCAATCCTTGAGTTACAGGAAAACACTTAAAATAAATAAACAAATAAATAAATAATAACAATAATAATAAAATTTACATAAATAAGAACTAATTACTATTTACATATTTACAAAAAGTGACTTTCATGACCATGGTCTGAAATTCCAGTTTTGAATTTCTAATCACTTTGGCCAAAATAAGGGGCTAGCCGGTTATAGTGTACGAACTTGGGTTTGGCGTGTGGCGATTTTTGTATACGTACGACGATGTCATTCAGCCTGTTGATGACTATGTAAGGACCGTCCCAGTTTCTTTGTAATTTTGGCGACAGTCCCTTATGACGTATGGGATTCCACAACCAAACTTTGTCACCTTCGTTGAACTCATGTCCAGTTGCTTTTGACTTACCGTGTCTTCATCTTTTCCGATGCCAGTCCGATTCGGTTCCTCGCTAGACAATGAATCTCCTCAATCCGTGCCTGGAGTCCATCCACGTATTCTTCAGGCGACAGAGGAGCGTCAGGAGGACGGCCAAACAAAAGATCAGCAGGCAGACGAAGATCACGAACAAAGAGCATTTGAGAAGGGGAGTAACCAGTGGCCTCATGAGTGGCACTCCTGTAGGCAAGCAGGAAAAGAGGCAATTTCTTGTCCCAGTCCTGTTGGTTTCTAGACACCAGGAGAGAGAGGCTATTTAGGATGGTACGATTGAACCGCTCCACCATGCCGTCCGATTGAGGGTGTAGAGGTGTTTTTCGAGTTTTGTCCATGCCGAGTAGTCCGCACATTTCCTTAAACACAGCCGAATCAAAGTTTCTTCCTTGATCAGAATGGATTTGAAGAGGAACTCCGTATCTGGAAACCCATTGTTGAACCAGTATGTCTGCTACGGTGACCGCCTCTTGATTAGGAATGGCATATGCTTCAGGCGACTTAGTGAAGTAGTCCATGAAAACGAGAATGTACTTATTGCCATCAGATGTTCTAGGACGTGGACCCAAGATGTCTAGAGCAATTCGTTCGAAAGGAGCTCCTACATTATAACGCTGCAATCGTCCACGGGTGCGCTTCTTTGGACCTTTACGTGCTACACAGTTGTCACAAGTTCGACACCACTTCTCCACATCACTGCGAACATTATTCCAGTAGAAACGCTCTCGAACCTTTTGCAGGGTCTTCATTACACCAAAATGACCTCCTGTGGGACTACCATGCAATTCTTGAAGGACCATAGAAATTCTCGACTTAGGGAGTAGTAGTTGCCATCTACATGTCTTTCCATCGTCAGACTCCCATTTTCGGTACAAGATGCCGTTCTTCAAATGTAAGGAATCCCAGAGAGCCCAATAACGTTTAGTCGTAGGATGGTAATGGGCCATGTCTTGCCAGCTGGGCTTCCTGTTGGACTCCTCTTTCAGCTCTAGAATTGGCTTAATTTCAGGATCAGCAAGTTGATCTTTACGCAGGCTCTCGTCACTCCACTGATCTTGAGATGATGTAGATCCAGTTGTAACTTGTCTTACTATAGGACCTTTGACTTTAAATTTCTTCTCAACCCGGTCACAGTATCTACAATTCTCTGAGCAGGGTCTTCTTGAGAGAGCATCTGCATTTCCATGTGATGAGACTTTTCGATGGCGTATCTCCATATCGTACTTATGAAGCTTTTGTATCCACCTGGCTATCTGGCCTTCTGGGTTCTTAAAATTCAATAGCCAAGTTAGAGAAGCATGATCAGTTCGGATCAGGAATTTTCGACCGTAAAGATAGTGATGAAAATGGTCTATGGCTTTCACTACAGCAAGAAGCTCTTTTCTTGTTACGCAGTAGTTTCGCTCTGCCTTTGACAAGCACTTGCTGAAATAGGCGATAACACGCTCCTGGCCGTCGATTTCCTGGGACAGTACAGCGCCAATGCTTTCGTTACTTGCATCCGTATCAAGTATAAACTGTTTATCGATTTGAGGATATGACAGAATTGGAGTGGATGTTAATGCCTCCTTAAGCTTTTCGAAAGCAGCGTCGCATTCCTGTGTCCACATAAATTTTTGATTGGCTTCTGTTAATTTATGAATTGGTCTTGCAATCATCGAGAAGCTTTTGACGAATTTTCTGTAATAGGTGCATAATCCTAGAAAACTTCGAAGTTGGTGAACTTCTAATGGACGATTCCAATTTTTCACGGGCGATATCTTCTCCGGATCAGTCCTAACTCCTTCCGCCGAAATGATGTGCCCAAGGTAGGCGACTTCATTACGAAATAAGCTGCACTTTGAAGGGCTTAACTTCAAATTAGCTTCCTTCAATTTTTGTAGCACCCGCCTGAGGTTGTTCAGATGTTCATCAAAAGATTTTCCTATGATTATGATATCATCTAAATAAACAAGACATGCTTCGTATGACAGCCTCCGAAGAACCGTTTCCATAAGGCGTTCGAAAGTTGCAGGTGCGTTACACAGACCAAAAGGCATTACCTTGAATTTCCATAATCCTTGTCCCGTTGTGAAGGCAGTCTTCTTGCGGTCGTCGGGATGGATCGCTACCTGCCAGTAGCCACTCTTCAGGTCTAAAGTCGAGAACCAAGTGTTGCCCGCAAGTGTGTCGAGAGTGTCGTCAATCCTTGGCAGAGGGTAACTATCCTTTTTAGTGACGTCATTCAGTCGGCGGTAGTCTACACAAAATCTTGTAGAACAATCCTTCTTTCTTACTAATACAATGGGAGACGCCCATGGACTTGTCGATGGTTCGATGACGTCATTTTCTTCCATATCCTTAATTAAATTCTGCACCTCTTCTTGCTTGGCAAAAGGTAATCGCCTAGGGTGCTGTTTAATAGGAGAGTGATCTCCCGTGTCAATTCGGTTTTGTGCCATTTTAGTTCGTCCAAAGTCTTCAGATGTTTGGGAAAATAAACTTTGGAATTCTCTAATTAAATTTTCCGCAGCTTCCATCTGTTTTGGATCTAAGGCTGTATTTTGTAACAAATCGTTGACTAAATTATCTGAAGATTTCTCAGAGTGACTGGAATTTTGACTTATGCACGTCACAGGAGCACATGATGCTATCACCTCTCCTTTCTTGATAGTCCTCGTCTTATCACTGATGTTAGCAATTCTGACTGGAATGGTCTTTTTCGAGAGGTCTACTACAGAAGAAGCCACCAATACTCCTGCTTGTGTACTATTGTCTTCTGGATAATCTATATGGCCAAATCGGTAATTAGTTTCATTTTTAATTACAGCTGGAACTAAAAATTCTGTTCTTGGATCTAGATTGATGTCTTCTTTGGCTATTACTGCTTGTTTACATTCAATTTCGTTAATTAATCCAAAAAGACTTATTTCTTCAAATTTTGAGATCATTTTGTTTTTTTTTGGAATCAAGTTTGAAGCCAAATTTCTTCAGAAAATCTAGCCCGATTAAGCAAGGATCTGTTATGTCAGCCACATATGCCGTATGGTAATATTTCGTTCCTCCAAAGTGTATGGTTAAATTGGCCTTTCCATATATGCCAATCTTGCCGCCCGTCACAGTTTGCAGGGTAACGCAGGGTGGAGTCCAGATGAGTTTAGATTTTAATTTTCGAGCAAAATCTTCTCTTATTATTGTCAAATTGGCTCCTGTATAGACAATCATACGGCATTGAATTCCATTAATAAAGCCTGTCACATATAATTCATTATCACCGCCACTCATTTTTGATATCTGGAGGATCTTCAGGTGGGGCTTTTCATTCTCTGGCAACCTCCGCCCCGCGAGATGGCCAAAATTTAGTTTCCCTGCTGACTGTTTGAATTTATCTCACGTTCGTGGATTTTGGGGCAATTTCTTCGGAGATGTCCTGTATCACCGCATCCCCAGCACGTGAGATTCTGTCTTCTTGAACTTGTTCTTCCGTATTTTAAAGCTTCAATTTCTTGATTTATTTTCCTAATTTCTTTCAAGACGTCGTTTTCAGTGTCTGAGCTTTTGTTCACCGTTGCCCCTCGGACTGAATGACGATCTCTTCGGCTGGCTTGTGTAGCTGCTTCCAACTTTAAGGCATATAGTAGTGCAGCCTTTAAATCCTGTACATCTGCCATTCGTACCGCTCTCTGCAATTCTGGATCTTTTATTCCGTCTACAAAATATTGCAGTGAGAGCATTTCCCGTACATTTGTTGGACAGTCAATGAATGCTAAATTTGCAAGCCGTTCAATTTCCGAGGCAAACTCTTGAAGAGTTTCACTCGATTTTTGATGGCGGCTCTTCATCTGTATTCTCGTATAATCTTTGAAGAATTTTTCGCCGAATCTCATTTCAAGTGCACAACTTAAAGTCTCAAAATTGAGTTGCGTCATATCGGGCAATGTTTGCAGCACGTCGGCGGCTTCTCCTCTTAAAGATGCTGCCAGTTGACAAGCTTTCACCTCGTCACTCCATTTGTTCGCTTCGGCTACAATGGTGAATTGGGTCTTGTAAACTTGCCAGGAACTCTTTCCGTTATATGTCGACAGCTTGATGTGCACGGGAGAAGCAGGCGGATTCCTAAATTCTTCATAATTACCAGTGGACGCTGAAAGCTTCTTCTCAAGATCTTGTACTCTTCTATTTAGCTTTTCATCTATTTCAACTATTTTCCCTTCCATTTTCTCTTCAACATTTCTAACTTCATTCTGAATTTTCTCTTCTACTTCCTCTATTTTCCTTTCCATTTTCTCTTCTACATTACTAACTTCATTCTGAATTTTCTCTTCTACTTCCTCTATTCGTCTCTCTACCGACGAGAACTTTTCTTCTAAAGTTTTCTTCATTTCTTCTTGGCCTATATTAATCTTTTCGGTCTCTTCTTCTTGGCATTTGTCAATTTTGTTTGTCAACTGTTCCATTCTTTCTTCGTTTTTATTCATTTTAACCGCCAACTCTTCTTGGCCTTTATTCATTTTATCCGCCAACTGTTCTTGGTCTTTATCAATTTTATTGGTCAGCTCTGTTCTTCATCCGTTAATAGCTTCTAACAGTTCTTTTAGTTGTCCGTCCATAGTTCTTGTTTTCGCCATAAGATCCCGACTCCTGACACCAAATGTTGCGTTTATAGGGTTCTTTCAATCTTATGGTTAGACAACTTCAAACTCTTTGCTCTTAGAAAAGTAGAAAATAATTTATTTACAGAACTTCAGAACAACAGAGTCCTCGAAACTCACAAATATTTCTAGATATTCAAAAATAATTGTTCAAATCAAATCGTATAAGTGCAGAGATAGGTTCCAGAGACTCTTTATACAACGTCTCTACACTAAATCACATTCAAAATAACGTAAATAAGACTCAAGCAAACTTACTTAACAAACGCGTTGTTCACTCAATGACTGACTGGTAAATAATAACAACAACAGCTCGTACTGCTCTCCTTATATAGGCTCGTAGCATGCGCTGGAAATTTCTAGAACCATCTCGAAAAATCCACGGAACAACAAACAATGTATCAGTATATCTAATGGAGGGTTACCATTAAGAGGGAAGGGTTACCATCGCCAACAAAATATATGCATTTACCTTGTAACAAATTGTACATATACAGGGTGATGGATGAAAGACTCTTATGCCCATGATCACTGAGTATATACAGGCTTATAACTTTAAATAAATATTGCTCGAAAACTTTAAAAACGAAAAGCAGGCCCGTGTTGCAATGAATCCCCCATCTACTTGGTGTTTTAATAAAATCCCTTTTTCTCAATTTAATTAATTTTCTCCGATGAAAAGAAATGAAACTTAAATGGTCCTGATAACTAGAAATATCATTGGAATGATTTGTGAAAATAAAAAGAGATTATTTTAATAAAGCATCAGTTAGGTGGTTGATACGTTGCAAAATGGAGCTGTTTTAGTTCAACGACGTGGTGACATTTGTATATCATTCAGGAAAATTTAATTCGAAGGCACATATTCAAACTCTTTCTAACTGTATTTGATTTCTGGCAAGAAAAAAACAGATATAATAGCGATATAATGCACCTATCCACATAAATCGTGAGAAAAAAGTTTAGTTCTATTAGAAAAATATTGAAGCTTTGCAATAACCGCTCAAAAATCCTGATTTAAATCCTATCGATAACTTACAGGAAGATCTATTAAGATGAGTTTATAAAATTGGAAGCCATTATTCTCCAAAATTTGAATTCAGATTAACAATCGAAGATGAATAGTACAAAAACAATCCCGAACTGTTCTAAAAATTAATGTTCTCGAAGACTGATAAAATGTTTGCAATGATTAAACTCATAGGTGAAGGCATAACACATTACATATTTGTTTCTTTGGTTACTATATTGAATTTCCTTTGGTGTGTTAATTTTTAAACAAGCGAAAATAGCGAAGATACTTTGTTTTCATAAAAAAATACTGAAGGTTGAAATTTGTTGACATTTTTATTAGATTTTTAGCTTGATGATACGCATCATATGAAAAAAAAAAGATTCTTTTTTTTTTTTTTTTTATCGAAAAAGTTAATATTCTGTTAATACGATATTAAATACGGTTACAAACAGCAATGAGTTTAGTGACTAATACATTTTTCAATATTCTATGTACCCTGCGATGACTAGAAACTAGCATCAAATGCACTTGATTCGTAAGTAAATGCGAGATTGGTGTGAGAACCCCCACCCCGGAATAAGTTTTTAATTTTTTTTTTCATTTGTTTCACCACATGTGGGAAGTTGAAACTGAAGCAAAATATGGATCGTAGCATTTCATAACTCGTAGTATTTTAGGCATTAAAATAATGGTGGTCACTCAAATATTTTAATCGTTTCTTAATTAAAATGCTCAGTTAAAAAGAAGAAAAAAAATATAGAACTCGTACTTTTGTTGAAAAGAAATTATCCAGTATTCGTATATTTATATTACACATTTCTTTTTTTTTTCCGGTGAAATCCGACAAGTAGTTTCGGCATAATGTGCCCGTTTTCAAAACTGACATTAAGGGTCATAACCCTCCCATGGAGTTGAGATATAGGCATGGAAGTGAGGAGAAATACATTTGTTTTTAAAGGCTATCGATTCACGTAGGATTCGATGTGGTAATCGAGAGCATATTTTACTAAGAAGCCCACACTGTAAAAACAAAATACCCAAATTGGGTTGAAAGATTTTTGGGTTCAGCATTGTTCCAATTTGGAAAGTTCAGTTTGTAGCACAAAATCGTTTTAAAAAAGTCTGATTTTTAATGACATTAAAACAATTAAAATATCTTAGATAGTATATACATTATACCTCAGAAATTTTGATTAATTTAATGTTAATAAAGATCTGCTCTGTTTTGAACCATTTTGGGTTATATATTTTGGGAACAATACTCTACCATTTTGGAATGCTTACTGTTCCATTTTAGGAACATTACTATACCCAGAAATCATTCAACCCAATTTGTGTCTTCAGTTTTTAAGTGCAGCTATATACCTTTATTATATTTTTAGGAATATAAAAATAATGTTTCAGAATCCAAGAAAATACACATGAACAATTTTTTTGTGGAGTGTGAAAAGAAATTCAATAATGGATTAAATAAGGAATGACTATATTAGAGAAGAATTTAAGGTTATGTCAATATTGAATAAAATAGAAAATTATATAAGAAAATGGAAGGTGTACTAATAAAGAGTGGATAGTATACCAAAAGCAGTCTTGAACTGTCATCCAAAGGAAAAACAAGACAGAGAAAGACCAAGAAAGAGATGGATTGATGCTGGAACAAGCATACAGCCTTATTTTTTTCTTTTTTAAAAACTTCCTTTTTTTATTTAAATTTTTTAGAAGCGTAGTCGGCTAAAAAACTATATTAAATTGATATCGCTTACGACTTCTTAGTGATTGTATGTTGCAATATTTTGTTCGCGAACAAAAATATTTTCTTCACAAATACTTTCCCAAATTTTAAATTTTATGTGCTTATTTACATATAAGGTATAATAAACAACTTTAAATGAGCTAATTACTTAATGAAAAAAATTACGTTAAATTACGAAAATTTGTATCTATTGTCCCCTTAGAAAGCCTCAGTTTCCAATTACTTGACCTTAATTAGTTACAAAAATTACAAATGGCGAATTATCCTGCCTATAAAGACACTTAATTGAGTTTAAATAAATGCACTTTAAAATAATGGATAAATATAAACTCTTTTTACGAGACAAAAATACAAGTTTAGATTCATTAGTTAATGAATTAAAATGAACATTTAAATTTATATTTTAATACAGAATCTAAAATGTCTGATAATATAATTTATTGCTGAACAAACTCATATTTGCACTAAAATATACACTGTGGTGTCATATTGGGATTTATTAACAATCGATGTGATGACACACGTGCAAATGGCGCGGATGTCAATTTCCATTAACGTGAATGTGAAGCCGTTAGGGCTCATGTAAAACCCTACTTTGGCGTCCTATTATAACAATTTCCTGAAGTACTACTGTGTTGACAAAAATAAGGAGTAATAAATAGGTCTTGGCCATACACAAAGAAAATATTGAATCAGGCTTACAACTTGGAGCTTGAAGAGAAATTACTCCAATATCAGAAGGTTTTCATTTTCATAATAAGTTTATTCTATATGTTGAAATATTACTATTCACATATTTACAATACCAGACAATCTGGAATTTCCACTATTATTCAAAAAATATAACATTCAAAAGATGCATAATTCAACAACTCTAATAATAAACTAAACTAAAACATTCTAAACATTACGATCGTCAAGGCAACGCAAAGCTAGTTGCCACTTAGCATCATATAAATAAATCGCTCGCTCGCAGGCGAGAAAGAAACGTCACTTTCATCGGAGGAGATTTCGCAACAGAGCTGTAGTTCGGATTTCCCTTTACCCGCTAAAGTCACAGTGTGTCAAGTTTGTGAAAAATGAAAAATATGTGACGAATCTCCATTAGACAAGTTTGTCAAATTAAAAGAGCAGATGGCCCGACCGTATTAGGTTGTCTTAATTTCACTGTAGACATGAATTTAATGGCAATTTAAAAAACATTTACGAAAGCATAACATTATTTTTACACAATATATTAAAACCAAATAATTTTCGAGCGGTAAAAAAGTTAAAGTAAAAAATCTAAATACTGAAATTGTTGCGACGACGCCACCAAGATTTAAGAGATTACTTAATAAGTAACTTGATCCTGTAGAGCAGGATGTTTTGCAGTGTTTAATGAAATACCGTATATTAATGCAAAAGGTGATTTAAATTATAACACAGGGAAGACAGGGAGGAAATTTGCATTTAGAAAAGGTTAATCATGAATCGAATAGTAATCGAATACAGTTGTACAAAAGCTATGTCCAATGTTTATAATAATTTTGTAAAAACATTACAGTAATTTTGATAAATTTTGAGATTTTTTTCATTTTTACTGTTAAATTAAAATGTAGTAAATACAAAAATTTATATAAATAAAGAATACGTGTGCTTTAATACGTTAATTTTTCGGAATTTTAACAGACATTTTCTACATAAAAAATAAATAAATAATATGTTCCCTTGAAAGCCTAGGCTAGTAACGCGTAAAAATACATCAAATAAAGTTAAACCAACGAAAATGAATTTTACAATTATTTAGTTTTTATTTGAATGGTTTATTTTATTTTTCCGTAGCCAAAATATAAACTCTCAAAAAAAAAAAAAAAAGAAAAAAAAAACTTTCATCAGTTCACGGAAAATTTACTGGTAGCAGTGTTGCTAGTATATTTCTTTCAGTTGCCGGGTATCATTTTATTTTTTCTCCATTCCAAAAGATAAAATATCCATCAATTCTAGAAAACTTGAAAAATGTGAACGCGGTAGACATTGGGATCGAGCTAGACACCCCAGCATTAGAAGGTGGACACGCTACCACTTGACTACGACTGTACAGAAAAAAAAGCCTTGAAGTAAATCTGTTCGTTTCACATGAGTATGGCTTGATCATTTTTTTTTAAGTTTCTAATTTCGAATTTAATTTCAGGAAGATTTCGTCTTTAATGTGATTGTGGGTGGGATTTTTATATGTTAATATTAATATAGTATAAAAATGTGAATTTTAAACATATTAACGAAAATTGCTAGAGGTAAAATATTGTTGATATATTTTTATTCGATAAGATTTTTTTAGTAATATCGATTTTTTTATTTAATTTTTTTAACTAAAATATATTTTAAATGTGTTCATTTAAAGCATATTTTAAATGGGAATATTTATTCATACATATCTTTGTAAATTTATTTTTATTCAACTTATTCAACTTTAATTATGTGTATTTTTTAATGAATGAAGAAAGTAAGCGTTATCTATTTTTATATTCGAAAACATTTTTGTCTTTTTAAATTAAATTAGACATTTTAACCTACAGAATTTTTTGCTTTTTCATTTAAAAATTAAATTCGAATTTATTACTGATCGACCAATACGCATGCGTCCTACGAATAAACGGAATCACTTACTGTTTTTTAGGCGTTCGGAATGAATTCACGTATCAAATATGTTCTCTAGGAGTATGGAAATTATTTGTGAAAAAATAAGTATAATTTAGTGTATATTGGCAAATTTTTCTGGCAGTGTACCATGTTTCATTAGCAAAGTCCATCACTTCGGCGTGCTGCTTGCCGCAAAAATTCAGTCTCTTTACTTAATGGACAGACCCTGTATATCTTTATATAAACTTTTTATATCTTTATAGATTATAAAAACCATTTCAAAAACTAATATGACTTTTAACCTAAAGTAATGTGTTATAATAAAATTCAGAAATATGTTTTATATGCTGCTTTTTTTTTAAAGAATTATATTATCCAGCCAAAATGAAATTAAAATGAATTTGAAAAACATAATATATTTTCTAAAGATATTATGATTTAAATTGAATTTTGAATTGAAAGATGAATAGATATAGCACAAAGAATATATTATTTTAAAGTTCTCAGAACAATTTATCATTCGTAATTAATTAGCATTGCACATCCCGGTTTTACGCATTAAGCAGACACGTCCATAATTTGGAAATCATTTGGTGATGTTTTAATTATCTAGTTCCTAATTCAATCCGTCTTTAACATATATTAATGAAACTTGAATAATGACGATATTTTAAAACTTTAATTAAGGATTCTCCGTGCAAGAATATTAATTTAAATTTCTAACAAAGATATAATACATTATTTTTAAATAATTGCTGCTTAAAGTTAAAGATATTTAGAAATTTAATAAAATAAATGGATATAAATAGGCAATCCGAATTACAGAATACAAATACTGATAACTATATTAGATATTCCACAATTAATATTTTTTTGAACGTGCACTTACAGTACCAACAATTATACTTATTTGGAAAACATGAAATAGTTAAATAAAGTTTTAAAATTAATTAAAAGCGATAGTTTTACATCGGTCTCACGGCAGAAATTCAAAACATCACTTTAAAATCAAATATTTTTTCTGATCATCGTAATTGTTTAAATTCAGACAATATACCCAGAATTTAGACCAGTTTGCATAAAGTATCATAAATAAGTAATGTTAAACTTTTATCAATATCTATGTTTTACTTTCTGAATATTTTCCGGATTTAAAATTTGACTTTCATCTCACTGCTTTTGACACCAATTAAGTGGCATTTGAAAAATAAGACTTTAATATCAGTGCTTTTGTATATTTTGGTGAAGAGTTTGTTTACAGTTGAAAGTACTTATAATTAAATTAATCTAACATTTTATTAAATATTCTTGTCATCTTTTAAGTGGAGTAAACAAATTATACCACACATAAATCACCCCATAAGTATTATTCCCAAATTAAATACAGTCGACCCTCGTTAATTCGAACTCGTCGGAACCACCAGAAATGTTCGAATTATCCAGAGTTCGAATTATGGAAAATAAGAGAGGAAAATATTTTAAAGGAGGTGCTATTATAAAGAAGTTATTGTTATTATATTTTTTTAATTTATTTTGGCTGTTATCGTTAGATATGACTTAATATTAAATTAAAAGATAAAAATACATAAACTAATTAAGAGATTAGGAACAAGCACAATGGAAGAAGGGTTGGGGATGTCATTGATGGACAGACGGGGCATTAGGAAAGCACGTATCAAGTAAATGGGATTATATATATATACTAATTGCAGAACAATTGTGGCAAAAAAGAAAGAAAGATATTTTAAGGATTTGAAGTCCGTCTGAAGTAAGGAAAAATGAAAAATCGGAAACTCGTTAGTTCGAATTAAACGACGTCAAGAGAGAATGAGTTCGAATAAATGAAAACTTTCAACGTTATTCTGGCTTTGAAATTTTCGAGACTATGTTTAATTCGAATTAAACGAAGATTCAATTTATCCAGTTTCGTATTAACGGAACTCGACTATAGTTTGCACATAGTTTAATTTTAAATTTGCATTTAGATAATAGTAATTTTGGGACTTTAGGTAGTATAATTACATGAAAAAGTCTTATTGAACAGTTAAATGAAATTTTTGCTTTCCCTTTATACAGACTAGCAAGAATCATAGATTTCAAAATGTCATGCAAAAGTATTGAGAATTTTCATATGCTGTACGTTGTGTCAAAAAACACCATTTTGAAAAAAATATACTTCAAAGTTTCTGAAATGGTATTTTAGCTCTGATTGGCAACAGGGCCGTAACTTGGAGGTTACTAAGGGCGTCTCAGCCTCCCCCCCTTCTTAAACATTTTGAGCCTCTTCTGGAAAAGATTCCAAGGTCTCTAAATCAATTTTTGTTTCGAAAATCCAAATGAAATTCTGTTCAAAAATTTTAATTTAGTTTTGAGGCTCTTTTACAGCTTTGCAGAAATACTAAAATACATTTAAAACTAGTCGTTGGGGGACCACCATAATACTTACCCAGCATTATATAAAATATGAAAATAAAACTCGTGTAAACTATCTATGGCAATTTCACAATAAAATTTAAACGCATAATTAAATAATTTTAATATACATAATAATGCCCTATTAATGAATTGCTGATGTACCAATTTCCGCAAATTATATAAAACGCCAAACTACTCAAGTTATACCAAACTGCGTAAAAGAAACATCCTTATAACTCCAAAAATAATAATAATATAAACTAACAGTTTACTGCGTTAGATTATGCGTCTCATTTTCAATTAAAATATACCTCTGAATTGAAATTTGAATGAAATACAGGTTCATGAAAAATCGAAGAATTTGGAAAAAAGGATTACCAATATCTCAGCAACTAATAATCCGATCGACTTCATTCTATATGCAAAATGTGTGTTATTTTATTGTCTTTTACGTCTATTTCTTAGAACAAAAAAATTCGAAAATTTTTATGTACCTTTCATCAGAACGAATTTTTCGAGAGTCCGAAAAAAATAGTTCCGGATAATCGAGGTTACTGATATTAAATAAACTTCGTTCCATTCCTACATACTAAATACATACAAAATTTCAAGTTTCTATCTCAATATGTTCGGGAGATAGAGCGTTTACAGGCAGACAGATTGACAGACAGACAGACAGATGGACGGCAACTTTTTTTCTAAAAATATGTTTTTCGGAATCTCCACTATCTAAAACGTGTAAATCCGTCAAGAAAGTTTTTTCGATTTTCAAAACGATTGCAAGATTTACCCTATACTACGTATGATGGGTAAGTAATAAGTGTTTCAACACTCGCTCATCCTATTTTCACATATGAAGATAACATGATTTTTAATATTGCACTAGTTATACACTAAAATGTTTATTCATCATATTATTTTCTTTGCATAAAATGAAGTTACTCTAACAATTTAACAAGTAACATGGTAGCTACAATGTAAATATGCGGTAATTTATCTGTCTACGTTAGAGAGAGAGAGTGAATATCATTCACCTTTCTACCCTAATAGCATGCATGGTCACAGTGACGTCACAGTGAGGTCACTGTGAGTCACTTTGATCACATTACATCTGTGACCAAAATGCCACCACTCAGTGACGTCACATTGTGACTGAGATGTGACTTTCTTAAAAATCTTTAGAAAATTATAAATATCCTTCAAAACATGCTATTTACTTTAAAAAACATGTTTCTGGCAATTTAAATATCGTCGCTTTTGTCGCAGTTTCGTCACAATGTTAATGTCAAATTAGTCACAAATGACACATTTTCACAAATTTGTCACACTGTGACCACTTTGTGAAACTTCACAAAAGATCTCTAAATCGGCCATAACGACTTCACATTTTAGTCACTGTGACTTCACATCGACTTCACGTGACGTCACATCGACAATCGATGTTTACAATGTGACTTCACAACGACGTTGCAGTGACGTCACCATGCTTTACGGGTAACATATTCTTAACCCCAACCCTCTTATTTTTCGTTTTTAGCTACGGACCTAATAAAATATAATCATAAAAACTAAAATGTCTGTTTAAATGAGAATTTTGGAGAATCAATTTCATTAAAATGTACAGAAAAGATGAAATTTAGCCAATCACCTAATTATCTCGAGTTATCTCTTGTTTGTATGAATTGGAATTAATTATTATCCGGAGATTACTCAGATCTGGCATACATTTTTACCACGATTTCTTTTATCACGTTTCTAACGAGCCTGCGACAGACAGACAGAAGAAACAGACAAATAGGATTTCGTCAGATGAATGCAGCTCTACAATAAGAATCGAACCTTCAGAAGATTTAGAAATTTGAGACATATTAAAGATAATTTTAGAATTTAGTGCCGAAGTAGGCTTGTTCTATTTTACTAAAATTCATTTCTTATTTTTTTTCAGTAATTAAAATTTTATGTGTATTATTAAGAAATGCATAAATATTTGTCCATGTTAATGTGCTACAATGATTAATATGTTATTTTGAAGAGGAATAATTTGAAAAAATTAGAATATAAATATTTTAAAGTAACATTCGGAAAAATATTACGTTTATTTCTCCTGAGTTATTTTTATACAATAACTTTTTATTTTTTATCGCCTTCAGCTATTTGCATATTGCAAAATAAGAAATTATTAAATTTGAGATATTTGCTGTAAGTTAAGTTGCATTTATTCTGTATATCATTTGGTTATTGAATTCAGGAATTCATGAAATCCCCAGAGAAAAGCATAAATAAAAATGTGTAAAAATAGAGTGTTATTTGTTTTCCTTTAGTTATGGAAATTTCGTGAACGAAGCTATTTGTGAGAAAGAAATATTTATGATTAAGTTTAAACTAAGGTTGTTTATATTCTCAATATATTTTGTTGTCATTATTTATTTTGTATTTTTTTTAATTGATTCTGGAAACATATTGTGTTACAAAATATTATAAGATGCCTACATAATAATTATTCAGTTTAATATTTTATACAAATACTGCCGACTAAAAATATATAATATAAACTTTAAAATGTTTTCCGTTTTACTTAAAAGGCAATTAAAAATAATCAAAGATGATGTAAATAGCAAATTTTATTTTAAATATCTTAGTACTTTCAAGCCTTATCCAGGTTCTTCATGATTGAATATATTAGATAATTAATTAGTCAGAGACATATATGTTATATTCCGCACAATTCCATATTATTTAAATATTCCATTTAAGAGTTCGCACTCGGGCCACATTAATGTAGTAAGGCCAGGAGACTATATCCTAAAGGTTCATTTGTAGCAATCTTTATCAAATGCCTTAAAAATTTTGATCTAAAATTTTAAATTCATTCTGGAATTATTAGATGAAAAATACAACTATATTTATAGAACAATAAATGAGAAAATAAAATGCAGCATGTCCCGGTATCGAACTTGAGTTTTCGGAATAGCGAACAAATGCGGTACAGACCAAAATATTACCAACGCAGTCATTAGTTACATATTAAGTATCTAAGCTGTGTTCTAATATTAGAACTCCCCCTGTTTCTCGTGAACTAACGATTGCTGTATAAAATCTGTTTAACCTGAAACTGACAGATCTCTATCCTACAACATATATAGAAAAGCAATCAAAATCTGTTATTATTGGCTCCTTCCTTGTCACTTTATGTTATAAAATAACAACATACTTGTGTGGAATCAAACTGTGAGCCCATTTTAATACAATTAAATTTAAAAAAAATAAAATTTCGTGTAAATTACCATAAATTTAAAACAATACAATGAGACATGTTTTGAACTGAGAAATATAACAGCCCATCATCAGTTTTTATAAACACGTGTCCGTAAGATGAAAATGTCAAAGAAAAACTGAACTAGAAAATGTTGCCACAATGGTAGAAAAAATGACAAAAATAAAAAAAATAAAATAAATAATCTTAATTAAAATAAAAATAGGGAAAAAATTAAAGATAAATAAGTATTGAATTCATAAAAAAAAATAAATAAAACATAAAAATTTAATAATTCTATAAATCATAAACACATAAAAAATAAATAATTAGAGAGAGAGAGGCGAAACAAAAAAAATAAAAATTTCAATTCTTATACCATAAAAATTAAAAAAGACAATAAAAGTGTGAAAGGAATTTAAAAAAAAATGTAATTTCTACGCTATAGAGAGTAAGGTGTTTGTGAGACATTATTTGAAAAATTATCAGAATTTTTAAAAATGAAATAAAATTTGTGAAATTCCAAATTTGTGGAAGTGACAAAAAAGAAATAGTTATGGCAATATAGAAATTTATTAACGCATTGTATGCGTGGATATTTTTTTGTTATTTATTAATAAGCTTCGTTGCTTTATTTTAATTTTGTTTATGTTTAATTTCATTTTTTTTAGTTTTTTTCTGTTATTGCTGCAAAACTTTCAATTTTGAAGGTGCTCCCCTGCGATTACTGTTCTTCTTACAGCTAGCGGCACCTGTCGAACTCTTTGAAAATTCTCTCTTTTCCACTTTCTGCTGATCTATGACCTTTATCACTTACAGTCATGTGTTTATAGAGTCATATTTTACGCTTCCAAATGCACCCTTTTAATTGTATAGCGATTTATTATTTTAGTTATAATTGCTGTTAATTTTTATGCAATTAAAATTTATTTCTTTAATTGTAATTTATCGATGTTGTTTCAAATTGTTTATTTCACTCTATTTCTGAAACATAAACTAATACACTAACTAAACAAATTAAAGATATTTTATTAATTTCATATTTAATATAACAATGAATAATATATTTTATAATTGCAACTTTTAATCATAAATTTTATACTTACATAAAATTACGGCAAATTTTTTTTATACAGAATATTTTCAACTTGTTTCATTTTCTACATCAGTAAACATGCGAAAATTGAAATTTATGGAAATAACCTAATTAATTTAAATAAAGCCATGCAGTTCACATTCTTCAAAGCACATTTGTTATTTTTGAATTATGCATATAAAGAAGGTTTTAGAAAAGTTAATAAACAGAGCGAAACATACATCTTGTTTCTCGAAAGATTAAAATTTATGCTGAAATGGTTTATTTTTATTCATTAACAAACAATGTTTGTTTTCTAAATTTATTAACTATGAGATAAATGCATTATATTTTAGAATTTACTGAATTAATATTTAAATAAATGTAAACCTTTAGATGTAATGTTTAGACTATCATGTTTTAAGAATATCAAAGAAAATGTATGTAAGTAATTCGGTATTATTTGTAAAATTTTATGTATTTTGAAGATAATTAAAGATTTCTTATAAATATAATACTTTACGAGGCTTATTTATTATAGCTAACAATCTAAGAAAGCTAACAAGTAAAACCGTCAGAAAAAGAATATCTGAATTATGTTTTAGGAAATTGCTAATAAAAACAAATTGGTATATTCAGTTATGTTTGATGAATAGAAAATTATTTTTTAAAAAAGAACGAATTCATATCATCAAAATAACGCAGGTTAAAATTCCTTAAAAAAATTATAATTTTGGGTGGCTATTCAGTTCTACGTTAAAAAGTATCCAAACAAAATTAGGTCAATAACGTTAGTAGTTTTCGAGTATAAGCAGTGGTCATAACAGACAGACAAGTGTATTTTAATGATAGAATCACCTGTAAAATAACTCTTTATAAAAAAAATTGCTGAAGAAAACTATTTAATGATGAAAAATTAGAACTTTCTGCAACCGCCACCTCCAGGACTATATGTTTTGGTGCTTAAAAAAAAACCCTCCAATAATAAAAAATTAAAAGTATAAGGAACATTTTATAATATATGATTTTAACAGAGAATCTTTTTCGGCTCTCTAACTTTTTTGTATTTGGCTAAAACATGCACCACGCTTCGATGCTAAGTGCTAGTAGCAGCAAAAATCGTTCCCTTTTAAGTGCCGATCAGGGAATTATAGATATAATGTTTGATTTCTCTATTAGTTTTAACATTCATGGTGATGCTACTGAAATCTTAACAAATTTCTGTAACCGATAATTTTTATAAGTAGAATATGATTTAAAACAACTGCCGAATATGAAAGTGAATACTTTAAATTAAAAAAAATTCAAAATAAATATATTAATAAGTACAATAACTCAATTTAAGTATCAGTGTCTTGAAGGAATTTACATCTTGTTATTAATATAAAATTTAAAATATACAATTAATTACTTAAAATTCGTTACAAATATATGCCGATATTATTTATTTAATATATCCCTGAGATATTTCGGTAGCACTCGCATCCATTTTGATAAGGGGGAAAAGATAATTGACCAGAATATAAAATATAAATAAAAGAATACAAAAATAGCAAGCATGCGCAAACAAAATTCAATCCACTGCTGTAAAGAGGCGTAAAATATCAATTCTGAATATCAAGAGTTCCCAGTAGCAATAATTCACACACTCTTCAGAAATGCGTGAATTTATTGTAATTTTGCTTAGGAGTGATATTGTTTGTAAAGATGTCCTTTCTTATATTATTCTCGCAATTTGGTATAATATTTTTGGTGTTTTGGTGAACTCCTAATATTCAGATTTGATCCTTTCACTTCTCTTTAGAGTAGTGAGCTGAGCTTTGCGAACTGTTTTTAACTTGTTCATACGTACTATTTTGTATTTTTTTAAATTATTTATTTATGTATTCTATACGTGTCAATTATCTTTTTCGCCCTTTGAAAATGTTCGTGTATGGTTCCGAAAGCTCTCAGGGATATATTAAATAAATAATATATTTGTGTGTTTGTAGTGACTTTTAATTAATTATGTGCATATTTTTAAAGTTTAGAATTAAATATGTTATTACATCTCTGTAAAAAATAATTATCAATTTAAATATTAAATTCTATACTTGAACAAATGCATGAATGCAAAATACGAAAGCTTCTTCAATATCTGAAAAAGAATATATTAAAAAAAACTTATAAATAAATTTAAGCACTTCATCTCAGTTAAGTTCATTTAGACTATTTAAAGTAATTTAATTAATGAAACTTTAGCATTTAAAACAATAAACTACGCTTAACTGAAAGCTAATTAATATTTGCACGCTAAAAATTGACGGCAATATTGTACATTTAAAAAAGTATTTTCAGAAACTTGTCAATGTATTGAAAAATTTTTGTGCATGTTGTAATACATTAGAACCAAAACCGTGAAATTTTTGAACATATAATTTGGCTTATCTAATTTTCTAAATATGTAATTTATTCCTTAATGTAATTATTATTTAAAATTGTCTTGGAATATTTATTTTACAAATATGATTCTTATTGAATATGGTACTTATAAGTTATTTTTGAGAACTTGAAAAAAATATTGCAAATACAGTAAAATAACAATTTTAATTTTAATCATTATCCATGCAGCATCAAACTTTTCAATATTTGACAATTTTAAAATTATAAAGTTTGTTGTAATGAAAGCTAATTAATATTTTCACGTTGAAAATTTATGAAATATGGTTTGTTTTAAAAAATCATTTAAGAATTTTATAGATTTGTTGCTAAATATAGATGGATTTTGTAATGGATTATAACTAAAAGTCCTTCCGGCAATGCCGGGAGGAAGAGGTAGCTTTCATATACTTATACATTTATTTATTTATTCTAAAGTAAATTACATTGTTCAAAAATACTAAGCTCAAATTAGTGGAAATAATCTTTAAAAATTAGTGATTTTATAAGATTGAATACTAGTTTTTGTCAAGACTGAATATTAATAGGAATTTTTAGAAATTAGTCATCTTTTATTCAACCTGGTTATATTTTAAGCGATTTAGAGAGTCACCAAATTCCGCGATATCATAAAGTGTATGCCATTTTAAAGCAACATGATGGATCGTTCAGATCAGACCGTTTCAATATGTCAGCCATAAGGAAAATTCAAAGTGCTATAACTCAATCATTTTGTAAGATATAGACAAAACAAAAAGTGTTCTGGAATCATTGTGTTAAGTTTTAACACGTAAAAGAAAAACATTTTTCAACTTTTAATTTTTTCGCATTTAATTTTAAATTTTAAAAAAAAATTAAAATGGCCACCATTTTGAAACAAAATGCTGGATGATGCTGGCCAACGAACTCGGTCGATACATTTGTATGTACTATGTACATACCAAGTTTAATTGAAATCGGTTCATAAATACGCGTGTTATCACGTGACAAAATCAGATCGTTTCAAAATGCCAGCCATAAGAAAAAATCAAAGTGCTATAACTCAATCATTTTCTAAGATATAGACAAAATAAAAAGTGTTCTGGAATCTTTGTTTTAAGTTCTAACAGGTAAAAGAAAAATATTTTTCAAATTTTGATTTTTTCGCATTTAATTTAAAATTTAAAATTTTTTTAAAAAATTCTATTGTCATTCTATTGTCATCGGCTCGTGCAGAGACGGAAATTCGTTTTTCCTATGAATCATTGACTGAAGCAGAAATTTAAGATGAAAATCAAAGTTGGTATTGTATTGAATTAAAATTTTTAAAGCATTAAAACGAGTAACTATTTTTTTAATATTAAAATGTACGTATGAGTTTTGGGATTGGCACATCCAACTAGTTTTTAATTCACTTTGTGCTGCTAAAATTATTTGTAGCTCTGTTACCATTCCCCTCTGTTACTATGCTTATACAGAGTGGAACAAAATGTAACAGAGTAAGAAACTACTAAAAGAACAAGTTTATTTGATCATTGTTCTTGAAGGTTGCACATTCTTGTTTCATGTTCTTAGAACAGAATTAAAAATATGCATTTTTCTTTTTTAATGTAAAATAGTAGTTTTTCTGGTGAGCTAGTTGCAATAAACATTAAGCTTTAATTTTCTCAAACAAAATGCTTCTTTAACTGTAGTCATTTATATTTATGAATCAATACTACTTATTTATCAAAAAATGATGCAGTGTGAAATACCACTATTTTCGAATATTAATTTTTGTAAAAGCCTTTAATTCTTGCTTGGTCTATTTCAAATTTGAGGATATCTTATAACATATGATAAAAATATATTAAAGAAGAAAAGATCATTATTTAAGTAGAATTTTTTTTAAAAAATAAGATACACAGTGTAAAATACCACTATTTCGAATAGTAATTTCTGTAAAAATTGTTATTTCTTGGGTTAAAGCGTCATCCAATTGGCAAGCGAATTTGTTAAAATTTGAAAATCTAAGGCGAGCTGTTTGAAACTGAAAGACAGCTTATAACATATGATAAAAATTTATACAAAACAATGCCACGTAAATTACCAGTATTTTCGAATAGTAGTTTTTTTCAACTATCTTAAATTCTGCCTTGATCTGTTTAAAACAATGAAACTTCATGGTAGCTTAAAATACATAATAAAAATTATATTAAAAAAATGCCTGTTCTAATCCCATTATTTTTTAATAGTATTTTTTACAAAAATCTTAAATTCTTACTTTAAAACACCACCACCTCGACTAATATATGATGAGATTTTTTTTAACTAAGCAGTGCGTTTGTCATAGCACACGATAGAAATTTACAAAGGAGAATCCCCCGCCAAATACCAATATTTTCTAATAGTAATTTTTGTAAAAATCTTAAATTCTTGCTGGATATATTTGAAACATTAAGATAGTATACAATACATGATATAAACTTATAAAAAAGTATGCCACATGAAATATCACTCCACTATCAATCAGCGTTTCCTTCGGTTACCTTTTTTTCCCACTCTGTTACCGTCAATTTAAGCTGGTTTATTTCACAAAAAAAATTATCAATCATCGTTTTGAATAATTAATTGTGTAACTTTAACTAATATTTCATTTATGTAATATTTTTTTTTAATTTAGCTGAAAAAATGTGAATGCACATTTAATTGAAACTTATGATTTTTCCAAAAAAAGTAACAGAGATGAAATCCTTTGTATTTTACAATAATAAAAATAATCATCACAAAACAACAGTTAGCATTTTCTGAAAGTAGCAATCACGTAGTTAAAGAAAATGTGATATTTATAGTTTTAGGTGTCTTATTTTTTTTAAATAAAACTTTTTGACTGTTGGTAACAGAGGGGAACATTTTACTGTTGCAAGTTCATACTTTATTTTTTATTTGACGTTCCAAATCAAAAAGTGAACTGCTGTTTTCAGTTTTATATACAAGAAATGTTTTAGTATCATCTAATGTTTTTATAAGTTGTATTTAGATTTTTTTTTTATTTGTGAAAAATTTCCCAAATGTACACGTTTTTTGAAAATGACCTATTTACATTCAGTTATTTCAATTGGATTGTTTTAAGTGGTTCATTCGTGAAATTCAATTACATTTTTTATATTTTTGTGTTATCTACTTTTTTTTAATATCTTTATTGACTAATGAATATTTTAATTTGTTTTACAATTTAAACAGGAAACAAATTATGAGTTATATAGTTTAACTTAAGGGCAAACATATTTATATTTCACAGTTTTGAACAATATATAGATAGATTTGAAAAAAGTATTAATTCTAAAACTATAAAAATGAGCTAAAGGCGTTGTAGTTATCGAAGAAATTCCACATGATCTTATATTTCCCCCCTTATTTGTCGATGTAAAAACTGAAAATTTCTTATGCTACATGGAACTATTGGAACCTTTTTTGGAGTTGCTAGAAACCCTACGAATTTTTCGCTTTTTTACGAATACTACAAACTTTTCCCTTGTTTTATTTTACCTTATTCTTTTGCCTAAGGCTGCTGGAAAATTCTATTTTCCGCCAGAAATGTGAATATAATGCAATAATTTTTGAAAAACAAATGCGTTGGTTTTTGGAGGAATTTTTATTTTTTTTTATATTTTACATTTTTTATTAACTAGTTTATATTTTAAAAAGTAAAAAAAAAAGTTAATAGTTCGATAAGTGGCGTCGAAAAAAGCATTTTCAGAAAATTATGGTGCTGAAAATAAAACATTACACAACATTTTTCTTTTGTCTATCAAACTTTCTAATATAGGAGTCTAAGATGGACCAAATATCAAAGCTAGGTGTGAACAGCACCAAAAGTGGTTCCATTGTTAGAAGATTATTAAAAAAATGTATACAAAGTGATTTTTTTAACTGCTGTCCCCATTGGCAAAGTGGCGACAGTATTGAACGCAGGTACGTCTGTGCGCTTGTAAGACTTATTGATGATTGAGATTGAGTTGATATTGAGATATTGTTTGTGATTGAATGAATTATAGTTAGATTATTTTAATGTCTATTTTTAAATTAATATTTTATTTAACATGCATATGAGATGGAACGTTTTGAAGATCTGGTTTATTTTATGCGTTATATATATTTTTAATATATTAGTGACAGAATTAATGTGTTTTTTTTTCATAAGCAGTTTTTATAGACGTTTATAATATGTATATTTTTTAATATATCATTGTAGAAAAACTTAATTTTTAAATTTTTAAGAACAACTAAATGAAAATCTGATTCTTTTTAAATGATTGTTTTAAATTAGTATGAATTAGAAAAAATTATGTAGCATTTTGCTTTCTTTACAGTTATGAAGGAAAAAATTCTTTAAAATTATGCAAAAGAAATATATACAGTAGAAGCATTAGATATAATGTACTTTCTTTCAGAATTAAGCTAACCAGTAAAATAAGGGGGATTAAAAGGGTATTAAAAGGTAAAAATTTAATAGTTTCAAACAAACTTCTTAAACATATTGTAATATATATATATATATATATATATATATATATATGTATATATATATATAAGTAAAAAGAAATATATCATTTAAGCACTTTTAAACCAACTTATGCACTTGCAAAATAATTTAATGAAAGTCAATTTTAAAAATTATAATAATCTTTTTCAATTCACTAATGAATAATTTCTGTTATAAAATTTCTGCAAAGACTAACATGTTAAAAAACATATTCAGAGAAGTTGCTTTTTTTACATAAAAATATTAATTTGAAAATCACTCATTATATTTAAATCATATTTATTCCAGTCTCAGCATAATATCTCATCAAATATCATCCAGGAAAATCAATGGCAATTTCAATGTTTTAGTGAGACATTTTTAAGAACTTTAGCAGAACATACAATTCATTAATGAAAGGTTAGTTTTTTAAATCTACCATATAGTTAACATTAAAATTGATTAGTATTTGTTAGTTAAAGTTTTACTGTAAAGTTAACCTCTTCAGTCCCTTAGTACCCAAATGGGTACATCAGTTTTGTCAAATTTTATTAATGATACTCAAATATAAATGAAATTGGGATATAAGAATAATATGTTTCGAATTCTAAGATTCGAGCTAATGAAAATAAAACAAAAATCTCGCTCTGAAGTCAAACGAGAGAAGAAATAAATTCAGTAATAATTAAAAATACTGTAATAATCGCCAGTAGCGAAGAGGTTAAAACTTTAAAATAACATCTTTGCACAGTTATTGATTTATTGTTAAAATTTTGTGTTATAATAAAATAGAACTGATTGTATATAAATAGTGGTACCTAATACAACTTATGCTGAAACCTAAAAGTAAGATAAACGGAATTATGCTAATGATTTTTAAAACTGTTTATTAAATTATTGTAATTTTGCAAATACGATTTTTCTTTAACGATAATAAATAAAAACTCTATTTCAACATATCTGTTTTGAGATGGGTGGATTTCCAGCCAAAATATATTTTGAAATTCGAATCACTAATTTTGAATAGGGTACAAATTGTTTATTTCACTAGTAATTAGGAGAAAGTTGGATAAAACTGGGTAGATGGATGAAACCAGGAACCAGGCTTTATGGCTTTATTTGTGAATATAGCTAGCGGAAAATTCTAGAATTACTTCTAGACGAGCGGCATGTCAGCTCCCAGTAAGCAGAAGTCGTATAAACCAACTCATTTTGCAGCGATGATTTTTTTAATGTTTTGCATGAAAAAGTTAAAATTTCGACGTCTGCATTGTTACGTTACCAATCCTAAATACCTAAAGATATAATTTAAGTAAATATAATGTATGATAGGCAATTGTTTACTTGTTATTTTAACGTTTTTTATTGGTGTCTATACGTTGTCTGAACAATGCTATACAGAGTAATATTTCATCAAAATGGCGTGGTCGAACAAAACCGGGATGCAGGTAATCGGATATAACAGGGAAATTCCCGGTTTTGGGCAGCTCATTTTTTGCGTGCTTGAAATAGAATTAACTTGTACTGTTTTACGACTGTAAATATTTAAAAAGTATGCAAAAATTATTATTTAAACTAAGTTGTTACTTGGAAAATTGTTTTAGTCATTTATAATCCAAACTAAATTGAAAAAAAGACGGGATTTTATTGAGTTGAGGAATCATCGAGAAAATCATCTGTTTCCATCAACCGAAAGGCCCATGGAGATGGAAAAGAATTCTTTGACTGAATCTCAAAAATTTCCTGAACAAAAACAAGATCCTGATATATAGACCTGCCTGTAGAAACCCATTAGTCCCCAGTCTGAGAAAGAGAAAGGTTTTATAGAGAAACAGTCAACGCCGAATTCAAAGGCTTCAGTTCTTGTAGTATACTACGATGTCGACTTTCTGCTTTCTATGTACCCTTCCACGTCTTCTCAGGGTCTGTACAGAAATATCAGGTGTCCTTTTTCCAGTCTCACCACAGGATATAAAGCCCATTCCAGTACTAACGGTCTCTAGGGCCATCGGGAATTCCGACAAGTGGCGAGGGAAATTAGCTGTTTTTACTTCAACTCTCCATAAATTAGAGCTCGAACAAGAACTTAGACATAAAGTGAAAACATTTTTAAGATAACATAAAAAAATTTAAAAAGTGATAAAAGTGAAACATGCATCTTTTGTAACGGCTCATATGAACAATCTAAACCCAAGGAGAGTTGGACATCGTGACTTCACTGCAGAGGGTGCTCACATGAAACGTGCAGCAATGCAGATGAACAAGATCGAATTTTTGTGATTTTTGTGGCTAACAATTTTAACTCTTAAAACATAACTTAAAGCATTGTTATTTTATGTATATTTAATATAGATTCACATTCTGTAAGTATAATATGACAATTTTTGCACATTTTCCTTTGATAAATAGTATTATTGCAAAGTTACAATGTGCTTTTAATTATTTAATATCTGTCCAAATAGTGGGCAACATTTTTTTCCCAAGCTTAAAAAAGCCTATTTATAAGTTGTTATTTTTACATCTGTTCCTTGTTTTCTGCATACTAGTACAGGTAATATAGGATTTTTTAGGCAATTGTTGATGAATCACCAAAATTTGAGAAGTACTTCTTTTATTACCTGAAATGGAAATCGGATGAGACACGATTCCCCCCCCCTCCCCCCAAAAAGAAAAAAGCTTTACCATGTTTTTAGAACAAAAAAATGTATTTTTAAAATAGGAAGTATGAAAGTCTAACTTTTTAAGCAGTTAAAGTGATGTGTTCTATTTTATATACATTAAATTATGGGTCAAATGGCACGATGCAAAATTTTTCACGATCATGTGTTACAAAGTTAAGCTATAATTTATGCATAGAAAGTGGATATTTATACCATTTTCAACTATAGGTTTCGACAGTGGCAACCGATGATCATTCAAGAAAATTTTGAACGAACATTGTTCTGGAAATAGAAATGAAGATCTGATGAAAATACTTAAAAAAGCAAATTTTTCTCTCCTTTTTTCGAGGAGAGGGTGTAAAGTATGGCATTTTAAGTAATTGACTGATTGAATTGTATTTAATTATGTCAAACAGTAGATTGTTTGTTATGCATTTTTAAAATTCTTAATCGGATGGAACTCTACGAAAGTCAATAAGAATATTCATTACAAAGGTATAGAACTAATTATGAATAAATATTTGAAAATGATACATTATGATTAAGCACAGCTCTGTCATTTTTATTTAACGCTCAAAATGCATTCTTTATGTAATATCAAATAAACCCAAGCTTATTAAGTGCCCTAAAAATAGCAATAATCTAAATCAATATCAATTGAAACTTCTTCAAGGTCATTAAATTTGTCAAAATACGTGTATTCATAAAACAGTTCATGACTTTGTATTCATAAAAGCTTCCTAACTTAGTAAAGAACGATAGAATCGACGACGTGCGGATGGTGTCATTTGATTGTTTCTTCATTTCTTCACTGCAGTACGTGCCATATCTCGCATGTACCTAAAAATGCTTAATTTTTATAATATGTCATGAAATTAGCTAAAATGATCACTGAAAGTGTTTAAGAACAATAAAAAGAGTGAATTAGTACTTATTTTGTCCATGCAAGGTGGCTGCATTAGACAAAAGGAAAAATAATTTGTTTTTCGAGGGGAAAAATAGATCATGTTATTAATGCAAGATTGACTTTCATTATTTTTACTGAATGAAAAACATTAATACAAAAAGAGTTGCAGTGTGTTAAAAATGAACTAATTTTAATTTATCTAGAAAGCAAAATATAGCATTGTCATATTTAAAAACCCTTATCGTGTACATGTCGCATACATTATAAAATATCAAATTTTAGCTGAAAATTTATTTATTTTCTTATTTTTATTTTTATTTTTATTATTATTTACGTTTTACTATTTTTAACAATAAATTTATTACTATTATTTATTACTATTTTTAACAAAAAAATCGCCATTATATAACATTATTAGATTTCAAATACCTTTTCATGTAAATGGAAAAAATCGTGCCGTAAAAGGTTGCGACTTTACGAAAGAGATTTTTTATCGCATGAAGATTTAGTTGGAAAGAATTGTTGCAGTAGCAGTATGAGTTCGAGGTACACCTGATATACTAGAGAGCATCTAATTCATACATATCCCTTCATGCGTCTGGCAAAAATTTTAAATATCACCTGCCGTAGTATTTGTCGGTAATGAGTAAAATGTGAGGATCTACTGTATAAATAAAATGATGTAAAATGATTTTGATTCTTCCTTTTGTATTTCACATAATTTGCAACTCCAATTAGTTGCACCGGAGGGTGTTGAGCATACACGAGTCACTGAAAAAGACTTGGGTGGTAATGTTAAGTCAATGGGGGCGTTATTTTCAACTATCTCGCCAAAATTTTAATATTTTTGAACGAATTGTTTTGGCATAGGAAGACTAGTTTTACGGCCAGTTTTTAATTTTTAGATTTGGGTAATCTATATAGTTTTGATATATAATTCAATTCTATTCAAATCCTTCGTTTTGGTTTATTGTTTTATTGATAAAATCTATTGGTGAATTTTGTCTACTTTTAATGGTATTATATTAGCATTCAAATTATCATGCTGCTCTGCGCGTGTAATTATGAATGTATACAATTTGATATTTAATTGATATCTTTTCATTTTGAATAGTCATAATGAATTTTTTCCTATTGTGGTATCTTATATATAATTTATATATAACATCCGTTGCTAATCAGCAATTTTATAAATATGGTGCGCATAGGTAATTGCTGCTATCCGCATAACCTTTGTGTATTGTCTGTGAGATTTCTACAATGTAGTTTTCTGTTACCACTTTATAGGATTTCCATTAAGAGTTGCAAATCGTTTCATCATGAATATTATATATATTATATTTATAATATTTCTTTCTATATTGCTATTATGTTTAATTCATTGTCTTGATATATAATTCAATTCTATTCAAATCCTTCGTTTTGGTTTATTGTTTTATTGATAAAATCTATTGGTGAATTTTGTCTACTTTTAATGGTATTATATATATATATATATATATATATATATATATATGGATAGTTTTAATTTCAGACCTAGTTCAAACCGATTCCGAAAGTTAAAGTATTTTTTTAAAACAAATCTGAAACCAAAATTGAAAAAGTAAAAAACTGGCCTTAAACCTATTCGTCCTCAGCTATCCTATTCTGTTTATGTAAACAAAATCATTCAAAAATATTAAAATGTGGGTGAGATATTTGAAAATTACGCCTCTATAGACTTAACAATGTCATCCGGGATTTTTTCAGTGACTTGTGTAGGCTCTTAACCTTTTCCGGCACAGAAGAATTGTATTCGTAAATTGATGAAATGATTGATTAATACAATGAGTTATAAACGAATTTTTAGAAATTGAAAACTCGTTACTATAAAATATCGTTGTAAAAAGAAACTTTTATTAAAATAGTTTCAGTGAAGGTTATAAGTTTGCGATTAAAATTAAATTCTCCTGACATGGGGGCATGTTCCCACGAGGGCTAAAGACCAATTTTCTTAAATTATTTTATAATTTATTGCCTATGCATTTTGTGTCTATACTTTATGTTCTTCACGATATTTTGAATCACCTTGTATATTAATATTATATACATATTGTTTATATTACTATATTATACATTGCTTTCACATTATATATGAGGTAAATTATTCGACGATGCCGTAGTTTTTAATTCTTTTAAAAATCCCATGTTTGTTTTAATTGTTCTTCATAGATTTATTGTTAAAGATTGCACTTGCATGTATGATTTGAGACATATATCATTTTACAAATATTATAGAAAGCATCGAAAATTTGTTTGAGCATCTTACCTGAAGGTATGAATAAGATGGCCGACGAGAACACCCCGGTCCCTCCCTCCTCTTAATTTGAAATTGCAGGATTATGGCAGGCCACTGATGCTTTTTAGAAAAGAACATCTTAAAAATATGAGATATATTTCTTTGATATTTAACCCATTGGCAGTCAAGCTCTCTGCATTCAAAACCTTTCAGAGAGGTTTACTGAAAATATATTTTGTGTTTCTGTAAATGTTCATTCTTTGAGAAAGCTAAGTCATTATATGTGTTTCTCAAAAAACTGCTTTTCCCCCTGCAATATTTGCGGGTAATCAATAATCTATTCAAGACCATTGTGTGTGTGTCTAGCAAGGACACTCAATTTCTACTTCCCCTGACAACCGGTCTCCCACCCTTGGACACCTGAAGAAACTAATCCCTGTATAATCTCCTCTAGAAGAAATTGGGGAATCTTTTTGTAATAGGGAACATGTGTTGATTGCAAGCATTCTTGAAAACAGGTAAATCGCATTGAAGTAAAGAAAAAAAAAAAAAAAGACAAATAGAAAACGTGATATTTTCGCACTGATTTTAAGAGTTATAGCTTATGAACTATTTTGTAAAAAACTCTCTTGATATAAATTAGTTGTAGCTGATATACATGTCTTAATATAGTTTTATTTATTTTTACTGTAGTAAAAAAAGATATAATTAAACATTGCTATGCTTTTTACAAGTATAAGTAAATTTAATTTAATTAGCTAAAAACATCACTTTTAATAACCTAACCAAGCAGATTTTTTTAATTTGATATAACATGCAGTTAAATTCAGATATAACTTATTAATATTTTTAATTACACAAAATTATTAGGAATTATTCTTCATACAAGATACCTTAGATTAAAGACTTTCTGCAAAGTATAATTTTAAAAGGTTAAAAAATATATAATTAATTAAAAAGGAAAAGCAGGATTTCAAGAATATTTTATCAAAACCCAAGAATGTAGCAAAATTAATTTAAGATTTTTAAATATTGATTCAGATCTATTATAAACGTATAAGATAAAATGAATTTTTAACTTCATATTTAAATTCATATATGGTTTCACTTCTTTACTAAATCAAGCCTCTAAAGAATAGGTTTTTGAACGAGATGAGGCGCCATAGATAAATTTATCAAAGAAACTCATGCTTTAAAAAATTCTATGAAAAATAGAAAATAACAAAACAACGAAAGAAAACCCTATACTGTTTTGTCGATTAAAATATCAGACAAAGAATGTAACAATATTAAATAATAATTAAATATGATTTTAGAATGTATTTTTAGATTTCAAAATTTATAAAATGAAAAATGTTTGAACTAATAACCAACTAAAAATCATTAACTAATGTTTTTAATTACAATTTACAACATAATATCGGATTTAGTTAAGATTACAAAAGGATGTAATGTTATTCTCTTGCAGAAGTTTGGAAATCGATACTAAAATGATGATAAATTTGTTTTTTTAAATTTTTGTATCGCAAAATATAGGAATAATTTTTTCAAATGTGATTTGAAAAAACATTTTAAAACAAAGTTTTTTTTTTTTTTTTTTTTTTTTTTTTTTTGTCGGGATAAAAATTATCTTTAGCGGTACCAATGTACACAAAACTTCATTAAATATAAACCTTAAGATCTTATAAACTATGTAAAAGAACTTCGTGATACTTCAGAAAAAAGTAAAATATATATACATGTATGTAGTTTCCAGGATAGTTAAAACAGCTCCTTTCATCAGGTGAAAAAATCGGGGTTGTGTTCACCGAAACAAAAAATAAAGGAATATAAGCGAATGCAAACTCTATTTTTTCCATCTGATGCAGAAGAATATTTTAACTGCTATTAAAATGATATTCAGGATTTTTTACTAGCCATTTCCTTTAAAGTAACAAGGTGTGATATTTTTACACAAATATTTGCTTGAAATGTTCTATAAGAAAGCTTGGATTATAGGAATACTTCGAATGTAGAATATTTCTCTTATTGCAATACGTTACAAATAATTACATTTATAAAAAAAATGCCTTAATAAAGGAATTCTCAAATTTAAAATAGTTTTAAGTTAACGGTTATTTTATTTTCTACTATGATTTTTTTTTTCGTTTAAATTTACTAATATTAAATCTAATTAATCACACTAATATTTCTATTAAGTATTTAATAAATGACAAAGACAGAATTTATATTTCTGTATTTATAGAAAAGGAAACTCAACTGGGAGTGTTCTTTGAACTAATTTTAACAGTTTTTTTTATTATTCTTACTGAATTTTGCATACAGCAGCATAGACATGATTTTGTTTTAAGAAGGGGTGGGGCGATGGTGTCAAATTCGAGACATAATGAACACACTTTCTCATGCATTTCCCTGGAGTAAAATTTAAAAATTTGAATTCATACAAAGCTTTGAAATTAAATAATTCTGATATAAAGTAAAACACACACAAAAAACCCCATAAGTTTGAAATTATATCTTGAATTTTAAATTTCAAGAATGGAAATTTTACAATAAAATGAGTGATCTAAAACTTTATTTTTTTCCATCACATCAAGATAATATGTACACATGAGTATATTAGAGATCTGCACGGGCCGGAATTTCCGGGCCCGGCCCGTTTAAATGTTTATATTTTAGGCCCGGTCCGGTCCGTTTTGGCCTGTTACAATTTCTACGATTTCTAAAAAATTGATATTTTTATCATAAAATTAAGATTCCTTTAAGGAATACTGCATACATATCTATGGAAGGATTTTACAGTATATTTTACAGGAAATACACATTAACAACATTAATGATTACTTAGATTCTTAGGTTTTCAACATTCGAATGAAGATTCATTAAAAAATTAATAAGGCTTACAATAAAAGAAAAAAGAAATAAATCTAAAAACATCGTTACGTTTGAAGCTCTTTAATAAAAGAAAATTTATAAAAATATTTCTATGTAATTTTATTAAAGATTTTAAATCCAAATTCATTCTTAAATTCAAAGAAGCTCCTTTCTGACACATTTATGAATTCATTTTTTCTCAGAAACGCATAAGATTAGCAGGTATCTATATTGAGAAACGATATAATCAAATGGTGTTATCCATTTTTTGATACAAGCATTTTAAAAATACTGCAAGCAAATAAAATACTGTCATAATTAGCGTTTTGAATAGAGTTTCTGGAAGCGATAGCATGGGAAGGGAGAAAAACCTGCAATCATTGAGTAACTATTATATCTCAACAGGATTATACAAGTATTTTATTTACTTAAAAATGAAAAACGCTATTCGATTCCAAATCCCTTCAATAGTTAGGCTTATCATTTTCATACTTTTACAATTTAAAATTAATCAGAAAATGTGTCAAACTTTCACATTATTGAGAAATTAATTTAGAAACCATCAAGAGGTATATATCCAAAGATTAAGCTAACATAAGTTCTTTATCACTGTTAATAATTTTACAAATCATGTTTTCTGCCCTACAGATCTTGAGGACAATTAAGTGTAGTTCCGGTCCGACCAGTCTATGTGTAGAAAAGCAATACAAGCTTGATCTCGGCCCGGCATGAGTCAGCTAAAAAAATATTAAAACGGGTTACACACAATGTAACTCTCTGATACCGATGTCTGCACTCTACATTTTTATATTGATGTAGTCGAACTAGTATAGCTCGTGACGCACATTTACACTTATTCTCGTTAAAACCATTTTCGTTGAAAATACCTCATATTTTATTGTTTTTGCTGAAATCTTCAGAACGGACCAGCAGGCCCGAATTTTTTTTTATCAGCCCGGCCGGCCCGCGGACCAAGTCCGGGCCTGTGCAGACCTCTAGAGTATATAATTCTCAATTCTAAATAAATTGGACAGGGGGGGGGGAGAGAACACACATCTGAAAAGTGTATCTGAAAAAAACGTGTTATTTAAAGGGAAAAAAGACAGAAAAAAAGAAGGGCGGAGAAAAATAGAAAGAAAAAATGTGACCGAAAAAGAGGGGACAAGGAAAAAACAGGACACGAAAGAAAAAAAATGCTATGCTTATATTTAATTCAGCATTATAACACATATTAAAGGCATTATAACACAGTTATGTGAATAGAAATGTTTAACATAAAATGAATAATGCTTACTTAAAAGGCGATTAAATAAACAATTATAGATGTTAAAATTTTATTTTATTTATTTTATTTTATTTAAAAATCGTCCATAACTATACAAGATTAATACTATAATTATTAACATCTATAATTGTTTATTTAATCGCCTTTTAAGTAAGCATTATTCATTTTATATTAAAAGCAAGGCGAAATTTTATTCCGTCATATATTTTATATGTATTTTATATGTAAAAATGTTTATTTTAAGTCAATGTCTACTAATGCGAAAACTGGAAAATGTGCGAAAGTTTGCATACGAGAATGCTCTTTACATAACTACTTCATTTTAAGCTTGTGCGTGTATAAATTCACTTATTTATTTATTTTTTGTTTATTTTTTATTTATTTACATATATAATTTTAAAGAAATTAATTAAAATAAAAATGAGAGTTTTTAAAAACTTAAATTATTTGAAATGCTTGTTTATTAGCTTAAAATTGTATTTTTAAAAATAAAATTTTTTGATCAATAGCATTAGTATTTTTAATTGCTAATTTAACAAACAGACAAAAAAAAAAAAAAAAAAAAATGATAATAAGCTAGGGACAAGATTAGAGGCCGTAGTTAGAAGGGAATAATAGGGGGGGACGGCTCATATTTTCTTTTTCTCTCTCTCTCCGAAGCAGAAAGATAAATTAATGCATATTCATTCTCTAGATACTATGTTTCCTATTCAACTGTTGTAATAACTTAATTTTATGCAAAGAAAATAATAGGATGATTAAAAAATAGAGTGTATAACTAGTGCAATATTAAACATCATATTAGTGCAATAGGATGAGCTAGTTTTGAAACGCGTATTTTAGTTACAATTTAGTATTTCTGCAAAATTGTGAAAGGGCCTCAAAACTAAGTTGGTTTTTGAACAGAATTTCATTTGGATTTTCGGAACAGAAATTTATTGGGTAACTTTGGAATTTTTTCCAGGAAAGGCTCAAAATATCAGTGATGATATGGCGGGGGGGGCGGGGGGATGAGTCACCTTCAGAATCGCCTTATGTATGGTCTTGAACAAGGCCTTTGTTGAGATTACACCTAAAATAAGGAAATTTGCAAAGTTTGTTATCCCCCCCCCTTTTTTTGACGCGTTATAAAAGCAATTTATTAATTTTTTTTTTTTTTTTTTTTTTTTTTTTTTTGGTTATAGATTATGAAATTTCCAGATATATTATTCTAAATATTAAAATATGAAATAAAATAAACGCTCCTATACGATACTAGAATAATGGATAAAAGCGCGCACCCCCCCCCCCCCTCTTACACACACACACATATACTCCCAAAAAAGAGAAATATCGCATTTATTTAATAGTATACATAACAGAAAAGATAAAGTTTTGCTTGTGGAATTTAGAATATGTAACAGGGATAGTAAAGTTTTATCCTATTTTTTTAATGACATAAAGATCATACTTAAAAATTAATTTATTTATTTCTGACATGGTACAAAAAATGATGCCTAAGAATTAATTTATTAATGCCAGAAATTGAGTATTGATAAAAACGAGCGTTCTCGTATGTGATTATTCAAGCGATTTTAAAGAAATATTCATCTACGAAAATTATACAAACCAAATATTTGGTGTTTCAACTTTACTATCCCTGTTACATATTCTAAATTCCACAAGCAAAACTTTATCTTTTCTGTTATGTATAAATAAATGCGATATTTCTCTTTTTTTGGGAGTATATGTGTGTGTGTGTAAGAGGGGGGGGGGGGGTGCGCGCTTTTATCCATTATTCTAGTATCTTATAGGAGCGTTTATTTTATTTCATATTTTAATATTTAGAATAATATATCTGGAAATTTCATAATCTATAACCAAAAAAAAAAAAAAAAAAAAAAAAAAAAAATTAATAAATTGCTTTTATAACGCGTCAAAAAAAGGGGGGGGATAACAAACTTTGCAAATTTCCTTATTTTAGGTGTAATCTCAACAAAGGCCTTGTTCAAGACCATACATAAGGCGATTCTGAAGGTGACTCATCCCCCCGCCCCCCCCGCCATATCATCACTGATATTTTGAGCCTTTCCTGGAAAAAATTCCAAAGTTACCCAATAAATTTCTGTTCCGAAAATCCATATGAAATTCTGTTCAAAAACCAACTTAGTTTTGAGGCCCTTTCACAATTTTGCAGAAATACTAAATTGTAACTAAAATACGCGTTTCAAAACTAGCTCATCCTATTGCACTAATATGATGTTTAATATTGCACTAGTTATACACTCTATTTTTTAATCATCCTATTATTTTCTTTGCATAAAATTAAGTTATTACAACAGTTGAATAGGAAACATAGTATCTAGAGAATGAATATGCATTAATTTATCTTTCTGCTTCGGAGAGAGAGAGAAAAAGAAAATATGAGCCGTCCCCCCCTATTATTCCCTTCTAACTACGGCCTCTAATCTTAAAAAAAAAAATCAATTCCATGTCACCTTTTTTCTCCTTTTTTTTCACTTTTTTCCGGTCACAGATAAATAGATCAGAAGATATTATATTCAGTCATTATTTTGTTTGTGTTTAATTGAGTAAAATCCAGGACGAAAAAGAGCAACTGATGGAAAATGCGCAGATGCTTTTAATAAAAATGAAGTCGAACATTTTTTTCATTTTTTAGGTGTAAGTAGAATATTTTTTCAGTGAACTCTGTCGAAGTTAATCCTTTGAAACAGGACTAAAAAAGAAAAAAATATCCACCTTGAGAAAACAATCATTTCTTATTAAAGATGCAATTCATCTATCAATAAGTTAACCAAAAAAAAAAAAAAAAAAAACAGCAGTTATATTTCCAAGTACCGTGGTTTTATGTCGTTACGTTTGTCCCGAAAATTTCATGTTGTATTGCAAGCTTTTTTTTTTTTTGAGGGGGGGGGATGTTATTTTATAAACAGTCACGAAAAAGCTATATCAAAGTTGTAATTTGCTTTAACTCCAAGTCTCAAAGGAAAATTAGTGCTTGTGGTCACTTCAACTATTAAGACATAAGTTTTAATTTATTTTTTATTCGGAAATGCCTGAAACTAGCTATTGTTCAGAAACTATGTAATCGAATTGTTTTATTTATTATTATTTTTTAAGGAGGGAGGGCAAACGCAATAGATCATGCAGAAAATATTGTCAAAGTGGACGTTTTAAACCGAATTTCTACTTGAACGTAGAATAACTACTCATAAGTGTAAAAAACCTATTTGTCACATGATCAAAATCACTTGTAATTCAATTGGTAATTTATTTACTAAATAAGTGAAAACACAGCTCGATTCCAAATTGTTTCCACAATCAAGCATTCCAGTTATATACCTTTCTGTTAAAAAATGAATTTTTAAATGTGTCAAAATATTTATATATGCTAGCTAGCCAATATGCTAGCTGAGCACAGTAGTTGAATACTTTTCGTAAATGCTGCTAATAATGAAGAACTAATATTTATAAGTATGGTAAATAAACACTTGAAAGGTTTGAACGAAAAATTGAAATTTGCAAAACGATTACTTTTGATGAATTACTTAAACAAATTTTTAAATGTTTTAATATTTTTTGCATATATATTTGCATATAAATTAAAAAACAATAATTCTACAAATAATTTAAAGATTTAGTAATCAATTGAAAATTTTAATTTCTGTTCCTTTTGTGCCTCCATTTCTATTCTCTATTCCTTGTGTGTCTTATTAACGTAATTTGCACATTTAAGCTTCACCTTTAATGACTTGTTATTTTTATATCCTTCTGAACGATTAATTATAAACAACAACCAAAACTCTGAATAAGAGACATCGCTATTTAAGAGACAAAAGCTCCGGTCCCATGGGTGTCCCTTATTCAGAAGTTTCACTGTATTATTTTGTTGTCGAAATTTGATTTTTTTTACTTTTATTGAAAAATTCTGTTATAGGCAAGTTTCGTTTACACAAGTTTTACAGTAATACAGTGCTATACTACAAAGTGAACGGTTTAACAACATCTGAAGATACCTGTAAAAATGGAAATTGCCTAAAAAAGGAATTTCTTTTTTAATATTCAATATGTTAAATTTCACGTGCTACGACGGAATCCTGTTTAAAATGAAATATTTTAACGGTTCTTCTGTTTCTTGTATTTGTTTCTTGTAGTTTTGACTTTTTTTGTAAATATGATTCAGTAAACGTTTTGTGTTCAGAAGGGGAGAGGGAGTTATACCCCAGAACCTATCCTTATAAAATCTCCCCCCCCCCCTTCGCCCCAAAGAAAGTTCTGAAATGGCACTCCTGATACTAACAAAAGTGATACAGCAAAAGTGATGTAAGAAAAAAAGTTTTAAGTATTTAGTAATATAATTAAGTGAAAAACACTGAAAAATTTTAAGAAAAAAAATTAAAAGAAAATAAATATTTATTCTTTGAAACAATATAGTAAAGAAATGAAATGTGCAAATGTCTTAAAATAATGATACTTATTATAATGAAATATAATGTTCTGGAAAAGAATGATAAAATAAAATAAGCAAACATTAAAATAATATTTCATGAATTTGCTTAGAACGAATTTATAACACCTCATCTACATATAATCTTTAGATTCACCTTAATATTTGTTTTGAGGTACAATGCCATTTTTAACCATACACAGAAAACATCATACTCTAAGCATTTTTTAACAAAATTTCCAAAACACAAATTCTTTCAACTACAATAAACTACTTGACAGGTAATTTACCTAAGAACAGCTATTGTGCAGTGAAAAGAAGGAGGAGCAGTTACACGCCTACTCTACTCCCCGGCAGGAACAATGGGGCGATGGGGGGAAAAGCACAACCGCGCTCACGCGCTCTTAACCTTTTCCACGTAGAAAAACTCAACCGTCTACAAGCGCTTATAACCATTTAGGAGCATATGAGTCTGGGCGTTCACAGACGCTCTTAACCATTTACAACTACAATACTTCGGGCGCGTGTGCGCGCTTATAACCACCAAAGGGTTAATCTAAGACTTATGTAAGGAATTAGAGAAGTTACGTAAATGACTTTGCACACTTTTCAAAAGAGTAAAGACCAAATAATAAAAGAAATGTACCGATAAAAAATTGCAAAAATGACTTAAACGGCAATTAAAGTATCAGTAGGGAATCCAATTAGTTACAACTATGCAGCGCCACGTATCCCTATAACTCCTGCACATACGAAAACTATGAGGTACATGGCATCTCACAAGAAATTATCCTACATAAATTTATATTGCATACCAATATCACATCTCTCTTTGACTTAAAACATGTATTGTATTAAATAAATAGGGCATAACTTGAAAAAAAAAACTATATGAAATACACTTCTTTAAATACAGGGTAATTATAATTAAAGTCCGGGTTTCAAAACGCTCTAAAAAGCGAACCACTCGTTAGAATGGCGTCAAAATTTAACAGCGTATTATTGAAGAAGGGGTAAAGAACATGAACCAAAAAAAAAAAAAAAAAAAAAAAATCCAAATTTGAGTGACAGATGGCGCTGTAAGCGTCAGTATATGTAAATTAAAACACCTGGCATGCGCACGACAATTTCAGGTGTTATATGGAGGGATGCTTTTTATGCGGTTTTTGGCCTCAGGACAATTAAAAACCGATTTTTCCCATCCGATGTGGTACGACTCTGCCGTGGTGGACGGGCTTACGTAACTAACAGTATCACGCGCGTACAGTCATGCACACTGAACAATACAGTTGGTTTATATCGTGTAACTTACGCCTTAGCCGTTGTTTTACGATTCGTCCTTTGTAGTCGAAATTCTGACGCTTACAGCGCCATCTGTCGCTAAAATTTGGAACTTTTTTTGGTGATTGTTCTTTCCCCCTTCTTCAATAATACGCTGTTAAATTTTGACGCCATTCTAACGAGTGGTTTGCTTTTTAGAAAGTTTTGAAACTCGGGCTTTAATTATAATCACCCTGTATATTAAAATTCCGTTTACATGATACTTTTCATTTCTGCGCACTATATTTAATTTAATTTTTTTTCAAAGCTTATATACTTTAAGAGTTCATTTATTTATATTATTAGTATTTCTGAAACAGAATTAAAATAACAAAAACAAAATATTTTGTCATGTAGTCACGTAAAAGTGATACTCGTCACATTATAAAATATTTACAACCTCATTTTATTTTTATCATGTAACTGGAAAAAGCTATTTGCAAACTTTATTATCTTGAAAACTAGGAATAATTTTCATTGTAATATTCAAACTTGTATAGTTAATACATATTTTTATGTTACTTCTAAAGAAAAAAAAAGTTTTAAAACAAAGAAGTAACTTTCATGAATATTTTTTGTATGCTCATACCATTATCATGAAGATAAAAGTTTTGATGTAAGCTATTTTTCTGATTAAATATCATGAAAAGAAAATAAACCATCAACCGGTAGCGTGTTTTTTGCCACTTTTTATAATTTACTCATACGATTAAGTTAAAATGAGTATATACTTTCTAGAAACACCATATCACTTTCTAGAAATCCTAAAATCCCCTTACAATAACAAAATTTTTAAAAATGTAATCAAAGGTAGAATTCAAATTGCTGAAAGGTATTAATTTTTATTTACAATTTGATATATTTTAAACACGGTACTTTCTGTCACATCATGCTCAATTTGAATTCTACCTGTGATAACAATTTTTTTAATTTGTTATTTTAAGGGGATTTTAGGATTTCTAGAAAGTATATAGTCATTTTTAACTTAATCGTACGAGTAAATTATAAAAAAATGGCGGGAAAAAAGGATGCTACTGGTTGATGGTTTATTTTCTTTTAACAAAGGTTAATCAGCAAAATAGCTTACATAAAATCTTTTATCTTCATGATAATGGTATAAGCATACATGAAATATTCATGAAAAGTATTTCTTTTTTTTAAACAGTTTTTATAATTTATTTATACGATTAAGTTAAAAATGACTATATACTTTCTAGAAATCTTAAAATCTCTTTAGAATAACAAATTAAAAAAATTGTAATCACAGGTAGAATTCAAATTGCTTAAAGGTATTAATTTTTATTTACGATACGATATATTATAAACACAGTACTTTCTGTCACATCATGCTCATCATCAAGGTAAAAAAAATCAGAGGCTGAGTTGTTTCTTACCAGTTCGGCTCGAACAAACTTCGAAGTCGGAAATCAGGAGTTCTTACTGTCGGGCTGTTCAAAAACTCTACAGTAGTGGTGCTGCTCACAGATAATTCTCATCTTTACAAAATATTTGGAATGATGTACGATAACGTATCGTTACATGCATAATTGATACGATGCAGGATTTTTATTGACAACATAAATAATAAGTTTAGGTAATATGACTTTTTTAGCTTTTTAAAAATTAATCATAACTTTTTGCTACTGATTTAATGTAGAGAATGTTGTTCGACATCGGTTAAGCTTGAAATTTTTGTTAGTTTCTGATAAAAGGGCTTTAAATTTCCGTGTTCGAATACTGATATACTTTACTTAATGATATACTACTTTTTTTCTCCGTGGTAGTAATTGGGATTATTAATATACCTGATAATCCTGGATAAGATCGATTGATTTGTAGAGTATCGACTTTAATTTATTTGAAGAGGAAGTGAATAAATTTATATTATATTTTTTTAACTTTGAACTTTAAAAACTCAAATAAACCTGGTAAATTTTGAAATTTGCGTAAATTTACGTCATTATATTTAAATTTATTTTTGCACTTTTTTTCCATATTAAGTTATATATTAAGTTATATATATTAAGTTATTATTAAGTTATATATATATTTACTATATATCTTTGATCAGTGTCAATATAGCATACAGAATATTCCACATACTACTATATTTGGATACAACCCCTGATTTTTTTTTCTTTTCTTTTTTTTAGAAACAATGGATTTTGAGCTGATTCTATCTGTGATCATATTTGCAAACTTTTCAAGCTATATTTCTGAGACTTTTAGAACCTTGCTACATACGTTTACTGGTACATTCTATTTTGATTGTTTTCATGCATGCACAGTGAAACATTCTTTAATAAACCTGATCCTTTTGCATTCAATTTTGATCATTTTTTAATTCTGATATTGTGCACAATGTTGTTTGTCATATTTTCTGAAAAAAAAAAAACATATTGTTAATGTTAAGAACTCTGCAAACGATAAGCAAAATCTTTGCAAAATTAGAGACTGCTTTTATTGTAATCTTAAGTTTTATGAGTATAATACCATCTAAGAATATAATGCGATCCCATAAAAGTAAACACCGTTTATTACAATAATCCACATGATTATAATCTACTGTCTGAACACTTTCTTTATATTTGTTTTGACAGGCTTATCCAAAATATATTCGTTCTTTTTCAATAATCCATATTGTGTTTTCCTCTTTATTTCACGATACGGAGTATCATTGGTATTCTATTAATTAGATGAAGCTGAAAGAGTCTCTGCTTAATTCAACAAGATGATAATAAAAATCTGAATATTAATTACAATTCTATAATAATGTCTGTTACATGTTAAATGCATAACTATGAATTTGTTTGTTTTTTATGCTTTTCCACCGCTATTGTGTTTTATGGTGTCATTTATTTGAGCAACTGTAATAAAATCAACAAAAATGCTATTGAGCACAATATATCCTGACAGGATTGGTGTGATGGCGCTCATGCATAGGCGTCAGCGTTATTATTAATAACTATAAATAAATTGTTAATAATAATAATTACAATGCAAAAAGAAATAATTAAAAAATAAATAACTACGGTTATAATCATAATGACCGGATGTTTTATTTTATTTTCCAAAGTTTTAAATAGAAGGGGATAAATGCGGACAAGAGATTCTATCACGCTTTTGTTAAATAGAATGTTGGCTCTAGCAGTTTAATACGACTTATAATTATCCCTTTATTATTAATTTTTTATTGTCGCTTCAAAAGAGGTATTTTTTAAATTCCTTTCGCTGTATAAAGAAACTCATTTGGTGCACATAATATGAAGTAAAATATTTGCGCTTGTTGAACTTTCTCTTGTTTTGGCTTTAGTAAAACAATTTTTTCCAGGAATTCGTAAATTTTTAGATTTACAAACATCAGGGCAAATTAGCTTTGCCATAAAAAAACACAACGCTGATTTAACACCTGGTAGTACACAAAATACAAATCATATACATTTTAATATTCATGTTTTCTCGCCAAGTAGCATTTTTTATCACTTTTTTAATTTTTTCACTATTACCATTTGGATATTTTTTCAAGCTTTTATAATCTAAGTTTCTAATATATTCTCCCATCATTAATTTATATCTATCTCAATCCATAACTACTAATTTATTCAATTTATCAGTTCGGTTATGATAACATTTGGGTCAAAATATACTTTCTTATAGAATCATGATTTTACAGTGAGAACGAAAATCTTCAGTCAAACCTTCATTTTAGGTTAAAATATCTATCATAGAGTTTAATAATGTAGAACATCAAGTTTTGTCGTTGTCATCAAATTTATGTTTCGTAACGGAATAAATTTAAAATCAATGATTATTGGTTGCGAAAGCATCGTTAACAGAGTTGCCATGGACGACTATTTTTTATTTCTAACTGGTACCACTTTTTCAATACAGAGATTCCTAACACGTGCTTAGGCAATATTTGATTAAAAGAAATAAATTTTAAAAGTTACACTAGAATAATACTGGTGCCAAGTGAATATAAAAATTGTCACTTTTGGCAGCCTTGCGTTAATTCTTTATCCATTTAATTTAAAAAAAGAAGTTTCTAGACTTCATCATTGTAATTTGAGTTCATATTTAAAGAGGAAAACAAAATTAAATGGGAGGCAGAAAATGAAATATGAAAATATCTTCAGAAGACTGTATTCTATGTCAAATATAATAATGAATCAAACGGATAAATCGAATAAATTAGGAATTACGGATAAAGGTGAATATAAATTAAAGATAGTAGAATATATTGCAAACTTGGCTTTTAAATGCTTGATCGAAGATTCAATTGATTATATTAATAGAAAAACCAAAGATGTTATAAAAAAAAAAACACGTATATTCTTATGTTACTAAAATCCTCTTTTTAATATATTAAAAAATATATAAATTTAAATTTATCACATAATGAAATATGTAAATATGAAATTGGATATAAGATGGCTTTAATAACTCTTATTACGTCCTGCTTTTAATGCAAAAAGGAAAAAAAAATGTAAGAAGAAATTTTTCAAGAACAACCCATTATCAAGATAAACTTGAACTTTAATAAAAAAATTATATAAATATTTTCTTCTTATGAAGCTGTAATCTATTTTACTTAGAAGTAATATCAGTGAAATCTTACTACCTAGATGCTTAAGACACTGTTGTTCCAAAAACGAAATTTTTGAAATCGCATCTCTTTTTATATGGTAATGGGAAATATCGCTTTATAGTCTAGCAAATGGGGAAACTTTTTTGTATATTTTATAAATTATGTATACATTTTGTAATGTAAGCATTCCAGTTATTAAAATTATTAGGCGCGTCAGATGGATATTGAGAATATGTATGCATTAAAATGTCTTGAAATAACTTTTTGGAAAATATAGGATTTTTATTGTTTTTGTTTTTTGCTCAGAAATTTAGTACAAAAATACCATTTAAATGCTTCTGCTGAAAAATTGAAATGATATATCACTAAATAATCTAATCTGCGATGAAGAAATATGTATACCTAATTACTTAGAGTTTATTGTATGAGATAGGTTATTATATGAGAAAAAAAATATGGCCGAGAGAAAAAAAATGAAGCACCATTCGCTATACTGAAATTTCTGAAAAGCACATTTTAGACCACATTTTGCCACGAAAATAACAACGCAATTATATGTTGTAAATTAGAAAACTTCAGATACAAAGCATTTTGTTTGTTGTGATTGTATTCTTAGTATTTTGCAAAAATGTTGTTGTCTATAAATGCAGTCTAAAAATAGGGCTGCAATAGTGTTGTTGAAAAAATATTTTCGCTATAGTGTTCTTATGCACAACACTTTGTCACCAAATTAAAAACACATTGTAAACACCACACAATTTAGAACATTATAAAACAACATACGTAAAACACTTTCAAAATTCTATCCACACATTGTAAAAAAAAAGGTCGATCTACTAAAAAAAATTTAGTGATCCTTGTAATTACTAAAAAATTTTTAGTAATCTTAGTCGGTTACTAGAAAATCTGTAAGAATTACTAGAAAAAAAGTTAGCAATGAATAGAGTTAATAGTTTTATATTTTTAATAGCTATTACTAAAACTCACTTGGTGTGACCTTGATAGCATGGTGGTTATAGTAACGGACTCGAGGCTGAAAGGTCCCGGGTTCGATGCTGGACACAGCCAAATACGCCCAGAATGTATGTAGTGTAAGTACTCTTTAATAAAGTGATTATGAAAATCCTTTCGGAGCAGGTAGCAATGTTTGGTGCTGCCATCTATTGCGGTTTTGCCGAAAATCTATCGTTTCAGAAGTCTGGATGCAGCTCGAAGGAAGCTCCTGCCCTTCGGGTGCACGTAAAGGTTATTAAAAATTATTTTGGAGCTATTACTAAATTTTGCTTGATGGATCATACTAAAAATTTTTAAGTTAGTTATACAAAAAATTCTTTTGTTCAGTTTACAAAAAAAATACTTGTTTCACTTGCAAAAAAAAAAGTTTGTAATGGTTACTAAAAAATTCTGTGGAATACAATTTACTAAAAAATTTTTAGTAAACTCTTGAATTTTTTTTACAGTGCATGGTGCGTTTAAAATTACAAAATTTTAGCAATGAATGTTTTGAATATGTTTTGAAAACACATTATCTTCTCTTGTAATTTTTAACAACACATTTTGCAGAATCTTTTTTCCTGACGCAACACATTCGCAACACATTCAAACATGATTTTAGATCGAAATGTTAATTATCGTGTTCGTCTAAAAAGTGTTTCGCGAATTTTATATGTAATGAAATAACAATTTTGAGTATTTATGTCCAATCTCGACAATAATCTTTCAAAATTTCGAAAAAACACATAGAGTGTTCTGAGAATGCATCCCTTTGTTATGTTAAGCCGTTTGGCAACCATTGTTTTAGTGTATGTAAACGTTTTGAGTAAAACTGAGTTTTAGAAGCATCATTTTCTTTCAATTAACAAAAATAACTCAAAATACTATTTTAGGAAATTGCAAATGTATAACTTAAACGCAAATAAAGTATTTTAATATTAAAGAACAATAAACTTATTGTATTATATGGAAACGTTACTATGCAAATTTAACGTATGATTGTGAAAATAACTTTCATTCCGCTTTCATCATATTTGCTACGAAATATGAAGATGGAAATTTTAATAATATATTCATTACGTTACTCTCAGTTTTATACTAACATTTAAACATTGTTAACTATTTTATGTTTATATTTGCATTAAAGTTTTATAGACAAGACCGAAAACATAATGCAGAAATTTACAATTTGTTAATATTGCTTTAAGAGATTAATATTTAAAGCAGGTTACTGAATGATTATCTAATACAGTGATAATAAATCAAGTTATAGGTTAAATTCACAAACGTTTTAAACAAGAAATTTATGCGTGAAATTTATATACGTATATTTGAAAGTTTCAATAAAATTTAATGCAAACGTTATATTCAAATAAGAAGAAGATAAATATGATCCCAATTTCATGCATTAGGTTTATATTTGTTTACTTCAGCAGTATTTATTAATCGAATACATTTATTTATTTTTCATGCAGCATTTGTCACATTTTTGAAAAATGTCTTTACATTTTCATGCGTATTTAATATTTTTTTTTTATTTATAGATAAAAAAATATATAATTTTTAAAACAAATTATAATATTTTGATTAAATATAAATCTAAAATTTTTTCATGCAGCATTTTCCCAGGTTTTGAAACAATTCTTCAAACTTGCATATATGTTTCATATTTTAGTAAATTCATATGTATAAATATATAATTTTACAACTAAATTATTCTTTTATTAAATCTAAATGAAAAAAATGTGATGAGAATGTTTCTTTGAGAGGTGTTTTTAGGAAAGGTACTTCAAACGCAGGCAGATTCTTTAATACAGTAAAATTCATAATTTTCAAGAAATGATGAAAATTATTAGACAATTAAATTAGCTGTGCCATTAGATAAAACATTCTTTCAGTTAAATTAGTCTTCAAATTCTTCCAATTACTTTTAATCCTTTTTATTCCACGTAATTTTCCGTTCACTAAGCTCCAGTTTTCACTTTAATATAAGCAATATTTAAGACAATATAATTCTATAAATTTAATGGATTTTCAATAGATTTTAGAATGATTACATTCATATTTGTAATTACGTTTTTTTATTATAATGTTGGAAGAATCATATTTTCTGAGTAACTAAAACAAAATGTAGAGAAAACAACGTTGCAATTTTACCCATTTGCAAAACGCTGAGAGGGCTAGAGGCAAGAATAAATTTTATTGAATAATTATTCAAATACGCGAGATATCAAGGCTTATTACAGAACATTAATTAATCTAATCTTTACTTGAGTGACAATTTAATTTTATTGAAATTATGTCATTTGCAATAAGATAAATTACATTGTTCATTAGAGAAGTTTGTTAAATGCTTTCAAAACCGTAATTTATGTGTCATCCAAGAACATTATCTGTAAAATGTTTTATATTACAAAGGACATTATTAATTAATAGTTGTAAACGGTACTGATATGAAAGTTTAAATAATTTTAACCTTTCAGGAAATCGAAAATTTTCATTTGTGATTTTTAAATAAATCTTCTGGAATTTATAGGTATGTGCACTTGAAATATTTTATTTTATTTTTCATTAATTTTAAACATTATAGTCAACTTATTGAAATTAATATTAAATAAATAAAGTAGCTAAAAACTGTATTTGACATTAATGCAAAATTGTAAACACCACACAGTTTAGAACACTATAAAAGAACACATATAAAACTCTTTCAAATTCTATCTACATAGTGCTATTAAAATTACACAATTTTAGAAAAGAAAGTTTTAAAATATGTTTTGAAAATACGTTATCTTCTCTTGTAATATTTAACTGCACATTTTCACAATCATATTCCTGATACAACACATTTGCAACACAATCAGAAAACAATCAATCACGATTTTTGATGGAAGCGTTAACTATCTTGGATATGTTTTGAAAAACACATAATCTTCGCTTCTAATTTTTAACTACACATTTTGCACAATCATTTTCCTGACACAACACATTCGCAGCACATTCAGATCACAACCAAACATGATTTCAGATAGAAGCGTTAACTACCATGAATATGTTTTGAAAAATCATTATGTTCGCTTGAAATTTTTAACTACACATTTTGCACAATCATTTTCCTGACACAACATATTTGCAACACATTCAGAAAACAATCAATCACGATTTTAGATTAAAACTGTATTTGACATTAATGCAAAATTGTAAACACCACACAGTTTAGAACACTATAAAAGAACACATATAAAACTCTTTCAAATTCTATCTACATAGTGCTATTAAAATTACACAATTTTAGAAAAGAAAGTTTTAAAATATGTTTTGAAAATACGTTATCTTCTCTTGTAATATTTAACTGCACATTTTCACAATCATATTCCTGATACAACACATTTGCAACACAATCAGAAAACAATCAATCACGATTTTAGATGGAAGCGTTAACTATCATGGATATGTTTTGAAAAACACATAATCTTCGCTTGTAATTTTTAACTACACATTTTGCACAATCATTTTCCTGACACAACACATTCGCAGCACATTCAGATCACAACCAAACATGATTTCAGATAGAAGCGTTAACTACCATGAATATGTTTTGAAAAATCATTATGTTCGCTTGTAATTTTTAACTACACATTTTGCACAATCATTTTCCTGACACAACATATTTGCAACACATTCAGAAAACAATCAATCACGATTTTAGATAGAAGCGTTAACTATCATGAATATGTTTTGAAAAACACATCATCTTCGCTTGCAATTTTTAACTACACGTTTTGCACAATCATTTTCTTGACACAACACATTCAGATCACAAACAAACACGATTTTAGATAGAAGCGTTAACTATCATGAATATGTTTTGAAGATACATTATATTCTCTTGTAAATTTTAATTACATATTTTGCACAATCATTTTCCTGGCAAAACACATTCGCAATACATTCAGATCACAGCCAAACACGATTTTAGATAGAAGCGTTAACTATCATGAATATGTTTTGAAAATACATTATCTTCTCTTGTAATTTTTAACTGCACATTTTTCACAATCATTTTCCTGACAAAACACATTTGCAGCACATTCAGATCACAACCAAACATCATTTTAGATAGAATCGTTAACTATCATGAATATGTTTTTCAAAACACATCATCTTCGCTTGTAATTTTTAACTACACATTTTGCACACACATTTTCCTGACACAACACATTTGCAACACATTCAGATCACAACCAAACACGATTTTAGATGGAAGCGTTAACTATCATGGATATGTTTTGAAAAACACATAATCTTCGCTTGTAATTTTTAACTACACATTTTGCACAATCATTTTCCTGACACAACACATTCGCAGCACATTCAGATCACAACCAAACATGATTTCAGATAGAAGCGTTAACTACCATGAATATGTTTTGAAAAATCATTATGTTCGCTTGTAATTTTTAACTACACATTTTGCACAATCATTTTCCTGACACAACATATTTGCAACACATTCAGAAAACAATCAATCACGATTTTAGATAGAAGCGTTAACTATCATGAATATGTTTTGAAAAACACATCATCTTCGCTTGCAATTTTTAACTACACGTTTTGCACAATCATTTTCTTGACACAACACATTCAGATCACAAACAGACACGATTTTAGATAGAAGCGTTAACTATCATGAATATGTTTTGAAGATACATTATATTCTCTTGTAAATTTTAATTACATATTTTGCACAATCATTTTCCTGGCAAAACACATTCGCAATACATTCAGATCACAGCCAAACACGATTTTAGATAGAAGCGTTAACTATCATGAATATGTTTTGAAAATACATTATCTTCTCTTGTAATTTTTAACTGCACATTTTTCACAATCATTTTCCTGACAAAACACATTTGCAGCACATTCAGATCACAACCAAACATCATTTTAGATAGAATCGTTAACTATCATGAATATGTTTTTCAAAACACATCATCTTCGCTTGTAATTTTTAACTACACATTTTGCACACACATTTTCCTGACACAACACATTTGCAACACATTCAGATCACAACCAAACACGATTTTAGATAGAAGCGTTAACTATCCTGAATATGTTTTAAAGACACATCATATTCTCTCGTAATTTTTAACTACATATTTTGCACAATCATTTTCCTGACACAACACATTCGCAATATATTCGGAGCACAATCAAACACGATTTCATATAGAAGTGTTAACTTTCATGTTCAGTTATTATTGAAAAAGGATTTCACGAATTTTCAGTTTAATGAAATCTGAATTTTAAAATAATTATATGGTGTTCGGGTAATAAGACCCTGATTTCAAAATTGAATTTCTAAAAAACAAAGATCGGTAGAATTATGCGGCAAATGGTTTGTTTATAAAGTAATCTGTAAAAAATGATCTACAAAAATTCCGATCTGTTAAATTTTGTAAAGATTCTGTTTTGATTGCAAAGCATACTTCACTTGACATTTTTCTTTTTCTAGATTGCGTGCAGAGAACGGGCTTTTTGGTGCAGAGTTCCATATTTTAACTATCTTAGGGATTATTTTTTTTTCAAAATCCCCCCAAATTTAGTTCGAAAAATCGTTAAAATATGGCGCTGTACCCCGAAAATCTAGTTCTCTATACGTAATCTAGAACAAGAAAAATGTAAAGTCAAGTATTCTTTGCAATGAAAACACAGTCTTTTGAAAATATTCACCGATCGAAACTTCTGTATAATATTTTTACAGCTTACCTAAAAAACAAATCATTTACCGCATAATTCTATTGATCTTTGTTTATGAGAAATTCAGTCTTATTTACTGGATAACCTGCATTTGTATGAAGCTCGAACATAAAAATATTGAAGATAACATGAAGTATTCTGAAAATGCATTCCATTTGATAATCACTGATTTACCGTATATAACAGTTTTGAGAAAATGCGAGTTTTAGATGCATCATTCATACTAGAGGCAAAAATGAAATGTGTTAAATAATTACCCAAATACGCGAGCAATCTAGGCTTACTATTGAACATTAATTAATTTAATCATTACTTAAATGACAATTTCATGTTACTGAAATTCTGTCTTTTACAATCAAATAAATTACATTGTTCATTAGAGAAGTTTGTTAAATCCTTTCAAAACCATATTCTCTGCATCATCCGAGAAATGTATCTGTAAAATATGTTATATAACAAAGCACTTCAATAATTAATAGTTACAAACGGTACTCAGATGAAATTTTAAATTATTTCACATTTTAGAAAATTGAGAATATCCATTAGTAATTTTTAAATAAATGCTTTAGAATTAATAGGAATGCGTACTCCAAATAATTTATTTTACTCTTCATTACTTTTTAAAATTTAGAGTCACGCTTATTGAAACTAATCTTAAATAAATAAAATAGCTTAAAAATTATTTTACATTAAAGATATTTTATAATGAAACAACTATTTTTCAATAACACTTTCAACTATTAGTCAGCAGAAGATGAAAATAAAGCATCACATATTTTAATTTAACCAGACAATTGTGTTGCTTCTTAAGTTATATATGTTTTGATAATAAAGCAAAGAGTCTCTAATCAACGTATATATTATTCCGAGATTTTAAACACAGATTGTAAAAATTAAAATCATAAAATAAAAATAAATTATCTACCTGACTTTTTTTTTCTTTAAAACGATCATCAATTACACATTGTAACATTGAAAATATTATTTGCCATTTCGTATTTAATCGTTTACACGCCGAATTAATATCGCAATGTAATTATAATTTTGTTTTTCCTATACTACTGCTTCAAATGTTTTAATTTATGCAATGGTATATGAAAAAAAAAACAAAAAAAAACAGCAGTTTTTTCGGATGTTGTGTTTGCTTTTTGGAACATGATTATTGATTGACGATCTATGGAAATCTAGCAAATTATTTACCGCTATATGCTATTGTATATTGTTCTTGAATATTTTCTCTAATTCCAGAAACATTTAGATTCCCAGCGGTCAAATGTAAGTAAGATAAATAAAACGATAAATGCAAATAATATTTTTTTATGCAAATTAATGAATTTACATTTTCGTTATACCTGTGATAAATGCTTAAACGTAGACATTTTTTTAAAAAGTTCCAATCAACCTTATATTTTATAGGAAAAATAAGAAAATCGTTATTATGTTGAAAAATATATGTTTCTGTATTACAATCATCCAATTTGGGGATATTTGCGTTTAAACGATTACGAATATTCACACCAGATTATTTATTTAAAGGTAAATCGAAACGATAAGTGTAATTTATATTTTTATTTTGTGATTTTTATTTTTGAAACTGTGTTTAAAAAACCTCGGAATGCAATATGCATTGATCATCAATATTTTGTTTTATTACCACTTTCGCATAAAATGTTAAATTATACTTTATTAATTTTGGTTGCCCAAAATTTAAAAATAAATAAATCTAAAAAAAAGCATTTTAATTTTTACCACTTTTGAATTTTACGTCTTTCAGAATATTTTTTTTTTATCATTAAAGGAGAACATTTAAAATGTTAAAAATATCAAAGTTCTTCGAGATTGTCTATTCCAGGTTTTTGACTGAATTTTCCAAGTTTCAAGAACACTAAACAATTATTTGTGTATTCACATCACAGTCACTCTTATAAGTATTTATCATTCAGGGAACATATAATTTTCACATCTGTTGCAATAGAGAAAACAAGCAATACTAATAATTATGTAGTAAACTTATAAATAAATAATAAGTAACCTAACTTACGTCTATTTAGACTGTAGATTTCTGTTTCTTGACCCCCAAAACATATAACTTGACATACTGGTCAAGAATCCACAAACATTAAAGAAGCCAGTAAATGGCAGCTGTCTTGGACGCCATCTTGAAAATCACCACAAAAATGTGCACGAAAAGAATGCCACCTAATATTTTGGAATCTTGATGTCAAAAGCTACAAAATTAACTGAAAATATCAAACTTCGCACAAAAATCCAGCTGGAAAACATTTCAGACCCTACTAATATAATTATAACCTGTTTGATTTATGTCATATGTGCTCAATTTTCTATCTTTATACTGGTAAAAATAAATCCTTGAATTAACGGTCAAGTGAAAGGTGTTGCCTACAAAAAACGTTGTGCTCTGAGTAGTTTAATTTTATAGTAAGTTTCCAGCTGACGAGCCATTTTTTTTATCGTACGATACCTAAACGAATGCCACAATACAAATGAATTCGCCATCGTTTGATATCATGGAGATCAGTTATAGCCTGTGCTATCTTTACTGTGTTTTCCATATTACTGCCTATTTGTGAAAGAACACATGTAATTTATTTTTTGAATGTCCGTTGAATATAATAAAATATGAAAGTTTTTTGTGTGAGTTGAGTGAAATAATTTTTTAAAATGGGCAAGACATTTATCAGTAGAAATACTATTTCATTTCCATAAAATTAAAACATCCTCATTATCAATCTAAGGTTAAATGTGTTAATAATATCAATAATAAGCGAATTTAAAATTTGAATGCAAACGGAATAACACAATATAATACGGTTATTTCTTAAGTCATTGATGCATATGTTTGTACATGTTACAGTCTTTTTTAACACTTTTCTGAATATATATTTTATTTATAGTGTTTAATATGTTGAATATAACATCAAGAGTAGAATTCAAATTTTAATAATTGGTAACTTTCGTAAAATTTCTGTTTTGTTTTAGCATCTTCACATGGTTAAATATCTGATATTTATCTGTGTATTAAAATATTGCGCTTTAAATAGCAAACTAAATGCGGAAGGGTGTATTTTGATATCACTTCTCCTAGATATTAAACTCTGCAGAAATTTGTTTAAAATGTGTTTAATGTAGTATTAACAGAATATATTTCACTTAAATTTAATTTAACTTAAGTTTTCAGGATTAAATTTATGCATGGCATTTCCTTTAAATTTTGAAAATTTATTCATAAGTTTTTGCGTAAAAAAGAAAACACATTACTACAAATATTTACAAGTTTGAATAATTGTGCATTAGTTTGTACATATTTACATAATTATAGAAGGATTCTGTATTTCTTGCTGGCTTCTTAATCTATTGATGTGATAATGTTTTACAAATAAAAAAGTAATAATGTTATACAAGAAAGAAAATTAATATGGCGCAGTATTTATTAAATAACGCTATTTTTTTTAAAGAGATGTCATAAAATATTCGATAATTGTCGAAGTGATTATTATTTTTTAAGATGCTTTGTTACCTAATATTTACGGTGAGCTCATGAAAAGTCGTCGAAAAATATGCAATTAAAAATTCTTTCTAAAAGTAATTCTAAATTATATTTTGGAAAAATTGGAGTTATTTGTCTTTAGAAGTAGCTTTTGCGAAATATTATTTAATTCAAAATGTTTTGATACATTTTTTGGTCTTCATGCTAAAGTAATTTCTAATTGAGACTGGAGCTAAGTAATGGAAAATTATAAAGTAGTACTTTTTAAATAAAAGATTTGAGAAATATTTAAAGAATAGAAAATTTCTATGCGAATTTGAGATGCTTATCCATTTTAAATCCTACAATATTAAAATATTTTGAATGCGTTTAATATAATTGTTTTCAACCTTTATTTTATTCGAAATAAAAGTATCGAATCTAGAAAATGTAATGTGATGTGATACAAAGTATGTAATATAGTTTTATAGTGTAAAGTTAATTATATATAATAGTATATATAAAGTTTAGTAGTGAGTTAGTTGTTTTATATTTAATGGAATGTAAAGTAATTTAGTTTTATAACGTAATATTAATAATATAAAATAGTATATATAAAGTTTAGTAGTGAGATAATTGTTTTATATTTAATGCAATGTAAAGTAATTTAGTATTGTGACAAAAGTTAAAGCATGACGTAAAATTTTTAAATAAATTTTGATAGAATTTTCTTAAAAAAATGAGAAAATTTTGATGCTAAGGCGAAAATTTAAATACAATTAATCTAATAGTTTTCAAAACAATCTATAATTTTATCCAAATAAATGCATCGTATCTAAAATAAATATCATTATAAGTAATTTGAGAAGCATCTATAAAATTATTAATTGAGAGACCGCAAAAGAAATATTAACACTTAAGCTACAATCTCAATGTTAAGATATTTTATTTTATATTTCCCAGTGCTAAACAAAAGAAACGGGATGGATTTTATAACACGCTTTGGTTAGGTAGAGTGTTGGGTCTTGCTGCTTTACATGTCTTAGAATACATCATTTAATTTTCTTTTTTTGGTTTTGGAAGTGGTTTGAAAAGATTTATTTAAAAAACAAGCGAGCAACGCCCGCTAGCTGGGCCACTTTTTCCAAACGAACCTCGATATTAAGTAGTATATAATAAGCAAAAAAATTCATTTATTAAGCAAGTCTTGGTGTTCGAATTCTCAAGCACAAAAAAGTAAATTAAAGAGCTATGGATCTTATGCGCCCACTATCCCGTTAAAAATATGTGATTTCGCTCGGTGGGTGCTACGCGCACTTGAAGAAAAAGATTGTGGATCGGAGGCATGGTCGATTGGCGCCCATCGACCCGTTAAAAATATTTGGTTTTGCGCTGATTTACCCGTTAAAAATATCTGGTTTTGGTTTTGATTTGGCGCTACGCGCCCATAAGACATTTTTTCGTATTTTTGGTTCATCAGAAGCAGACTTTTACGCAGATTCTGAATATGCAATCAGTTTTTTCTACTTTAAAAACTATCTGCATGATGGTTTAAGAAAAACGTGCAAAAAAAGTTTCGGTATATTTTCTCTGCGGCGGCCTGTTTAAATTCAATATTTTAGCGAAAATTACGGTAAATAATCGACGGCAAGTCAAAAAAAATTGATGCGGAACAGAGCGCACTTAGCGCGGGGAGAAAAAGAGGTTTTCGGCTGGTTCTTCTTTTTGCGCTCTTAGCCAAAATCGGAAAAGTTCTAGTCATTCACCGCAAGGTGGCGCAGTGTATCTTCTTGAAAGCTCTTTTTGGAAATGAGAAGTTTTGCGTTCCGTTTCCCGAGGGGTTTTTAATTCATAACTTTTTTAATTTTGGCCCACGGTCTTGAAAATGCCGGAAATGACTTTCCCGGAATTTTTCGAATCGAAAGACACCTCTCGCGACTTCCAACTCGCCCGCGTTGCGAACTGTAATCGGCTTCAAACAGACAGACAGACACACAGAGGCACACGGATTTTATTAGTATAGGTTATTTTCGTTGGAAAAAAGAAAAATTTCTGAATCTATAATGTAATGTAAAAACTTTAAAATTGTTGTACAACCTCGTTTTTTGACTTTAAAAGAAAAAAAATCCTGAATGTCGTAAAACTTTAGATTTACAAACAGCAGGGAATACTGTCTAGAGCACTGTCCCAAGGCAGGAAATGCCGAATGCTACCTGGCCGTAAACAAAATCTAAAATCGATTAAAAAAAAACGAAAAACTCTTCAAACACACAGATATTTTTTTAACATGAAATATTGTTTGAACTAATTGTAACAACTGCAGAAATAAAAAAAAAGTAACATTACTAATTAACATATCAGTTAGGATTACTGTCACAAACTTAACATTTTTCAATGAATGTCAAGATTTTTTATAAATTTTCTATAGAATATATATAATAATTATTTATACCATATTTTAGCAAATCATGTATTTGGTTTACAAAATCAAAAGACATTGTTTTATCAAAGAAATATTCCTTTCCGATTAAAAAAGATGAGGTAGTTTGAGTAACAGATAAATTATTATCTTAAATCAATATTTTGGAAAACTTATTTTAGTGATGAAATTGCTGCTTTTAGTTCACGTACAAAGTACTATTTAAAGAAACTAAAATACAGAGATATCGGTTGAAATGTATATATTTTTGTGATAAAGAGTTTATTAATTCCACCTTCAAATTCTTTTTCTAATTCTACTTTCAATTTCCTTTTAAATGAAGGTAGATACCTTCATTAGCATAATATACTAGTAACAGCTAAAACTGAAGTTTTTGAAAGTACGTTAAAAGACTTCAAAATTTGTATAATTAACCAAATATATTTGTTTAATTCAGAGTAAATACTCGTATACAATTAAATATCCTGATTGATAAGTAAATACATTTTTCAATAACGACATGTTTGGGATTTATTTATTTATTTATCTATTCATTGCAGAAAATATCATCATATCTGAAATGCACAAAAAAATTGTATACTTTTGAAAAAACGGAATAATATGTTAATTGCTCAATATATTAATATTAAGTATTTAGGCTATAAAAATAGTGATGCATGAAAACATAACATATTTGTGCACAAAATGTTTATTTATTTATGAAAGTGATATAATATGTAGTATATTTTTAATTTATTTTAAAAATATATTAAAATATTGAGGTATTAAATTAGTTTTAAATTTTAAGAGAGTTTTATTCAACCGTACAATTTAGAATGCATATAAAATTGTACACTTTTATGAACGTGGTACGATCTTTTTATTGTTAAGCACATTCATAAAGCATTTTGTGGATATAAAAATACTGAAGTATGATAATATGATTAATTTAAAGAGAAATAATGTTTTATTTATCTGTACAATTTGGTATGGACAAAATTTGTACCTTTTTATTAACGGATATAATCTATCTATTGTTAAATATATTATTATCATATTTACAAGATATAAAAACATGGATGCATGACAATATAACTAATTTTAAACTGGAATAAAGTTTTGTCTAACTGTGCAGTTACTTTAATTGCCAAATGATTTTGATTATTTCCATGAAAATTATGATTTATATTGTATTAAAGAATCTGCATACTTCCGAAGTATATTTCTTAAAAAGTCTTTTCAAAGAAACATTCTCGTCACATTTTTTTTTTTGAATTAGATTTAATAAAAATTAATAGTTTAGTTTTAAAATTATTTATTTATACATATAAATTTAAGAAAATATTAAGCACGTATGGAAGTTTGAAGAATTTTTTTCAAAAGCCAGAAAAATACTGCGTGAAAAACGACTTGCTAATTTATCTTCAATAAAAACGTTACGATTAAATTTCAAAGTGATACATTTATGCCTATGAATTAAAAAAAAAATTAAATATTGATGAAAATGTAAAGACATTCTTCAAAAACATGAAAAAGGCTGAATGAAAAAGACATAAATGCATTAATAAGTACTGCTGGAATAACAAGTAAAATGTATTAACCCCTTAACGCGCAGTGTTGCCGGGTCGGCAACACCTAAAGTTCCCACTGTTTAGAGACACAAAAACTCCGTGAATATTTCGAAAACTACTCTAATGATTACTTTAAATCTTTCTTATGAGTTCTAGATGGCAGCACCACAGAGATCAAACTCTACTGTTTTTAAATAATAGGTAAAATGTTTTACTGTAATACGCGCTTCACAGCAATGCTCTTCTCACTGCGCTTATCAATGCTTTACTTATGGGAGGTTACCACTTCGGCAACAGCTGTATAAATAAAATGGTTAGTGCAATCTTTACAAAACAATACCTGTGTACTCCTCTAGGCCTAAATAGATTGCCTAATTTTTTTTCTTTAAATTCCAACTTTAAAGAGTAGTGCGCCGGAAAGGGTTAAAGGATAAGTTAGATGAATTATTAAGCACTGCTAAAATAAATTAATCTGAATCGAATGTATGAATTTAAGATTCTCAGTGTCTTGTGAATATTTGCACAGAACGTCTGCATGCAAATTTATCAAACTTTCATGCATTCTTTTAAATTTCACGATTCTCGTTGAAAACGATTGTGAAATTAACCTATAACCTGTTTTATCAACACTGCATTAGACAATCCTTAAATAACTTGCCGTAAATATTAATCTCTTTAAAAAAATAACAAACTACAAGCTTCTGCAATGTGTTTTCTACCTCTTCTTTAAAATTTTAATGCAAATATGAACACAAACTAATTTAAAAAGATAAAATGTCACTATAAATCTGAAAGTTACATAATGAATATATTATTAAAATTTCCATCTGCATATTTCGTAGCAAATATTATGAAAACAGAATGAAATATATTTTCGCAAGCATATGTTACATTTGCATATATTATTTTTCATACAATAAAATAAGCTTATGGTTCTTTAATATTAAAATATTTTATTTATATTAATGTTATCAATTTTCAATTTCTTAAAATCGTATTTTAAGTTATTTTCACTAATTGTAAGAAAATTGCTTTGAAATTGAATAATCTTAAAAATATGTTCTGATATAAATATAGATTTGCATAACAATAAGTTCTAACAATCAAACAATGGCATTTACATAATAATACCTATATTATTATTTCTTAATAAAATTAAGTACGTTGTTGTATCCTCAAATATATTATTTTTAGGAAGATATTTTATATTCAAAATGAAATTAAGCTAGTTCATGTTCGAAATTTAGTAATATTTTGAATATAAATGTGACGGTTTTATTTGAAAATAAGTAAAACTAAAAATAAGCAACTAGTTTTTTTTTTTTTTTTTTTTTTTTTTTTTTTTTTTTTTTTTTTTTCTTAAACAGTCCTTTAAATGAGTTTAACCCTGAAAATTAATTTTAAGAGTAATGGATTTTGAGCTGATTCGATCGACGATCACTTTCAGAACTTTCAAGATATTTTTTGAGACTTTTGAGAAAGTTGCTCTATACATTTAACTATTGCAACAACTATATGATAAAATCTATTATTATGATTTATGCAAATGAAATTTTGATAGCGTTCACGGATGCGTAATGAAAATTTATATAATAAACCTGCTCCTTCTTTATTCAATTATAATTACTTGATAATTTAGATTACAGGGTATTGTGTTATTGTTACAATGTTAATTGTGCTGTTGTGTACAATGTTATTTGTTATACTTTCGGAAACGAACATTTTTTTATATTAAGAATTCTGGAAATTACAAGCTAAAAACTTGGAAAATTTTGGGACTGGTTTTATAAAACTCTCAATTTCTCTACGAGTATACATGCTATACACATAGAAATGAAGACAGTTTAGTTTATAAACCACTTAATCATAATCTATACTTTGGACGCTTTTACTACAGTAGTTTTGACAGGGTAAACAAAAGGTATTCTTTTTTTCAATTATTTAACGGTCCCCTTATGGAGTTTCGGGAAAAAATCTTCACGGAAATGTATGAACTATACTGTTATGTTTACATACTTAGAGTTTCAGGATAATTCTCCTTGTGTTTTTCTAGTTATTTAAAAAAATGTCTAAAATCGCAAGTGGCCGGTCACCTTTGGCCATATTTTGTATATGGTCATATATATATTTATATAGTATGTTTCACTTACTAGGGAAGTGCACGAAGTGTGAGTCACCGATTTTGACAAAAGTGGTATCGTTGGAAAGATCTCATCGAGAGCAGCAAAAAACTCAATGGAACTGCCCGTCGCAAATGAGTCGTTATCGAGATATCCGACAATGTATCTGACGCAACTAGCGCATACTTAATGGGGCACCGTAAAAAATTTTAGTCTCGATTTTAACTAAAGTGGTATCGTTGAAAAGATACCTTCGTGAGGAATAAAAAACTCAATGAAATCACCCGTCGGAAATGAATTTTTTTCGAGATATCCGACAATATGTGTCACATTTTTAATACACACTTAGTAGTATACACACGATATAGCCAGACACTGCAGCAATTCTGTGCTGAGCAAGACTTGTGTGATTATTCAAAATCCTGCTAGAGAATGACTTTGCTTCTGTTTACACATCTCTTGTACTTTCAGATTTGCACAAAGCTTACAGTATTTCGCATCGCGACTCTTTGTAGTAGCTGTGCTCGTCCCTTTAAACTTGGTCATGACAACTTGGTCATGCGTCAATGAATGCCACTATGGAAATGAAATTGCGACCGTTTTAAGTCGTGGGTATCAGAAATTCTGTGTGAAAACATCGCTTTGTTTTGCGTAATGCTGCCTATGTGTGGAGGAACACATGTAATTCATTTTTTGAGTATCCATTGTATATTATATAATATGAATGTTTTGTGTTTGGGTTGTATGAAATAATTTCTAGATATGGGAAAGAAATCTATCAGTAGAAATACATTTCCTTTCCACTAAATTAGAACATCCTCATTGTCAATCTAAGCATAAATGTGTTAATAATATAAATAATTAAATTTAAAATTTAAATACAAACGAAATAACGCAATACAATTGGGTTATTTCCTTGAGTTATCGAGACAATATGAAAAGTTTATTTCATAAGGTCACCGACATATATGTCTGTATATGTTATAGACTTTTTTAACACTTTTCTCAATATGTATTTTATTTATGCTGCCTAATATGTTAAATGCAGCTTGAAAAAATACCAGGGAAATTTTAATAATATGTAACTTGCGTAAACTTTCTGCTCTCTTCTAACATTTTCACTGTGTTAAATATCTGATGTTCATCTGTGTATTAAAATATTGCGTTTTAACTAGCTAATGTAATGCGGAAGGGTGTATTTTGATATCACTTCTCTTAGATATTAATCTATGCAGCAACTCGGTTAAATTTTTTTATGTAGTGTTAATAGAATAGGTTACATGTTAATTCCTCTAAACTTTTCAGGATTAAATTTATACTTCAAATTTTCTTCAAATTTCAAAAATTTCTATTTTAATTTTTGTATGAAAAAGAACATGCATTTCAGCAATTTCTAACAAATATGTTTTTGGTTGAAACACATTTACACAAAGACAGCATAACTTCTGTATTTCTTACTATTTATTTATTGTCTCAATGTTGATTCGATAATATTTTACACATGGAAGAGTAAAATTGTTTTTCAATAATAATAATAAGGTACCCTGGGGTAATAACGCCACGTTAAGGTTCTACCAATTTTCACGGCTTCGTTTTAGATTGTATTTTTCAAACAAATATAGGATCTGATACAGCAACCCATTGACTATCTATATAAAATAAAATAATTTAGCAGATATGTATTCATAAAATGTAATGGCGTTTTTTCTTGACCCATGCTATTTGGCGTTATTACCCACCTATATGGGTAATAACGCCATGCAAACAAAACTATGAAATAAGATGGAATAATTGCATTTAGATAGCCCAATTCTAAAAATAAAAACTCTACAAACTTAGAAATTGACAAATTGCATTCTAAGCTATTGAAAATGTTCCATTTTTTGTGAAAGTGTAAGAAAAATAAAAGTGTGGTGTGGGAGGGGGGATGAGGCAAAAGAATATCAGACCGTGAGCTTTTTTTTGCTTAAAAAGGACCGTTTAAATAGAAATATGAGAAACATTGCACAGTTTTAACTGTGTTTATTTGAATCAGTATTTAGGATGTAGCTCGGCCACTGTAGGATTCAACCGGGGTATTAATGTCAAGTATTGGCGTTATTACCCCGGTATAGTTATTGCACAGTACATTTTAAATTACAAATTATCTCGAGAAGATATCCAAAATCTTCAACAACATTTTAAAAGTACATGAAATGCACTACAAATTTATGTAATTAACAAAGTATTTCCGGATAAAAAGATAGTCTTCACATCATAAAACGTATCTCGCAAATTTTAGATCAAGCGTTAATTTTAGTTCTTTGTAAAAACAATAAGACCTAAAAATGAAACAAATTAACTTGAAGCTGTTTTTTTGCGATTTATATGACTTAAAACCCTTCTGCGCAGAGCACATGGGTGTCATTTACCTGATTATTTCATAATTATGCAAAATATAAGCACTTGGCGTTATTACCCCGCCTGGCGTTATTACCACAGGGTACCTTAATAGTAATAATAACCTGGCTGCAGTATTTTCTAAATAAATTTTGAAGATATATAAAATATTCGGTAATTTCGTGATTATTGTTTTTGAAGATGCTTTATTGTTTAATATTTACGATGAACCTCAAGAAAATTTATCGAAAAAGATATAATTAAAAATTTCTTCTAAAACTAATTCTAAAGTATATTTTAAAAATAATGCTGTTCCATGCTTTTTAAAATCACTGTTATAAAATATTCTAATTTTATTATTATTTTTTTCTTACTATTGCGACTAAAGATAAATAATGTAAAAGATAAGGTGATACTTTTTAAATAGAGATTGGAAGAAATAAAAAAAAGTGCAAATTCGAAATGTTTATTGTTATAAATCTAACAATATTTAAAGATTATGAATGCGTTTAAAATAACAGATTTGCAATTTTTTTCAGAAAATAAAAATATTGAATCTACAAAATGTACTTTAGCATTGTGACAAAAGTTAAAGAACAGTATAAAGTGATACGTTTTAAATAAAATTTGATGGAATAAAAAAAAAAGAAAAAAGAAATAATGTGAAAGCGGAAATGCTTATTTTTAAAAATTCAACAGTATTAAACTATTTTAAATGTATATAATATATATTATACTAGCTGACCCGCCCGGCGTTGCCTGGGTCCGTAATAATAATGTTAAATGAACTCGAAATTTTTATGATTTTATCTTTAACTCGAAATATGTGTAAATACACTGTTAAAAAATTGACCCTTTTGCATCATGGTCACTCCACCGCTTTTATAGAAAATGATTACTTCAGCCTATTTTGGAGCATTCTCAAATTTTTTACAGAGTCAAATTTTTTACAGTGTACATTATATTAAATACGTGCCTCATGACTGTGTCAAAAATCGGTTTTAAAAAAAGTAATATTTAGCTGCAAAAATACCTAAAATGACTGCAATGGGAAACGAGGGAATATTTTTCCATAGATTGCGTGATTTTCGTGTTAAAGTGCTGATATCTATTCTTAAAATTACTGTTAAGTGACTTAATTAAATACTTTTTTCACATAGATATCCCAAATGAAATATTTTGAATTTCAAACTAATTATATCACTCTTAAATCCAACTATACCGTGAATGAAATCGGTTCTCGATGATTCGCTAAAAGGTTAGTATATAGTATTATAATTTCAGAGCCATTTTACAAAAAGAGGTGTATATTTTTTATCAACCATGCGTAATGTTCATTCTGTGAACAAAATCCTAACCGTAACCTAATTGTATTGTAATCATAACTTGTCTGTAACCTAGCTGTATCTTAACAGTAACCTAACTGTAACTTAAATATACCATAAATGTAACCTGGCCGTCATCGTATCATAACCTACCCATAATCTAACCACAACCTAACCGCAACTTAACCTTAAGCTAATTATAACTTAACCATGGTCTAACTCTAATCTAACTGGAAATTAAATATAACATAAGGCTTACCGGAACGTAATTGCAACCTAACTGTTACCTAACCGTAACCAAGTTCTAATTTAACACTAACTTTAAACGAAATATCTTAACCATCTCGCGCTAAGTACTTAGTTTCACTTTCCACCGCTACGGAGCGCATTATGTTTTGTAGAACATCCAAATTTTAGGTTCGGATTGGATTCATGTCCATGGAAATTATTTTGTCTTCTTCGGATACGGTTATGGTTGTTTGTAATATTTTTGTTCAGTTTAGATTCGGTTCAATTCAGATTTCGTGGGGTTTTTTTTTCCTTCAAATTGGATTTTTTGGTTCGGTTTAGGTTGTACTTCCATAGAAATTATTTTACCTAATTCCAATGAGGTTATACATCACTGAAATATTTTTGTTAGGTTTGGTTCAATATTCGGGAATTTTTTTTTAATTTTTTGGTTCGGATTGGGTTTATGTCAATGGAAATTATATTTTCTTGTTCGTATCTGGTTATAGTTATTTGGAATATTTTCGTCGTATTCAGATTTGGTTCGATTCAGATTTCAGGTACTTTTTCAAATTGATGTTTAAGGTTCTGGTCGGTTTCATGTCCAGGTAAATTATTTTGTCTTGCTCGGATCCGGTTTTGGGTCTTTGGAATATTTTTTTCGGATTCAGATGTCGTTCAATTCAGATTTCGGTTTAAAAAAAACCGAATGGATTTTTTTAAGTTCAGGTTGGGTTGCGCATCCACGGAAATTATTCTGCATTGTTCGAATAAGGATATGCTTCTCTGGAATATTTTTGTCCTATTCAGATTTAGTTCTGTTTCGGTATGGGTTTATGTTCATGGAAATTTTTTGTCTTGTTCGGATCCGGGTATGGTTCTGTGGAATATTTAAGTCAGGTTCATATATGGTTCGATTCAAATTTCAGGTATTTTTTCCAATGGAATTTTAGGTTCGGATCGGGTTCATGTCCACGGAAATTACCTTTTCTTATTCGAATCCGGTTATAGTTCTTTCGAATATTTTGATCTTATTCAGATGTAGTTTGCATAAAATTTCAGGTTTTTTTTCAAATAGAATTTTTTAGGTTCAAGTCAGGTTTATGTTCACGGAAATTATTTTGACTTGCTCGTATCGGGTTATAGTTCTTTGGAATATTTTTATCGATTTCAGGTTTCATTCTGGTCATTTTTCGGGTTTTTTCAAAGAAAAATTTTAGGTTCGGGTCGGGTTGCATGTACACGAACATTTTTTTTCCTTGATCGGAATGGGGTATGCTTCATTTGAATATTTTTGTAGGATTCAGATTTGATTCGCGTCAGATATCAAATCCATAGTTTTTTTTTTTTTTTTTCAAATGGAATTTTTAGTTTCGGGTTGGATTTATGCTCATGGAATATTTACCTCGCTTGGATCGGAGTATGGTCTGTTTTTTTCTGGTTGGTATCGGGTTATGTGTTAATACACCTAAACATTATGTTTTGCTACTATTCTTTTAGTGACTATTTTTGATATATAATTTATTTTGCTATTTCATTATTTTTTTACTGTGCATGAATCGTCTGCCAATTTGAACAATTGTACGTCAAACAGCTATTTCATTTTTGTTTTAAAAACAAATTAAACTCTTAATAAAATTTTAACTTAAATAAAATGCATTCAACTTTAATCAATGATTTAAAAAAACTGCTAAAAAAGCTTCATATAAACATATACATATATTTACTGCAATATTCTAATGTACGAAGTACCAACGATCTGATGTAACAGATGTGTTCAAAAATCATAAGTTAAACTGACATTTTGCCAGTCTATGAAATTTAAAGATCTTTGGGGGGGGGGAAAGCAGTCACTTTTGAAATGTCAAAATCTCAAATTGGTTTCTTTCATAGAGTAAAAAGAAATTAATAGAGTGGAAGTATTTTCTCTGGAGGTGATGCTAATAATGTAACCCAACATTAAGTCCAATTAAGTACCAACAAAAGCACGTGCTTTGACATACCTATCAATTGAAACAGGTTTAAACCCGTATTTTTTTTTATTTTGTGTCTTAAAAAGAACTAATCTATCGCTTCACCTGTAAAACTTTATTAATTATTTTATCATACGTGTTTTAAATATCAATATAGAAAATAATTTTAATTTTTGCTTGAAAATATAATATTCTTTTGTTAATACATTAAAATCGTCTGCAGTCAGAAGATTTTAGATTAATTAGAGAGAAGTCTATTAGATTAATATTTAGTACTTAAGTTTTCATACATGATTTTAAAAGAATGTTTTCTTCATTATATTTTAAATATTTATTTACACGCAATTATTAAGTCATAAACATTTTTCATCTACGTTATAAAGTATTTAAAGTTACATTAATGAAGGAAACTTTTAGTTATACAATTTTTAGTTCGTATCAAATGTTTTCAATATCTTATTTAATTTTAATTTGATATTTAATTATTGCTAATTTTCCAATTTCTTTCATTTTAAAATCGAACATTTATTTTAATAAATAATAATAGAAAAAAGACCATTTTAAAAAATTTGCTATTTCCTCTTAAAATATGCTTCAATTGTAATTCATTTCTTTCAATTCTTCTTATAATACAAAATCCCTTCCTAGTCCTTTTGTTTGGCACATGAAAATTTGAGCGATAAATGGTTTCATTTTGAAAACCTTTTTTGAGGCTTACTTCATCTCCACTTATCTCATTCCTTCATGGGTTTCTTTAATTCTGTCTCAGCTTTCTTATTACTTCTGCGAAAATTTTTACACAATCAACCAACCGTAAACAAACGAAAGAGAAAAAATTGGGAAAAAGATGATTTTTATGAGAGTGAACTCTCGATTTTAATTAATTACTCAGTTAATAATTGGAATTTAGAAATTCTGAAGCTCAGGTGCATCAGGAGAGATTTGAGGCTACTCTCAAAAAAATTTTGAGCTTCGTATATGCTGTAGATTTTGCTACCCATCGCAGACACACAGACAGAGCGTTTTGTTCTTTTATTAGTATAGATAATAGATTTCTAAAACAAAAACTACAATTTTATCAAAATAAAAGCATAGCAATTAAAATAATACAATTATAAGTAATTAGAGAAACATTTATAAAATAATTAATAGAAGTCGGGAAAGAGTTTCTATCAAGTTTTGTTAGGTGTATGTAGGTGTTTGGTCTTGCAGCTAAAAGTGTCTTGATTTCTCTCTTTGATGTCTTTAGTTCTGGCAGTGGTTTGAAAAGAGGTATTTTTATGCTTTTTGCTACAGAAATAAACTCTTCTGATGCTCATAATGTACAATTTTGTGATAGAGGTATTGCAAAATCTTTAAAAAATCTGCATAACAGCTTCACAAAATGCGTGATGCACACCAAAAACTAATCATGATCAATTATTTGTCTGGTAATACCTGAATCTGATGTTTGATGAAAATTTATGTATTCGTTGTTGAGATACATTTATCGCGAAATCGTGAAAAATCTAGCATAGCAGCGCCATCTGCAGGGCGCTTTGCATCAAAAACTAATCATCACTAATCTATATCATGAATTAACTGAATTTAAGTTTTAGAAAATGACATGCATTAGTTCTTGAGATAGAGCTATTGCAGTTATCATGAACATTCCACCATCGCCGAGCCACCTATTGAGTCATTTGTATAAAAATGTAATCAACAGCATGTTATACCAAGTACTAATTAAATATAAATTTTATGAAAATCTAAGCCCTAATTATTTAGGTATGGCTATTGTGGAAATTGTAAATATAGCAGTATAGAAGTGAACACCTGCTGAACGATATACATAAAAAAAACGAGATTTAGTTTACATCAGGGTCTCGAGGAAACTAAAGTTTTGTGAAATTCTGTGCATTATTTCTTGAGATAGCGATATTGCAATAATCACGAATAATGGACCATGGGAGTGCCACCTGTTGAGCGATTTGCACCAAAATGTAATTAGCAGAATGGTATATCAAGTACTACTAAATTTAAACTTTTCTAGAAATCTATACACTAGTTCTTGAAGTATGGCTATTATGTGAATTGTGCATAACAATACATAGTAGCGCTATCTATTTGTTGACGTACACAAAAAACTAATCACGTTTAGTTTATATCAATGTTTAATAAAATCTAAAGTTTTGTGAAATTCCGTGCATTAGTTCTTGAGATAAAGCGCACACAAATTTTTTGTCACATACCGGTAGACAGACTGACTGACGCACAGAAAGACATTTTGTAAAAACATGTTTTTCGTATTCTCTGACCCCTAAAATGTGTAAATGCGTCAAAAACGGGATTTCGAAAAATTTCATGAATCGAATACTCTTTTCTTGTAAAGATAGAAGAAAGTAAAATGAAATATTACTAATGAATATATTATTTGGGGGCATCTGCTACAATCCTCATATTTTTCAAAGAGTGTTAAAATTTTTTTGCAGGCAGTGTAGAATAGAAATAATGATTATTCATACCATATTGTAGCTAATCATCTATTTGAGTTTACAAAATCTAAAGACATTGTTTTACGAATGAAATGATACTTTTCCTAATACAATACATTGAAAAATTCCTTGTTATTTTTGAAATAATACTTATTATCTTAAATTGATAATTTGGAAAACTTATTTTAGTGATGAAATTACTGCTTTAAATCACATGTAAAGTTTAATTAAAAGAAACTAAAATACAGAGAACTCGGTTATAATGTACAGTGGTGGTCAAAAGTTTCCGGCCAGCAAAAATTTTTCAGTTAATTTGTAAATATTTCCATATGAAGAGGGTGTAAAATTTATAAATAAATTTGAATTGGATGAAAGTTTTATCCAACTACACAATGTATAATGAACATGAAATAGTATATTTTTATGATAGTGATGTAATTTATTGTTGTAAATGTTAAATATTTCATTTTTCAGATATAAAAATATTGCTAATGCATAAAAATATATCTAATTTCAAAATTCTAGAAAGTTTTTTCTAATTGTACAATTTGAAATGCATATAAAGTTGTACATCTGTATTAAGTGATATAATCTGTTTATTGTTGAATATATTAATATTACATTTTTCTAACATAGTAGTTATATAAATATTTCTCTGAGCGTCTTGCAATGTGTCAAATTGTTAAGTAGTTTTTTTTTAATGCTCAGACATAATTCTTTCGTCATTATAAAAATGAAAACTTAATTACAAATATGAATGTAATTATTGAATATATTAATTATTCAAAAATGTATTTAAAATTCATTAAATCTATAGAAATATATTGCGTAGTTTTTTTTTCCGAGCACCTTCGTCCTTCCAAGCCCAAGCTCGCACTCTGATTGGTTGTTCACGTAACTTGGCGATAACCATACTTGGCGAAAAATACTTCGCTCGTAAGTGAACTAGTAAACCTAAAACTTAACCTACTCATTCTTATTCTTCCTTCATTCTTATCCTCGTGGTCTTGTGCTCTTGTGTGTAAAAACTTTTAAAGTGTACAGCTTTCAATAAGACACGTTCCATCAAATCCAATGCTGCAAGAGAAAAGTTACTTTGTACTCGGTTCGGAAGGAAATCAAACTCGACGGGCAGAAGCATCTATCGCTACGCCAAGTATGATTATCGCCAAGTTACGTGAAAACAGTGCCGATAGCAACAACCAATCAGAGTGCGAGATTGGGCTTGGAAGACGAAGGTGCTCGGAAAAAAAATCTCGCAATTACATTACCTTAAATGCTTTTTATATTGCAGTGAACCTATAGCTTAGTGAACGGAATATTACGTGCCAAATACTTTGAGGGTTAAAACTAATTTTAAACTGAAAGAATATTTTATCTAATTGCGCAGCTAATTCAATTGTCAAATGACTTTGATTAATTTCGTGAAAATTATAAATTTTCTGTGTTAAAGAATCTGCCTGCGTCTGAAGTACATTTCTTTAAAAAAACTTTTCAAAGAAACATTCTCATTATATTTTTGGATTTAGATTTAATAAAAATTATTAATTTGGCTTAAAATTATATATTTATACATATGAATTAAAAAATATACATACGAAACACGTTTCGAAGATTAATTTTTTTTTTCATAAGCTGGAAAAATGGTACATGAAAAATGTTTTTTAGATTTATCTTCAATGAAAATATTACATATATTTATTTTTTATTTTTTTTATACTTATGAATAAAAAATGTTAAATACGCATACATAATTAAAGACGTTTTTCAAAAATGTAAAACATGTTGCCTGAAAAACAAATAAATATATTGGACTGATAAGCACTGCTGAAGTAAACAAATATGAACCTAATGCAAGAAATTGGGATTATATTTATCTTGTTCTTATTTGCATGTAACGTTTGCATTCAAATATACGTGTATAAATTTCTCGCATATATTTCTCCTTTAAAACGTTTGTGAAATTAGCCTATAACTTGATTTATTAATACTGTATTAGATAATCATTAAACAACCTGCTTTAAATATTAATATCTTAAAGAAATATTAACAAATTGTAAATTACTGCATTATGTTTTCGGTCTTGTGTATAAAATTTTAAGGCAAATATAAACATAAATTAGTTAACAATGTTCAAATGTTAGTATAAAACTGAGAGTTACGTAATGAATACATTATTGAAATTTCCATCTTCATATTTCTTAGCAAATATAATGAAAGGTATTTTCACAAGCATGCGTTAAATTTGCATTTCTAATTTTTCATATGATAGCTTATGGTTCTTTAATATTAAAATATTTTATTTGCATTTAAGTTATACATTTGCAATTTCCTAATATCATATTTTTAATTGTTTTCATTAATTGTAAGAAAATTGCTTTTGAAATTAAATAATCTGAAAAATGTGTTTTGATATAAATATAAATTTATATAACAATAAGTTCTATCAATCAGCAATGACATTTACATAACAATATCTGTATTTTGGAAGTTTAAGTAAATTAAATACGTTGTCGCTTCATCGAATATATTGACTTTTAGGAAAATAATTTATACTTAAAAGGAAATTAAGTTACTTTCACATTCCAATTAAGTAATATTTTAAATATAACTTTTTTTAAAATACGTAAATGTCAAAATAGGTAACTAGTTTTTTTTTTTAAATAGTCCTTTAAATGAATTCAACAGTCACTTCAAAAATACCTATTTTAAGATTTTTTTACATTATTTTTTTTTACTTTTCGTACTTTTTTTACGAAAAATCTCTTTACAATGCTTTAATTTTGACTAGACAATAAAGTCTATTATGCAAAATACATTCGATTTTTACGCTTGGTACATAACACAAGGTTGTAAATGTAGTAGAAGGTATACAATAAAAGTATACATTTTTAAAAATATTTTTTATGGCATGGCGATAGAGAAAAAAACGAAATGTTATTTACACTATTATTTTAGAGTTTAAAAATTGATTTCAAATTGTACAATTGTAAATTAATTACGATTAAGATATAAACGGATAAAAACTTATTTTAAAGTTTCGTTTTATTTTTTTTTTTATTTGTGTTATATTTTTGGCCATAAAATCTGTTTCATTGTTCCAGTTTTACAGCATTCTTCCAATTTATGTACGGTTGGTAAAAAGCTGTAAAAAGTATATTTATTCAAAACGAACACCTAATCGGAACCAACCTACGTCATAGTTTAACATGAAGTTTTATGAAGTTTAATATGAAGTTTTATGAAATTATTCATAAGTTAATCGTGCATTAATTCTTGAGTTATGACTATTTCTATAAATGTGAAAATCTTGAAAATGCTGCATACACAGACATTTTTTGGGTGATTTATATCTCTGCATATTGATAAAAAATTACATCAATGTCTAACTGAATCGGAATATTGAGGAAATTATATGCATTAGTTTGTTTGTGACTTTAGGTCTGTAATTTTTTCATTTAAACTCATTTATATGTCCCAAAGGAAAATTTAAAAATACCTTTGGGCACGGTGACTGTAATTAAAGTCTAAACTGTAAAGTTATTTTACAAAAATGTTTTGTATAAAGGATATATAAAATGCAAAATTGCATTGCTCATTGGTTTTTCTTTGGCGTATTTATTATATATATTCAAATTAAAACATTTTAAAATGTATAAAGGAAAACAAAAGAAAAAATAAATACTAATAATAAATAAAAAACGCCAAATTATTCCAAAGAATGCTGTTTTTGTTTTTAATATATATAACTTTTTTGCTCACGCTGCGAAAAATAAAAGTGTATATTAATCTATCAATAATAACTACGAACACACACATTAACATGCAATTAAAACGTCCATTAATGTCAAAAAAGTGTTTTTTATTTTGAAGGCATCGGAAATCAACAGATTTATGAGATTTAAGCAAACAATTTAAAAAATAATAAAATTTTATTTGTTAACACGTACTTTTGGAAATATTTTTGCTTAGTTTTCAGAGGGCATGGATTAGATTTCCCAGTGTGAATTTTCGATTTTTAGGAAGATATTTATTCTCCTAAGAAACATCAGTCTAGTAACTGCTATTTTCGACATACAGGAACGTTCCAACGCTATTTAAGGTTATACTATATGGAGACCACATTCCAATATAATAAAAAAGGGTTAACATTTCAAATATTCAAAAATATGTCATAATAATCATAACTAGTGAAGTTTAGCTGCTTTTCATGTGATTCCCGAGCACACATCTCATAATATTTTACAACAACATTCCATTTAGTTTCTGTAATTGACATTGAAAAAATTTATATATATCCAAACATTCATTACATAAAACTTGCTTAAATAATGATATACAACTGTAAGTAAAATTAAATTGCATGTGAAAAAGTAAATGGACAAGAAAACAAAAAATTAAACAAAATAAATTAAGAATGTACCCGTAAGAGGCTAGACATATGATGCATGTAAAATGATAATAAATCAAAATAGAATTTATCATACACAAATAGAAGGGATAAAGAAAAAAACAGAAAAAAAGTGTGAAGCCATGGCAGAATTATCGTGCCCAAACTATTTTATATTTCGCAAAACAAGTATGAGTACGTGCTTGTATGATCTATAAAATAATAAATTGTGCACAAACTTTGGAGTGTCGTACATGCGTTGAGGATCGAAAATCTCACCAAGGTTCTAGAGGCGCTTTAGAACCTCTACATGAACCTGGTTATCGTTGAAATATTTCCTTTCACACACATTTTCTTGGAGGTAGACGAACACGTGATTGTCGCAGCGTGCCATATCAAAACTTCAAGGTGAGTACCTCCAAACTTCGACACAATCCTGTTATGTGTGAGCCTTGGGAGATCTTTCACCATTCTGCAAGAGTATCCTCTTCGTAGATAGTGACATTGCTTAAGTTTCCGTATCACTTGACACGACTTCACTACTTTCAAGCTTCGAGCGACTCATAATTAATATCTGTACCCGTCCGCATAAACTTGATCTTGACAACACTTTCGCAATACGAACAAATCGGAAATTTTGGATTTTTTCCCCCTTACAGTCGATGTTGTGTGTAGCCACGACATTGGCGGTTACTTCGTTTTTCTAGAATGATACACTCGTGTTTTATAACCCGTAATGATTGGCTTAAGAAATAATTGTCATTTTAAGAATGACGTTAAAAATTTTCTAGGGAAACCACAAGCCATATTATTATGTATTCGGAAGTCAATCAATAAGAAACACATCGTGAATACTGTTTGCGATATTCCAGTTAGTGAGGGAGGGTGTTGCGAACACTGTCAGCTGTCTTTCCTAACTCTTGTGAAATGTCTTTGCTATAGGCTTCAATCCAACGTGATCAGCGTTGTTTGCCTTCCGTGCCTTACCGCATTGATTAATTTCGTGCGACTGTTTTCGAAATTTTGGTACAATTTCATAATGACTAGTCATTTTAATGTTTATGGCCCAGAAATTGTTGACATTTCTGAATGATGTCTATGGTCGCGAAAGTTTTACCCTCAAAAATCATAGTAATGTGCGAAATTTAATATTCTTAAGTGTCCAATTGCGTGTCATATATTTTTTGTATTCTGCAGAAATGAATGCAACTATCCAAATAAAATTTTGACCGTTTGTAGCTGCGAATATCAGTTATCGTGTGTGCATACTTCATTCTTTTGCTGTAATGCTGCCCATGTGTGGAAAAACACATGTGACTTATTTTTTGAATGCCTATAGTATATAATACAATATGAATGTTCTGCTCGTGAAATAAATTAAATAATTTTTAAAAATGGGAAAAAAAGTCTATCAGCAAGAATATTATTTCAATTGAATAAACTCTTAAGATTCTGATTGCCGAAGAAGAATAAATGGGTTAATAAAACCCATCATAATCGAATTTTAAATTTGAATGCAAACGAAATAACACAAAATGAGATGCTTATTTCATTAATTCATCGACATATATGTCTATATATGTTATAGAACTTTTAACAATTTTTCGAATGTATACTTTATTTATACTGCATCATATATTAAATACAGCGTGAAAGAGTAGCATGAACATTTTATTAATATATATCTTAAGGAAACTTTCAGTTTTGTTTATCTGAATAAAAAAAAAAATATTACGCTTTAGCTAGCAAACGCATTGCGGAAGGGTGTACTTTGATATCACCAATCTGCAGCAATTCCTTTAAAATTTGTTTAATGTAGTGTTGACAGAATAGGTTACAGGTTCATTCCACTAGACTTTTCAAAATAAGATTTATGCTTGAAATTTTCTTTAATTTTTAAAATTTTATTCTATCATTTTCTGCATAGAAAGAAACACACATTTCTACAATTTCAGCAAATTCTAAAACATATGTATTGGTTTATATATAATTACACAAATAAAGCATAATTTTATTTATTTTTTACTGTTTATTTATCGCCCCGCTATTGATTCGATAATGTTTTACACATTAAAGAGTTATAATGTTTTACGAAAACAGTATTTTCTATATATATTTTAACCGTTTGAACGCCAATGTTCCCAAATGAGAACATTGCATTTTTTGTAATACAAAACTTACAAAAAAATATTTTCCAACATTATAACGATGTACTCATTTTTCCTATAAAATATAGGGTTTATTTAATCTTTTGAAAAAAAAAATGTTTAAGCATTTATCACAGGTATAAGTAATATATAAATTCATTAATTTGCTTTAAAAATATTATTTTTTTTATCGTTTTCTGTATATTACTTAAAATTTACCGCTAGGTATCTAAATATTTTTGAATTCAAGAAAATACACAAGAACAATAATATTATATAGTGTAAAATATTTTGTTATATTTGCATAAGTTATAAATCAACAATCTTGTTTCAAAATGCGAGCACTGAAATGAAAACAGATAAAAAAACTGCAGGAATATTCTTTTTGTTAATTTCTGAATTTGTAATGCATAAATTAAAACATTTGAAGCTATAATATAGTTAAACAAAAATTATAATTATATTGCGATATTAATTCAGCGTGTAAACGGTTAAAGAGATGTGATAAAATATTCTGTAATTGTCGAAATATACATTATTTTTGAAGACTGTAAATTAATAGATTTGTAATTAATATTTATCTTTAGTTCCTAATATGTACGACGAGCATTAAGAAAATTTATCGAAAAAATATAACTACGAAATTATTCTTAAAGTAAATCTAAATTACAGGGTGCGTAGTCTGGAAGCACCTTGTAAGGACCTTTTACCAGAATTTTTATAATGTAATATTTGTTTTATTTAACGAAAAAGCAATCATTTTTCAGATATAATAACCAGTACTTTAAAGAATTTCTGATACTAAAATAATTAAAATCCTCTGAGTTTCTTGATGACTACGCACCCTGAATTATATTTTAGAATTATTGCCGTTCTATGTTTTTTGAAGTCACTATTACGATATATTCGTATTTGATTCTAGCTGTTTGCACATTTTTAACAGTTCCCAACAAAGTTGAAATATTTTATGATTTCGGTTTCTTTGTTTCTATGGCCGTCTGTCCGCACTCTAATTCCGATAAAAATACTTCAACTGCCCTGAAATTCTTGGACGCTATTGACATTTACCCTAGCGCAATCCCTGTTTCCAATGACGTTTATAGCATGAATAGTTCATTTATAGTGATAGTTAAGATTTTACCACTACATTAGGCCTATGGGAAAAATCCTTTCCAATGAACTTTAAAGATGTTATGCATTATCAAACATATAAAATTTTATATGCATATAGAAAATGCCCTAAATCATACATTCTGTAAAGTATGCGGTGAAAAAATTAGCTAATATTCATTTGCAGAATCACAAAAAAATTCCATTACATAATTGTAAAGGGGGAAATTATGAGCGACATATTTTAATTATATTGCACTATTTTATGAATAATAAAATTGAAATACGTCGCTGAGACTTAATGCAATACAGTCATTCGATATAGGCATGCGTACTGCGAAGTTCATAGTATTTACAGGGACACGAAAAAGTTTTCAAAAAGTATGTTCTTTTCAAAGTTCTGTGTATGTATCCCATGATGTCTGATGGATGGATAAAATGCATTTTAATAATGATATGCGCTTTTAAGTTTCCCTAAATCTATGCATATTATAAGGTGTATAAATACTATAGTTGATATACAGGACTACATAAAAGAAATAGCAAACGTTACTGAATATGATGTAAATTACTTAAAAAGTGGTTTTAAAACCTGCATTCAATTTATCAAAAATTGTTTATAGCATATTGATAAAATGATACACAGAACCACAAAAGAAATTCGATGCATGGACGCCTATGAATTATAATTCCTGAGAACGGATATTTAGCATTATTAATAATCTTTTAGTTTACATAAATTATAGCTAAATACTGGCATGTTAAAAGGGTATTAGGTAAATTACATGGCTGAACAAAAGTATTCATTTAGGTTTCCATCCATTAGCATAAATTGCTGAAAGAGAAATTGCAACCTGCTGGCATTTACTTCTGAACTAAATTTTTCAATTATATTTTATATATATCAACCGACATATCAACAATAATAATTTTGGAACAAGATAAATAATGTATCTATAACTCATTCTAAACAGTATTACAACTAATTGACGTATTAAATAAATTTTATAATAAGTAATTTTCATGGTACTTATAAGTACCGTCGGGTTGAATACATTTCTCAAAAACGTGAAGAATGCTGCATTAAAAACAAATAAATGCATTGGATTAATAAGTGTTGCTGAAATAAACTAAACTGAATCTTGAATGTATGAATTTGAGATTCTCTTTATCATGTGTTTATTTGCATTAAACTTTACAATGAAAATTTATCACAATTTTCATATATTCGTATATACATTTTACGATTCACGTTCATAACGATCGTGGAATAAGCGTGTAACCTGTTTTATTAACACTGCATTAGACAATCATTAAACAATTTGTCTTAAATATTAATCTCTTAAAGTAAAATTAACAAACTGCAAGATTATGCAATGAGTTTTCCACCTCGTTTATAAAATTTTAATGCAAATATAAACAGGAAATATTTAACAATGTTAAAATGTTACTATAAAATTGAGAGTTATGTAATGAATATATTATTAAAATTTCCACCTTCATATTTCGTAGCAAATATAATGAAAGCAGAATGAAAGATATTATCACAAGCATTTGTTAAATTTCCATGTGTAATTTTTCACAGAATAATATAAGCTTATGGTTCTTTAATATTAAAATATTTTATTTGTATTAAAGTTACATATTTGTAATTTCTTAAAATCGTATTTTATATTTTTTCATAAACTGAAAGAAATTTTTTTTCAAATTAAAAATCTTAAATACATGTTTTAATATAAATATAAATTTACATAACAAGAAGTTCAAACAATCTAGCAATGACATTTACATAATAATATACATATCATTCAAATTTAATAAAATTAAGCACGTTGTCGTTTTATAAAATGCGTTAAATCTTAGGAAAATAATTTATACTTAAAATGAAATTAATTTTCATTTCCAATTTAGTAATATTTTGAATGTAAATATGAAGGTTGTATTTGAAAATAAGTAAAATTAAAAATAGGTAACTAGTTTTAAAAGAATAGTCCTTTAAATAGATTCTGTAGTCATCTTGAAAATACCAACTAGTTTGTTTTAAGTAGCTTTCATTATAAAATAAAAAAAGCTATCTATTACAGCCGTCCGGAACAAAGCACTTCTGGAAAAATTTCGTATATTTTCTATCATTACCTCCAGACCCCAAATACAAGTACCCAGTTCAATTACTAATATATATATATATATATATGATTTTATCATGCTGTAACTATCGTATTTATGAATCAATTTCTATGAAATTTGGTTTGTACATAAGAGCACACACTAGTGTCTAAGCCGAGTTCATTGGCCACCATCATCCTCTATCTTGTTTCAACATGACGGATATTTAAATTAAAAATAAAATAAAATTTTAAATTAAATACAAAAAATTATAAGTTAAAAAAGATTTTCCTTTTATGTATTTGACCATGATACAAAAATTCCGGAGCATTTTTTGTTTTGCCTATATCTTAAAAAATGGCTGAGTTATAACACTTTGAATTTTTTCTTTGGCTGATATTTTGTCTGATTTTTGTCACGTGATAACACGCGTATTTGTAAACAGATTTATATGTAACTTGGTGTTTACATAGTACATACCGATCTCTGAACCAAGTTTGTTGGGTTTCATTCACGATCATGTTTCAAAATGGCTACTATTTAATTTTTTTTATTTAAAATCAGGTACACAAAAATTATAAGTTAAAAAAGATTGTTCTTTTATGTGTTTTAGCTTGATACAAATACTCGAGAGCATTTTTTGTTTCGTCTGTATCTTTAAAAATGGCTGAGTTATAGTACTTTAAATTTCTAGTATGACTGACATTTTGAAATGTTCTGATTTTTGTCACGTGATAATACGCGTATTAATGAGCTCGTTTGGATGTAACTTGGTGTGTACATAGTACACGCAGATGTCTCGACCGATAGTTGGCCAACTGCATCCGCCACCTTGTTTAAAAATGGAGACTATTTGATTTTTTTTTTAATTTAAAATAAGGTAGAAAAAAATTAGAAATCGAAAAAGATTTTCTTTTGTGTTTCACCTTGATACGAAGTATTCGAGGTATTTTTTTTCGTCTGTATATTAAACAGTGGCTGAATTGTAGTACTTTGAATTTCTCGTAAGGCTGACTTTTTAAAATGATCTAATTTTTTGTCATGCGATAATATAAACCGATTTGGATACAACTCGGTGTGTACATAGAATAAACGAATGTCTTTACTGTGTTCGTTGGTCAAGTTGATCAGTAATTTTTTTTTTAAATGACGACAATTTAAAATTGTGAGAAAAACTTTTACATTTATAATAAAGTAAAAAAAAAAGAAAAAAAATTGGAGTGTTTGACCTTTATATAAGAATTGCGGAGTATTTTTTTATGGCTATATGTAACAGTTGGAATTTCTAATCACGGTGGCATTTTGAAAAATCTATTTGCATGCGACAGTACTCGCATATATGGACCGATTTCTATGTGAGTGATCATGTGTGCAGGACTTACTAAAATCTCGATCAAGCCCATATATTAATTTCAGCCATCATGCTGATTTAAAATCTCAGCCACTTCATTATATCGTCGAATTCGGCAACCCAATATAAACCGCTTCAAATAAAATCAGTATGTATAAAGTTGATTAATTTCTTGAAGTTCCAATTCATATTTAGTATCGACAAAAACAAGCATTGATTCTTCTCTTACCGTATTCGACTAATTTGAGGTTGCATGGTTGAATCATATAACTTGATTTTTATCACTCTTTCTAAAAAAAGTATCTTCCGCTCTCACCGCCACTGACATTAATATTTTTGTGAGAATCTATTTCCGTTAATATAAAGAAAATTACAGCATACACAAATATGAAGATAAGTAGTATTAGAGAGAAATGTTTGATAAACATACCGATGTACACATTTTTTAAATCGAATAATTATTGTAATAAATATTTAATGTTACAGTTTGATCAAAATCGTTTCATTAGAATAGTTTTATAGGAGCAAAAAATATGCTTAGAAATTTAATACGTTTTAGATCATTTTATGTGTTACAACTTGCTAGTGTACAGACTGCATGTATTTCTTTTTATTTGACTAAATATTTCATATTTTATTTCCATTTTAAACTCAAATTTTCAGCATTTGAAGCAATGTCTTTTGCGTATTTTAGAATAGGTTATTACTTTAAATTGTTACCAATTTGTAAAAACCGTGAAAATAATAACATTATTTCAAATAAAAATTTTATTTTCATGCGGCTGTTATAAACATAAAAAATATTATAAATCAGAATAAATTTATTACATATTTAAAGTAAGAAAATATCGTAATTACGTCATAAAAGCTATATTTATATATGAATTTTAAAAAAGAAAGAAAATAATAGAATAATAAAGACTTTAATGAGAGTTAAAAATTGTGAAGGGAAAAAGTTACATCATCATCCATCATATAATAATCTTACAAACAATTTAATTTTTAAAATATACTTCTTCGCCACATTTATTTTGAATTTTTTGGATAATCTTTTAATCTTTCACGGCGCATTTTTTTTCGATTTTTATGAAGAAATATCTGAATTCTATACATCTGTCTAATAACAGGTAAAATAGTAAACAAAAAATTTTTTCAAATTTTCAGCTAAATTTAGTGACCCGGTGACTATGGCGTGACCCGATATACACAATTAAGGCTTTTAAATATTGTATTGCTATATTTTGCAATAAAAAAGGGTTTGATTAATAATTTTGTCAGCTTAATACTCTGATTTTTTTTTTCGTTATATTGCTATTTTTAAGAATTCAGAAAAAAAAACAACTTTTACCTTATAAATGGTTTGATCGATTTTTTTCTTTTGTTACCGAAGATGAATTCGATTTTTCGTCAAATGCAGACATCTGACATTGGCAAAATAACTATTCTTTTTACTATTCTTGATCAGTTACATCGATCATATTGACGAAACTCATAGCCAATAATCAGAATTATAATATTTTTAGGTGTGTACCAGGTGTGACATATTATGCAGTGAAGGATTAAACTATTGTTGCCAACTTTAATGTGCTGCAAATAAAAATATTTACTTCCAATAACGATATTTTCAGACGAATTTTAAAAGAGAAATAAAACTTTAAAATTATAAGTAAATAGGAGAAATTTCGTCATATTAAAAATGACCAAGCAAAAATATTGAATATATATATATACTTTTATAAATACATCCAAAGTCATTCAGACAATACCATTAAATAAACCAATGAAACCAGTATTTTTACAATCATATTATTAAAAACAGTTGAAATTTGAAGAGAAATAGAAGGCAGATTACCAAATTACCAAGAAATATATGAATAAATGGACATTATATAACCAGAGTAATTCATATATTACCATACAATAAACCAATGAAACCAGTATTTTTACAATCATCTTATTATATCCAATAGGACAAAATATATTACATAAAAATTAGAATAAGAACAATTTATAATACTATATAAATTTAAGCTAAAAAACGAAATTGACATAATATATATATCAGTTGAAATCTTGGGTATTTGATTAAAAAATGATAACTAACAAACTATATTGAATAAAAATAATATATATATCATTTAATTCCCTAATTAATTTATATCACTAATAAAGATAAAATGAAAGTAATTAAATTAAAAAATAATTTTCAATAATAATAAATTGAAAGTAGTTGATTACATAAATAATAATTATATATACAATATTTACACGAGAAGAAAAAATCCCAAACTTAAATCAAAAGTAGTCTCATAATAAATAAATTATGCGGTACACATAAACATAATATCTTATAAATGCTTACACGAAACGTATATTTCTTATTTTAAGACGATATTTTTAACAATTGTTGCGAGTTCTAAGACAGCGCAAATACTTTCTTTTCTAACAAAGAAAGTATTTTTCTGTGAATATTAAAAGAAAGAAAGAGAACTTTGCGCATAATTATGTCAGATTTAAAATAATGCATTTAAAATATCCTATTTAAAACAGCTTATATATAGTGTTGTTCAAAAATACCGGGAATGAAAAATTCTCTTTATTTGATTCATACTATATTAGCTTATTTGCAAATGTTTAACAGATTTATTCAATCAAAGACGAAAACAACCATTGGATTTCTTAAACAGAGACTGATTAGATAGTAAAATTTCCCAATCAAAGAGTATGAAAACCCATTTACAGGAAGATTGCCACTGTTTATTAATTTTAAGTCAATATTCCACATTTTTTAAAAAGTCGTTCAAGTTAGCATGTTTTTAGAGTATACTGTGTCTGAACGGTGGTTGACGAGCGTAGCTCAAAGAAGGCAGAGCCCGCTACTTTTTTTTTTTACTTCTTTTTCTTCTCTTTAAATAAAGAATATCAAAGCTACCTCTTCCTCCCGCATAAAAGTTTGTGCTTTAATTCTTCAGTTATGACTATCTCTAAAATCGTGTAAATCCTGAAAATGGCGCATGTCAGAGACTCCTATTGAGGGATTTATATCAAAACGGAACAAGAAAAAAATTATACCAACGTTTAAAGGAATCTGAATGTTTAGGAAAATACATCCATTACTTCTTAATATAGGCATATTGGGAATAAAAAATGCAGCGTAGCAGCATATATTAGGAAATTTATATCAAAATCTATCAGAATCAATTAATATCAAAGTATAACTGAATTTGATGTTGGACGAAAATTCGTGCTATTTGTTCAGATAAAGATATTTTACAAATCATGAAACAATTTGCATTGGAATCCACATGTTATATAGAAGCTCTAGCCAAATATGTACGTGCCATATTGCGCATTCTACACTATCTACCAAAAAGTATTTCTACACTTTCAGTTTTTGACATTTTGTCAAATATTTAAAAATATACTGGTCGGATTCTTCTGGAACTTCAGAAATATAAAGATTATGTTTCACTTTATATTTATTTACATTCATTTGTTAAGCGGGTAATTAGGGGGCCGGCAAAAAAACAAAGAATAATAGAAATATTTGGGATCGCCCTGTACATGAAAATGCACGAAACGACTTATCGCTTTAGAATAAAAATATATGAATACAGTAGAATATGTACACTAATTTTTGTGAGAATAGCATGTATATTTATGGCGATAGAGCGATTTTTTTGAAAAATTCAAAAAATTCTGGTATGTTTTTTGTTTATATCATAGAGGGTTTTTGACCAAATTTAACGCAAATTTCAGAAAAATTGGCAAAATCTATTAAAAAAAATATAGCGCAATTGGAATATAAATATATTTAATACTTTATAAAATATGAGTAGTTTTATGAAATAATTTTTATCTGCGCATGCGCGAACGATAAAAACAATTCTTTTACATCATTTAATAGTCAATTCTATGGAGTAACTTATAAAAAAAATCCAATCAAATATCGTGAAAATTCAAAAAGCTATCATTATTATAAGTAAGCTGTTTTTACATTGCTCTCTAAAAACGGCTGAATGATAAGGGATTCTCCACAAATTGACATTTTTTATTAACTGACTTTTAGGAAAAAATTTGTACTATTTAATGAATACAATATTGCTGCTAATAAGTATCTTGACACCTGTGATAGAAAAGGAAAAGGGCTTTTATTCTTTTCCATCACAGATGTCAAGATACTTATTAACAGAAATATTGTATTAGATATTGTATACATTAAATATTAATTTTTTCCTAATAGTCAGTCAATAAAAAATGTCAATTTGTGGAGAATTCCTTATCATTCAGCCGTTTTTAAAGAGCAATGTAAAAACAGCTTACTTATAATAATGATAGCTTTTTGAATTTTCACGATATTTCATTGGATTTTTTTTTATAAGTTGCTCCATAGAATTGACTATTAAATGATGTAAAAGAATTGTTTTTATCGTTTGCGCATGCGCAGATAAAAATTATTTCATAAAACTACTCATATTTCATAAAATATTTAATATATTTAAATTCCAATTGCGCTACATTTTTTCTACTGCATTTTGCCAATTTTTCTGAAATTTGCGTTACATTTGGTCAAAAACCCAGCATGATATAAACAAAAAACATACCAGAATTTTTTGAATTTTTCAAAAAAATCGCTCTATCGCCATAAATATACATGCTATTCTCACAAAAATTAGTGTACATATTCTACTGTATTCATATATTTGTATTCTAAAGCGATAAGTCGTTTCGTGCATTTTCATGTACAGGGCGATCCCAAATATTTCTATTATTCTTTGTTTTTTTTGCCGGCCCCCTAATTACCCGCTTAACAAATGAATGTAAATAAATATAAAGTGAAACATAATCTTTATATTTCTGAAGTTCCAGAAGAATCCGACCAGTATATTTTTAAATATTTGACAAAATGTCAAAAACTGAAAGTGTACAAATACTTTTTGGTAGATAGTGTATATTGACACTAATCAATGTATAAATGGATACAGATTTAGAATTTTCAAGCTATGTTTTTGAAACATTCACAAAACTTGGTCTGTACATTTAGCTAACACAATATGCAAATGACATTTTGATAAACTTCACGCATGCGCAATGCAAAATTATTTAGTAAACTTGCTCATTTTTTATACAATTTTTATTATTTTTTTTAATCTAATAACAGAATTTTATGTACAAAGTTGTTTTTCATATTTTCAGAAAATAACATTATTTTACATTAAGAACTCAACAAATTACAAGCTAAAAACTTGAAAAAAGTTTGGGACTATTTTTATTAAAACCTTAATTTCTTTATGAATATACATGCTATCCGCATAAAAATGAATTTTGTTCATTAAAAGAAGCTACTTAATCATAATTTACAATCTGAATGTTTTTTTCTATATTAGTTTTGTCAGGATTGTCCAAAAGATAAACTTTTATTCAATTATTTCCCCTTATGGAGTTTCGAGAATTTTTTTTCACAGAAATGTATTACCTGTACTAATATTTTTTCACACTTAAAGTTTCAGGATAATCCCACATGCATTTTTTTAGATATTTAACAAAATGTCTAAAATCGCGAGTTTCCAGTCACCTTTTGGCCATATAGTGTATATATTCATCTTATTAGTATTTCCTGTTACATTTATCCGTTTGCTATAGTCACTTTCGAAAAGTATTAATTTCTAGGCGGCACACATAAAAAAATAATAAGTATGGAATCTGCAGTTTGCTACAATAAAAAGTAATTTATCCGATCACAGATTCTGATAAATAATGAAATAAAAATTCTTCTCGTAGACATTTGATTTTAATTATGCTCATTTCACACTCTTGCTTGCACTTGTTTAAAAATGTGGAAAGTCAGAGAAAAACTAAATCAAATAAGCAAGTGCAACACATTTGATTTTAATTATCATGCTCATTTCACACTCTTGCTTGCATTTGTTTAACAAATGTGGAAAGTCAGAGAAAACCTAAATCAAATAAGCAAGTGCAACACCACACTACAGATAGTAAGTCTTTGAGTTTAAAATGTAAATCCTTTTTATGATGTTAAATAGAGAAAACACATTACATCAGAAAGTTTGTATGTGCCTTTAGTTTTGTAATGGTATCATTTAAACTCTTTGTAAGTCTCAATGGAAATTTTAAAACTACTTTTCAACACGATTACAGTAATTAAGTTCAAAACACTGAAGTTATTTTAGAAAATATTTAGTTTGCTAAAAGTAAACATAAAATGCAAAATTTCATTGCTCATTCCTGTTTAGTTTTATTTTCGTTTCGTGTTTATTAAATAAATTCGAATTAAAATATTTTCAAAAATACAAAGAAAAGGAAAAACGACCAATTATTCCAAAGAATGACATTTTTGTTTCGAATTTTGCAACTCTTGTTATTTACACTCTGAAAATTACAAATATACATTAAACTGGGAATAATAACCACATAAAACATATACTATCCTGTAAATAAAAAGCGCTTTAACCTTACTCGAGTTACCAACGTTTCAGAAAAGCGTTTAACTTTTAAAATATCCGCAACCTATATGTTTATGAGGTTTAAGCAAACAATTAAAAACTAGATATGGCAATCCCAAAATTTTCTTCTATCTTATGCATATCAACAGTTCTTGAAAAATGCAGTGCCACTGGTTGAATGGTTTAAACCAGAATCTAGTCAGCATGAACATATGTTAATTTATAACAGAATCTAAAGTTCGATCAAAATCCCTACATTAGTTTTTGAGATAGAGATATTGCAAAATCTTAAAAAAATATATAAATAACAGTGTTACATGTTGTGTGACTTACGCCAAAAACTAATCAGGATAAATTTTATATCAGTTATTAACTCAATCTGAAGTTTCATAAAAATCTAAGCATTAATTCTTGAGATACATTTACTGCGAAATCGAGAAAAATGCAGCATAGCAGCGCCATTTTTTTACAGCAAAAACTAAACAACACTAACTATACCAGGGATTGATAAAATCTGGAAGTATTATAAAATTTCTTGCGTCAGTTCTTGAGATAGAGCTATTGCAATAATGACAAATAATGCACAGTAGCAGCACCATCTGTTGAGCGATTTGCACCAAAACGTAATTAACAACATCTTATATCAAGAATTTATTAAAACTAAAGTGTTATGAATATTCATAGGGTTCGTGAACCATCAGGTTTGTGAAAATGGCTAATGTGAAAATTAAGAATAATGCAGCAAAGCAGCGCCATCTTTTCAGCGATATACACCAAAAGCTAATCTAGTGTATATCAAGGTCTAACATAATCTGAAGTTTTGTAAAATTCAGTGCATTTGTTATTGAGACAGAGTTCCCACAAAATTTATGTCATATACCGACAGAGCCACAGACGCCCAGATAGACCTTTCTAAAAACATGTTTTTCGTGTTTTCTAACGTCTAAAACGTGTAAATCCTTCGAAAACTCGATTTTAAAAATTTTCATGAATATGATACTTTTTTATGGTAAAGATAGAATAAAGTAAAATAAAGTTTATCCTGCTGGAATGTATTATTGGGAATTATTCTGCGTAATTTCCAGAGTGCATAATATAGACTTTTGAATCCAGAATTTTGATTTTCAGGAAGCTACATGTTCTCAAATACGTAGCCGAAATCATGTAGTTCAGATACTGCGATTTTCACGTAAGTGGCACCGTTCAGTAACTTTATATTAAAACAGCTCTTTATTCAGTTCTTTATATTAAAACATTTTATAGTATTTTTGCAAAGAGAAGACGTACGAACTTACCCGACATCTAGTGCTAGTAGAACAACGAAAAGAGAAGGACGGCAGCCTTAAAAATCTCATATTTATATCGATTCTCCAGAGAAAAAAGTATTTTCAACATGAAAAATTTTACATAAGAGAAACAAGCTGCAGGACAGTACAGAGTAATTTTATTATAAACAGACTTTTTAATATAATCATCCCTTGTTTTCTGTTTATAAACCGATTTATAAACAGAGAAACTGGTAGTTTTTTTATCTTTAAGATAGAAAGAAAGAAGATAATGCTGGGGTTGAAGTGCCAGATAAACAAAGTTACCACAGCCAACAGTCAGACAAGGAACAGGCAGAACATCAGGTCATTATAGATTTCATTTTGATTGCTTTAATATTGCTTACAAGTAAATAGTGGGGGTTTTGAATTTTTATAAATAATATAAAATCTTTTGCTTACCATTTTTCTATAAAAAATATGCATTGATGTTATTTTGTCTCCATTTTTCCCAGACGTATCAAAGTGCCCCATGAGATGTATCAATCTGCCCCGGGGATGGGGCACATTGAGACAAATGACTTTTTTTATTTTTTTTAATTACATGCAAAAATAATATATAAAACAACGATTGTACATTTTTATAACACATTACACTGGATTTGCTGACACCACCTAAAAAAATAACATGAAATTTCTGCTTTCTGGACACCAAAAAAATTTTCAGAAAAAAGCTGCATCAATGTGCCCCAGTTCCCCATATATGTTATACATTTTTTAACACTTTTCTGGATATATACTTTATTTACACTATGTTAAATACAGCGTAAAAGAGAAGAATGGAAATTTTAATAAAATATATCTGACGTAAACTTCCTGTTTTGTTTTAGCATCTTCACATGTTTAAATATCTCACGTTTATCTGTGTATTAAAATATTACGCTTTAACTAGCAAACACATTGCGGAAGGGGGAACTTTGATATCACTTTTCCTAGATATTAATCTATGCAGCAATTCGTTTAAAATTTGTTTAATATAGTGTTAACAGAATTGGTTATAGGTTAATGCTCCTAAACTTTTCAGGATTAAATTTGCGGGTCATTTTCGTTAAATTAAAATATTATATATATCAATTTGTAGCATAAAAAAGAAAAAATATATTCCAACAAATTTTAACAAGTTTTAATAAATATGCATCAATGTTTACACATTTACACAAAGACAGTGTGCTTTATGTAATATTTGAAGTTTATTTAATGTATTAATGTGATAATATTTTACATATAAAAGAGTAATCATGTTGTACAAAAAAATGCATATGGCAGCAGTATTTCCTAAATCTTGTTAATTTTTTTAAAGAAATGTTATAAAATAATCTGTTATTGTCAATATAATTATTATTTTTGAAGACGCTTTAAATATTTACGAGAACAACCAAGAAAAATCTCTGAAAAAAGATGGGATTAAAAGTTTATTCTGAAAGTAATTTTAAATTATATTTTAGAAATATTGCAGTTATAAGTTTTTGGAAGTTCTATTACGAAAATATTGGTATTTGTTTGATTCAAAATGTTTTGACATGTTTTTTAGTATTGTTTCTAAACTAATTTAGCATTAAGATTAAATCTAAGAAATGTAAATTATAAAATGGTTTTTTTAAATATATGTTCGGAGAATTTCTTTATAAAAAGAAAATAATTTTTATGCGAACTCGAAATCATATTCTTATAAATCCAACCAAATTTAAATAGTTTGTATACGTAGTAATAGTTTAAAATAGTTTTTTTTAAATCCAAATAACACTATCGAACCTGCAAAGCGTAATGCAATGTGACGTAAAGAACATAAATATTGAATACTAAATTGAGTAATTTATTTTTTAATAAAGACATTGAACCTAAATAATGTATCATTTTAAGTAATTAGAGAAATGTTTATAAGATTTTTAATAGTAGAATATGTATAATGATTAATCATACCATGTTGTAGCTAATCATATATTCGGGTTTCTATAATTTAAAGACATTATTTTACAAAAGAAATATTACTTTCCCATTAAAATCCACAATTTTCTAAGACATTAAGTTAAATTAGGAAATTATGTGTCAAAGGAGAATTTTATTTGGAATTTTATGCCACCCAGTGCACCTAATTTTGGTGGGTTGTGGGAGTCATGAATTAAGTCCGTAAAATAACATCTAAAACGAACTGTAAGTAATGCAAGGATAAGAATAGAAGAATAAGTAATTGTAGTTACTCAGATAGCGTTTATATTAAACTCACAGCCAGTGCATTGTCTTCAGAATTAAATGACTTGAAGGCCTTAATGCCAGGATACTTCTTTATTGGTAAGCCTATGATAGCCATCGTTGAACCAGAAATAATTGATGTGAACGATAATAGACTGTCTGGATGGCACAGGATTTCAAAATACGTTCAAGTGATATGGAATCGTTGGAATAGAGAGTATTTAAATGAGCTTCAACAAAGTTCCAAATGGCGATTTGAAAATAAAAAATAACGTAGTCATAGGAGCCCTAGTGTAGATAAAGGAAGACAATCTGCTCACAACACATATTTACAAGGGCGCATTACGAATGTTTTTTTTTCTAGGTGCAGGATGTATGATTAGGTTTGCAGAAATGAAAACCTTAAAGTTAATACTTAAAAGATATATTTAGAAAATTGCATTATCGCTACAACAGGTTTCAGAGTATTAGTTGCTAGCAGTTAAAAATAAAGGTTTGTGACTTGGTTGTGAGCTTTTCTTTTTAATTTTCTTACTGCTGTATTTTTATAATTGTATTATTCATTGTTAAAAGAAAATTGTTGTCTTGTATCATATTACTCAAGCATTCACAATGTTAATTTTTTATTTTATAATTGATTGAAGTTGACCCTTCATTGTCGAAGGTACATTGCAAATATCTGTAATGATGTTCAAGTGATATGGAATCGTTGGAATAGAGAGTATTTAAATAAGCTTCAACATTATTTCAAATGGCGATTTGAAAAAAAAAAAAAAACTAATGTAACCATAGGAGCCCTAGTGTAAATAAATGAAGACAATCTTCCCGCAAAAAATATATACAAGGGCTTATTATGAATGTTTATTCTAGGTGCAGAATGTATGATTAAGTTTATAAACCTCAAAGCTAATACTTAAAAGATATATTTCGAAAATTGCATTATTGCAACAATAAATTTCAGAGTATTAGGAACTAGATGTTAAAAATAAAGGTTTAAGACTTTGCTCAGCACTTTTCTTTTTAATTTTCTTACTGTTGTACGTTTATAATAGTATTATACATTGTTAAAAGAAAATTGTTGTACTGTATCATATTACTCAAGCATTTATAATGTTAATATTTTGTATTTTATAATTGATTGAAGTTGACCCTTCAGTGTCGGAGATATGATGGAATTATCTGTATTAATGTCACAAAATTTGACAGCGCAGTTCATTCTGGCAAAATAATGTAATCACAGAAACGTAAATCGTTTTGTCATTCTTGTTGTTTTTGTTGGGGAACGAGGCCTCGTAACGCATAGCAGAATGTTAAATAAGGTATGTAATAGTTCTTTCAAGATTTTGAATTTATTAATTAAGTTTATATACATCGCCACACGCACACACACACACACACACACACAGGTTGGTCTACCCTGTAAAGTGAGGAACCGTGTTTACACAATACGTTCCGAGTAACCTTAGAAATTGTGGTCAAAACCGTAAAAATGCAATTTACTGATACGTATTCACATTAATAAAAGCTATAACTATATTAAAAATTATATTTTTCTTGTAACATTATTTTTTATTAAATAAAACAGCAGGAGATGTTTCGCATGTAGATCGAGTAACTGGTTCAGCTTACACACATGGCGTTGTGAGTAACATAACCTCGAACTAAGATAATAAAAATTGTTACTCAGAAGAACGGTAATTTTTATCTGCTGTGTTTAGTGCTGATTGCTATAATGGACTAAGATAATTCTCTTCCCCGTCACTTTAAAGTTTAAGACAAAAAAAAAAAAAAAAAAAAAAAAAAAAAAAACCGTTTATATATATATATATATATATATATATATATATATATTCGCACAAAATTGCAATATCCGTCTTTGTTTGCATTCAGCGAGTGTTGAGGAAATATTCATTTTCTGTTATTCTAGACTTTTGTTTAACAATGCTATTCATATATAATAGATCGGTTTGATCTCATTTGTTATAAATTCCGAATCAGAGATTTTGTGTTTAATTTAGAGAAATATACCAATCATAAGGAATCAACATTACAATTATAAACCGGTTGAAAAACAAATAAAATAAAACGTAACAAACATAATTATGTATAGAAAATAGATTATTTTTAACTAAGAATAGACATTTACTTCAATACTGATATATAGTGTCAAAACATTACAGTTACTTCAAGAAATCACTTTTATAGAAAATTATATAAATATGATTTTATGTTGCAATGGAAACACAAATTTGATTTGAAATAGTATAGTGAATAATGAAGTTATATAATATTTAATCTGAAAATGGTGCGCTAATCTGAATAATTAATATTTTTCAAAATCTTTAAACACTTTAAGTGCATCTTTTGTATTTTACAAGCACTTATATGCTCTATCAATGATTTGTAAATGCATAGGGGTTCGAAGTAAAGCCTTATTAAAGACAAGTTGCCAAAAACTTTCGCAATCTATCCGAAGTTTTCATACTTGGTCAATGTAATTTGCATTACTACTTTATATCAAAAATCCTCGGAATTATTATTATAGTTATTATTTTTCACAAAAACGTACATATAAGTATATTTAAATGTATATAGAATGCACTAAATATTTTGCATCTATGCAGTATTTGGCTTTTACGACCAAGTTACGTAATATTTGGGAGTTTGAATGTTTTTAGAATGTTTATTTTCTATTTATATTATATTCAAGAAGAATAAGATATATATCTTTTGAAAATAATCTAAATATCTTTTAAAATTTTGTTTGAATAAACTAAAAAAAATATTGTTGATTTTTTTTTTTTTTTTTTTTTTTTTTTCAGTTTTCTGTTTACAATTTTCGTCTGAAATACATAATAACGTAATAAAGTCGAAAAGTTTTTATTATCTAAAAATTATGTTAATCCTTTATAGCTATTTAAGTTAATTAAAAAAATTACGTGAGAGAGCTATGATAATGCACACCAATTTAAATTTTGAAAAAACAACAAAATTTTGTTGGCAGCTTAAAAATACGAGACTTTAGTAAAACTCAAATAAAATTGATGAAATTTTATTAAAAATTTGTAAGAGTGTTAACATATATATATATATATATATATATATATATATATAGATAGATAGATAGATAGATATTATCAGCAAGAAAATTATTTTTTACTGTAATTAAAAAATTCGCTTAAAACAACCACAATATATTCAACAAAACATGTTTTGTAGTTTTAATGAATTCCTTTTTCTGGGTGTAGTCGGGGTAAATCTGAACAATTTATAAAAGTTGCAATAATCATTCTGTGATTTTGATCTTTGTATTAACCTTGTGAAAAATAATGTGAATTCCAATATCTATAATTTTTCTGAAATAAAAATATTTCCTTTTTACAAGTTGATTTTAAATTAAAACTTTCACAAACACATCTTTAACGGGTATGTAAAAAAAAAAAAAAAAAAAAAAAAAAAAAAAAGCGCACGGAGAAAAACAGATAAAACAATATTACCTTTGCAAATGTTTCTATTTAATGTCTTCCAAAGTTGCAATGATTTCTTCATTCCATATCTAAAACAATTATATTTATGATCTTTGAATGGAGATAGCTATTAGTAATATTTAAAAAATAAATTTTTATTGCTGATAACTATTGTAAAAATACAATTGTAAACCCTCCCCTCTCCCACTCTTCTTTCAAAAAAGCAAAAGAAATTAAACTTAGGGAAGGGGTGGTTTATAGTCGAGATTTTACATAAAAAAAGATTTTTTTAATTTATAATGTGCAAATAAATATGTTAAATTCTGGTGTAAGAATCTTTTGTATTTCAGCTGATTTCTAATAAATAGTAACATCCCATTCTCTACGATTCCCTTCAAACAAATTAAAAAAGTTTAATGTCTTTTTTTTTTAATTACTTCTTTCTTTGTTTTTTTATAGCAATAGTATTTAACGAATTATCTAAGTCTACCCTCCCCCCCCCCCCAGCTTCCTCAAATCTTACTTATTTTCTCTTTATATTATTTCATTTTTTTTTCCCGATAAGCATTCTTGTAAATATTCGCAGTTCCTTTCATTGAAACCTGCTCACAGATGACCAAGTATCTCAAGCATTTTCAAAGCAATTTTCCCCCCAGACAAACTTCCGTGCATAGCTAGCTTGCTTTGTTTGGAAGGCGGGTGAAAATACAATGACTGTCAGTAAGTAGAAGGATTAATGTATTGCACTGAGAGTGTCAAAATTACTCTTGAGACTTGAGACCAAAAATTTACGAAATATGTTTTCTATTGAAGCTGTGTTTGTATATTGATTTAGACTTACAGATTCAAAAGTACTTTGAATGAATGAATTATACATAAGTGGTTTTTGCAGTCACAAAATAATTACGTAATTTTATTTGTGTATTAAAAATATAGCAAGTATTTCATCTTAAGTTTTCACATTTTTTATTTGCAGAAATGAAATTGCATGTAACATTTTTACTAATGATTTAATCTTTCATTAATTGTGTGTATAAAGAAATCTTTACAAAATTCATTGAAATAAATTATATAGTATTTAGAATCGATAGAAGTAAACAAAAGGATCATTTTAAAATAACTCTTTCATTAAAATTTAAAGGTCTTTTCGCGAGAAGTTAGAAATTTCAATATTTGTTTAATTGCAAATGCTCATTTATTTTTTATTTGAAAAAAATATTTATTTAATCAAATTATAGCATTTTATATGTTTATAAATCGCAGAAACTAAGTTTTTTTTTAATTATAATTTTATGATTAAAGGTGAAATATGCAAAAAAAAAAAAAAAAAAAGACTTATGAATTTATATTTTTTTTCGTTACAGATTGTTTATTCAATTTTATAAATCTAATATATGATAATTATTGTATATGTTATAGTATGAAATAATCATTTAGATTTTGATACAAAAGTCTTAAATATATCAAAGAATTGCTAATTTTATGTATTTCATTTTTTTAATTTTAACATATATAAAGAATTTGGCCATCGATTTAAGAATTTATGAAAAATAATATTGGCTTAAGTCATTCGTAATGAATCTAGGAAAAAAAGTGACCGGAAAAAAAGTTATCGGGAAAAAAAGTGACATAAACTACAAAAGCGGATAAAAGTGACACGGAAAAAAGTGACAAGGAAAAAAGGTTACCGGAAAAAAAGTGACAAAGAATTGATTTTGGGGATTTATTATTGATTTTGGGGATTCATTGCTTAAGTATGAAAGGGGGATCGAAGAGGGGCTCATAGTGTAGGTAAATGGGTTTTTCATGCTGAATTAACTGTTTTGGTTCAATTTTTGGATATACGTTCATCCTGAAAAGACGCTTGCCTGATTAGTTTTGGGAAGGTACGATTACTCTCTCCCCCCCCCCCCCATCCGTCCTCAATTAGATGAATGGGTTTTTATGCAGAATTGTCCAACGTGTGTCAAATTGGCATATAGGTTCTTTTCGATAAGGCTTATATATAGTATATCATGCCTGAAGAGATTTAGGAGTTCTAATGGTTAAGTATAGAGAGGGAACAAGGGATAACCTTTCTAAAATTAAATTAATAACTTTTTACGCATAATTATCCGATTTGCTTAGAATTTTGGACATAGGTTCATTATGATAAGACGTATCTCTGATTAGTTATGGGGTTCTTCTGCTTATTATAAAGGGTTGTGAGCAATTATATCCCCCTTAAACTAGAAAAATAGATTTTTATGCAGAATTATCCTATGTATTTCAAATTTTAAATATAGATTCTTTCTGTTAAGGTGGATCTCTGAATAGTTTTAAAGATTTAATATCTAAGTATATAGAAGGGGAATAGAATATAACCCACCTTAAAATAAATCACTTTTTACGCAGAATTATCAGATTTGCTTCAAATTTTGGATTATAGAACCATTATGATAAGGCGTATCCCTGATTACATATGGGGTTATTTTGCCAATTAAAAATTGGGGCGGGTGATTATCCCCCCCCCCCTCTAAATTAGATAAATTGTTTTTTATGTTCACTTATCCGATATATTTCATATTTTGGATATATGTTCTTTCTCATAAAGTGAATCCCGGAATAATTTTAAAAGTTTAACGGCTAAGTAAACACTGGGGGAACGGATGATACCCCCCTTTAAATTAATAAATGGCTTTTTACGCAATATTATCTTATTTGATTCAAATTTTGATTGGGCGGTCATTATGATAAGGCGAAGTCCTGATTAATTGTGGGTTATCCCCCGTTCATCGCTCTATACTTAGCCATTAAACCCTTAAAACTATTCAGGGATTCACTTTATCAGGAAGAACCTATATCCAAATTTTGAAATACGTTGAACAGTTGTGAAAGAAAAAAAACAAATCATTTTATTTAAAGAGTGGAGGATTAATCGCCCGTTTCCCGTATTTAATTATCAAAAGAACCCCATAATTAATCAGAGATTCCCCTTCTTATAATGAATATACATCCAAAATTTGAAGCAAATCGGATGATTTTGCGTAAAAAGCCATTTATTTAATTTAAGAGGGGGTTTCCTGCATCTCCCCTTTATACTTAGCCATTAAATCCTTAAAACTATTCCGGAATTCACATTACCAGAAAGAACCTATATTTAAAATTGAAATACATGGGATAATTCTGCATAAAAACATATTTATCTAGTTTGAGGGGGAGAGTTGCTCGTTCCCCCCTTTATAATAAGCAGAAGAACCCATAACTAATCTAAGGTACGTCTTATCATAATGAACTTATGTCCAAAATTTTAAGCAAATCAGATAATTATGCGTAAAAAGCCATTAATTTAATTTAAGAAAGGTTATCCCTCGTACCCCCTCTATACTTAACCCTTAAACTCCTAGAATCTCTTCAGGCATTTTATACTATACATAAGCCTTATCGAAAAGATCCTATATGCAAATCTGACACACGTTGGATAATTCTGCGTAAAAACCCATTCATCTAATTGAGGACGGATGGGGGGAGGGTAATCGTCCCTTCCCAAAACTAACCAGGCAAGCGTCTTTTCAGGATGGACGTATATCCAAAAATTGAACCAAAACAGTTAATTCAACATGAAAAACCCATTTACCTAAACTATGAGCCCCCCCCCCCCCCCCGATCCCCCTTTCATACTTAACCTATGAATCCACAAAATCAATAATAAATCCGCAAAATCAATTCCTTGTCACTTTTTTTCCGGTAACTTTTTTTCCGCGCCACTTTTTTCCGCGTCACTTTTTTTCCGTGTCACTTTTTTCCGCTTTTGTAGTTTATGTCACTTTTTTCCGATAACATTTTTCCTGTCACTTTTTTTCCGTTTACCGGTTTGGCCTATAGGCGGAGGTAGATTTCGAAGTTAAGTGCGCATTTCAACAACAAAAATAAAATATGATTAGACATAAATCCAGTTTAACAATTTTATTTGGCTGCTTTTGAAGAATTTTTAACTTCATTTCTCTATAAGAACTGTTTTTATCAGAATCATCTTAACAGAAATTCGGTTCAAAATGCTCACTTTGACAGCATTTTTTCAAATATATTCTAACAGTATGAAAAAATCGACCATTACACGGTACATTATATATTTCCTAAATAAGAGAAACTGTCAAACAAATGCGTTTGAGAGCAAAATTATACTTAAAAATGAGTCAGAAAATAAGCAATTTGTTATTTGAATAAATTCTCAATTCTTCAATCACTTTCGCTTCGGAAAATTATGCTGATAATGCCCACTTTGATAGCATCTTTTTAAAATATATTCTACATATATCAAAAAACTCTCCAATACGACACATTAAATAGTTCCCCCTCTCCCCCCTCCAAAAAAAAAAAAAAAAAAAAAAAAAAAACCCTGTCATTTGCATGCGTTAAAATTAAAAATGGATTAAAAAATGAGACAGAAAATAAGCTATTTTGTTCTTTGAATAGATTCTCAATTTTTCAATTACAATGGTCTCGGGAAATTCTGTTCAAAATTTCCTCATTTTCAAAGCATTTTTTCATCACAACTATATTCTGCCTTTATCAAAAAACTGGCCAATATATCACATTACATAATTTTCAAATAAGAAAACTTGTCATTTGGATACATTTAAAATGAAAAATGTGTCCGTTTAAATTAAAAAATGAATTTAAAAATGAGTCAGAATAAAGGCTGTTTGGATTTAAGATTTATTTTTCCACTCCTATTTTTTTTTTTTTTTTTTTTTTTATTGCTATAATGATTGGTTTTAAAAAACCCTTCTGTGTGAAAGTTGTAGATGTTATTGAGAAGATGTAAAATAAATTTAATCGGATTTGATATCTTAAGAATTGACGCAGTTACAGATTTTTTTGTTCACTCCCTCCATTTTGTTTTCGTTTTTATTTATTTATTTATTGCAATAAGAGTTGTTCTTATCAAAAACTTGTAAATACAAAAGTTTTATATAATATTAAGAACTTTTCTAAAAAAATTAATTGGATTTGATATTTGATTTTTATCATAAGAATTGACGAAGATCTCAGTTTTTTCTTTTTAAAAACCCTATTTTTTGCGCTGCTTGAGCCAATTTTAATTTTATCAAAAATCTGCCATGGTTAAACTTTTGGCCCATATTTTTAGAACTAATATAAATTTTAAACTGATTCAATATCTATTTTCATTAAAAAGTTATGGGGCTTTTTCTGTTTTTACAAAATTCCCCCCTTTCGACCCCCTTGGTCCGATTTTGTCCATTAACGAACTTGAACAAGATTTTATGTATTAGTTTGGAGGATATTTGAGTAGAATTATAGAACTTATCGTGCCTATATAAGTTTTTTACTTATGGTAGCTTTGGGGTCTAGGGGTCATGATCGGTGTAGATCTGCAAAAATTTTTCTGTTGCTTTCGTATCTTTTCAGATTTCTTGGCGCTGAGGGAGGGGGATGGGGATTTTTCAATTCGAAAATATTTCTTTATTTATATTGAAAGAACATTATATTTGTACATTTTATAATTCTTGTTTGATATTGTATGTGAAGTATGTGAGATTAATAGTTCATTTACAGGGGCACCCAATAGAATTCCATTATATTATGATATGGAGTATGGTCGGAAATTGCAAATATTGCAGACGATTACTACAGAAAATTTTAATAATATTACTTATTTCAGGTGTATTGAAACTAATTTTAAATCATTGAATTTCATTAGAAGATGATTATGATAGAACAGGGTATTCATAGCATTTGTCATTCAGGGACACACTGAAGAAACCGATTATAGTACTGTTTTAAAATAATAATTGCGGGAAGTGCGCTCTCAATTTCTTGCTCTTTTAAATTTAACTGTTTTTGTGCATGATAAAATCCATACTTTATATACAGAACTGAACAAAAGAGTTCACATACCATTCACCTTAATAGCGGAAATTGCTGAAAGCGAATTTTCAGCTAAAGTTTATATGTATTTCTTTACTAAACTCAGGGCCGCAGCTAGGACGCGCCAGGGGAGGGGGGAGGGTCTCAGATGTAGGACTCTAATCCAAGGTTCGAAGAATATCACTGAAAATATAAAGATCAAAAAGAGGGGGGGAAGCCTCCATGTTGATATCGGTAAGGCAACCATACCCATATTTAAGAAAGATTATCCAAGATTCACAAAGAAATGCGAGAAAGTTTCCAGAGATTAGACCGATGGACATGATTGGGTTAAAATCCAGCAATAACCATCTACCAGCTTTGAGAACCAGAGATTCTGTCTTAGCACTTTTATTGAATTTTATAATTATTAATACCATGATTATTATTATAAATAAGGTATTTATTTAGCTCTCAATATATAAATGTATATATTTTTTGCGATTCTTATATTCTGGATAAAGTTTATTACACAAATTCGAGATGCCCACCAGTTAACTTAGAAGTGTATTTTATTATTACTATTATCATTGTTTAAATAAGTATACTTTATTTTAGAGAAACTTTTCTCAAAAAATAGTTTCTGATGTTAAATATAAGTTCTTTATAACAGTATTTTTATAGATAATCTTGATTTCATTTTCAGTTACATCAAATTTTCTAAAAAAAAAAAAAAAAAAAAAAAAAAAAAAAAAAAAAAAAATCGTATATTTTATTTTATAAAACAATAGCGTACTTGTCAACCTGAGAAAATTCAAATGTGTAAAACAATACGTGAATGATATTTTTAATGATTTTTTATAAAATAGCCCATGACGGACATTTAGTACGACAATAGTAACTTTGTTTGCTTTACTTTAAACATTGTCAATCATAATACCGAAAAGAATACTGAATATTTAGTTCTTCAGTTATTTGGACAAACCATTATCCGTTGCATCACTAATTTTAAACATATCTTCAGTTCTCAAATTTTAATAGAAAAATACAGGCAAAATTTACTTAAAACGAAATTAACTTTTACACACAATACAAATTAAAAATTCTATGATTTTTAATAATGAAACAAGCTTATTTTTTCACTATACTTAAATATACCCCCTTAAGTATTTATAATTAAAAGCAGTTAGAAAACAATTCATAATTTACGGGGGGAAATGGAGCTTGGAAAAAAAAATCCAAAAAATATAAGAAAATATCCTAAGTGTAAAAAACAGCCCAAATGTGTAAATTTTACACCTAATGTGTAAAACTTGGCAAGTATGCAATAGGATAAGATTAAAAAATACATTCTTTTTTTGTCTCTGGAGATATATTTTACATTTTAGTGTATCAGTAAAATATGTAGATGAAACTGATTTTGAATGTGTACGATATTCTTCATTTTTTTTTTATCTTATCATAATAGTATCAGTGATATCTGTCCCTATTTTTAAAGCAAATGCTCTTTTCAGTCTTTACAATGATTTGCAAAATCAATAGTTTAAAAAATATTCATAAAAGAAATATTTATGACGTAATAACAAGAAAATTGCTATACCTTAAATGAAATTACATTCTACTATATGTATGTATATATGTATTAGCCTTGGCTTATTATCTGTTTTAAATAAATACTCAAACACTGTAATAAAAATTAAATAAAAAATATTCTTAATATTAAAAAAAATTTCTTTCTCTTTGCAAGAAAGGAAAGTAACAGCTATCCTGAATAAATAAAAGTTACTTTGCATGGTCTTAGTAAGTTTTATTATGAAGATTTTTATGCTTTTTTTTATGAATGAAAAAAAAATTATATCACAGAGAGAAAAATAAATCTAAATCTTTGTAGAAAATGGTTGCTTCATATTTTTTTGAATCATTATATCTTAGCGCGTGTGACAGTCCAAGCACCATTTCACGAAATAAGCAATAACGTGTTTCGACTGGGCCATTTGTAGACCCCATTATTAAACTGATTTGGAGTTTATTCGATTTTAATTTATTTGAAAAATAATGTAGAAGATATAAATTTCATAGAAATATAGATTCCCCTGTTTCCCTGTATGAAAAAAAGATAAATAATAGTCGTCTAAATAGAGTTACTAGATTTGACACTGAATGCAAATCTAATAATTTAGTTACGTTTCAAAATTGTTTATCTTAATTCAATAAAAATGTTTCAATATCATTTTCCACATTTTTTTCTTTCTTTTTTTTTTAAATAATAAGTATAAAATTTAAATTTTACTTGTCATGTGTACTAAATTAATTTTTGAAAGTTAAAGGTTAATAAGCAAATTTCTATTTTATCAGCAGTGTAGCATTTATTTATTTTATTTTATTTTATTTATTTATTTAATATATTTATAATAATATTTTTATAATATCATTTTTTTCTTCATATTTAACTGTATATAAGATAACATGCCAAGATAACATGTTATCTCTCCTAACTGCAAATTCAGAAAGTTGTATTGCGCAAAAATTTTGTTACATAAATTACCATGAAAATATAAGAATGTTATAATTATTTCAAAAGTTTACTCTACATAGCATGCTTTTCTAGTTATAAAAAATAAAAATGACAATTAAATATTTTAAAAGCTTTTATAGTTTTTTTAAATAACAATAAAAAAAGAGGATACGGAAATTGGAAAAATAATAATTATTTCGGAATACATTGTGCAAAAGTGTTTGCAATAATTTCTTTTTGACTAGCAATAACAGAAAAATTGTTTGGAGAAAATCCAATCATTCTAAGCTGAATTTAACAATAATTCTAAGCTGAATTTGATTTAATTATTATTAATTTAAAAAATATATATGAAGACAGAAGCAACTTTACTTATACATGTAAGCTATAGATGAATAGAAGTGAAAGAATCAATAAATTACATTTTATTTTAAATTAGCCCTTCGACCCCCCCCCCCCTCCTTTCACACACAGAAAATCCGACTTTCCCAAACGTCGCTAGATTTTATCTCATATTTTTTTGCTACCTCCCCTAAAATCAACCCCTCCCTCACCTCAAAAGATAGATAATGAAAAAGGTTGAGATATAAGAGATTTTGATCAAGTGACAAACACATTTTTACCCCTGTTTGTGTGGTTATTCATCTTTCGCGAGGAAATTTAATTCAAAACGCCCCTTTTGATATTATTTTCTAAAAAATCTATCGGGTTAAAAGAAAAAAAATACGAGTTAGTAATTGGATTAGATAGTTTCTGAACATTAACACCTGCTAGTTTCATGAATTTTCGAACAAAAACAAGTTAAAACTTATGTCATAGATTTGTCCTTTCGTATCTAAAAACAGCCTTAACATTCATATCTCTGTTTCCTCCCTATTCTCTTATTTTGTGCGACCCGATTAAAAAAAAAAAAAAAAAAAAAAAAAAAAAAAAAAAAAAAAAAAAAAAAATCACTGTTTAAGAGTTTTCTCCTTGTTCGTTTCTATTACACAAATAAAAATCGGATTTGAAAATGATACGAAATGAAATGTAGGTTTGTATCCTAATAAGTAATGAGTTATCAATGACTGAATAACAATATTCAATATCTGAAGTGAAGACTCAAATGAGGGCATCCAAACTGTCTTTGTAGCTACAATTTGCATTAATAATAATAATAATAATAATAATAATAATAATAATAATAATCCAAAATTTGAGTTTGGGTAGCTGGGGCAGCTTCCTCGTTTGCCCTTGCGATAATCATGGAAGTAGGACTTTATTTCATATCAAGGTTTTATTATTAAACAATATGCATATAATGCCGTAATTGTTTCCAGTACAAATACACGTGATTAGCACGTGATTTACTTGAAATTATAATTGCCATAATCAAAGTCATCAAATCTTTGTTATTCATATGTGTGGGCTTTTTCAATCTTAATTTAAAAAAGCCTTATTTTTCGGTTACCTTTCTTTGTGGGGAGATTTTTAGAGGGGCGATTTTTTCCGTGATTCCTCATAGAATCACGTATTTTTTAAACATTTTTGTTCTATACGGTTAAAAACGGCAGATCATTTTATTCGAAAACTTTCAAATCGAACTGTTTCTTTTTCTTTTTGAGCTGAAAATATAAAATATCTTTCTGAAAATATCGCAAAAGTCACCGTTTTGAACAGAAGTTCCTGACTTGGCCACCCGAGAAAAGAAAAAACTGTCTTCATGGAAAAACAAGTGCTTATAACTCGATGTGTATTCAATCGATCAATAATTGATAAAATATTTTTGATTTTAAACGACTTCGGTAATAATGTCTTCCTGTATTACAATTTTACGTTAAAATGATTCAGTAAATTTGCCAGAATTCGTATTGCTAAGTAACGTTTCTTCTTCTTCTTCTTCTTTCAGAACCATCTTAAACTCACCGTAAATTTAAAATGATTTGTGATCATTGTTGAATAAAAACTTTTTTCTCTCAGATGTAACTTTGCAGGTCCGAGGGCGGGCAATATGGAATTCTGGATAGTGTGTGTTTGGGGGGGGGGGGGGGGGAGGTTGCAACTTATTAATACTGATTACAAAACTAAATTTAAAATTTTTATTTTAACATTTCGATGCTTCAGTCGTAAAGAGGGGAAATCGTCACAAAAAATGGAAAAAAAATTATGAAAATCTAAATATTAGTTAATATAATAAAAATTATCCGCAAACAATGTAGTTCTCTTGAAGAAAAGAACTGAGTAAAAAAAAACGCAGCTTGTCTGAATAGAATCACTTCAGATGACAAACCTGGAGGTAGAGGTCTGCACGGGCCGGAATTTCCAGGCCCGGCCCGGCCCGGCCCGTAAGAAAGTTATTTCGGCCCGGCCCGGCCCGTTGTAAAACTCAAAAGTTCGGCCCGGGCCCGGCCCGGCCCGTTTAAATTTTTATATTTTAGGCCCGGCCCGGCCCGGCCCGTACAAAAATCAGCGAAAACAGGCCCGGCCCGGCCCGTTTTGGCCCGCTACAATTTCTACGATTTCTAAAAAATTCAGATTTTTATCATATAACTAAGATTCCTTTAAAGAATATTGCATACATATCTATGGAATGGTTTTACAGTATATTTTACAGCAAATACACATTAACATCATTAATGATTACTTAGATTTTTAAGCTTTCAACATTCGAATAAAGATTCATTAAAAAATTAATATGGCTTAGAATAAAAGAAAAAAAAGAAAGCTAAAAACATCGTTAATTTTGAAGCTGTTTAATAAAAGAAGATTTATAAATATATTTCTATATCATTTTATTATAGATTTCAAATCCAAATTTATTCTTAAATTCAAAGAAGCTCCTTTCTGATATATTTCTAAATTCATTTTTTTTCCCCTCAGAAACGCATAAGATTAGCAGATATCTTTATTCAGAATCGAATGGCGTTATCCATTTTTTGATACAAGCAATTTAAGAATACTGCAAACAAATAAAATACTGTCATAATTAGCGTTTTGAATAGAATTTCCAGAAGCAATAGCAAGGGAAGGGAGAAAAACCTGCAATCATTTGAGAAACTATTATATCTCAACAAGGTTATACAAGTATTTTATTTACCAAAAATGAAAAACGCTATTCGATTAAAAGCCCTTCAATAGTTAGGTTTTTCACTTTTATACTTTTACAATTTAAAATTAATCAGAAAATGTGTCAAACTTTCGCATTATTGAGAAATTAATTTATTTAAAAATCATCAAGAAGTATATATCCGAAGACTAAGCTAACATAAGTTCTTTATCGCTGTTAATAATTTTACAAATCACGTTTTCTGTCAATAATTAAGTCTAGTACCGGTCCGGCCAGTCTATATGTATAAAAATAATGCAAGCGTGATCTCGGACCGGCATGAGTCAGCTAAAAATATACTAAAACGGGTTACACATAATGTGAATCTCCGATGCCGATACACTGCGCATTTTTATTTTAATGCTGTCAAACTAGTGTGGCCACATATATACTTATTCTCGTTAAAACCATTTTCGTTGAAAATAGCTCATATTTTATCGTTTCTGCATAAATCTTCAGAACGGGCCGACAGGCCCGAAAATTTTTTTTTATCGGCCCGGCCCGTCTGGCCCGCTCAATTTTTTTGCCGGCCCGGCCCGGCCCGTTTATGTTGTTTGTCGGCCCGGCCCGGCCCGTTGAAAAAACTATTCTAAATCTGCCGGCCCGGCCCGGCCCGTTAGAAAATTTAAAACGATTCCGCCGGCCCGCGGGCCGGGCCGGGTACGGGCCACGGGCCAAGCCCGGGCCCGTGCAGACCTCTACCTGGAGGCTACTACAAACCATTCCATCACTGTCATCAAACAAAGCGATCGCGGACTATAACGAAAAATCCCGCATGCCGGGTCGAAAAGTATCTCTTTTGTACCTTCCATTCTTATTTCTACGTCAACAAGCCGTCCCAGAAGTTAAATGACAGAGCCAAAACGGGCCAGATTAGTTTTTAAAGGTTTAAACATATCGCTCAGAAATTAGATAAATATATAAACTACCCCACTGGTCGGGCACATGTGAACAATTTTTGAATTTATAACATGATAAAAAATTTTAAGAACTATGCAGGTGTTTAAAAGAAGAATCTATCATGTGTAAAAAAAAGTTCTGTTTACTATATTGAGTAGTTTTTGTTTAAAGAAATTAAATCAGTTAAGAAAAAAATATATTTATGGGAACTGTTTACGTGCCCCCAGTCTTTCCTGGGTTATGGACATAATCCCCTCTGACAAAATCCCCTCTGGACAAAATACTCTCTTTGCTGAATAAAGGCTCTATTTTGAGCAAGTTTCTTTTACAAAAAGGACCTCCAAACATTTAAAAAATATTAAACTTAGTTGAAAAATGAAAGTGAAAATTGGAAGCTATAAGTTACGTGATAAATATTTTATATTTTTTAAAGATACATGTACATTTTAAAGTCTGAAATAAAATAGTATAGTCTTTTATACTAAATATGAAACATTAGGCAGACTTGAATACATTTAAAAAGCATTTAAGTTTTAAAATTGATTATTTTTTAATTGATATTTTTTAACTGATCATTTTTATTATTTATTTATTAATATTTTTTTAAAATTTAGTTGCTTTTTAAATGTATTACAGTCTGTCTAATGTTTCATATTTAGTTTAAAATTTAGATCTCGTATCTACAATTATTAAAAAAAATTATATGGGGTTTTCTTTTCAAAAATATAATGATTGTTTTAACTTGCCCCCCTTTCATTCACCGAGGAGAGGGAATATACAATTTATAATAGCCTTTCTGGCAAAAGTTTAGAAAAAGCAGATTTTTAGTAAATAACATCACCTGAGAATGATTTTTAATTTATTTCGGCATTTTTGGTACTCTGTGGAGAGAGGGGGGGGGGGGGAAGCGGAAAATATACTTGGAGGGAGAGCCCAAATGGAGGGGGTGCCCTCTCTTGGGGAGTATTTTTAAGGGAAACTAACCCGTATTGAAGAAAACCACGAAGACTCCGAACAGTTAGGCCGACGGCCGCGATTGGGTTCGAACCCAGCACCTACTACCAGTTGAGAAGTCAGAACCTCTCCGCCATTGGTGCGGCACTTTACGTAAGCATTAGATAACGAAATAGCTGTAGTTTAACCCATTTCGGCAATTTGTGCCCGGTCTGGGATACCTAATTTTAATTCCAAACTTGCAAGCGACACCAATAATATTTTGATAAAATTTTGCTTTTACAATAAAAGCTTAAACTAAGGATTTCAAAATATCTAAGAAATTTGTTTGTAAATTCCAGTGTCAGTTGATAATTTCTCATTTTACTAACAGATTTTGCCCGTACCGGAAAGGTTTAACAAAGAAAGGCAAAATAACATGATTTGGATGAACATTCTACGGATGTTGAATAAATGGAGAAAAATGATATAGAGTAAACAAAAACTTAAATTGTAGAAAATTGCTACAGACCATCACTACATTGAAATTCCTATGGCTCTTGTTAAAATTTTTACTTATGTGCTTTAATAAGTTACTTCTATTGTATTTCTTAAAAGTTTTTTTTATGCGATAAATAATATTATATTAAATTATTTTGTATTCAATGAAATATTTATTACAATAAGTAATAATGTATTAAACCGATTTTGTTTTCCTTCGATACCTAGGGCCCGACCTATGCAGGGGTATGCGAGACAATTGCCCCGGGCTCCCCCTTTTTAGGGCCCCCCCCCATGAGGGTAGTTAGAATTTTCACTAAAAAGTGCCAAATGTTTTAAGTTAGCCAAAAGCGATCAAAATTCATATATTTTCAAACATCTAGGAAGATAAGAGTAATCATTTTTTGTCACCCCCCCCCCCTCCCGATTTATCTATGCGAAAAACAAACTACATTAGAAAATTTATAATTACATTTTTATTGTAACAATTTTTTCGTATTCTATTGTTTTCAAAAGAGATATTTTAGTAACGTTTTCCGCATAGCATGGCAAGTTAAAACCAGTAAATATAACCAATTTGTAATATTTTCTTTTAGCCATCTTATAACATATGTAAATAGGCAAAGAAAAAGTTTACAAAGAGATACTTTTGTCAACCTATCTATCATTTTTTTCTACAATTATCCTGCAAGTACTTTTTCTTAAATTTATGGCTATCTTTTTGTGATATCCAGTACTGTACAAAATTAATACATATATACATTAAGTTTAGTACTATCATACTATGTAATATATATATTTAGATATATATTTAGCCACTTCTACATTATTCACAAAAAAAATTCTACCTATAGACAGAAGAGTGAGGGGGGGGGGAGGTGGCCCAGAATGATGCCGCGGAGCCTCCCATAGCTTTAGTTGTACCCTGTCGATATCGCAACTACTATGTAAATTTGCTTGATTAATAATGTAATTTATCGCTAAATGTAAATTGTTATTGTGGACAGTATTGAGGTTAGATTGTCATTAAATTTGATGTAAGCAAACGGGAAGAAGGAGAAAGTCTAGTATTTGCATATTTTTCCTTACAAAAGGAGGACTGGTAAAAATGACTAAAGATATGCTTACGCAATGCTTGATACTGCTCCTGCTTATTTGATTACATTTTTTTAAGTAAAAAAAAAAAAAAAAAAAAAAAAAAAAAACGATTTTTTTTTTAAATACTTGCTATATTTTTTAATATTAATATTTTTGTCCATATATATATTTTTGTGCAATAGACATAAATCTAATATGACATTAATTATAACTTTTTTATTGATATTTGTAGTATAAAGAGATGAAATCTACACGTTTTCATTAAAATATTCCATAAAATTCCATGCGTAGATTTATCACATATATAATAAGGAACACGTACAAAAAAAAATTAATTCTCTATCTCAAGAACTCAAAAAACAAAAACAAAAAAAAAACAAAAAAAAAAACAACAAAAAAAAAAAAACGGAGCGTTTTTTAAACAGGAAACTAGTCGTTGGGGGCCACCGTAATACTTACCCATCATGGATATGTATATGAAAATAAAACATGTAAAACTATTTATACAATGCATTGCAATTCATAAACAAAATTTAAATATTGTTAATATACATAGTAATGCTATATTAAAGAACTGCTGATGTACCAATTTCGACAAATTATATAAAACGCCAAACTACTCAAGTAGTACCGAACTGTGTAAAAGAAACATCCTTATAACTCCATAAATAATAATTCTATTAACTAACAATTAACTGCGTCGGATTAAGAGTCTCATTTCCAATTAAAATATACTTCTGAATTGAAATTTGAATGAAATACAGGGTCACGAAAAATCGAAGAATGTGGAAAACAGGATTACAAATATCTCGGCAACTAATAATCCGATCGACTTCGTTCTATATGCAAAATGTGTGTTATTTTATTGCCTTTTACATCCATTCCTTAGAACAAAAAAATTCGAAAATTTTTATGTACCTTTCATCAGAACGAATTTTTCGAGAATCCGAAAAAAATAGTTCCGAATAATCGAGGTTGCTGATATTCAATAGACTTCGTACCATTCTTACATACTAAGTACATACAAAATTTCAAGTCTCTATCTCAATTTGTTCGGGAGATAGAGCGTTTAGAGACAGACAGACTGACAGACAGACAGACAGACGGACGGCAAAAAAAAATTTCTAAAAATATGTTTTTCGGAATCTCCACTATCTAAAACGTGTAAATCCGTCAAATTTTTTTTTTCGATTTTCAAAACGATTGCAAGATTTACCCTATACTACGTATGATGGGTAAGTAAAAAGTATGAACAAAGAGAAAAAAATCGTTTAAAGTTTTCATTTAAGTGGGGAACTATGCTGGGTATATTAACAAAATTTACAATATCTCGCGATTTAATTACTGTAAGAGTGAGTTATCCAAATTTCGCAATCAAAGAGGTTTTCTTTCAATATTGAAAAACGTAAATTGATTTTTTGTTTGTTTTTGAGGTAAACGGTCAACTTAAGGATTGTGTGTGTGTGTGTGTATATATATATATATATATATATATATATATATATATATATATATATATACACATATGCATACATATATAGATAGATATATATGTATGTAAACGGCCAATTTAAGGATTATATAAATATATATATACATATATATGTACATTTTATGAATATGAATGATTGTACATCTGTTAAAAGAAAAAAGAAAAGAAATGAAATATAATTGCAAATTTTAAAGTAACAAAACTAAAAGTTTTATAGTTTTCGTACATATGAAATTCCATCAAAGTTTAAACATTAACATAAAGCAATTTTGCAAATATTTTAATAGTATTTCTAACTGATCGGAGTAATTTATTACCTCCATATTGCCAGGGCCCGACTTAGAAAGTGGGGGGTATAAGGATAAATGTGAGACCTTAAGGGGGCATGGGGCACAGAAACAGAGGGGGTAGGAGAAGACAGCTCCTTAAAACTGAAAAAAAAAAAAAGAATTTGGTCACTTTTGGCTGTTTTTTTATCAATTGGCACTCTTTTAACGAAAAATTAATCTGTTCTTGTGGGCCCCCCTCAAGCCGGGGGGCCCGGGGCAATTGCCCCGCATGTCCCTGCATAAGTCAGGCCCTACATATTGCAAAATTTAAACATTTAAATTTTTACAGTTAAATAAAATATCAATATGCAATTTTTTTTCTTTGTGTGTGTAGTCGCATTTTTTTCCCTTGCAGTTTCCGCAATTATTCTTTGTAATTTATTTTCCATGTCATTAAATATTTTGGAAGTTTTTATACTTGAGTAATTTTTTCTAACTACTGGGATGAAGTTATTCCCTACACATAGTTAGTTTAATATTGGAAAAAAAAAAAAAAAGATTACTACAGATAACACAATTGTAAAGAAACTCATACAGTATATATAAAATAAAATCTGTAAAGTTATTAAACTTTTTCTAGGAATCTTGGATTTCAAGATTTTTTTATATAACTGTAGCAGTAAGAATTCATGTTACAGATTCGGTTATATGAATTTTTGCTGTCATGGTTACATGAAAAGTTCTAATAATCTAAAAAAATTAGTAATTTTACAAATTTTTTTTTTTTTTTTTTTTTTTTTTTTACAATGCACACATTTGTAATAGCGAAAAAAAAAAAAAACATTCGGTTTTTTATTATTTACTTTATAAAATAGCTGAAAACAACACTAAAAAGTTTATTATGACAAAAATATCATTAAAAAATTCATTAAATTTTACGATTTAATTGAATCTCACGAATATTTATCATTACGATTTCTAATTCTTAAACTTTATTAAAATTAATTATATTTTATAATATTTTTTATGCTTTTCGTATGTTTTATAATTCAAAATCTTAAACATTTTACGACAACTCTAATGAGTTAAAAAAAAAAAAAAAAAAAAAAAAAAAAAAAAAAGAGAGAGAGAGAGAGAGAGAGAAACGTTTGAAGTTTATATCAGAATAGACTATATATATGTTTTTTAATAAAATTTATTTTACCGTAATAATTGAAAAAACTATTAATATCAAGATAAAGTTTGAATTAAAAAATTTTTATTTGTATGAAAAAAAAATTCTGTAAAGAGTATAGAATGCCAATTAAATTAAAAAGAAATTAAACGAAAGGTAGTTTTAAAGTTTTTATTAGTAAAGTAACATTAACAAAGTTATTATTCTGTAAGCAAATACATAATTTAAGGTAAAATTATAATAAATTTTACCAAAATAACTAAAGGATGCTAGTATATTGTTTGTTTTGAAATACAAAGTTTAAATTTCAAATCATATAAAAATTGTTTGGTGTAATTATAGTTCAGTTGAATTACTTGTATAATATTAAAATAGCTGACATGTTTTAATATAACAAATTAAAGAAAATTTTGCAGAATTCCTGACTAAAATAAGGAGGTTTCATTGTACGTAAAATTTAAATATATATTTTAAAAATAAATATGATAGAATTTATAAACAACGCATAAGGGATCATTAATTTCAATTATTATGTAAATTTAAAATTTACATTTAAAATGAAACATAATCTTCTGATTTAAAAAGTATTTAAACTAATAGAATTTTTACTGGCGCTATTTCATCATCCTGCTAAAAAAAAGTTACTTAGATTGCTTATTCTGATCTATATAGGTATATATTATATGTGTGTGTGTGGAAATCTTTCTTTCCCATATGTTTGAAAACAGAAACGAGCTGAAATCAGCTTTACAAATACAAGTTTCTCACCCATGTATTGACATCAAAAAGCATTTGCGACACAAAAGCTTTCTACTGCACTGCCCAAACTACTGGACAAAGGGGTAAAGATTACACGTCACTCAAAAAGGGGGTGAGAAATATCTGCCCTGGTGTTTTTAGTGAACATTAGATAAATAGAACAACTCTTATTGAAAGGGATTCTCTTACTGTTTCGAACTTTTTTGAGGGAGAATGTATCGAAGGCCAAGTCCATACTAAAATGAATTGAATGCTTAAAATTTATCTATCTCTTTAAATTTTGATTCAAATAGTTATTTCAGATTTGCAGACCCCCCCCCCCCCACACACACACACATACAGGAAAAAAAACTGTTTTGCTAAAACTACTAAATTTTAATTGATATAGCCCCAATCAAAAATTTGGTTAAAAGGACCAAATTTTAAACAAACTTTGGTTGAATTAACAAAATCATTTCGTTAGTCAAACCAAAATTTTGTCATTCCAACCAAAATATTTGGTTGGGGTTGTATCAACCAAAATCAGAAATTTACTTCCTGATTTTAATTTTGTAATTTAAAAGGAAACTTCTTAAGGGGAAATTATAAATCTTTGGGTCATTTTTAAATTTTTTTTTCTAGTCCTCAAGTGTATAGGTCATTAAGCATCGCGTCAGTACTTTACCAACTATTTTGTTCATTAATTGTAAAAATGCTAGTTCAACGTTATTTTACGTTAAGATAAAATTTTATATCTGTTTTTCTGGAAACTTACTTATTTATTTTTTTTTTCTTTTTTTTGAAGAAATTTTCCATTGATTTTTTTCATTAACTCATTAAAGCCAGTTGGCAAGAAAACTTGCGATATAAAAATTAACAAATTTCCGATGTGAAAATCAGTTTTTTAGGAATGAAATATTCATATTATCTAATCTAAAGTTTTGAGAGTTTAAATAAGTAAAAATTATAATTATGTAAATACTGGAATCAACTGATGCAGATGCATTAAAAAAGTGTAAACGAAACTCGACGGTAATGGGTTCGAAAAAAAAAAAAAAAAAAAAAAAAAAATAGGTAATAATTTTTGTTGGAGCTTATACCAATGAAAAGTATCATTTTGAATGATCATTTGTTTAAACTGGTTAAAAGAAAAAACAAGTGGGCAACTTTGATCACAGATCGCTCTTAGGGTTTCGTTTAATATCTCTTTGAAAAATCTTTACGCTTGTTCTCATTATGTGTTACAAACCATGTGTCAAAGTTTAAAGGATCGATTCTTTATTTTCCCCAAACTGAACAAAATTGTGAAAATAGCCCCTCCTCAGACGACCCTCTCCTCCCCTTGAATTTTCCACTCTTTCAAATATTTAATGTTAACAAATAGTATTTACATCAGTGCTAAGTTTAAAAAAAAATAAATAAAAATAAAACATTCAAGAAATAGTATTTACATCAGTGATAAGTTAAAAAAAATAAATAAAAATAAAACATTCAAGAAATAGTATTTACATCAGTGATAAGTTAAAAAAAAATAAAAATTCAAGAAATAGTATTTACATCAGTAATAAGTTAAAAAAAAATAAAATAAAATAAAATAAAAAAAACAGTCAAAATGCAATAAACAGCTTATTTTAAGAAAAAAGACAATATTGCCCTTCCCCCTAACAAAAATTCAAACTATCTTAAATTTATAAAATTCGTATTATATGTATTAAACTACATCAAAGTGTAAAAGCGATCATTTAGTTTTCCAAATTTTAACAAATTCACGTCATTTTTCTGTGCGAAAAAGCATCTTTTTTATAAGTTTATAAATTTATTTTTTCATAAATTGGAAAGAAGTAATCTGATTTTTAAATTTAGATTTTAGTAATCAACGCATCAAATAACACCCGGATGCGAAACTAATAAATTTGTAAATCAATAGTTTAAAAAAAAAATAAAATAAAATAAAATAAAATCTACCCCTATTATCAAACTTCAGTATGAAAATTTATCGCTTTTTTTCCCCCATATCATGTCATGGAGAAATGAGATAGGATTACTTTTTCTCTTTACTCTATGATATAACGCGGTTTGCCGTGGAGTTAATTACCAAACTAAAAACAAATAAACATGTTTCATGTGATTTATTTAATCCATTAATTTATGTTAGATAAATAATAATTTCTATATCAATTGAAATTTTTTCAACAATTATTTTATTTAACCTTGCTTGCAACAATTAAGAAATGAAATTTTAATTTGAAATTTATGCTGCTTCAAAATTTAATACTTGTAACTATCGTACATTTTCAATTTTTATACGATCGTATAGGGAAAAAATGTACTTTTAAATTCAATTTGTTTGAAAGCTGTAACTCAATTTATATTTGAGATATTGATAGCACCAATTTTGTAATTGTAGAAACAATAGTATTCCATTTCTTTTAAAAGTAAAAGCAATGGAGTAATTAGAAAACAACAAAATCATGAACTGATGATATTAAAATTAATATGTTAATTAAAATAATAATCTTTTTCAAAATTTTATGATTTGCTGTGTGACAACAGGTATTCAGCTATAAATACACAAAATTTGAACTCTCTAGCATATGTAATTTTTGTGTACCGACTCTGTGACGGACAGACAAACAGACAACGGACAGAGACGAATAGGGTTTCATCAGATGAACGAAACCCTAAAAATGAAGCAAAAGCATATTATGATTTGTTGAAATGACGGACATTTTGTCAAAAATCACTTTTTAAACTAAATTTACTTTAAGCGATAAATAATTTTAAGCCCTTTCATAATTTGGTGAACCCGGAGAATAATCGCCTCCAGACTGGAATTTCACGACAAACACCTACAGGTACTCACTGTCGTTCAAGACGTGTTATTCATTTTTTAATGCAAAAAAAATTTAGCATGTAATTGAAAATAAGTAAAAAAATATATAAAAATACGCAGGTGATATCTCTTTTCTTTTGTCATTAAAAAGTAATAAAAGTCACGTGAACATTAGACAGTTCCCTTAAGAGCCCTTCACGCACATTCCTTTATGAAAATCCTTAGAAAAAAATTCTTCTTAATATCTCGTTTGAAATTCCGTATTTTTAAATGATTTATTTATTTGTATTTGATGCCAAGATGAACGGGCCAAGATTAATCTCCGAAGAAGCTGTCTTTTTTTAAATATTCGACTATTTTTCATAATTTTTTTCTGTCAGTATACCACAATTTTCAAAACCGGCTCCGAAAGTGTTAGTATCAAAAGAGAAAAAAAAATCTATAAGCAAAATAGGAAAAATAAAAAATTGCTTATCTATTGAAGAACCCCAGCCATAAATGCCAAAAAAAAAGAATAATAATATTGAAACGCAAACAATGTATTAAAAAAAATCTTCATGAGGATTAACTGTTTCAAGTGCGTGTTTTCGCATGAATTGAGTACATGAGAGTAAGTTAGGAGAACAGATACTGGTAAAATGAAAATTTTTATGGAAATCAGTAACAATAAGCATGCAAAGGACCTCCGTAAGAATGGTGAAAAACTGCTAAGAGTAGGAAAAAAGTGAAACTATAATTACTGGAATGTATAGAAATGCTTGTAGCAAAGAAATAATGCAACAACTTTTTCCAAGTAAAGTGTTTACCGTTTTTGTCTACATTGTTGCCGAAAGTTAATCAGCGAACAGACTTTGAAATGGCAACATTGGTATTAAAAAATTATCTGGAATGATGCAAATACGCAATTTTACTAGGCGCTTTAACTTTCTAAGTAATAATATAAGTATATTATGTCGAAAATGATTCGATATTTTTATTATAGTTTATCGTTTATCATCTTATTTAATACAATATTTTCTCTTTAATTCAGAAATATTATTTTCTTCTCTACTTCAACACTAAAAGAAACGTGTATGGTAAAAATTACTTGATAACAGAGTTAAAAAAGGACACTTCACTCAATTTAAAACACCAGATCCATAACATTAAACCAATGGGCAGGCTGTTTTCAGATTTCTCGTTTAAATTTGAATAGTTTCAAAGAATTTCTTTTGCATAGGACACCTGAAGTCAATATTCAATGTGATTATTTTTTACTTTTTCGATGTAGATTTTTTTTTTTTTTTTTTTTTTTTTTTTTTTTTAAGTACACTGCTAAAAAAATTTCTCTAGTTTGAAACAAATTTTCGTGTTTAGTAGATGCCGCCATAACATGGTGAAATCTCGTACCAAATTTGAAGATTCCTATTTCAACCTCGTAGAAAAAAAATGAAATCCACTTTATATATATATATATATAGAAAGATACTTAAAGAAAATTTAGTTAGAATTATTTGTTTAAAAAAATTGTCATTGTGAGACCTAACTTTTTTTTTCCTTGGAAGGGGAGGGGGCTAAGCTTTAAATGGTATACTGATATTAAGAAATATATAGCCTTACATAATTTAAAGTTAAAATTTTTAAAAAACCTATTTGGATTTTTTCAGGAAAAAGGCCACTTGAGTTTTTTGGGATGGGAAAAATCGCAAAAATTCTGCCTTAAGTTAAAAATGCTAATTTTATACACTTCAATTCAAAAATCAGACACAGCTTTTTTTTTTTTTTTTTTTTTTTTTTAGGAAATTTAGAATAATATTTTTGAAAATTTTTGAATAATATGCTACATATACTACAAGACTATTAAATGTAAAATTAGATTGTCATAGAAGTCAGTGTCAGTGGCATTTGTAAATTTTGATCACAAATGGAAATACACTTTTACTAGCTTTGTAACTTAATAAGCCCCTAAATGATTACGTAATTTGCTCCAAACCAGATCAAATTTAGAAAAGTATTGTTTAATTGAAGCAGAAATAGTTTGTGCTGAATGTAAAAAACGGAAAAAACTGACAAAATCCACAAGGAAACTTATCTTTTACGTTTTTTTTTTTTTTTTTTTTTTTTTTTTTTTGTTATAATCTGTCTCTGTCATTGTGTTGAAAATTACTGCATAACACTTTTATTAAACATACATTGAAGCAGGATAACAAATGGAACGAGCAAATAGAATGGGGTTCAAGTTTCAAGGGCTACCTTCAAGTATATGCATTAAGATTTAAAGCACTAGGATGCATTTTAAAGTACAGAAATGGAAATCTTTCTTCTTTACAACCTCATTTCTGTTTTTTTTTTTTATAAATGCTTTGAAATTCCTTTAAATCTGATTCTTTTGAAATATATTTAAGTTGGCATTTATCTTTGCATTCTCACACCTTAGATTAAATAATGATACAATTGTAAAAAACCTAAAAATTTGAAAAAACCCAAAAATGGGTTTTTTCAAGTGGGGCCCACTTGGGAGAACCCTGGGCTTATCGGGTAATACACATATTAACATAACGTGTTTAAACATAACGGAACTCCAAGGTATTCATAATTAGTAAGGCAGTATATAATAAAGAATTTAAATGCTTTATTTTCATTGTTTAATGTATGAACAAAGAATAATTAATAAATAGGCATAACTAATGTTTTTTATTAATTGCAACAGAAAGGAACAATTTTATGTCAGTTTTAGGTATTAATTTTTAATACTTTATATCAATTGTGTTTAGAAGTACACAAAAGGAATACTTTTTCCAGTTTTTAGCATTTATGACAATTTTTATTTATCAAATTTAGAACAATATATATATATATATGTGTAAATATTTTTACAAATAAAACCAAAGTAACTCGTATATAATGTTGAATATTGTGTTATTTAAATTTTATCTAAACAAAAACAAATTTCAGAGCCCCCTTCCTTTTTTTTTACTAGTTTGTGAAAAATAAATGTATAACAATTTTATTTATGAACGGCTTTACTTTGAAGACTTTTTCCTCCTCTTTTTAGGTAGATTTTAAATGAAATAATGCGTTTTGCGATCGCTATCATGCTGGAATTTCTGAAAATTTTTGCAGGTCTACAACAGTAATTACCCTGAGATCCCAATTTATATATATATATATAGATATATATATATATATATACACCGGGTGTCCCAAAAATGACTGATGGATTTTATAATTGAATAACTTGGAAACGGTGGCAGCTATTTAAAAATTTTTTGCAGGAGAGTTATGTATAATGTCAGTTTTTTTTTACCGTAATTTTTTATTTTAGTTTGCATCTCAAACAATAGGTGGCGCTGACGGCGATGGAAGGCCAGGTCGACGCTTCATTCAGCACTGAACACCTGGCCCTCAATCGCCGTCAGCGCCGCCTATTGTTTGAGATGCGAACTAAAATAAAAAATTACGGTAAAAAAACTCCTGACATATTACATAACCCTCCTGCAAAAACTTTTTAAATAGCTGTCACCGTTTGCAAGTTATTGAATTTTAAAATCCACCAGTCATTTTTGGGACACCCGGTATATACAGAGTGTTTTGATACAGAGTGTAACTGACGTTATTTAGAGCTCTCTGTAGCTAATTCTAATAACCGGAACTGCTTTAAAATTTATATGGGGATTATTAAGAACAAGGAAAAAGAGATTCCACGAAAAAAAATTAGTTCCAATCACTAATAAGGGCTATATAATAAAACATTTGAATTTAAAAGAAAAATAAAAATTAAATAAAATAAAAAAATGAATACAATTGGAATTTGCATAACCAATATATATATACATATATAAATACTTTTATAAATACATCCAAAGTTATTCAGACAATACCAATAAAAGAACCAATGAAACCAGTATTTTTACAATCATATTATTAAAAACAGTTGAAGTTTGAAGAGAAATAGAAGGCAGATTACCAAATTACTAAGAAATATATGAATAAATGGACATTATATAACCAGAGTAATTCATATATTACCATCACTCTTTTATGGGCTCGATAACTTCTATAATTCTGCTGATATAAAGTTTATATTAGCGAAGAAGTTTATGCATGACAGACATATGATGAATTTAAAAATGGACGAAATAAAGGGTGTTTTTGGAAGAAAAAATTCATAACTTCAAGTCAATTCTCAAGATATGTAATCCAAATAATTTTCTTTATAAATGTACGTAATATTATCTAAAACTTTTGTACTGCTATTTTTTTATGCCAATTCTTACTGATAAGGAAAAAAAATCAACAATTAAAATAAATAAATAAACATAAAAATAAAATTAAAAACGAAAGAAAAAAGTGGGGTGGAAAAAAATATCTATTACTTCGTCAATTTTTAAGCTATTAAATCAGATTATATTTATTTTACATCTTCTTAATAATATCTACAGCTTTTACAACGACAAGTTTTTTATAGGACCAATCCTTATAGCTAAAATAAATTTAACAAAAATAGTAGTTGAAGAAAAAATCTCAAATCAATTACGCTTATATAATGACTCATTTTAAAATTTATTTTTGAATTTAAACACATCCTAATGACAAGTATTCTAATTTGGGAGCTATATAATGTGACGACACATTTACTTTTTGCCTGAAAGAAACGCGAATCGGGAGCTCATAACCATTGAAATGAGTTTAAGTTAAAAGATAATAAAAATGGATGGCCTTATTATTATTTAATAAAATTATCTTAATTTTCGCAAAATTGTATTATTATTTAATCTATTTATTAAATTGTATTATTATTAAAATTATCAGCTACCGTCCACTGGTCAGCAGGTATTTAGACATCTGTGGGTGCTCTGCTTGAAGAAAAGGAAAAACATTAATTTAAATAGTTCCATGCTTAATAAATTAATTTAAATGGTTCAGAAATAGTTCCAGTCTCATTTTGCAATATGAAAATAAAAGCAAACGTGGCCGTCTTCTAGAATGAAATTGGTTACAGGATCACTTCACAAAAAGCGCATTTGGACATGGCAAAATTGCCTGTAATAAATATGAAAAAAAGAAATAACAAAGTTAGAAGTAAACCGAATAAAAAGACAGCAAAAAAAAAAAAAAAAAAAAAAAAAAAAAGCAGAAAATGGATTATAAAAAGGTGAAATGATGAAATTTGTGTTTTCTATGAGAGTGCTTTTTCTTCGGACAAATGTGGTGGTGGAAATTCTGGATTCAGTGTTAAAAATAAAATATGTAACTAGAACGACTGCATAAACATGATTATTATGCTTTCTTTTAATTTTAGGTACTATATTTTCAGAGATATAGAAGAAAATTAAGTACGAAAATATGTCCCCCCCCCCTCTTTTTCTAAATCAGCTGAATTTAAAATAATGAAAAAATTAGAGGTTCTAGACTCTAATTTATGTGTTCCAGGAAAACTATAGCGATTACCCTAGAATACATAGATTTTGAGAAAAGCGCATTTTTTTCGTTATACACAAATTTCGATTTGCAGTCATTCAGCAAAGATTTTCAGGAGCGCTGGTATAATCTGGTATAAAATTGAAAGTGTGTGATGTTTAGAAACTTAAAAATTTTAAATAGCAAAAACTGCAAAACCGAAATTCCATTTCAAATTTCAAAGTGTTGTCATTCATAAAATGATGTATGCGTCATGCACATAATTACGCACATAACATTTGGCCTTTATAATATAGATTGTAAGGGTTTTCCTCGAAATTTATAAACTTACAAACACAAAACGCCAAAGCATGTTATTTACAGATATGATATTTAATTGGCTTAAATTTTAGTAACTTTTCAATCATTTTTATACATTGAATTACATGCTGAATTATAAGCGCTTGTTGTTTTATGAAAATTTATAGCATTATAACATCTGAAAATTCAGTTTAGAGCACTTTATAGAAATTTAGTTCAAATTCTAAATGCTTTTAAACAGCATTTTGTGAAAAATTGCTTTTAATGAAAATTGGAAATATCCTTTGATTTCACACACTCTAAATATCATTATATGTCATTCTCATGCAACAGCCATGCAAGTACAAACAAATATAAATTCTGGAGAGTAACCAGTTTGGGTTTGAAGTCAATCTTAAATCTGCTCTCAAATTTAAAGAAGCTTTTTTCTAACACATTTCTGAATTCAATTTTGCTCGAAAACACATTAAATTAGAAGGTGTTTTAATTCAGAATTCAATCGAATGTTGTTTCATTTCATGGTAAACGCATATAAAAAAAATGTATTTTTTATAAAGTTATAGAAATTATTTATTTATTTACGACATTTAAGCACTAGTAAAACTTTCTCCGTGTCCTAATAAGTAAAACAATAAAAGTTTCACTTTTGTACAAATAAAACTTACCGAGTTATGATAATTTGAATTTTAAGAATTTTCAACATTTTTTGTCAATAAAAACAGAAAAACGCTTTTTATCTATGAGTTACAAAAAAAAAAAAAAAAAAAAAAAAAAAAAAAAAATAATAATAATAATAATAATAATAATAATAATAATAATAAAAAATAAATAACAATGGTGTGTGTTAATTAATCCATGGAATACCTTGAAAGAGTTAACAAAATTTGGGGCACCGGTTCCATTTAAAATAGAAATCCTCTGCAAAAATTGTAATCCACTACTTGAGAAATTGCGATTCATTTTATTTATTTATTTATTGTATATGTATATACTGAGTATCTTGTAAGATGTAGTACGAATGCAGACCAGATGTTTATAAGTAATGTGACTATTGTCGCCAAGAGTTACCATGCTTCTATTTGCACACAGAAGTGTTTGTGGGTAAAAATTCATAAGGCATTCCTCAATGTAATGATATATTACTACCCCTCGAGCACAGATCATAGAGATATGGTCGAAGCTGTAAGCGCAGTTTATGATCTCCTTCTACCGTAGGCGCACTTTTTGTAGACCGTACATCAAGTATCTATCGTTTACTCCATAATTTTTTCAAGAATGGGGTAGCTGCGACATGTATCAGGAGAATCTAAACCATCTAAAATCCAGTTACTCCCAAAATTATAAATACTTTTTATGAGTTTCTCTTACTACGGAAATTAATTAATTTCTTTTTTTTTTCTTCAAATTATGAAAATTATATAATGCCGTTAAAAATCATATAATAAAATAAAATAAAATAAAATAAAATAAATAAAAAACATGTTGGGGATAGCAAACCAAATTTCTGAACTCATATTGCGAAAGTTTTAAATTTTACGATACAGATGAAGACACATACATAAAAAAAGTGATATTATTAGTAAATTATCGAAACCAGTGAAAAATAGTTCTGTTTGATATTAAAAAACAGTAACATTTTTCAAAGATTTATTGAAAAATAGTGTTTCTTTTTCTATAGAATATCCATTTAACTTTTATACTTAGTACCTAAAGAAAAGTACATAAGTACTTATTTAATTATTAAGTTCATTGTATAAATAAATCTAATAATTTCATATCATGTGCTTACTGACATTTTTTATATGAAAATATCATATGATCTATCATTAATGCTCTCATTTTACATTTAAGAGAAATTAATGTTAATATTAATACAATTATTTTCTTAAAGTACCACAAAAAATATTAATCCATAATACGATATCAGCTACAAATTTATCTACAATTGTTCCTTTAATTCACATTTATTCTTATAATTTTGATTAAAAAAAATAATCAAGTTAGTAGCTCCAGACCACGCTGCGATTTTACACAATACTCAATTCTTGTAAGTGATTCCCCCCCTCACCTTCCCTTCAGTTTTTACCATAATAGCTCTGTGTTTTTATTATTAGATAAAAAATTGTATGATCTATAACTTAGCTTGTAGTGTCTACAGATGGACAGAAGAACGCATTATCGAGTAACTGAGATAGTTGTGCGTAGAAATTGGTAATATACCATACCAATGAGTAACGTAAATGTGTACGAATGGATAGAAAATGGCATTATCGAGTAACCGAGATAATTGTGTGTAGGAACTGGTGAAATACATTATCATTGAGTAACTATATTGTTGTGCATACAGGCAGAAGATTGCATTATCGAGTAACTGATATAATTGTGTTGTAGGAACTGGTGAAATACATTACCATTGAGTAATTTATATTGCTGTGCATTCAGGCATTATCGCGTAACTTAGAAAACTGTGTACAGAGTTAAAAAAATACAGTGACTCTTCGAGTAACTCTACTCAGTAATCAAAGAAAGAAAACATTTTTAATTGAGATTTAAGTGTAGATGATCAAAGTGATATTTTTTAGAGTCAAATATGTCATGCATTATTTTTTATGCTTTCATTTCACAGCAAAGGTGTTATGAAATGGTAATTTGAGTTTATTTCAAAATTGATCTAAAAGGCGATTTTTTTAATATATTAAATAAAGGCTTCTTTTAACCGACTTTTTTCTTCCGACGAGCAGTCTCGTGTAATACATATTTTAAAAGCTCAAAGGGAAAAAAAGCCAAAATAATAGTGTTTAAAAATGTAGTAGAAATTTTTTTTAAATGCAATTTTTTAAAACATTTTCACAATTTTAATTAATAATGTAGTTTGTTTGTTTATTTTATTAATTCACTGTTAACTGAACATTAAAAGTAGTCAGTTCACCGTTTAATCTATATTTTCCAAAATAAACAAAATTATTGAAAAGATACACTGTCCTCTGAAAAGATATTAATCTTATCGCTATTATTTTTATTTTCTTAATTACACTACCAACAAATATCAATATATATTTCACATTTTCTCCAGCTTTTAAATTTTGATAAAATTATTCATCGTAAAATGTAACAGACAATCTAACAATTTGATAAAATGCTTGTCGAAATTCTTTTAATAAGCCAACGTTCCCGACATCTTTTTACGGTAATACCTTTGTATTTTTATAACTAGGTCAATTATTGTCTTTCCGACATCTTTTTACGGTAATACCTTTGTATTTTTATAACTAGGTCAATTATTGTATTATCGAGTAATTAAACTTCTTGTGTGTGCTGAACATAGCTTTATCGAGTAACGGAGATATTTGTGCGTAGGAATTGACAAAATACTGCATCACCGAGTAACTTATATTTCCTTATACATACGGGTAGAATATTGCACGATCGAGTAACCAATAATGCTGTGTATACATACGGGCTAAAATTCACACGATCGAGTAACTTATATTGTTGTGTATATATGGTAGAAGATTGCATGATCGAGTAACTGAAGTGGCTGTGTAGAATATGACAAAATACCGCATCTTCGAGTAACCTTAGCTTACTTGGTAGAAAGCCATTGCATCTGTAAAAGTTTTGGGGTTCGAGGCTATCAAAATACACTCCATAAGATGGCGCTGAAACCAGTGGCAAATAAAATGTTACACACAGTGTGTATTCATGACGGCAATAAATCGCTTCTCCGAGTAACCTCAAAAAACTGCAGATTTAGCATCCTGGTTATAGAAAACGCGTAATTCAGGTCTCAGACACTCCGAGTAACCTCCAAAAGTTACTCGAAGCGTCTGAGGTTACTCACTCTGTTGGTGTTTAAACCGACGAAGTTACTCATTTTACAGGGTAGACCAACGCACACACACACAAACACACACACGCACATATACAGGGTGATTCATAAAAGATGGGCAGAACTTTAAGGAATCACAGTACACTTAAAGACAAATAATATTAAATAGGAGACTAAGGGTCCCAGACGTATTCCCAAGGAGATAGGGGGCATTAAAGTTTAGGGTCCGAAATTTCAAATGATTATAAAAAATGGAAAAATTGGTCGATTCGTTTGCGGTTTTTGCAAAAAATTTTCTTTATGCCAGTATTTTCTTGAAATAAAATTTTAAAGTTCAATTTCAAAAAATGCCGATAGGGGGCGCTTTAGACTTTGGAGTAACAAACAACTATTTTTTTAACGTTATTTTTTGTATTTCTTTAAATGATTTCGAAAGCTTAGACTTAAACTTAAATTTTGATCTAAAAATCTGAGTCCTAACGTGTAGTTAAGTAGCGTAAACTGAAATTTGAAATTTGAAACCCTTCTCCCCCCAGAACAAAAATCAGTTATTCCCGATCTTTGTGTCGTAGATTAGGCTCTAACTACTGCCGCGTTTTGCTAAAATTATTCTTTATGTCAGTATTTTCTTGAAAATAAATTTTAAAGAAAAGTTTCAAAAAATTCCGATAGAGGGCGCATTAGACTTTGGAGTAACGAACAACTATTTTATACCGTTATTTTTTGTGTCTCATTAAATGCTTTCTAAAGCTTAGACTTAAACTTAAATTTTCAGCTCAAAAACTAAATCGCTGAGCGTGGTTCAGTAGCGAGGGGAGGGGGTTCAAATTTCAACTTCTAAACATAGTTCAGTTTGCACTACTTAACCATGCCCAACGATTCTGTGCTGTGATACGAGGCAAAAATACAACTTTCGTCAAGGACTGCATAGTCGGAATTCACTCATAACTCACTGGCACAGTTGGAAACGTCGCTCATGCAAACGTTAAAGCTCCATTCCTGACGCTAGTCACCGGGTGAAGAAGGAGACAGAAAGTATGCAAATGTCAAATGGGGAAGAAGAAGAACACGTATGCAAAATTTCGACACGATTCAGGCATAAAAACCACTGAACGGTGAGTCAAGTGTAAGTCGCTGTAGTAATGAATCGGAAGATGGTGCCCTTCACGAATAAGGAAAAGGCTGAGATGCATTTAATTTACGGAGCGGCAGATGGAAATGGTGCAGAGGCACAACGAATGTACGGAGAGCGATTTCCCAACAGGCGGTTGCCTAACCACAAAACTTTCGAGCGCTTGCACAGACAGTTGTGTGAGACGGGATCATTTCTCGCTTCCCGGTCGAATGCATGTCGTGCAAAAAAGGACGAATCAGTAGTTGTTGCGGAAGCCATTCTGGATGTAGTAGAGGCGCAGCCAAGTACAAGTACACGAACAGCGGCTAGGCAGGTGGATACCTCACAGTCCATGACTTGGAGGGTACTGAAGGATGAACATTTGCTCCCGTTTCATGTGCAACGAGTCCAGAAACTGTCTCCAGGGGATTATCCAAATCGTATTGAATTCGCTCGCTGTTTTCTGCAGCAGAACGCGCTAAATCCACATTTTGGACGAACTGTGCTTTTCACCGATGAATGTACCTTCACACGTGAAGGTACATTTAACACACACAATGCACATGTATCGGCGGATGTCAATCCACATGCTACGTATCCACATGCTCATCAGAGACGCTTTTCCATCAATGTTTGGGCAGGAATCCTCGGAGACCACCTAATCGGACCGTACCTTCTTCCTGAACGCCTCAACGGTAAAACATACCTCACATTTTTGCAACATGTGCTGCCAGACCTGTTAAACGTTGTTCCTCCACGCGTCCGGCGGGTCATGTGGTTCCAGCACGATGGAGCGCCAGCCCATTACGTACGAGACGTCCGCAACTATCTGGACATCACATTTCCGAACAGATGGATTGGTCGAGGTGGTCCTGTTGCTTGGCCTGCTCGCTCGCCAGATCTTTCACCCCTCGATTTCTTTTTTTGGGGACAATTGAAGGCTCTTATGTATGAGACACCCATTGAATCCCCCGAGGAACTGGTCGCCAGACTTTCCGCCGCTGTAGGGGAAGTGCTCGAAAAGCCTGATGTTTTCGCGAATGTTCGCCGTTCCATTCTTCGCCGTTGTTCTGCGTGCATAACCTCTGGTGGTCATAATTTTGAACATTTATTGTAATTACATGTTAATAAATATGCTTTGGTAACATAATCCTAATTTGTGTCTTTTTACCTCGTATCACAGCACACAATGTGTGGACATGGTAAACTGAACTGTGCTCAGGAGTAGAAATTTCAAACCCCTCTCCCCAGAAACTTAACCACGTCTAACGATTCAGATTTTGGGCTGAAAATTTAAGTCTAAGATTTAGAAAGCATTTAATGAGACACAAAAAATAACGGTATAAAATAGTTGTTCGTTACTCCAAAGTCTAAAGCGCCCTCTATCGGAATTTTTTGAAAATTTTCTTTAAAATTTATTTTCAAGAAAATACTGACATAAAGAATAATTTTAGCAAAACGCGGCAGTAGTTAGAGCCTAATCTACGACACAAAGATCGGGAATAACTGATTTTTGTTCTGGGGGGAGAAGGGTTTCAAATTTCAAATTTCAGTTTACGCTACTTAACTACTCGTTAGGACTCAGATTTTTAGATCAAAATTTAAGTTTAAGTCTAAGCTTTCAAAATCATTTAAAGAAATACAAAAAATAACGTTAAAAAATAGTTGTTTGTTACTCCAAAGTCTAAAGCGCCCCCTATCGGCATTTTTTTGAAATTGAACTTTAAAATTTTATTTCAAGAAAATACTGGCATAAAAAATTTTTTTTGCAAAAACCGCAAACGAATCGACCAATTTTTCCATTTTTTATAATCATTTGAAATTTCGGACCCTAAACTTTAATGCCCCCTATCTCCTTGGGAATACGTCTGGGACCCTTAGTCTCCCATTTAATATTATTTGTCTTTAAGTGTACTATAACCCCTTAAAGTTCTGCCCGTCTTTTATGAATCACCCTGTATATATATATATATATATATATATATATATATATATAATTTTTCCTTCGCGATATCTCCTTTCATTTTCTTTTTATTATGCTAAATTACCAGCATATTCATTAATTTTCTATTCTTTAATAATATATATCATAACTTTTATTAAATTCTGCTTAAATTAATTATTATCTTACTCAATAATTAAATATAAAGCTTTCAATTTATTCCTAAATTGCTCAGTAATTTTTGACCAATTTCTATTAATCAGTGTAATTCGAATGTTTTTGAAGAACCATTTCTTTATTATTCTTTTTTAATTATTTTTATTTCAAAGTCTTTCCCGCCCTTACTCCTCATAATTTTAGCTCATTACGCGTTTTTAACACAACTGTTTGCAGATTTAGTTTCAATGGATCTTTTTGCGTAACAATCTTGTTCTTTACCAATCAGATGCGCGTGACGTCATGATTTTTATCAATGCGAGTTTGGAAAAGTTACATTTTGTATGATTACCAACAATAAATCAGGTTTAGAATAACATTCCTTACCGGTACTCGTATTTATCCTTCCCTTAAAATGGAGGCATTAATAGATCTAAGTGACGTGCAGTTTATTTTGAGAAAAATCAGAAGCTCGAAACAAAGAAGCTATCTGGTATTACAGTTAAAAATATTTAAAAACCTCTGAATTCTGTTGTAGCCAATGACAATAATTAATTTTCAAAAACGCGACTACAAAGGAACTTTTTTTAAATTTACTTTTTTATGAATAAAGAATAATATTTTACAATAATTCTCTGTAATAACTACTATAACGCTGCCGATACTACTATAACTCTGCTAATAACTACTATATAACTACTATAACGAGTAACGTTACAGTACATCATCAATAAGTCAAAGCTTAGCTATAAAATTAAAACGAATGTTAATTGATAAATAATAAAAAATACATATACATATATTAGTATAGTGCATTTTTCTAGCTAGAAAGTTTAAATTTTAACTAAAGTAATGACTATAATTATCAAATATTATAATTAATAAAGTACTCCAGAATGAAGATTTCTACAAATACGCATTAGCTAAAATATATGAATTAGCTAATTCCAAAATCTGAACATCGCATTTATGTGCACGTTAAATTATCAACTACATACTGATATCATTAAATGCACTTTCGAATATTCTTGTTTAAATTTATTACAAAATACATATCAACTGATTTATTGTTCGAAGAATCACATTTAATTAGTATTTGTCAATGAATGTTATGTAGAGAACAAAGAGAGATTCAATAAATTATGGTAATGACCTCAAACAAAGCTTTGGAACCAATCATTAACTCTATTGTATTCTTCATAAATCAAAACATACTATAGAAGTTTTGGATAATAAAAGCATTATTACATTAATTTTCATCACCACGATTTTATGGCGGTACCTTTAGCATAAATTTAAAAGTTTTCATGTAACCATTACATTTCTCTTGTAAAGGTAGAAGAAAGTTAAAAATAATTTATAATTTTATCTTATTTTTAATTTTTATTTTCTTTAAATAAAGTGTTAAAAAATATCAAAACATGTATCTCTCTTTCTCTCTCTCTCTTATATATATATATATATATATATATATATATATATATATATATATATATATATATATATATATATATATATATATATATATATATATATATATATACAACAGTATGGTTCCTTTTCTAACTAAAACTTTTAAAATTTAAAAAAATTAATAATCTTAAATATCAGATATTATAAATAATTAAGTGCTCAAGCATGTAGATTTGTACAAATACCGTTTAGCTAATATATATGAATTAGCAAATGCTAAAATTAAACCTAGCAATTATCTGCGAGTTAAATTATCAACTACATACTGATATCATTAAATACAGTTTTGAATATTCTTGTTTAAATTTATTACAAAAGTACGCATCTACTGATATATTGTTCAAAGGATCTCATTAAAATATTATTGAATGTTATATAGAGAATAAAGGAAGATTGTGTAAATTATGGTAATGACTTCAAACAAAGCTTTGATCGCAATTATTAACTCGATTATATTCTGCACAAATTAGAATCTACTATAAAAATTTTCGATAATGATTTGGGTTACATTATTTTTTCTAAACACGATTGTATGCGAAATGTTTAGCCTCAATTGCATTTTTTTTAAATTTTGGAATTTTTTTTACTATGGTCTATTCATAATTTAAAGAAAGTGTTTAATGCAATTTAATAATCCATATAACAACGCTTACTCATATGTTTTCTTTGAAATTGGATATTGTCTGATGCCATATTATGTTAAATCTACAAAAGATTGTTAAATTTATTAAAACCCAAGTGTCAGAAAAAAAATTTACATTTTAAATATGATATGTATAGAAAATGTTCTGTTTTGTAACATTCTATCAGTCTTTGAAATTTAAATAGAAGTATTATGGATTATGTTCAATAATTTTCACTTTTATTTTCGCTTTCACTTTCAAAAATGGTTCCAAAAAAGAAAGTGTCTTCAATAAAAATACCTGCAAACAAATTAAAAAAAATGTTTTGCCTACATATCGAAATTAGATATCCGATGAAAAAATATTCGTTTAAAAATATTGGAAAGGAACCGAGATACCTTTATAACTATTTCTATATAATTGGCATTCGAGTCTTTTCGCTTGATTGAAGTAATCTCTTAAAACTGTTTTCTTCTCAAAAATCATAGTACTTATTAATTTCTGCTAAAACCGTAATACTAAATTATTTAAAGACAATCCATGTACTTGAATGATCTAAAAACATTAAAATTAATAAAACTTATAGATTATTAAAATAATTTTTATCCTATATTTATGTTCAGGCATAACATTTGAATAGAAAATTTTTAATGTTGATTTTAACCAAATTTAAAACTTATTCGTTTAATTTAAGAAGCAATAAAATCACTTAAAGTCATTCGTTCTCGATTTGTTAGAAATTTAAATTAATCTTCTTAAATTGCAAATGATTAATTAAATGTTCAAAATACTGTCATTATTGAAGTTTCATTAAGACCTTTCAAGAAGAGCTTGAAATAGCAGTTAGATAATTAATGCATCACCAAATCATTTCCAATTTATGAATGTGTCCTCTAAAGATGTGAGCGTAAAATGCAGTCGTGAATTATTAAGGGTGATAAATTATTTTGAGAATTTTAAAGTAATATGATAATTGCGGTATTACTATTCGTTATTTATCTTTAAATTCCAATTTGAAATAAGAATAAATAATATTTCAATTTTAATTGCTTGAAAGGTTTACAGCCAACAGAATAAAACAGTATCGTGCCCTAAATTCAAATCAATGTACATACAAGACTCGATTTCAAGTTTTAACACGTTTTCACTCATTATCTATACGTTTTTTAAACATTTAAAATTAAAATATTATTTGAATTCAAAGCATGAAATTTCTTATACAATAACATTATTAAAATTATATGCATGTACTCCCCAAAAGGATATGCAACAAAAACGGATTTTATGTTATTCTGCCACAAATAAAAAAAAAATTAGAGAGGTACCAAAAAAAAAAAAAAAAACATTATGTATCGATTGTTATTCAATATAAAATAACCAAATAAATAAATAAAAATATTGAGATTTAAAATGTATATTTGTAAATAAAGTTTTCAAATGTTTAATATCAGCATACTAATACTTTCGCAGTACTAGTACAGATATTCACTGGAGCATTTCACTGTTAAATCTTTCAAAAATTGATAAAAAAAAACATTTAAATCTATGTAATCCTAATTTATATATAAATTAGTTTTCACTTTATTTTAGTTCAGCATTAACATTGAAAATCTTCTCAAGTTTTCACAAGAGGTGCTGTTGTTTTGTATGCAATCATAACTTAATCAATTGGGTTCAAAAATACTCTAATTATACTTGAATTTTCTTTTTAATAAATTTTATTATATACATAGATTAAATAATAGTATCACTGGGACGTATGAAGAAATATTGAATTCAAAGTATTTACATATATACAAAATATAAATTCATTTTACCTTGGAAATTTCGGATCATGGTACTAAAATCGGAAAAGGTGATTTTAAATAAATTTCTGTATGCCGATCTTGAAAAATTCTTCTAATGCATTTTCACAAGAATAACATAATTTTTCAATAAAACTTAAAACGCACACGGCAAACAAAAATATAAACATTCTGTCCAAAAAATTCTATTTTCTTTTCAACAAAAACTGATGCCAACTTTTCCCCTAAACTTTTACCTCATCTCAAAAGATAAAAAATGTAAAAGAAAAGCAATTAAAAACAGCTTCGCTGCCATAGCAACGAGTCGCGTTTCAGAAATAAATTAAATATCACAGTAGCAAACATGCAAAAAGCTGTGAATAAAATGAAACATTAATTTATCAATTCCTAACAGCTATAACAGTTTATTGTAATGTTTATAAATACTAGATTATGAGTTAAACAAATGTATAGATCTATCTATTGTATGCAATCCTAATTTATATATAAATTCGTTTTACCATATTTTATGCCGCAAAGAACTGGCTTTGACTGAGAAACGAAACAATGGCCGATAGTCCAAAGTTTCTTCACCTCAATGTCAACCGCAGTACGGCGGCTTTGTAACAGTTGCAGAAGACAGTGCTCTCGCAGAGCATTGACGTGATCTCCTTGAATGAACAGCGTGTGAAGGAGGGAAAGACCGTCGGATTACCCGAGGGTTTTTCCGAAGTCATCTCTTCGGAGCGCAGCCGAGCCGCCTTCTGGATAAGTTCGCGACTGAAATACTGCGTGGTTCTGAATACTGACGACATAGTGGCGCTTCGATGCACTATTTCGGGGAAGAATGTGTTGATAGTGTCGTGCTATTGCTCTCCGTCTGAGGACATTGTCCCGATCCTTACTCGGATGGGCGACTTGCTACTGGAGTTCCCTCAGGACAATGTTCAGATTGTCGGGGACTTCAACGCGAAGTCGTACATTTGGGGGGATAGGCCAACGGACGACAGGGGTGAGGAGGTTATCTCCTTCGCCCTTGGTTACGATCTGGAAATCGTCAACAGTCCGGACAGTGCGGCGACCTTTGATAGCCATCAAGGTCAAAGCTGGATCGATTTACTTCTGGTCCGTAAGTGCGCAGATCGCATAACTGACTGGACTGTTCAAGACGGGGTGACAACCAGCGATCATAACGCCATGACCTGGACCTACCAAGGCAGGCCAAGGGCTCGAAATCCTAGGGGAGTCCGCCGTCGGTGGAAACCCAAGGACCTTGCCTGGGACGATTTCGTCCAGGATCTGCAGAAGGCAGATTTGGACGTTTATGATTCGAACGCACCAGACTCGGGAGTTGAACATCTTGATTCAGTCCTGGTAGATCTGTGCTTGAAACACCGAAAGCGTCGTCCTGCCGCAGGCAAGGAGACGTGTTGGTGGACTCCAGAGTTGGAGGCTCAGAGGTCTAGAGTGCGTGCACTGAGGAGGTTGTACAAGCGGACGCTTGACCCGACTCAGAGAGAGAGACGTGAGGCTCTCTTTAAGCGTACGCGGGCGGAGTACAAGCGAGCAATTCTGCAAGCTAAGCGTCGTTCGTTCCGAAAGTTCCTTTCGGACAAGCTTTCTACCGACAAAATCGGTCAGGTCTGTGCAGTGGTGCGAGGCAGGTGGCGTCCTGAAGCTCCAGCTATTCTGGAGCTTCCCGACGGGGTGGTGGCATCCACGTGGGATGACATCCAGGCAGCCCTTGCGAGGCACCACTTCAGACAGGTCGATGAGGTAGTGCAGACAGTGATCGAGAGGCCTGATGACCCGGACTTGTTTGACATCGGGGAGCTAGAATTGGCTATCGACTCGATGGCGCTCGATAAGGCGCCAGGCCACGATGGATTCAGTCTGGAAATCATCCGTGAGGTCTTTCGCTGGCACCCTCAGTGGTTGCTCGGTTTGTTTAATCACTGCCATAGAGAGTCCGTGTTTCCGAGAAGTTGGAAGCGAGCAGTCGCCATCTACTTTCCCAAGGAAGATAGAAGTAAGAGTGATTCGGCTTCCTACCGTCCTATCTGTTTACTTCCCGTCGTCGGGAAGATCTTGGACAAGCTGTGCGCAACTCGACTGATGGCCTTCCTCGAGTCTCACGGCGTACTTGATGGTAGACAATATGGTTTCAGACGAAATCGGTCGACCATTGACGCGCTCCATGAGGTGGTCAAGTACATTTCGCAGAGTAAGAGAACAGGCCATTACACCTGTCTCGTCAGCCTCGACATCAAGAATGCCTTCAACAGCGCTCGGCGGGATGACTTGCTTCGCCTACTGGTGGAGTACGGAGTCCCTCCGGAGCTCCTGGGCTTGATCGATTCTTTTCTTTGGAATAGATCGGTCATTTCGAACGCAGAAGAGCATTACTTCAATGTTGGGGTCCCGCAGGGTTCGTGTCTCGGGCCGGTCCTGTGGCTGGTGTTAATCAATAGCTTGTTGAAACGGCTTGGGATTGAGGAGGCTTGGACCGTACTTGTCTTCGCCGACGATATACTCATCCTTGCACGTTCCGTGGCTGTCTACAGGTTCGCTGACATAGTCCGGCGAGTTCTCGCAGAGATTCTCGCGTGGGCTGTAGGATGCAGCCTGGAGTTCAGTTACGACAAGTGCTTGTACACTATCATACCACCTAAGGGAAAGATGGATTACGAACCCTCATTGCGCATCCGGATTGGTGAGCATAGGGTGAAGTTTTCTAATCAAATCAAGTACCTAGGCGTGGTCATAGATAGGGACTACAGCTGGATGCCTCACTTGGACCTCGTCCGAGAGAAGGCGACCAGAGTCCAGTACAAGCTCACCAGATTGGCGACAGCTACGTGGGGGCTCAAGCCCGATGTTCGAAAGGCGGTGTACTCGGTGGTGGCCGAGCGCATAGTCTTGTATGCGGCCCCTATCTGGTACTCCGGCAAAGTGGCTCTTCGTCAGAGACTGCTGAGCATTCAGCGTGGTCTCTTGCTGTGTGTCACCAAGTGCTACAGTACGGTGTCAACCGCTGCGTTGAACGTCTTGTCCGGGGTGATTCCCCTGGACCTCCGTGCTCGTATCGAACGCGACTTCGAGGCCCTCACGAGATGGGGCGAAAGCGTTGATAGACCAAACCTCTCACCAGAAATGGTAGAGGTCTGGAAGTACCGACCCCAACGGCGCTATCCGGCACGAATACCTTGGACGCCGGAGCTCAGCCGGAAGTCTCCGTATACTTACTATACGGACGGTTCCAAGCTGGTGGATGAGAGGGTGGGTTGTGCCTACCACCTCGCCACTAGGTATGGTGTCGTTGCGGAGGGAAGGTTCCGTCTCTCTGATGGGTCGATTGTTTTTGCGGCCGAGGTCCATGCGATCAAGGAAGCGATTGCGGACGCCCTTCGGAGGGGTCTCAGTGAACTCGATATCTACTCTGATTCGAGATCGGCGCTTCAAGCTCTTTACGCTTTAGTGCCTCGGCACAAAGCTGTAGCTGAGATTAGGAACTTGGTTGAAAATACAGGAGTCAGGGTCCATATGCACTGGATTAAGGCTCATGTCGGGTACGCCTTTAACGAGCTGGCCGATACCCTTGCGAAGGAAGCTGCGTGTCGACCGTCGGTCGACATACTTGTTCCTCTCTCAGGACGTCAAGTCAAGAGGAAGCTCCTTGGTGAGGTTCTTTGGGATTGGCAGCAATGGTCTGACCGATCTGAGGACGGCCGGTCGACGTATGCGATCTTCCCGAAGGTCTCCTCTCGGAGAATACAGGGTGAGTTCTTCCTCAACCAAGTCCTAACGGGACATGGTGCCTTTGGCGACCATCAAGCCCGCTTCTCTAAAGGCAACCCTGCGTGCTTTTGCGGGAACGGGGTGAGTACGATTAGACATTGTGTCTATGAGTGCCCCCTGTGGAAGTCCATCAGGGAAAAGTGTTTGCCGTCTAACTTCCACACTCGAACGCTGACCGATCTCGTCCTTGACAATTACAGCAGGAAAGGTATTGTCGACATTGTTGGCGACCTTTTGACAAGGACATTGGATCGGGTTGGTCGTCGGGCTAATTGAGCTTCCGACCGTCTCGACCGAAGTCTTCGAACGCTTGATGATTTTCCAGATCATTCGAACGCAACACTCGATTTAGAGGAGTCCGAGGCCTCTAGCAGGCGCGTTTCGGACGAAGCGACTATACAAGGTTTTCCGGGTTTCCCTTGTACGTAACGAGAATTCGAGTCGCTTTCCTGTAAGTCCTCCCGGAAGGCTGGATCTCTGGATCGGCGGTTGTTCAGGCAGCTTGTGCTACGATGCCTGCTTGGTTGCTCCAATCGGCGTGTTGGGCGCGGGCGGCGTCGTGTGGGTGGCTGCGGATGGTGAGAAGCCGAGGCCGCGACGCTAAGTCCATGTCCGTGGGCCGGGTGTCCTCGCTTGTCTTCCTGGCCGGCAGCGGGCGCTGTCGTGAGGCCGGACGTCACTTGGTTCCTCCTCATTGGAGGTCTCGTGACCTCCCTGCGTGGACCGCATGGAGCCACTCGGCTCTGGATCGGGAAACTCACTGTTTTACCATATTTTATGTAATATAAGTTCGTTTTCACCATATTTTATGCAATATAAATTCGTTTTCACCAAATTTAGTGCAATGTTGTATAGATGAATATTGATTATTTTAGATATGCCTATTGGAAATCCAGTAAATATTATTTAAGTCTTTTATATTTAAAAACAAAAAGTGCCATTTTAACAGTTTAATTGTTTTGCGACAATTCTCCATAATCTCGGCATTTTGTCCGAACCAGTTGAGTTAACAGATTTTTCCTGTAGTTCGGAAGTTGTATTAGAATCAGGAAACAACTTAACTAACAAGGTTTTATTAAACCGGTTTCGAATTAATTAGTGTAAATCCTGGTTACACATTAAAAACAAACTAAATTTTCTTTTTAACACTTTGAAACAAAGTTGGAAAGTGTTTATTCATTCGGTTTGTCTGGCCGTCTGGCCGTATGGCCGTCAGTCAGCCCTCTAACTCTCGGATACACGGATTGCTATGAAATTTTTATATGTTTTTGATGTTTACCCTAGGACGAACCCAATGAAAATGAAGTTTTTACTATGATTAGTTTATTTATAGGTATAGTTAAAAGTTTTCCGATACATTATGGCCTATGGGGAATCTTTCCAAATGAATTTTAAAGGTGTTACACCCTGTTAAAACACATTTAAATTTACATGGATTTGCAAAGTGCACTCAAATAGGCGTTCCCTAAAATATGCAGTGAAAATAATAGTTACTATTTATTTACAAAACACTCAAAAGAATTCCGTTGTTCAATAATAAAGGGGGAATTGTTTGCGACATATTTTAATTATGTTAAACGATTTCAAGTACCATAAAATAGATATACGCCGCTGAGAGTTTAATATTTAACACATAATATGAAGTGCATAGCGTTTACAAGGACATACAAAATATTTCAAATCTTATATTCTTATCCGAAGTATAGTATATTATGAATGATAGCTGATGGATGGATGAAATACATTTTTAAATATGATATGCATTTTTAAGTTTTACAAAATGTCTGTAAATTATATGGTGTGAATGAATATTATAGTTGATATACAGGGTTATAGAAAAGAGCTCATAAAGGTTACTGATCTGAGGGTAATTAACTTAAAGATGTCTTTTAAATAAATTATGCATTTTTATGTTTAACTGCTTTCATTTTACTAAGAAATGTTTGAAGAATATAGATAAAACGATATACAGGGTCACTCAAAGTATTAGCTACATGGTCACACATAAATGATAATTTCTGGAAATGTAATTTAAGTATTTTTAAGTATTTTTTTTTTTTTTTTGTTTGAACTAAATTTTACCAAAATACTGACGTGTAATAAAGGTACTAGGTAAATTACAGAGCCGAACAAAAGCATTCAAGTATGCATTTTTATGTTGAACTGCTTTCATTTTACTAAGAAATGTTTGAAGAATATAGATAAAATGATATACAGGGTCACTCAAAGTATTAGCTACATGGTCACACATAAATGATAATTTCTGGAAATGTAATTTAAGTATTTTTAAATATTTTTTTTTTTGTTTGTTTGAACTAAATTTTACCAAAATACTGACGTGTAATAAAGGTACTAGGTAAATTACAGAGCCGAACAAAAGCATTCAAGTAATTTCCATATTTTAGAATAAAGTGTTGAAAGAGAAATTTTAACCACTTAGGCATTTTCTTGCACAACTAAATTTTCCTATTATATGGTATATATATACATCAACCGACGGATCAAATACTTTGCTGTTCAAAAGTATTGGAATACATATTTGTCTATGCACAGTAGCATCTTATTTCCCTAAATAAAAAAGTTTTGTCAAAGATTTCAGTAATTTTTGGAAAATGTTTCATTATCTATGCTTAACGCATGATTTTTCTTACTTTTTTTAAAATACCTTCATACTTCTTTTCAACGTTTTTCTACATCGTGCATCATTTTCTTTGCAGTTTTTTAATCTATTGATCCTATTTACATATTTTTGCCCTCGCTTTGGTGTTTGAGAAAGCTATGCTCTTGCTCTGATGCACGACACATATGCACAAAGAAAGAGTCTTTTTCCTTTTTTGGCAATTACATACAGTTTTACAGTTCTACATTAAATGAGATATTATTCTTTCTACTGTTAATATTGTTCTTCGAATTTTGGCATCTATTATGATAGTCTAATGAGTGTTATGATTCATGTATCAGAAACCTTTGAAATTGAATCTCTCAACCGTACACTATTAACTGCATCCGTAATAGATTTAGATAATTTAGAAACAGTGTGTTCCAGATCATAGCTCGAAGATTTTAAGCTATGTTAAAACCTTAATTATTATCTTATAATGTATTCATATAATGGCAGAAGACGACAATCTAATTTTATTTGTTTTAGTTCACGAAACATAAGAAATTTTATATTTTTTTAGTTTTAGACATATTAGCAGACATTGTCATATTTCAAAAAGACCGTTTATTAAAATATAAACAATGAAACTACAAACACACTAATCCCCCTCCCGGATTACTTCATCTCACACTCAAGCAAAACAAAGACAATAAAAGCGAAGGCCTAAAACTCTGGCTTCTACCAAGTACAAATGAAGTGTATCCATCTTTTTCATGACATTCAAACATCAGAAATGTTCACGAAAGGAACTCACAATGACAATACTGATGTAATCCGCTCCACCGAACCACTTGTGAGACAAACTTTATATATTCAATTAACATATGACTGATTTGATAAAAAATGAGCATATCAGATGTAGCTGATATCGTCACAGATATTAGTGAAAATTTTCATGTATGTCAATCGTATTCATTTACAGGGTGTTTCAAAAAGGACCTCTAACTTTAAAAATCTATAACTCGGAAACGGTGATAGATAGAAACATGAAACCAGTGGTGTGTTTATAAAAAAATCGTAAGAATCTTATACATAAATCAGAAAATTTAGTTAAAAATACCGCTCATAGATGGCGCTGAGAGTGTTAAGACCTTCTAAAGAGAGTTAAGAAGCATTGAACGACCAGCCGTCGGTCGAAGTCCCACTCCATATGCCTCAGTCTCCTTCAAGCCTCGGAGACGCGATCACCGTCCCAGAACAGGCTCTATATCTCTGCGTCTTCTTTATTTTAAAGATACAGATTTTAATATTACAGGGACGAGATAGCACAAGGAAATTTTACAGCATAAGAGATAGACAACCGGGAGCTGCAATGCGGGAGTGCGTGCAATGGAACCAGCGGGATTCGAACCCACAATCTCCTAACTGAAAGGCGATTAGCGGCATGGTGCTTTGACCACTCGGCCACAGAATCCCCCTTATCCTTAAAACTTATCTTCTTTAAAATAAAGAAGACGCAGATATATAGGGCCTGTACTGGGACGATGGCCTTCCTCGACATCGCCGAGGCTTGAAGGAGACTGAGGCATATGGCGTGGGACTTCGACTGCTGGTCCTTCAATGCTTCTTAATTCTCTTTAGGAGGTCTTAATGCTCACAGCGCCTTCTATGAGCGTTATTTTTAACTAAATTTTCTGATTTATGTATAAGATTCTTACGATTATTTTAATAAATATACCACTGGTTTCATATGTTTCTATCTATCACCGTTTCCAAGATATAGATTTTTAAAGTTAGGGGTCCTTTGTGAAACACCCTGAACGACTTAATAGAAAGTAGTAGATTTCAGACTTGCTTATTTCAGTATAAAAAATTACATGGAAAGTTGATACAAAATTGAGATTTTGTGTACAAGCTTGAAATTTCAGGTTTGGTTACACTGATAAACAAAGACATTTTGGAGAAATTTTAACAGATTTAAGTATTTATACCATTGGGAATATAGAAAATATTGAAAAATAGGCGAAATTGTTGTCAGATATATCTGTGTTTAAATATATTTTATTATGTTATTTTATTGCCTTTTAGAGTACATTGTTTCTACAGTCTAATGATCCTAAAAATGAACAAATATCTGTTACTTATAATACATTTACGCGCAAATAATATGTGTTTCGTGAGACACATTGGTGCCGTGAAGATTTTTCTTAGTCCTTTGTAAAAAATTGATCAGCGTATCACTGAATAAGCTAACAATTGCTTAGTAACCCAACCTCGGTTTCGCTATGAGGAAAGTACTGCACAGTGACTTGCTGCCTTTGCCACAGCCGTCTGTAAGCTAGTCTTTCAATTTATGAAGAATGCATATTATGTTTTAGTCATGAAATTAAAACAGAATTGGATTATTTCCCACCACATAAATGTTTGAAGTCTCATATGATAAGGCAAGAAGAGTTTAATAACCTTATATATGATTTACATTTAAAATGATTAAAACCCAGTTTTTAGGATGAGGACTTTAAGAGCGGATTCTATTGGCTAGTGAAGTATGTATTTCTATATGCCGTGACAGACATAAACACTTCATACTTTTTTATGAAAAATATGGTGAAATATGCTTTTGCAAATAGATTCCAAGCATTATGGCATCTTCAGATCTATATCATAAATCAGAGGGTTGGATATTCTTTATTGATGAATCTAAGATCAATTTAAAAGCACTACTGCTTCATACTGGGAATAAATATAACTCTGATATACGGGATATACGTCTGGAAAATAAAAGCTTATGGTACCCCGAAGAAACTGTTACTTGTGTTGAAGCACAATATTTTAAGTGGAAAATTTATGCTGACTTGAAAATTTACACTTCTATTCTGCTGCGAATGCAATAGGCTTCATAAAACATTCATGCTTTATGTGCTAATGAGACAGAAGTGCAACATATAAACATTACTGTATACAAACGTTACTTTCTCGGAAGTCATAAGAACCTGGTGATAAAAATGTAATGAACGAACTTTTCGTAGCATCAGTGGACGCATTACTTTCTATATTCCACAACAAATTACAATTTATAAACCTATTTGTGAAAGTTCTTATTAATCGTTACGGTGAAGCATTTGCGTTTATCCGAAACTGGTTTTCATCAATACTGGATGCCAAAATAAAAGAAAGAATATTTGAAGGTCCAGATATTCAGTAAATTATGAAAAAAGACCAGTTCGAAAGTATTCTTTCGACAGTAAAAAAAGAAGCACGGCTTTCATTCAAGGATATCATGCAGAATTTCTTAAATATTAAAAAAAAGATACAAATTACAAGTGTATAGTTCAAAATATTGTAAACAATTTTAAGAAGCTATATTGTTACATGTCAGTCAATCTTCTTCTCTTCCAAACTCACATTGATTTTTATTCAGATAATATTGGAAAAATCAGAAAAGAGCATGGTGAACAACTTCACCAACAAATTTCTGCGATACAGTCTTCTTATTGATCGCAAAGGCATGCAGAAACGGTTTTCCGATTACTGTTGTTTCAGTGAGAGAGAATATACTAAATATAAATTTGAAGGCGGAATTAGGTACTGATGTACTCAAATGAATGCATTCCAATTGTGTTTAACTGAGTTAAATTTGTGGAAAATATGTTGAAAATGTGTGTAAAGAGTGTACAAAAAAACTGCAGGTAAATTTAACATTTATGTATTATCATTATGCATTATTATACATTATCCTAAATTATGTTGTTACCGTGATAACATATCAATAAATATCTTTCGTTAAAATAAAATAAAAACCAACTAAACATTTCTAATGTCATTTTTATTTTCTTAAAAGTGTATATAATTGAAATATTAGCTTTAATTTGAAAAAAAAATAGATGTTTAAAGCTAATTTTTGATTATCAGTGTTATTAGCCTTAGGAACGGAAAGATTGTATTAAAAATTATTTAGAATTAAGAATGATTAAGTGAGCAATATTATTAAAGTCGTATCTTTCCAATTATATTTTTTGACGACACATGAAAGAAAAAAAAAATATGATTCTTTTTTTAAGTTTCTAAATTTATTTGGAGATGAAGGAAATAAGTGACAACTTTCAAACTAGGTTGATTGATTGATTGATTTTTGTCGTCCGATTATCTACGCTAATGGGATATAGGACCAGGGAGAGTGCCCTCCGTGGGGGTCTTTCTAAGGGAACCTAACCCGTATTTACGCAAGGTTCGAAGAAAACCACGGAAAACTCCGAAAGGTTAGGCCGACAGCCGCGATTGGGTTCGAACCCAGCACCTGCCGTCTACCAGTTGAGAGGTCCGAACCTCTCGGCCACTGGTGGGGCCCCTTTCAAATTAGGAAAATTCGATCTTCATATAGAAAATACATCAGGCATTAACTTCATGGATGTTTTTTAATTTCTTTGACCTTTATAACTTTTCTATTTTTCTAAAAATTGACAAATTTTCAATATTTACAACCAATTTAGGATTACTCATGGTATTACCAGATTATTATATCTCAATAAATATAAAGATATATTTTTAGATGTTTAATATTTAAAAAAATCATTTCTGTTAAATAGTTTTCAAGATACAGAACTTAAAACTTTCAAATTTGGATAATTGCGCGCATGCCATTCTATGTCACAAGTTTTTGAAATGTCCGAAACTGCTAAAATAATTTATTTTTCATCGAGATATTTTGCGAATATTATGCTATTTGACTATGAATTGTAAATGTGTTAAATTGTAAATTTTATTAAAATCGGTTCGGCCACGGCCTTTTTTGCATTTTTGCTCATTTTACGCGGAATAACCCACGTGATAGATCGTCCGATCTCTTTAAATCGTTCAGCTTCGATTCAAGGTAAACGAGGCGATACTTAATGAATTACGGATAATGACATTGAAATGGTGTTGAAATTATTTTGCTATCTTTATCAAAAGAATTTATTTTTAACAGTATTTTAATTTTGGAAAATACCTTTTAATAAGATTAAAATATTTTAATGCAGTTGATGGGTTTTATTATTTTTTAAATAATAATTGGACACTTTGAAAAACCAGAAAATATCATTTAGAAAATTATTAAAAAAATGTTTTTTTTATGTGAGTTAAAAAAGGAAAAGAAATTCATTATTAGAAAATAAAATTTGAATCTTCGAATTTTAACTCAATTATAATATACATACCAATGCAAGTGTTTTTTTTCTTATTTTTGTTTGTTTTCGAATCTCTTCTAGAACAAAAAAAAAAAGCAAAAAAATCAGCTATCACAATTATGTAAGGTTGGATTTTTAAAAAATCAGGTTATAAAATTATATATATTTCAAAAATCCTATCCAATGCGACCATATAGGGTCAGTCGTCTGTTCACCTAATATGTTAACTTAATCCGATGCAAAATCGCTAAAAATTAACCTGATTGGTCACAATGTAAGTTCAGAAAAAAAACTTAGTAGTACGCATCAAAAGAGCTTTAAAAAAGTTGTAAATGACATTTCAAGCGTAGTAAATGAGGTGTGTTTGTACAATAAAGAAGATTTAAAAATTATTCAAATATTGATGAATCGGTATACAGTACTTCGGATACAGTAGAATATCCAGAATTTTTTGTATGTCCCTGTAAATACTATCTGCTTTCTTTTATACAAGAAGTAATTTGTGGTAAACCTCAGAAGCGTGTATCAATTTCATAAAAGGTGAAATAGTTTAATAATATAAAATGCGCCCCAAACAATGTTTCCCCTACAACATTACGTAATGGATTACTTTTTTGTAGCCCATTAAATTAATAACAAATATTCTTTGCACAGCAGATTGTACAGAAAGTATGTTTTAGGAAAATACTTCATAGATTTATATCAATTTTATTATGCTCGGAAGAGTGTGACATCATAAAAATGCATTTCAAACTTTTCTTTCTTTTTGGCCTTAATGTAATGTAATACTTTTGATTTTCCCTGTAATTAAACTATGTATCCGATTTTCTTAAATTTGAAATGACTCCACAAAATTATGCATATATATTCTAAATTATATATTCTAAATTTCAATCGTTTCGGTTGGATAATTTTTGCTCTGTTATGTGCGTACAGACGGACGGGCGGATTGAACGACGACAATGGGTGCTACGTATTTACATTACTAAGATCGCACCTAAAAAGGCCAATAACATTCACATCAATGTTACCTCACTTAAGAATGATTTAACATGTGTCTTCACCTGAAGTCACACCGACCCACGGTTAAAAAAACATAGTGCATTTTTTGTGCGTTTTTTGCATAAAACAGTTGCTTGAGCCCTTTTTTTAAACAGTTATTTCAACTTTTCTATGAAAACGTAAAAAAAGGTTCCCTTTAAATAATATAATGAATTTTGTCAGAGTGTTGTCTCCATACGTTAATTATTTTTATGGATGGTACTAAAATGCATATATTTAGACTCATTATAGCGTTCCTGTAAGCAATGTAATTCACCGTTTGTAATCCTTATCGGTAATTAAGGTCAAAGCTTTGAAGTAATTGGGAACACTGATTTTCTATAAATAGCATATTAGACACAAATCTTGATAATTAAACGGTTTTTGTTAATTAGCTCATATATTGTTGCTCATTATTCCTTCTGTGTAATTAAGCTTAGAATATTTTATATTTGAAATATATTATACAGAGATAAAAAAAAATTATAAATTAATGCATATATTTTTTTTTTAATTTGTAATGTAGAGAGAGAGTATGATTTGTAAGAAGTCGTAATCAGTTGCATTTAGTAACGCAGAAAAATCCAAAAAATTAAAAATAGAGTTTTTTAATAAATAAACAGTTTTATTTTAAAACAAATATGTCTTATGGAAAACAAAAATAATTTTTATTGGAATTGCACTTTAGATTAATAAATTATAGCACCTAACCAAGGGATTGTAATATTTTTTGGGAATTCGTTAGTTGAGAATTATTGCGAACAAATTTCAAGAAACTTTTTTATATATGCTTCTTTAAATCTCCACAATACATGTGTTACTGAGGTTTTTCCTCAATAAAAACTCGTCGTCAGGGGATACCATAATACTTACTGCATAACATAAAATATAAAAATGAAATATGTGTAAATTATTTGCAAAATGCATTGCAATTCCAAAATAAAATTAAAACACATCTTTAAATATTTTTAACAAAACGGCACTTTATTAGGTTACAAATTCAGAGCACTTTATTAAACAGACACATACAATACTTCATTTTTTTTTACAAAATATGTTGTGATTTTTTTTTTCAACTTCAGGTTGCTTTGCAAAGAGTACCAAAACATTTTTACTACAACTATGTTCTAAATCACAGCTTTTCAGCAAGCAAATTTTCACCATAAACCTTCCGGTTATTCAAAAATTCCTATGTAACCCAGGTTATCCGAAAACGCCTACGTAACCCCGTATAACAGAAAATGCTTTCGTCCCAGGCTTTTCAGATAACCGGGGTTTTACTGTACCTAGAACCACATAACAACTGAAGCCTCGGATATAGGATTGCATCGGAATGGGAGCAGGAACACATAAAGTTAAAGAACAAGTGTCCTCACCATTCATGATGTGTACCAAATCTGAAATACGTTAACTCCTCTTTACGTTAACTTCTTCGGCCCTGGGGTCGTATTAGTTAGACATGACTTTTATTAAAAATTATTTTGCTTTAAAAATCATTTTTGTTAATTCCAGCACCTAATAATGATAGCATATGTCGATACATTTACCATTCTGATTTCATTTAAGTTTCAGTATATAATAATAAAAGTTTTATTAATTATCTAAAAACCGTTGATATTTCTTTTAATTCAAACATATGTCTCAATCTTTAAGTTTAAATTAGGGACTCCTTTCCCGAAGTTGCAATTTGTGATAGCAAAAAATATTACTTTTTTTTGTTTGCTTAATCTGGTTGTAATACGATATTTTTGAAATGTCTTAACCTTTTGCGGCGCAGAGCAAATTCATTGCTTAAGTATTGAAATTCATGGCTGACACCCGAATTTGACAACAACTTTTTTTTTAAGTTAAAAAAAAAAGCATATTTGCAAGAATTCAATAATTTTTTTAAACCAAAATTCCGGTATGAATGTGGCGTTTGGGAATTAAAATGAAGTGGTTTTATTAATATACCACTGCACCGCAAGGGGTTAAAAACACATCCTTAGATTATCAGTATATAAGAAACACGCAAAATAACTGCACTCGTTAAATTTCTTTAAAAAACACATTCATTAAATTCCCCAAACTCTAACTTCTGTCGATCGCTATATTTCAATATTTCTATTATATATAGTTTTATATTTATATTATTTAATTATATTACAAAACGTTATATAACACTGAATGTTGATTAAACTATTTTAAGTTTTGCACAAAGGACGCACTTCACATAAAAAAATAATGTACAGTATATATACTTTCCATATACCATATGCAGTTTCTTCACAAAATGAATGCATGTAATTTTTAACTTTTATAAAATTCTCCTCCTTTAAAGAAAGAATTCAGTGTACTATTAAGAACTGGTGTTTTATGGATTTTTTATTAAAGCAAAATAAATTCCTCAGTAGCATTTAAGAGAAATGATACTGGATTGATAAAACTCAGTGATGCGGGAGATTTCACATTTAAAGGTATTTATTTAAGTCAAATTTCGTTGCATCATGAATACATCTAAAGATTTCTAAATTTCAACCTAATACCAATTTAATGATGTTACTAGAATATTTATATGCAAGACTTTTATTTTGCATTACGTCTCATTATTCAATATTTCGAGATAGGATAACATTTTATTCATAAATATTTCATAAATAAACTTTTTCCGGCTTTTTTTTTTTTTTTTTACTTTTTATATAAAAGCTCTCATACATCCTGAAGATGTGTTATTTACATAATTGGAATACATTTAATGTAGAATAAATACACGTAGGTACATAAATTTAAGGATTTATATCATACTATAAAATCATGATCGTATATGACCATTTTTTCCCGAAAACCACTCTATTTGATTTATACTAGGACAACACAATTTATCATGACACAATGGCGTCACACTGTGCACTTCTTTTAAGTTAATTTGATGAATGCATATCGCATTGAATTTTGATTGCTGAAAAAAAAGACTTCTCATTAAAATCTAAAATTTCAATTTGAGTTTTACATTTATCTTTGTTTTATCATTGAACAATTCATTTATCTTATGGTTTGCCCATAGTTTTTCGTCGACTGGATAATCAATTAATACCTAATTGCATAAAATAGACGTCCTTATAATTCCAAAAATGGTTTACTGCGTTGCATTAATCTTCCATTTCGAATTGAAATACATCTTGTAATTAAAATTCATTCAAATCAATTAAAATACATTCTTGGATACATCTCATTGTGCAAAATATGATTGCAAATATCCAGACAACTAATTATCTAATTGACTTAATTTTTAATGAAAAATGCATGCTTTTTTATTGTACTTTATATTTACTCCTTAAAATAAATAATAAAAGAAACTTTTATGTACCTTACATGAGAAAGAATATTTCGAGAGTCTGAAGAAAATAGTTTTCGATAATTGATGCTATTGATATTCATATTCAATAATCTTCTTTAAATTAATAATTCAAGTCTCTGTCTCAATTTATTTTTTTTCTGTTAATATATATTTTTTTCGAATCTCCAGCATCTGAAACGTGTAAATCCAACATTTGTTTTCGCTTTATAAAATGATTCCAAGATCTACCCTATACTGCGTATGTTGCGTAAGTAAAAAATGCAATTGGTATAATAAAACATTCTGTAGAAATTGCTAAAATTTTATTTTTTTTCTAATTTATTTGTTGTATGTGAGAAATGTTTACTTTTATAATTACAGATTACTTTTATAATTGATTAAAGTAACCTCCTCAATCCTTTGACAAATATTGGAAAATGCCATAAAAGCAGTTTAAAATTACTATAAGACATGTTCAAGGATGTATCAGTCAATATTCCAATACTTATTAAATGCAAGGATTTATTTAAAAATTCTAAAGTAAATTTAACAATTCTAGAAGAATTTAAGTTCATTTAAAGGACGTTCTTTTGTGTCTCCTATAGGCGACATCAGAACTGAGGAGGGTAAGCCCAAAAAGATTTTCTAACACTTCCCATAGTTAATACTGTTCGGCACAAAAACTGTTCAGAATGTATTTAAATCTTTTTACAATATTTAACAGCTAAAGAAATTGATTTGTGTTATTGAAATTTACTACAAGATTCTCGTTGTAGGAGATTGTGCTTATCATTTGTACACAGTTAATAATTTTCCTCTAATTTGAATCAAATTTTGGTGCTAAGTAGCGGCCACGATAAGACGGGGAAAGCTCGGACCTACATTTGGTGTTTCCTATTTCACCCACGTTCCAATTATTGGAACTATGCTTCAGCAGGAGATCCAAACATGGGTTCAATAATTCACCATATTACAGTGGCAGCAATAGAGCACCAAAGTTTGGTTCGAAGCAGGAGAAGATTTTTAACAATGCAGTTTATGTAAAGTGGAACACAACAGATTCCTTTTACAGCTCTACCTATTACCCATACTTGCTGGATATGTGTTTTCAGTTATGCTATGCGTTTTAGTAAACTTTTGTATACTACTTGGTGGGTATAAGTGTCATAGATTATATACAGTGTTAAGCAAAAGATTCAGTAAGCATTGTTGTATAAAGTCGTGGATTTCTCAAATGTGATTTTTTATTTAACTGTAATTTCCAGATGAACTATATTTAGTGAACAAAGAATGTAGAATATAAATCTCTCTATCTCTCTATATATAAAGAGATGTTTATCTGCCTGCCTGCTTTACCGTGGATAACGTGGAAATTATAACACCCAGGTCTTTGAAAGTTTTGTCACGTGTAGATGCTAACACTGGATAGTGCATTTCGCAGACGGATTTTAAAATTTCAAAATTAGAATTTTCAGAATAAATTAAAATTACTGGGTACGAGGCTATTGCAGTTTTTCACCAGTCCACAGCAACAAAGCAGCCAGGTTACACTTATAAATAGCTGTACCATTTGCTGCAGCATCACTCTGGAGCTTTTATAGAATATCTCCATTATGACTAATGAGAATGTTCCATCACATTGTGAAGTCACAGTACTCTGTTATTGAAGTAACCGTTTTCTATAATAGCCATGGAGTGATGCTGTGGCAAATGTTGCAGATTTTTAACAGTGTAGAGCCTCTTTGCAGCTCGACACCAATGAGCGGCAAGGAAGCAGCCAATTTTTACTTTATAAAAAATATGATAAGTAAGTGATGAAACAAATAAAATAAATTGCTTCTTGTGAAAGAAAAATATGTAATTTGACTCAAATAAAAAAAGCTTTGTAAAAAAAATGTTATTGTTTATTTTGCATTTTTAAGCACGTAATTTAAGTTTTAATGTTCACGAGAAAACATATAGGGGAATATTATTTATAAGAATCATTAAAATGATTATTCGTTCAATTACATTTCCATGATATATGTATACACTGAATGTTTCAAAAAATCGGCTCGAAAGTCAAGCACATAAAAAAAAAATTGAGTTCGACGGAGCGACGGACCGTCGGAGTGAGTTTTGCTTACAATATTTAACCTAGAGCGGGATTTTATGCGATATCAACAAAAAAATAAGTTCGATATCTCGACAGTAGAGTGCGCAATTGCACATAATTCCATGATGCGCACATAAATCATAATTTGAATACAGAAATGTGTACATACCCCAATGTTTTATCCGAATCTTCTATTGCGTGAGCAATATGATATTTTTTTCATGGAGCTATTTGCAGTATCAGCCTCTTTTGTCAAGATTTTGAACTTTTTTTTTTTTTTGGTATCATGCAAAATGTTGTACCACGCTGAAAACTTATCACGAAATTACATGTCTCTCCGGCTTATAGATCTTATTTATCGAGGTTTATTTTTGCACAGAATTTTTAAAACACCTTGTATATGTTGTATATATGAATGTATGTATGTATGTATACATAATCTTTTATCCGATTTTATATATTAAATTGAAAAATGTGCCAGTTTTTAAAACACAAAGTATTAACACTTTAACTTAAAAGAATTTTTAAAAAAATGCTATCCTTCTTTTTATCTGTATGTCATTATATTTAGAAGTTGACAATGAAAAGTGTTGATGCTTTCATACGACTGAACGTAGTGAAGATTTTTTGACATAAGTTATCAGAATAACAAAATAAAACAGCTCCAGATAATTTCAATATGTGTGACAATCTATTTGAATGTTTTGACAGTTGCTTGGATTTTCTATGCATTTAAGTTACATTATAACTAGTTTAATAAATATTAACATATTTCTTCTTATTTTTTCATCTTATTTATTATTTAAACTATTAGTATTTGTATTAGTATTAAATATGACGTTTTGTTCTATTTATAAATCATACACTGTAAAAAAAACGGACGATTTAACGGAAGTATTACTGGTAATCTAGACGCCAGTACTATTTTTTTTAACGGAAAAATTTCTGTAAATTCCAGAAAAAATCTCGAAAAAAACGGAATATTTACCAGAAAAAAGCAGAAATCTTTCCGTTAAAAAACAGTAAATAGTACTGGCGTCCAGATTACCAGTAATATTTCCGTTAAATCGTCCGTTTTTTTTTTACAGTGTATGTAAGTGTGCATCGGATGCTTATAAAAAATCTTCTAACAAATATAAGAAATGTTTTTGCCGTTTAAATAAATTAGACTAAATTTTACATATATCTGTATACTTAAGAAAATGATAAAAATGAAGAAGAATTTCATAAGCCAAACTTCTCGCAAATTGAACTCAATTGTCTGACAATGATGTAGCGAAATAAATCTAGACTATATACCTAAAATTTGGTACGGGCCACTTCCTGATTATAATTCTACATTACATTGATTTTTACGTCGACATGTTTAAAAAAATTTTCGGACAAGGCATTCTGACAAGAAATGTTTTATCTTTTTTTATGTTATACATTATATATACATTTATATATACATCCAAAGTTATTCAGACAATACCATTAAATAAACCAATGAAACCAGTATTTTTACAATCATATTATTGAAAACAGTTAATGTTTGAAGTGAAATTGATAGCAGATTACCAAGTTACTAAAAAATATGGATAAATGGACATTATAGAACCAGAGTAATTCATAAACTACCATACAATAAACCAATGAAACTAATATTTTTACAGTCATCTTATTGAAAACAGTTGAAGTTTGAAGTAAAATAGAAGGCAGATTACCAAAATAATGAAAGATAAATGGATAAAAGGACAGTAGAAGGCTTTTTTATTGATCTACTCATCAGGGGTGCATATATATATACACATAAATCTTCATGTATGGAAATCTTTTAGTTATCCTTAATTTAATAAATCCTTATTCCATAGTTGGGAGAACCAAAAATCAGAAAAATGCTATACAATAAAATATTCTAACAGGGAATCTTATAAAGAAGGGGAAAACGCATTATAAACAAGCTGTATTTTGAACCTGTTTATAATTCTTTTTATATAATATAATTCTTAGTACGTGTAAATGAATCGTATTCTATTTCTCACGTATCATTGTATTCACTTTGCATGGATCAGCAATTTTTTTCATTAAAGATAGTATTTCGTCGTTGACGTGTTCTATTTCAAAAATTCGTTGAATTCAAATTCATTGCCAAGAAATAAACTATTTTTAAAAAATATTAAATTTTAAACGTAGAATAATGGTCATTTAAACATAGATGCACGTTTTGATAAAGTTTTTAATTGGGTCAATGCCGAAACCAAATCAAATTTTTTTACAGATTGTGTCGAGGCTGATACTGAAAATGTAAATCCGTACATACCTAAGGAGAATGAAACCAGTATCAGCTCGATATAGAAAAATTATTTAGGTTCGGCCCGGTTTGACCCTTTAGAAAAAAAAATAACGCTCGGATCTGTTCTACCCTTCAGGAAAAAATAGGGCTGGACCCGGCCCAATTATCGTGAATGAAAATAGACCCGTGTACATCTCTACGTGAAGCCTCTAATTTTTGAAATACAAGAACGTCCGATTTTGTGAGATTCGTAGACCGAATTTCATAAAGATAATTGTAGTAATAACATGTGTAGAGATTTGTGACATCCTTTCAATAATAAAAAAGAAAAAAATAAGAAAAAAAAATATTTTTTTTACATGTTTTACTTGCGGTAGAAAAAATGCTTATTATTCAAAGTACTACTAACTTTTCAATACGAACTGCATTTTTAAAATAGTGTAAGCGTATTTTGGGGAATAAATAATAAATTGTTGTTTCCACAATGAGAGCGTTGGCGTCTAATTTGTTACATAGACGTTTGTAGCTGCTACATTTATTTTAAATCACCAGGAATCATAAGGATTTAAAAACAACAAAATTTAGTAGACATTTCATTTATACAAAATAAATAAATATTATAATTTGCACTTTAAAGAAAATATATTAATCATTAGCGAAAATTGTTGAATAATTTAAATTTTTCATTACGCTGTAAAAATAATAATAATAATAATATAAAATACGTAAAGTTACTAAATTTTTTCTAGGAGACTGGGATTCATAAAATGTTTCATGTAACGGCAAAAACAAAACTTCATATAACAAATAAGTTTTCCAACGTAAATCTAAAAATCTGTTAGGTTACTAATTAGATTACTAAGAAAGTAACTTTGAAAGAGATTTTGTAGGAAACTGAAACGAGATCTACTTTAACTGTAATTGCAAGACGAATTAACGATAAAAGATTAATAAGATTACAATAATGTTAGTATATTCCTGTGTAATACAGGTTACTGTAACTGTACAAAAACTAGTTTTGTAAAGTTACACAAAGCATTGTACCAAAAAAAATATTTACATCTTTTTATGTACAGTGTACAGGAAAAATTATATCAAGCATACAAATTTCTCCATGTTTACATCTGTAGAATTGCATTCTTTTTTTCTTTTTTATTATATTGTAGATGTATTTTTTTCCGTGTTACGGCTGATTTATTCCTTGTAATTAGATATAATAATATCTTTTCTAAGTAAATTATGAAATGTTACAAATAAAAAAAAAATCGCTACTCTTTATTTATTTTTCATGACACAAAGAAAATTTTATTTGTATGAAAGTTCGTTAAAGATAGTTCATCACATATCATTCAAATAAGGTGTGATTTTTGTTTTTTGTAACCCGAAAAGACTTTAAATCGAAAACATATTACAAAGTTATAGCTCAGCAAAACAATATACAAAAAAAAAAAATTGCAAACAGAAGATATTGGATATTTTTTAATGGATAAAATGAAACTAAAATACCCAAGATAATAAAAGATAATTAGAAACGACTCAATATTTCATATAAAATGCTAGTAAAAGAAATTTCTAAATTAAAATTCGACTGAATTCACCTTTGACCTGAATTTATGTTTGATTGAATGTTTATGCAAATACCATAATCATAAGAATGCAATATCAAACACAAATAGCAAAATAGAAACAGGAAGACGTGTATTAAATTAACGATATGAGATAATAAAGAACAGAAATTAACGGGAAATAACTCCTTATTGCATTTGACTTTCCAATTAGATAATTAAACTGAATTAAATATCTTTAATTGAGTTATTTTTTATTCAAATTAATCTGTGACTATTTCTGTTTATGATATTACAATAATTATAACAATTCAAAACACAATACACACAATGTAACGCAATATACAAAGGTATTTTTTGATGTTTTTAATTTCATATATTAAATCACAGTTAATAAATATTTTATACCTTTTAAATTTTATTGTAGCAAAAAATTATACAATTAAATGCACTATTTTATTTTATTAATATTATATTATTATTAAATATACTATTTTATTTTCAAAAAGAATCTTTATTTATAAATTTACTATTATTTATGTAATATAGTATTATTGTGAAAGGCCATTTTTTGAATACATTAAAACCATAAAAGAAAGATGATGTAGTTTTAATTTTTGAAATTTGTGAATAAAAAAATGTTATTGAAAAAGTTGGTACTCAGTTTTTCAGATTCAAGTCTGTATATCTACTTCATAACTATTAAATAAGTTTTAAAATATTCAAATTCTCTCTTCTGCGAATACAAAATGACTTTTTATGCAAATATTCATATATATATATATATATATATACATATATTATCAATCATAAAACGTTACGCTGTAAATTATTATATTTTTTCCAAAAAAATTATAATTTGATTTTTATCATATCATAGTATTTTGTAGTTTAAAAAAATACCGTATTTTCCTTAATTTTTTTAAATATTGTACATTGTTTATTATTTACTAAAACATTATAGAAAATTTAATGTAATGTACCACTAATAATAAAAAAAATTATTTATCGCATCATTATGAGCTGTTGATATGAGCAAATGAATATGACATTTATGATAAGCCTAAATTGGCATTTAACCTTATATTTTAGCGATAGTATTTTGATTTGCAGGATAATCTGGTAGTATCGAAATGCGTAAAAGACAAATCCTTATACACACAAAAAGAAATAATCATATTAACTAACAGTTTACTGTTTCGCATTAAAGCGTCTCATTTCCATTTAAAAAATATATATTTGAATTCAAATTCCAATTAAATACAGGGTAACAAAAATTCGAAGAGTGTCGAAAGTAGGATTACAACTATTTAGGTAACTAATTATATGATCGACTTTAACCTTTATGCAAAAATTGTGTTTTTTATATTGTTTTACATTCACTCTTAAAATAAAAATTTCAGAAAAATAGTTACATATAATCTAGGTTACTTGTATTCAGTAAGATTTTTTCTACTGTTACATATTAAGTAAACACCAAATTTCAAGTTATTATTTCAATTTGTTCTTGAGATAGATCATTTAGAGACACACAGGCAGATGGAAGGCATTTTTGTTTCACCGAAAAATAAAGTTTTTGGAATGTCTAGTGTGTGAAACGTGAAAATTCGTCAACAATCTTTTCTCAATTTTCAAAACGATTGCAAAACTTAACCTATGCTACTTATGATGAATAGAGATTAAGTGCATAATTAAGGAATATTTTACGAATTTAAAAAGAAAAGAAAATCATTTAATAGTAGCACAGAGGAAAATAATTTAAAAAATACATATATTCTTGTGATGAGATAAAAAAAAATATATATATAAACAATCCTATCTCATGGGACAAACGTTCCAAAAGAGAATTTAACATCTTGCTTACCAACAGCCTTATATAAATTAATCATTAATCTTCAAATAATTTCAAAATAATCTGGTATGCTGAAAATAGTCTTTTTAAATAAAACTGAATGTGTGCAACTTGGCTAGAAGTTATGGAGGAATGAAATTAGAACATCTATTTCCGTTTAGAGCAATTTTTTTTTTCAATTTCTTTGTATTTTTTTTTAATTTTACAATCGTTTTTTAGATTTTCTGTGTCATAATATACGTTTTTACTCACTCTTAAAAAATGAAGAATTGCGACAATGAAAAAAAATATACCTAAAATATATTCTTAATAGATGTATTATTCAAAATGAAATAAGTTGAAAGATTTTGATTAAAAAGTTATCTGAACGTATACCATGATGATTTACTGCTACATGTGGTACTATTTTTGATGATATTAGTTTACCTGGTGTTTAAGGAAAGCGTACTTTCCAAATTATTCTTACTTGTACTTGCTATGTTCATGTAACAATTTAAGGTAAAACTTCAAATTAATTTAATTAATAATTTTTTATTGCTTAACATGTTTTGTGTTTTTATCAGTGTTAAGAAATACACCATAAAAATTCGCCATGTTTTATAACACCCGACTGCAAGTTATCAGTTTTTAAATCGGTATCAGATTTTGATTCATTTAAGAGAGCGCGCTTGCCAAATAAGGTAGTGGTCCACTATTACCTCAGCGGTCAGTGCTTTGTATTATCACTGGCTGCGTCCACTCGTCTACTTTATTTTTCAATACTGTGGACTACCTTAGGATTTTGTCCGCAATCAAACATTTTTTTTATTATTTTATATCATTTAAATTTAATCTTATTTTAATTTGATTCTAAATATATTTTCTGTGATTGCATTCTACAAAATACAAATGATGGAAATAAAACAAACATTTCATAAAATTGTTAGATAAAATGCTATATCCGACCTTGATCTAATCATAAACTACATAATATAATCTAAAAAAAATCATTGTTGTTTTAAAAGATGACATAATACTTATAAAGGTGTTACAAGTTTGAAAAAAAACATGTTATTTATAATTATCATTTTGTAAAAAATGTGAAATATATAATAGTCAGGTTTATTATTTAGTTATTGCTTTAGATAACATTAAAAAAAAAATACTCATAATCTTGATCATTCGTTAGAGGGTCTTTTTCTAAAACATTTATGAACTATATAATAATCTTGGACAATAGTTAGTGAAACATACTAATGTCCACAGTACATATGTAGTAATGTACATAGTAATAACATTAAAAAATTACTGATAATCTTGATCATTCGTTAGAGAGTCTTTTTCTAAAAAAATTATAAACTATGTAATAATCTTGGACATTAGTTAGCGAATTACTTATAAAGATATATAATAAATAATAATCTTGACCATTAGTTAGCGAATCCTTTAGAACGCATTTATGACTTACTATATTGTCAATTAGTTAGGGGGTCCTTTATAAATATATAAATGTTAAATACATAACAATATTGACTATTAATTAAGATGTGATTTTCAAAACAACGATTAAATACCATATAATTTTTATTACTAATATGCCCTTGAAAAACATCCATGAAATACTTATTAATTCTATCCATTTGTTAATGAGTGCCTTATTAAAATTTTATGATATAAATAATAATCAGGTTCATTATTTAGAAACTTCTTCATAAACATTTATAAAATGTATAATATAGCACATTAATTTGTGAGTCCTTTATAAAACACCCAGTATATTTATGTTATTAAATGTAAATAAATCTAGTTGAAGAGGCAGAATGTAACACTTTATGAAATATAATGTAAATTGTAGATATTCAAAAAACGTTATTCAATTTTTATACATATGAAAATTTACGAATAAATTCAATTCGTATATCAGAATAAAAATAAGCAACGGATGAAACGCAACTTCTAATATAAATAACGCATAATAACCTAAAATAAGTACAAAAGAAAATAAATAACAGTCTAAACTTAATCCGATTATATTCCATTTCCATTTAAATATAAAATATAGTTTATACTTCTTCTATGGAATTTAAATTATTTTGATACATATTTAAAATGACAAACAATAAATGTCAAAGTATGTTCGAAAACATTTTATGCGTAATATACATATACTCGTATATTCTCAAATCATAATCCTTACTTTATTATGAAGATAAACAAAAACATTGAACTGAACAGGAATGTTGTTATATGCACTGTATGTACATATAAATATTTTCTATTATGAGAAATATTTTCGAAATCTATCATCCAAGATTTGTTGTGCAAGGAACCTAAAAGAAAGCAGATTAAAATAACATTTTACATATTAAAATATGAAGAAAAAACTTTACAGTAATATTATTCTTGTCCTGATTATATGAGAGTAATTTTAAAAAAATATATACGTCTTGTCATTAAAACAGAATTAAATGCACTTGGGAATTTTATTTTGGCAAGCCTCTTCATACGATTTTTTTTTACTTTTTTACATGTTTTCAATGTATATTGAAACATTTGTCATGTATATATATATATATATATATATATATATATATATATGTATATATTACCTATTTACGTGCGGTTTTAATTATGTAAGTACGTAACATCTATAGTCATCTTTGAATCCGTTCGTCTGTTCGTCCTTCCTCTGTCCACGCATGAGAACGAAAAAACAACCCAACCAAATCCTTTGATTCAAATTGTATGAAAATTGGATGAATAGTTCAATTACAAGTACAATCAAAATTACTCCTTTACGTTACGGTCAAAGGGAAAAATAGTTTATGGTGCATTTTACAGACGTTACACTCTTTCGAACATGATACAAATGATGTGCATCAATAAAATATTTATTAAAATATGCATTCTGTGAAATCTGTGGTGCTGAGAATATTTTTTATTAATATACAGGGCCACACAAAAGTATTCTATTACATAATGGTATATGAGGATAGATTGTTTTAGAGTACGTTTTAATTATATTAACCATCTATTTACCATTTTATGAAATTGATATACGTTGCTGAGGTTTACTATAAGTTAATTTCTGTACAATAGAATGCATTTAATGTTTGCATGGACACTCAAAAGATTTCGGATATTCTATTGTATCCGAATTACGATATATTATAAGAATTTCGTTATAGTACAAACGCTCCTTGTATGCTACGTCTTTCCCACTTGTTAGAATGTTAGAATAAGATTCGCTCTAAATCTATTTGCTATTGATATTTTAGGATGAAAATCGTATTTATTTTGTAAATATATATATATTTATATATAAATAAATGCTAGTTCGGAATCTTCACAAAAATTAGATAGTTTGAATTTAAATATTTATAAATAACATAACTATTTTTTTTTTAAAGTCAACATAAAAGTATTTAAAGATTTAATAGCATATGATAAATTTTAAAAAAATCGCAAAAGTTTTCTACACTTTGGTGCAAAAAATATCTCAAATAATTTTACCAATTTACTTTTTCATTGCTTTTTATCTATTTTATGAAAATGACAAAAATATAGAAATCATCATAAAATAGATTTTTAGTTAAATTAATTTATGAAGAAAATAGCTCAGACTCTTAAATTCATTCGGGACAAGCAATTTTTACGGCATTTTATTATTATTATTATTATTATTATTATTATTATTATTATTATTATTATTATTACCGTTTTTTCAAAGCAGAAATTTTTGAGTAGTTGAATCGCGAAAATGTTTGAATTAAATGTTGAGAATAATCGAGGATTCTGAACTCTTTATACGGCAGGTATACTGGTCGCTCGGATCTAAGGGGATTAATAATGTTTAAATATTTGAGAATAATTCATTTTAAAATGCATAAATTTCAATTTCATTTTTATATTTTTGTTGTATTTTCAACATGAACAACATAAGTATATTTTCTGAAAACATGGAAATAAATTATAATTAAAAGTAAATATTTTGTCACCAAAACAGTTGTGCATTCATCAAGTTAAAAATTTTACAATTAAATTAAAACATAAATCATCTGAATTTACTTCTTTGATTTTAAATGCTTGTTTACAGAAATATTTGTACATGTTTAGTGTTGATATCGTTTAATTTTTATTGATATTTATAAATTAGAAAAAATGCATAGTTTTTTGTTTTCAGCAAATTATATCTTATTATATAGATAAGAAAGAAGTTCTACATATACAATTTATGTAATTGCATAAGGAATAGTAACATAAGGAATATTTATATACAGTGAACTACACAAAGAAAGTAAAATTAAATATTATTTCCATTTTTGCTTTATTGATTTTGTCAAAGTGTCTAGGTAAAAATCTGCTATTAGCTGAAGTATTGATGAAATACTAACTACCGTTCTAATGTTCCTTTTACCTTGTTAATAAGTGTAATCTCTTAAGATATTTTTTAGGAAAACAATGCCTCTACAAAATTAAAACATAATATTTTAATGTAGTTAAACCATTCCTTACTTTAAATACAATAAATTTCCGTTTGAACTCTGTAAAACGTACAATGTCAAATAGATACTGCTAGTGCAAATGTGCTAAAGATCTGTAAACACAAGTTTGTATCGTTCAAATTAAAACTTTGATACTAAAATGTTAACTCATATCTTTGTTGTAAACTTTTTGTGCTTTATTTACTTTTTTCTTATATCCAGAATACGTTTTAAAATATATAAATATAATTTTAACAGACATCATCTTAATTTCGAAAAAAATAAACCTTTGCCAAAGACAATGCCTGTCCAACTTTAAAACATGTCTTTTAAATCTATTTAAGATATTTCATATTTTAATTAAAATAAACTTCACTTAACCTTTGTCAATGCCAATATACTCAGAATATATTAATTAAATAAGAATCACATATTTTTCCAAAACTATCTCGAGAAGGTCACATAAATTAATGGTTTGGGAAAATTAATCGGAAAATTAATAATATTTTCTTTATTCAATAAAACACGAAATTAGATTTTTCGGTTTGGTTTAGGTTTGGTTTATTTTATGTCGGCTGATTATCTACACGTGGAATATAGGCCCTAAAGAGGTGATATGCCCTCCTTGGGGGTCTTTCTAAGGGAACCTAACCCGCATTTACGCAAGGAAAATCCAAGGCTTGAAGAAAACCACGGAAAATTCCGAACAGTTAGTCCGACGGCTGCGATTGTGATGGAACCCAGCACCTGCCGTCTACCAGTTGACAGGTCAGAAAATATTGGCCACTGGTGGAGTCTAGATTTTTTGGAAGAATGCAAGATTTGTGGAAATGGGAAGATTCCTTGGATAATAATACATTTATCTAAATGTGAACAATGCATCGCCATTGCTTCCTAAGTATTGTTTGTATAATAAATATTTATGATGACTTTGTGATTATTTTCTTCTTTTTCAAAATTTATTGATTTTTTGAGATATTTTAAAATTTTTTAAACGTATATTTAGATGATAACAATTAATTTAGTAATTAAATTCAGAATGTGCAATTCTTAATTCTTATTATTATTTTAACTTTTTCACATTTCTATTGTACGAAAATTGTGAACATCTTTAAACGGCGAGTGTAGACATCTGAAATTCTCGTGTTGATCTATAAGAAAAACGTGAAGTTCGCTTTACTATTATTGATAGTAGATGCGTCAGGTATCATTTTTTATATTATTATGATAGTAGTAGTTAAATATAGAGCATACAATTAATTTAAAGTATATTAAAACTATTGAATTAAACATTGGGTTATTCTAACAATTTTTTTAAACTTTTGTTTTTCTATATGTTTGCGCCTGTAAAACTACAGATCTTGACTTATTTTCGCTGCTACATTCAGTTGGCTAAATATATAATTATAAATAGTCTAAATGTGCTAAATAGAGGAAAACTGATATAAATATTCTTATAGTAGTATAAAGAGATAAATACAGCAAAACTAGTCCAAATATTTTAAAGAAAAAAACACTAGCATAAAATTAATGTAAATTGAATGAAATTTATCTACTGAATATATTGTGGGTATAATTGTGCTAAATATCTGTAAACATGCGTCTGTATTTTTCACATTATAACATCTCTATTAAAATGGCTACTCTTATATTTCTTGTAAATTTGTTACGATTTATTTACGTTTTTCTTATATCCTGAATATATTTTAAATCATTTAAAATAATTTTAACATGCATTATCTTAATTCACAAAAAATACTTTTATCTTTGTTGTAAATTTATTATGATTAATTTTTTTTCTTATATCCGTATACTTAATTAACGTAAGAAAACTTTTTGCAGGTATTGTCAAAACTGCGTAATAATATATTTTTGTATTTATATAAAACAATGCCTGTACAAATTTAAAACATGACATTTAAATTTATTTGAGGCATTCCCTACTTCAACTGACGTAACCTTTTGCTTAATCTCTATCACAGCTAACAATGTCAAAAATTATTAATTAAATAAGGATCACACACCTTCCCAAAACTAACTCAATAAGGTCATATAAACTAATGTTTCAGGAAACATACTACGCGTTAATAATTAAAATTAATCACATTATCTTTATTCAATAACACGCGAAATTAGATTTTTTGGAAGAATGCAACATTTGCAGAAATGTGAAGAATTGCTTAGATAAGAATGCATTTATTTAAATTTGAACATTGCATTACTAATTCCTCCCGATGAATTGTTTGTTTGATGAATTTTGTGATGACTTTGTAATCGTTTATTTCGTTTTCTAAATTCATTTACTTTTTGATATTTTTTTCAAACTTTTTAAACCTATATTCAGATAAATATAAAATACAGGACTGAATGAAATTTTCTCCTTGCTTTTAACATAAAATACATAATATGAGCTTTAAAATGTTCAAGTTTACTTAAAAGGCGATTAAAATAGTCAACTATAGATGTAAGTAGTTAATTTTATTTTAAAACATCTTAGTACTTTCAAACCTTTCATCAGGCTCTTCCTCAGAGAATATTTTTCTTTTATAAATGCAACATATTTTGTATTTATAAAAGATTATAAATTTTATGCATAATCTTTAAATCCTTTATTTATAATCTTCTTAAGTATTATACATTTTATGTATATTCAGATGATTACTATTAATTGAATAATTAAATTATGATTTTGCATTTTTTATTTCAATTACTATTACTCTATGTTTTTCACATTCGTATTGTATTATATTATGAATATCATTAAACGATGAATGCAGATATATAATGTTTTCATGTTCATAGAATGAAAAAACCTGAAGTTCGCTTCATTGATACCAATAGTAGGTGCATCAGGTTTTTTTTCATTATTACGAGAGTAGTAGTTAAATGTAGTGCATACTTTTAATTTTAAGTGTATTAAAAATATTAAAATAACATTAGATTATTGTAACATTTTTTTTAAATGCATATTTTTCTATATTTCTTCAGGTATGAAACCAAAAAAATTTACTTATTTTCTCAGTTACTTTAGAATTTGACTAAATAGACTAATATAAACGCTCTAAATGTGTTAAATAGACGAAAATTTGTATACATATTCTGTAAATAGTACTACAGATAAATATTTACAAAACTAGTGCAAATGGTCTAGAAAAAGTAAAAACATGTTATATAAAACAAATATAAATTAGGTAAAATTTATCCATTAAAAACACTACTAGTATAAATGTGCTAAAAAGTTGTAAACATACGTCTGGCATTCACTGTTAAAACTAATTGTGGCAATCCAGTTGCATTTGGCGCCCAGGGGTGAAAAGGCGTTACCATTTGACACCCTCGGGCTTGAAAATATGTTTGGGGTGCCGTTTGATCTCTCACTGGTGATTCACGATAATTAGGGTGCCGCTCAATGCATACTGTTGGAAGATTTTCACCCCTTAGTCATTTGCGTATGTTCCGTAAACTTGTATCCTTGCAGTTCAACTCGCCTTCACTGGTGGATCAAAACAGCAATCTCTCCCTAAGATGACTATCACCGATATACGCTATTCCAATTTCGTTTAGATTTTCGGATGGCTAACTTTTGGTGAGCTTTTTTACATAAAGCAACCTTTGAATTTCAGAACATTTGAAGATTTCAGGGAGACTTTAAAGGTGAGCTCGATGGCCAAGTGTTTAGAGCGCTGAGGTTATAATCAGACGTTGTGGGTTCGAATCCTTCGAGGGCCAAAAGTAGCGTTGCAAAGGTTAGAAAAAACTCGGTTTAAAAATCGGGAATAAACCGGGTTTTTAGGTATAAACCTGGAAAAAACCTGGGATTTTTTGGAATAATTCGGTTTTTTGGGAATAAACCTGGTCTATTGGAAATAAACCCGGGAATAAACCGCAACTCTAGCCAAAAGTCGGTTTGTATGTTTTTTTATTTTTTTATTATTGGGCACTCTGGATTAAGGGTGCCATGTTTTCACCCTAATTAAAAGTGCCATTCTGGCTCTTTTAGGGTTGTCACCAGTGAGACAAGCCTTTCACCCCTAAAAGGTGCAATGTCTCACAATTAGTTTTAACAGTGTTGTTAACATTGTAACATTTCTATTAAAATAATTACATATATGTTTGTTGTAATTTTTTTATGATTTTTTCTAACATCCTGAATTTAAATTAATGAATGCAAAAATTTTGTTTGCGGGTATTACCTAAATTGCCAGATAATAAAGTTTTAAATTTATAGAAAACAATGCCTATTCAACTTTAAAACATTATATTTAAATTCATTTAACGCATTCCCTACTATAGCTGACATAACCTTCCGCATAAACTCTGTCAAAGATAACAATGTCAAAAACTATTAATTAAATAAGAATAACACATCTTTCCAAAACTAACTCAATAAGGTCACATAAATTGATGTTTTAGGAAACATAGTACGGGTTAATCATTAAAATTAATAACATTATATTTATTCAATAACATACGAAATTAGATTTTTTAGAAGAACGCAACATTTGCAGATATTTGAGAATTGCTCAGATAATAATACATTTATTTAAATATGAGCAATACATTACAGATTCCTTCTGATGAATTGTTTGTTTCATGAATTTCGTAATATCTTTGTAATTGTTTATTTCCTTTTCTAAATTCATTTACTTTTTGAGATTCTTTAAAACTTTTTAAACGTTTATTCAGATGATTACTATTAATTGCATAATTTAATGAAGAATGTGCATTTATTATTTTATATAATTATTATTTAATGTTTTTCATTTTCGTACTGTATTATATTATGAACATGTTTAAACGATGGATGTAGACATCTAAAGTTTTCCTGTTTATCGAACGAAAAAACATTAAGTTCGATTTATTAATACCGATAATAGGTGCATCAGCATTTTTTCATTAATACGATAGGAGTAGTTAATTGTAGGTAATACTTTTAATTTTAAGTGTTATAAAAATATTCAAATAACATTACATTATACTAAATTTTTTTAAATGCATATTTTTCTATAGTTCTATGGGTATGAAACCAAACAAAGTGACTTATTTTCTAAGCTACTTCAGAATTTGGCTAAATAAACTAATATAAAAACTCTAAATGTACTAAATAGACGAAGATTAATATACATATTCTGAAAAAATAGTATAAAAAGAGATAAATAGAACGAAAGGAGTACAAATGGTATAGAACAAATAAAAAGTAGTTATATAAAACTAATATAAATTAGGTAAAATTTATTTGGTAAAAACACTGCTAGTATAAATGTGCTAAAAAGTTTTAAATGTACGTCTTGCATTGTTGATGTTATAACAATTCTGTTAAAAAAATACTTATATTTTTGTTGTAAATTTGTTATGATTATTTTTTTTTCTTATATCCTCAATATATATTAAAGAATGTAAAAATATTTTTTGCAGGTATTGTCTAAATTGCCAGAAAATAAACTTTTAAATTTATAGAAAACAATGTCCGTTTAACTTTGAAGCATGCCATTTAAATGTATTCGACGCATTCCCTTCTTTAACTGACATAACCTTTCGCTTAACATCTGTCAAAGTTAACAATTATAAAAATTACTAATTAAATAAGAATCACGCACCTTTCCAAAACTAACTCAATAAGGTCCCATAAACTGATGTTTCAGGAAGCATGCTACGTGTTAATCATTAAAATTAACGATATTATCTCTATTTAATAATACACGAAATTAGATGTTTTGAAAGAACGCAACATTTGCAAAAATATGAGAATTGCTTAGATAATTATGCTTTTATTTAAATACTAGCTGACCCGACCGGCGTTGCCTGGGTCCGTATTAACAATATTAAACGAACTTGAAATTTGTATGATTTTATCATTAACTATTTACATGCAGAAATGCATTGTCTGAAATACGTAGCCACTGACTGTGTGAAAAATCGTTTTTAAAAACAACTAATATTAAGCTCTAAAAATACTCAAAATGAGCAATGAAAAACGCGGGAGGGAATATGTATCCAACGATTGCATGATTTTCGTGTAAAAAAGTTGATATTTACCCGTAAAATCACTGTTAAGTCACGTAACTAATTATTATTTTCACATACAAATCCCAAGTGAAATATTTTGAATTTCAAACTAATTATATCACTCTTAAATCCGACTATACCATGAATGAAATCGATACACGATGGTAGCTAAAAGGTTGGTATATAGTACTATAATTTCAGAGCTATTTAACAAAAGTAAGTGTTATTTTTAATCAAATCTTGCGTATAGGTTCACTCTGTGTATAAATTCCTAACCTTAAACTTTTATACCGTAACCAGAACCTGTCTGTAACCTAACAGCGACTTAACAGTACCCTACCGTAAATTAAATATAACAGAAATGTAACCTAGCCTAAATGTATACACTTTATTGTAACATATCCTTATTCTAACCATAACATAAATGCAATTTAACTTTAACCTAAATAATATAATAGAAAAAACCATTTTAAAAAATTACTATTTATTCGTAAAATATGCTTCAGCTGTAATTCGTTTCTTTCAATTCGTTTTATTAATACAAAATTCCTTCCTCGTGCTTTTGTTTGAGGCATTAAAATTTCAGCGATAAATGGTTTAATATTGCAAACCACGGAGTAAGACACTTCTTACTCCGTGCTGCAAACCTCTTTTCGGTTTACTTCGCCGCCACCTATCTTTTTCTCCATGGTGTACAGCAGCTGTGATTTAAAAAAAAAACCCTCATTTAAACTGCCAGTTTGACAGTCTATGAATTTTAAAGGTCTGTCCCAGCTTTTTTAATTCTTTCTGCGAAAATTTTATGCAACCAATCAACCATAAGAAAATGAAATGGAAAAAAAGCGAAAAAAGGCGATTTTTTATGAGAGTGAGCTTTGGAATTTAATTAATTACTCAGTTAATAAATAGAATTTTGAAATTCTGAGCTTCAGGTGCATCAGGAGAGACATTGGGCTATTCTCAAAAAAATTTTGAGCTTTGTACGTGCTGTAGATTTTGCTAGCCATCGCAGACACACACACAGACACACACACAGATACACACACAGACAGAGCGTTTTGTTCTTTTATTAGTATAGATGAACAATACATTACCGATTCCTTCCGATGAATTGTTTGTTTGATGAAATTCATGATAACTTTCTAATTGTTTATTTCTTTTTAGGTGCGTTCGTAATTTTGTAAATACGTAGTACCTATTGTTGTCGTTCAGTCCGTCCGTCTGTCCGTCCGTCTGTCTGTCTGTCCGTCCGTCCGCATATCACAACGCAAAAACTACCAAACTGAATCGTTTGAAATTTAAAATACATAATTATTATATAATTTTGTAGAGTCAATTCAAATTTTATGAAAATCTGATGCATAGATCAATTACAGGGACAATCAAAATGATTCCGTTACATTACGGTCAATGGGGGAAAAAGTTTCAAGTGCATTTTAATGCTGTTACACTCATTCGAACGTAATAAAATTGATATGCATCTATAAAGTACATATTATAATATACATTTTGCATATTCTGTGGTGCAAAGAATATTTGTTATTGATTTACAAGGCCACACAAAAGTATTCCATTGCATAATGGTATAGGGAGAACATTGTTTGATGCGTATTTTAATTGTAATTATTTACAATTTTATGAGATTGATATATGAGAGTAATATTTTTAAAACTTCGTTATCGTACGAACGCACCTCATTTGCTACGCTTCACGTGCAATTTCCAACTTGTTTAAATTCATTTAATTTTGAGATTTTTTTCAAAACTTTTTAAACGTATATTCGGATAATTGTTATCAATTGAATAAATAAATTAATAATGTGAATTTATTATTTCATTTTATTTTATGTTTTTCACATTCGTATTGTTTAATAGTATGAACATATTTAAACGATGAATGTAGACATCTAAAGTTATCATGTTTGTTGAACGAAAAAGAACATGAAGTTCGCTTTATGTAATACCGATAGTAAGTGCATTATTTTTTTATTATTATTAAGTTAGTACTAGTTAATTGTAGTGCATACTTTTATTTTTAAGTGTAATAAAAATATTTAACTAGCATTAGATTATTTTAACAATTATTTTAAATGCATATTTTTCTGTATTTCTACAGGTATGAAGCCAAACAAATTGATTTATTTTCTGAGCTACTTTTGGATTTGGCTAAATAAAGGAATATAAACACTCTAAATTTGGTAAATAGACGAAAATTAGTAAACATATTCTGACAAATAGTATAAAGAGATAAACAGAACAAATCTAGAGCAAATGGTCTTGAACAAATAAAAACTAGTTATATAGAACAAATATAAATTTTGTCTACTAAAAACACTTCTAGCATAAGTTTGCTAAGTATTTGCAAACATAAGTTTGGCATTGTTTACATTATATCATTTCTATTAAAATTGTTACTTATATCTTAGTTGTAAATTTGTTATGATTAATTTATTTTTTCTTGCAACGATGATTCTTACAATGACATGTAACTTAAAAACTAGCGCAAATAAAAACTAAATACATGAAACTAATATAAATAAGGTAAAATTTAACTACTAAAAACATTGCTAGCATAAATGTGTAAACATACGTCTGCATTGTTGACATTATAATATTTCTATTAAAATAATTACTTATATTACTTTAATTACATTGTTGTAAATTTGTTATCAATTTTTTTTTTTATCCTGAATATAAATTAAAGAATGTAAAAACATTTTTTGCAGGTATTATTTAAATTGACAGAAAATAAACTTTTAAATTTATAGAAAACAATGCCTATTCAACTTTAAAACATTATATTTAAATTTATTTAACACATTCCATACTGTACCTGACATTACATTTCGCGCAACCTTTGTCAAAGTTAACAATGTCAAAAATTATTAATTAAATAAGAATCGCACACTATTCCAAAACTAACTCTATAAAGTCCCATAAACTAATGTTTCAGGAAACATACCACGCGATAATCAGAAAAATTAATATTTTCTTTTATTCAGTACTACACAAAATTAGATTTTTTGGAAGAACACAACATTTGCAGAAATGTGAGAATTGCTCAGATAAAAATACATTTATTTAAATATGTACAATACATTTCCGATTCCTTCCGATGAATTGTTTGTTTGTATAACTTCGTGATGACTTTGTAATTGTTTATTTCTTTTTCTAAATTCATTTGCTTTTTGAGATTTTTTAAAACTTTTTAAACGTATATTCAGATGTTTATTATTAAATGAATAATTAAATTAAGAATGTGCATTTATTATTTCATATATGTCAAAAAATATTAATTAAATAAGATTCACACACCTTTCCAAAATTAACTTTATAATGTCACATAAACTGATATTTCAGGAAACACATTATGTGTTAATCTGGAAAATTAATAACATTGTCTCTATTCAATAATATACGAAAATAATTTTTTTCGAAAGAATTTAAGATTTGCAAAAATATGAAGATTCCTTAGATGATAACAAATTTATTAAAATACTAGCAGGCTAAGCCCGCTGCGCTGGTCTATTTTTCAAAACAAAATATGAATCAAACAAAATACTGCATTTGATTGTGTTTTTTAAAGCAACTTTACCTCTAATGCTCTTTCACATTTCTGAAAATGATACAAAAGCCATTGTGTTTAAAGATAGAAAACCAACGATTATAAATGCACAATTAATGCATGAAAAGGTAGAAAACAGCTGTTTCGTATCTACTATCGAGATTCTTCATCTCTGCGAGCTAGAAAAAGCAAAACTGAGCCAAAGATAAAAGCAACAACAATGGAATCAAGACCCGTTGACGTCAAATATATTAAAATAATATTAAAATATTGTGTTGTTGTATCAGCTTATGAATTCGACAAAATTTAGGCTTTTAAGAAAGAAATCTTTCAGTTGATCATTTACAGTAGAATTTGATAGATAAATGAGGCAATTATGAAAACATCAATTTATATATTTCAAAAGGTTACTACTAATATTGTTAGTAATTTATGCTTATTATTTTATGCTTCTCAGATTTGTATTGTACGTATATTGTGAGAATCTTTAAAAGATGAATGCAGACCATTGAAGTTTTTATGTTTATCGATAGGGAAAATATGAAGTTCGCTTTAATATTGTCGATAGTTGGTGCATCAGGTTTTGTTTTTAGTTATTCTGATAGTAGTAGTTAAAATTACTCCACACTTTTAAATTAAGGTTATTAAAATTATTTAATAAAATATTGTGTTAAAATAGTGAAGAAACACCGAAAACACTGGTGGTAATTAATAATTAAAAAATATACCTTTTAAAATTCACCATAAAAAGAAAAAAGAATAATGGGCTCGTTTCGAGCTAAAACCGTAATAGATCGTGATAAGCTGAAGCTCATGTACAAAAGGGCACAATGTCAGAAACTAAGTGACAGTTTATCTCTGACATTGTCCCTTTATGGACACGTGGCTCCTGCTGATGACTAAGTGCTATTGTTTTATCTCAAAACGCGTCCTGCATTTATTTTTATTCTATGGTAATTTTTACAAAATGTATTTTTTATAAAAACATTGTGTTATTGTAACATTTCTATGTATCTTTTTCTACATTTCTACGGGTGTAAATACAAAGAAATTCTCTTATTTTCTCCGCTCTTTTAGAAGTTGTCTAAATAAACTAATATAAATTGTGTAAATGTGCTAAATAAACAAAAGGTAGCAGGAATATTCTAAAAAATAGAATAAAGAGATAAAGTGATAAAAAGAACAAAACGAGTGAAAATGGTATAGAACAAATAAAAACTAGTTATATAGAATATAAATCAGATAAATTTTGTCTGCTAAAAACACTGCTAGCATAAGTTTGCTAAATATTGTAAACTTACGCGTGTATTTTTCACATTATAACATTTCTATTAAAATGATTACTTATATCTTAGTTGTAAATTTGTTATTAAATATTTTTTCTTTTATCCTGAACGTATCATAAAAAAATTAAAAATAATTTTTGTAGGACCAATGAAATTGCTTATTTTCTCTGCTACTTTAGAAGTTGACTAATAAAATTAATAATAATTCTAGAAATATATGCTAAGCAGACTAAAGTTTGTATAAAGATCTAAATACAAAAAAATTAGTGCAAATGGGCTAGAACAAACAAAAACAGATTTTATAAAACTAACATAAATTAGATAAAATTTGCTAAAAAACTGCAATTATAAATGCGCTAAATAGTTGTAAAATACATGTCTATTGTTCACATTGTAATATTTCTATTAAAATAATTGCTTAAGTCTTCGATAATTTGTTACGAGTATTATTTTTTCTTTGATTTTGAATATACCTTAAAAAATGTAAAAATATTTTTTCAAGATATTATGTAAAATTGCCAAAAAAATGAACTTTTACATTTATAGAAAACAATGCCCATGCAACTTTTAAAACACGATATTTAAATATGTATAAAATATTCTCTTCTTAATTTGAAATAACATTTTGCTTAAATTCGTTCAAAGCTAACAATATCAAAATTCATTAATTAAATAATAATCACATACCTTTCCAAAACTTGAACAATAAGGTCACATAAACTGATGTTTCAGGAAACTTATTGCGTGTTAATCAGGAAAATTAGTATCAGTTTCTTTATTAAATAATACACGAAATTAGATTTTTCGGAAAAATGCAATATTTGCAGAAATGTGAATATTCCTTAGATAATAAAACATTTATTTAAATATGAACAATATAATGCTAAATTACTTCGTAAGCAATGTTTGTTTGACTTATATTTAAGATGACTTTGCAATTGTTCTTTCTTTTTGACTATTTATTTATTTTTTTGAGATCTTTGTTTAAACTTTTTTTAAAGTATGTTTAAAATATTAACATATAGTAAGATGAATATGTATTAATTAATATTAAAATATACAATTTATTTTATTTTGTTGTACAAATGTTATATCCTCTTTAAACGAAATCAGTAAAAATATAAAATGTTCATGCTCATCGAAAGAAAAAACATTAAGTTCTTCAGTTTATTGGCAATACGTTTCTTAAGAATAATAAGGTTCTATCTGTGTTTTTGAAAAAAATGACTTATCGATATAGAAATGTACTTTTTGTATCGATGAAGACATTTCTGGATTAAAATAAGGTTGTAATATAATTGTAATGTCGTATGTAAATTATATATAACATCATTTTGAAACAAAAATGCCTTCATAGATACAAATAGATCCATTATATATAGAGAGGTCAATTATTTTAAAAATACAGATAGAACTTTATTATTCTCGGGTGATGAATAGTAGATGAACGAAAACATTGTAAAAATGGCGTAAAAACATGGAAAACAAACAAGTGAAAACGTATTTTAATCGTTTATTTGTTAAATTTTTATTTTTTAAAATCTCATTCAGTTATTTTTGATTTGAATTTAATTTAAGAAAACAGCGGTACTTACTGTAGACTTAAAAGCAGTGTAACCTATTTTATTGTGGGTAAACTATTTTTCAAAATTAGTCGGATGTGGCAACCCCAAAATTTTCTTCAATTTCATCCATGCTAATATTTCAAAATTTGTTATCACAATACCAAAATTATATGACAATCTATGTCCATCAGAGGAATTCTAATGAATTAGTACTATTCTAAAGAACTTAGTGAATTAGTCCTTGAGATATGCTTATCACAAAATAATGTAAATTATGAAAAATGCAGCACAGCAGTGCCACACTTTGGGTGATTTACACTAAAATATAATATATAATAACTTATGTCAACATCTAATTAAATTTTTAAGTTTAATGAAACCCCGTTCATCAATTCTTGATATAGCGCCACGGCATATATCGTGCAAAATGCAGCATAGTAGTGCGACCAGTTGGGCGATTTACACCAAAATACAAACAGTACCAAGTCATATTAGGGAATAAACGATTTTGAAATTTTATGAAAATCTGGGTATTATTTCTATCAAAAGAGTTTTTGTGGAAATAGCAAAAAATGCTGCATAGAAGCGTCATCCCTGGGTTTACACCAAAAGGTAGAAAACGTTAAATCATGTCAAGAATTAACTGAATCTTGATGCAAATCCGTGCATTAATTCTTGATATACAGCTTTTGCAGAAATCGTGAAAAATGCTGCATAGTAACATCACCTGTTGAGCGATTTCCACCAAAAACTATTCAGCCTCAATTTATATCAGGGTCTCAGAAAATTTATGTCACACACGGACAGAGTCACAAACTCACAGACCAACATTTTGTAAAAACATGTTTTTCTGGTATCTCTGACTCCAAAAATGTGTAAATTCGTCGAAAACCGAAATTCGAAAATTTTCACGAATCCAATACTTTTTTCTTGTTGAGATAGGACAGAGTAATAATGTATGACCCAAATTGCTTTTCTAAATTTTTGAAGAAATTATTACAAATTTGTAATTTACTTAAATAATGAAAATTTGTTTAAACGGTTGACTTCACAACAGGAAAATTACACATTTTGATATGTGTGAAAATCATTAATGTACTGTATTTTTAAACTAAAGGAATTTTTAAATGCAGAGTGTAAATTCAGTGAATTGGTGGTTAAATAAATCATATTAAGAAAAGTAATCAAGGAAGATGTATTCTTTTAAAATGTATCAAAAGGAACCGTCTTTAATAATTATGCTGTTTCTTAAGAAGGATTTAACAAACAGTCTTTTTATAGGTATTACAATTTTCCTAAATATTTTAAGTAAACCTTCCTAAGTATTTCCTAAGTATTTTAAGTATTTTATTTTAAATTTTTCTTTATGAATGATTTTGAAAAGTGGGAGTTTTATAGACGTAATTTGCAGATGTATTTTTCAGTTCGTTTATGTAATTATTTAGATAATTGGATATGAAGAGTTAATTTAATAAAGTCGTCCTTGGAAATGATCGAGTTTAAACAACGTAGCTAATAGTGATAAAATTGGAAAGCTTTGCAGCAGATTAAAATTTGTTTATGGGAACTATTTTAAATGCTTTGAATTAAATCAATAATTTATACACCAAGAGATAAGTAAAATGTTTGCTTGCAAATTTAGATATAATCTGCATTTCACGAAGTTATGAACTAACAATTTATTTTGAAATCAAAAATTTTCAGAAATGCTTAGACTGCTTTTTAATTGAATCTTTTATAAGTAAATTACTCTGAAAATTTGGATAGATACTCAGAGTGAATTATTTTGTATTAAAATTCTTATGTTTGTTAAGGAATTTATGTTTGTTAATTTATATTTCGAATCCTCTATTTTGACTTTTGAAGATTCTAAATTTCATAAATGACACAGCGTTTGAGAATAATGGAAAAAATATAACTTGTTTTAATCTGAAGACTTAATTATTTAACAATCGTTTATAAAAATTATAAATCCAAGATCTAACACATTCTCTAATAAAAATGGATTTTTATTTCTATAAAATCTAGTTTTAAGAAATTCGAAGAAACTTGAAAAAATACATGAGTATTAAATCAAAAAAAAATAATATTAGAAGTATGTTGTACATTAGGGTGGATCGAAAAATTGAAATTCGGATAATCGAATCGGCGCGGGGTGCAAAAGTTGCCTTTTATGCATACTAATTCACATATGTTTTTTTTTATTGAAATCCATTCATATGTTCCGGTGCCCCAAACGCCTCAAAAATAGTTAAAAATTGAAATTTTTATAAATTTAATATTTTTTTCGCTTCTTAATATTTTTAAAATTATTTTTGGCGCAGGTTGCGAAAGTTGCTTTACATATATATATTAGTTCAATCTTTTTTTAAATCTAAATCCATCCATATCTTCCGGTGCCCCCAAACGCCCCAAAAATAGTAAAAATATTGAAATTTTATAAAAATTTATAATTTTTTTTTTAATTTATTTTAAATTATTTTATTAGCGGGATAAAAAAGATGCATTTTATAGTATATTTGCATGCATCCAAATAATTTTCGACTTTGATAAATTTCTTCCAATGCCCCAAAACTTTTAATTATTTGCAAAAAATCGAGTTTTATGCAAATTTTGAGCTAAAAAAATACAAGTAAAATTAACAGTTAATGAATAATTTATCTAACGTGAAACGTAGATCGAGAGGATGAGAAATCGCTAATCGTATTTTATTAAATGTATAAAATAAACTTTTTATACTTTATTATTTGGAAGACAACTTAGATAGAAGAGTTCTCAGCAATGACCAGCAATATTTATATGATATTTACATAGCAATATCACGTGGTGAATATGGTTCTGATCTGGCATTAATGAAACCTGGTCCAGTTTATCACTCAAGATGGCTAACAACTGCGTGTAGAATTTTAAGGTTGTAAGTGGCTACAGAAAATCCTTCCGATTACCTCATTACTCTTACAACATATATTATGAAGGTATATGCACCTATATGGTTTCATATCAAAACAAAGCCATCCATAACTGAAGGAGCGCGTCATATTTGGAAACTTTACACATATATTCTAGATATTTGGAACCCAATTTAAGAAAGATCGTAGATGCTGTTATTCAACAAAATCGGTTTTTTTTTTTTTTTTTTTTTTTTTTTTTTTTTTTTTTTGCCACCCTGAAAATTTGCTATTGTCAATGCTCACAGATAACACAGAGCACATCAGATCTTTAGGAATGCGAAAGCTAATTTGTGCTAGAAATAAAAAGAGAAAAGCACCAGAACTGAGAATTTTCGAAGTACCCGAAATAAACTTCAATGCGAAAGATTATTTTGAACTTATTGACTGACAACGAGTTGGACGTTTTGAACCACCTCTTTTGATGAATGTGCTTTGCGAAAAAATTGAGAACATGATAAAAGTTGTAAAAACGAATGAATGGTCAAAATATCCATGCCATACCCAAGCAGTTGAAAGATGCGTTCGACTAGTGTCTGAGGCATCAGAAACTGTATCTGGACAAGAAAAGAGACACGGTTTTATATTGAATAGAATAAAATCAAGAAGCCATATAAAACATTTTGATACCAAAAAAGATTACAAGCTTTAAAAATATGTAAATTTCCAAATTGAAGGATGTGAAACTTTTCTCTACGCAAGTTCAATTTTTGTAATTTTTATGATTTAATGCTTTAATTTTTAAATTTATATATCGCTTATTATTGTAAAATTAATGTTATTTATAATCTTATACGTTATTAATTAAACTGTTTTCAAAATTTGTAAGTATTTTTCGTAAATTATAATGCTTAATACATTTTTGTAAAAATTTCAGTTTTTAATTATGATTGGTGCATCAAAGATGTGAATGTATTTTGATTTAAAAAAATATATCGGAACTCCAGAGTTATGTAGTATTGTAATAACAACTTTCCAACCCAGTGCCAAATGAATTTCAAAAAGTAAAATGAAATAAAATAAAAATAAAATAAAACAAAAAAAATTTTTTCAAGAAAATTTCAATTTTAAAATATTTTTGGGGCGTTTGGGGCACCGGAAGATATGAATTTTATTTTTAAAAAATATGTAAGCTAAGATATATAAAATATAGCTTTTGCACCCCGCGCCAAAAGTAATTAAGAAAAAATAAAACAAAAAAATATAAAAAAAATCATAAAAAAAACTCAATTTTTAATTATTTTTGGGGCGCTTGGGGCACCAGAAGATATGAATGGATTTTAATAAAAAAACCCGTAAACTAGTATACATAAAAGGCAACTTTTGCACGCCGCGCCGATAGTGATTTCTAAAAACAAAAAAAATTCCTATACTTTTCGATCCACCCTATTGTACATACCATATTACATTTTCCCAACAATCGTTTGATTATAATTTAATGCAAATACTCAAAATAATACATGGAAATTAAATACTTATGTACTAAATGAACTATATGCTTTATTATATAGAATAGATCAAATATAATACATGTTCATGAAAATGAATAGTCGAGAGTTCGACTAGAAAAATCGAATAAATGTATAAACTTTTGCAAAACATTTTGTTAAATTATAATTCCCCTGTAGAATTTCCTGTTTAATAAGTAAAAAAAATATATATTAATTTATATATATTTATTCTTTTCAATGCATAAAACTTAAAGAATGCTGATATAAAATTTAATACAGAAAAAATACATTATTAAGAATTTCCTTATTAAACTTTAAACATTTACTTACATACGAAATACTCAAGTAAAAGTTTTTTATTGAGCGTTAAAAGAAATTTGAATGTAGCAAATTTACTTAATGGTAAATTAAAGTTTTTTATGTGTTTCAACTAGCTCCGATATCATGATTAAGAAGATTAATAAGAGTTCCTTTTTCGGTAAAATATGTAAAAATTATATTTAACTACTGAACTTGAGGTATATTGCCATGCACTTCTTTAACGAGTATTTTTTATAAATTTATCTGAAATTATAAACAACAAGTATTTATTTTTGTTTTTACATCATACGTCTAATGAGTGCGATAAGTTATCATGTTGCAACAAATAATGATAAGAAGAAAAATAATTAAAAAAAGTTTAATAATGATTGAAGATATCAAAATTATTTTTATTTTATCAACTTTATATATAATCAAAAAATAAGTAAATATATTTGTAAGTAATATCTCCAGTATAAAGAATGTAGTTCATATAGATTGAAATCGGAATCCATACTACTAAATTAATTTTTTGCTCCATTGGAGTGTATATGTGAGTGTCTCTGAGAGATAACTTTTAAAATCTGCAGTACATATGAGTCTGAAAATTTGCGTGCACATAGTCAATGACTTCTATTGGTGCACCTGAGACTCAGATATTTTAAATTTCTAATTCTCAACTGACTTATTAATTAAAAATTCCAATGCTCTTTCATAAAAAAAATCATCTAAATGCATTTCCATTTCGTCGAAAGCACACCCACACACCCAGAATACAAACTGTACAAAGATGAAAAACCATCTGGGTGGGGGGGTGGGGGGGGGGGGGGTTCATTGTTGTTTTCCTTTAATCTTGAAATCCAATTTATTTCGTACAGTTAAAAATGCGAAGACTATTACGAAAAAAAGTACTTATACGCATTAAATGTCCTAATCACTTTAAGAAAACACCAAAGTTAAACTTTTGGCAAAAAATTCTAAATAGGTTGTTTTTGGCAATTTCCTCCCCCTCCCCCCCAAAAAAAACGCATGTAAAGCTGATATTTTCTTCTATTTATTAGTAAAATCTATTTTTTAAAATATAAATTTTAACAAATTCAGAAAAAAATTGAGATCGCAAGACACTTTGCACCTTTGACAATTTTTTTATATGACAAAATTTTTTAAACGTTCTTATTTCGATACAATTTTTTCAGAACATCTCCGAATACGGAATATGCATCATATACTCAAATTTCGAAACGTTCGAATGTGTAAAGATATTATTTAAAAAATAAAATTAATAAACATTTACAAGAAAACAATAGTAATCGAGGGTTTTCGTTGGATTTTGCTCAACTTTGGCTGCCATATACACGATCTATTATACGTATTCATACGAATTAAATATTTTTAACTCAGCGAAAAGCTCACCAGGCTGGGAATCGAACCCAGATACTTGGCTTACAAGGCTAATGCTTTACCTGTTAAGCTACCTGGGGGATAGCCAGCTGAGATTTTTCACTGAAATAACCTTATAGGCCATTACATCTGGTCTGTCATTTACACAGCTCAACAGAATAGACCGCAGGTAATGGAACTCCATATGACGATGGATACGTAGATATACTATTGTAAGCCAAGTATCTGGGCTCGATTCCCAGCCTGGTCAATTTTTCGCTCAGTTGGAAATATTTAATTCGTATGATTACTTTACCAATCAGTTAGATTGAGTTGAAAATAATAGTATACTAATATACGTAGTTGTTTTAAGGATTTTTTTAAGGCTTAGCTACACTTAGATTTATGATCTGTTAAAATATTAGAAAAACAGAAGATATGTACCATATTTTTGTTTATTATGCCTACGGCACTGACAGGAAACAGGTTCTTTTTTCGATATCGATATTTCTTTCGCGATTTTTTTTTTTAAGGATGCATAACAATCATATTTCTTATTGTTCAAAATTATTGAGAGTTCAGACAAAAAGGACCGTCTTTTTTAAATATTCGAACAAATCAAAGAAAAAATCTTTTTACGGGCAATTTAATAGCTAAAATAAATATTTTTTCTAGATTGTTTCACATAGTGTACGCATATATTAAGATGTCAAGGAGTCTGCAAAAAAGAAATTATTTTTTAATACATTTAAAATAGTGGACGACTGCCATTCTCTATCATTTGCGAAAGAATATTAGGTAAGTTTACTTTAATAGAGGAGAAACGTTTAATGCCAACTACAATCGCAATATTCTTATATTGTTTATCGTATATATTATTTATATATTGTAAATATTGTTTATAAGACAATAATTGATAGTTTAAGGAGAGGCAACACATTGCATTTGAGAGTTTAAGGTATACTGTCTCCTTATTGATTTACTTTAAACACAATCATCTGTTTTTCTGTTTCTATGCACACTAACCGGCGGTACTGTTTCATAATACTAAAACAATTTTTCTCAAAAAAAAAAAAAAAAAAAAAAAAAAAAAACCCTCTGATTTTATCTTGCATTTACGAGTTGTGATATCTACACTCCATTAAAATATCACCAAGCTAACATAACTTTTAAATTAATTACGCAATTCAATCAAAAAAATGTATATATAAATATTTAATAAAACCGAAACACATGGAAATGTGATAAAATTAAAACTATACTATGTGTAAATTACTTAAAAAAGGTGTTTAAAAGGTTTTTTAAGGGGTGTTAAATAACTTTTAACCCTTAGTTCTTTCAACTGTAAACATAGTCATCGACCGAGAATATAAAATAAAATACAAATACAAATATCAACATTATAATTTTCAAATGTCACGTAATTGGAGTGAAAGTGAAAGTATTTATTCGCTGACATGGAAATATGTACAAAGATTTAAACACAATAGTTTTATTCACTAAAGTCTCAATCCTGTCTTATTCATTTATCCACAGCAGATATACGTTTATAATCAAAACAAAATTATTCTGGCTAACACATAGCTAACGACCCTTCCGTTGTTGTCAAGCAGAAGGACTGACTCTCTTCATCTTTTTTCATTTCATTTACCTTTGCATGATCATAATGCTCTTGTAGAAGTTCTATATACAAAATATTTTATTAAGTTTTATAGGCTTATAAATTTGAAAAACGATGGAAGAATTCAACCAGCCCACTGCATTAATCTGAGACAAGTAGGCGCAATAATCATGCCTATCATTAGCACAGCTGTTGTAATGTTTCTGCATTAAGCATTTTAAATACTTGCTCCAACTTTTTATGCTGAAATTATTGCTAAAAATTTACTGAAGTGCGTTTATACCTGTATGAAAAGTGTGGATGACATATAAGCTTGTAATAAATAAATTTCTTTGTTTAAACAACTGGTTATTTTCTAATTAGCGAAAAAATTCCATATGCTAGTCTTTCGAAATTCATTACAAAATTTAGAAAAACTAGTTGGATGTGCCAATCCCAAAACTCATACGTACATTTTATTATTTCAAAATTTAGTTACACATGTTAATGCGTTAATATTATTAGTTCAATATTATTACTATAAATATTAATATTATTACTATACCAACTATGATTTTCATTTTAAATTTCTGCTTCAATCAATTAATCGGAGTAAAAACAAGTTTCCGTCTATGCACGAACCGATGACCAATAGAACGATAGAAAGGTCTTTTCAAATTCTTGGAGGACTTGCTTGCCATACCCAAAAATAATCATACACAAAAATTTTAGTTCAGTTCTATGCATGACTTCATACACTTTTTGATTGTTAAATAATGAAAATGGCACAGACATAGTGATTATAGCGCACCCTTGCAGCGGATTGTTTTTCAAATTCTGGGCAAATATACTAACCCTTATGAGGAAAAAAAAAAGGAAAAATGAAAAAAATCGTTCAATTCTATGCATAGCTTCATGCACTTTTAGGTAATACTTTATTGAAAATGGCACAGAAATCGCTATTGCAGCACCCCCTTCCGTCGGATTTTTTTTTCAAATTCAGGAAGGATCAACTAGCCATAGCCATACACTTACAGAAAAATTTTGGTTCAATTCAATGCATAACTTCATACACTTTTATTTGGTACAATATTGAAAATGGCACAAAAATCGGTATTGCATCGCCCCTCCCGGCAGAATATTTCAAAAGTGAAGGAGGATCCGCTTGCCACAGCCAAACACATTCACAAAAAATTTGGTTCAATTCTCTGCTTTTTTGATGGTAGAATGGCGACATACGGACAGACACACAGACATACATACACACACATGGACAGACAGACATTGTATAAAAACATTTTTTTGGAATCTCTGACCCCTAAAATATGTAAATCTGTCAAAAACTGAAAATCAAAAAATATTTCGATTACAATACTTTCTTCTACTGAAGATAGAAGCAAGTAATAAATAAGTTTATTGACAAATAAGTGGACATTTCTTAATTACCCGAACGCAACGCTACATTAATAATGCATTTATTCTGGCAATACTCCTGAAAATTAACTAATTGTGAAACAAATGCTTGTTTATCACTTAGCCCAAAGCTAAAAAAGCTCGTTTTAATAAGTCTAAATTTTACTGGTTCAGTTAGAAAAATGTAGACAATTTCTCAATTATCCTGGCTCTTTCGAAATAACATTGACGGAAAATGCATAAAAAGTCTTTATATGAATTTTTAGGAAATTTTAAAATTTGATACTAAACGAATAATTTTGACACTAAATTTTCATTTTTTGGGTAAATTGTATCTCAGGATACTAAGCTGGAAAGCAATGCCAAACAATTTAAGAATTGTTATTAAAGAGGGGACATCTAAACTTGGATTCATCTGTAATCATTTCAAAACTGATTGCAATATGAATAATAACAATATATTTAAGCATAATATACGAAAGAATTACTTGTTTATCCACAAAAATAAAATGGTACACGTTGAAAATAAACAAAATATATAGTGAAATATGTATTTAATGTTCGAAAGTTTTTAAGATTTCTTCCATATAACATTTAATTTTATTAGAATGTGTATTGTTTGAATATTTATAACAATTTATAACATATAAAGGTATTTACAAATTAAAATATTCACAGAATCAATTTTCCAAAAATCTCATTTCTCTTCCATGTATTAATAAGGAAAATAACACATTTAAATAAATACTTTTCTTAAAACAGAACTTTGGTTTGAAATTTATCCTTAAAAAAATAACGAAGAACATCGCTGGAAAAAGTAATTTATAAGTGTTTAATGTTTATTTTGTTTGATCCTTTTTTTACATAAATTTTATGCTTTCGAAATCTATTGAGTTAGAAGAAAGCTTTATTGTGACAGATAAATTGACTTATAAATCTTTTTTAAAAGAAATAACTTATTCAAGACTTATTCTGTTGTTTATTGTAGAAAATTTATTTTAGTCCATTGTACTTCCTATATGTAAATATTTTTTTTCAAAGGTAATTTTAAAATAAATTTCATAGTTTCTATAGTATAAATAATTAATCAATATTTAAAATGTTTTTTAAGTAAATTTGAAACTTGTAATTACATTTGTGTTTTACAGGTAAAATAAATAAATAAATAAATAAATAATTCTACAGTTATAGAAATATATATGCTTATTAAATTTTCATCGGTACACTAAACAAAAAAGATGTAAGTATGCAGAATTTGTTTTTGTAAAGCTACAAAAATCTCTAACTTTGCAAAGGAATATACTAAAATTAACATATTATTATCAAAATGTTATCTGTAACTCAAGTGGCAGTTACATAAGAAGTTCTAGAAATCTTACTTTCCTGAACAATTATTAGTAACCTTACATATTTTTTGAATGGGGTATGAATGGGGAGTATGAATGGGGTATATGTTATGTGAACTGTTGTTACTACGTTTAGATAAAAAAAAATATAGGAATTCTAGTTCCCTAGAAAATATTAGTAACTTTACAGATATTTTTTATTCAGTGTTGAAAAAAGTTTTTGAAATTGTTATACCTCTTTGTTGATATAAAATTCTCATTTACAATATATATGCCAACGAAATGTATATCCGACGTTGTAGCAACCAAATTTTGACCGCGACCCCTAATGTTCACGCCAATATCTTACTTCTTAGAAGAACGCGAAAAAAAAAAAAAGATCAGAAATTGATACCGGACACATTTAAAAGAAAAGTCACTCTAATAAAAAATAATGAAAACCTGGAAGGTTTGGACCCAGTCAAGGCTTTTCTACCCGGTTTTTATTTTCCGGTGATGAACTTAACTACATGTCGCTGATTATTAGTCTCAGTCACAATTTCGAAATAGATACGCCATATCTATAGTCCGTAATCCTAGCCAAGTAATTTAAAATGAAGAATGTAAGTGTACAAAACTTACAGCATTATATCATGTAGACTAAAATAACAAAACTAGGATAATTATTTTTTTAGAATATCTTGTTGAAGACTGTTTTTAAACATGTTAGCATAAATTTTGCGTTTAATTTATACTAAATATAGAAAAATAAGTTCATACCAACATACTTGAAATTTTGGAACACCAAACTATTAGGTACTGGAAAAAAATTGTAAAATAATGTTACGAAAATAAGAAAATAATTAAAGATTTTTATAAGAACTAACACAGTTCATGTAAAAAGCTTAGGTGTAACAAAACAATATAATTTTTTAAGTAACAATACAAAATTTAGTAAAAAGTTATTAATTACAACTGAAATTCTGTAAATGTATACCAATATATTGAATAAAAAAGGATAAATTGGTATATAATCACACATTTAATAAAATATCATAATAATATCTTACAATACAGCGTCATAAATTTTTAGAACAATGGAAACAACCTAGGGATCCCATATTGATGCTTATTAATAATATTTTCATAGTTTGCAATAATTTCAAATAATTTTGTTCCCATGGAATCAGTTAGTTTGAAGTGATTTTCGAAGTGTTATTATGCGTTACGAATTTCAAGAAGAAAACTTTTGATAGTCGAATTTTATAGTACTTTGGATTTCACACATAATAACAGATTCATGGTCGCTAGTCACCTTATGGAGACAAAATTTTTTTTTTTCCTCTGGCCACTAAATTTTAGTGTTCAATTTACCACGTGATTTTTTCGAACTTTTTCTTATAGATAAAACAAATGTTTGAAGCGATTTTCTTTTAATTATACAGTTTAAAATAATTTTCCACATTCAAATTTTTGTTCTAGATAATTTTGCAGACTAAAATCAAAATGAGAAATTATCTCCCAAATATTCTCAGTATCATGCTTATTTATTTTTACATCAATTTTTAAAATGTATCTAGTCGAATTATTTTTTTGACTTACCTTGTTTAAGATTTATATAATACTTAACTCAAGTCACGACAAATATCGCCAAGTTAGCGAGAAACTCGTCGATATTTGGAGATGGAACCGTGTCCCGCCCCCTGCGGAATCTACGCAGATTTTCAGTGGTCCTTTTCAAAATCGTTAGTTATATATATATATATACTAGCTGTTACCCGTGACGTCGTTCACGTAGCATTAAAAAAAAGATAAACGCTTTAATTAAACAAAACGGTTCATTAACAATAATTTAAAATATATATAACATTTATCTTATAGAAGGCTATGCAGTAGTTTTTTTATAGGGGGCTTAAAGAGCTCAGTCAAATAAAAGGAAAATGTGTTAGATAATATGAACAATCGCGAAAATGAAATTGTAACCACTTATACTGTAGAACAACTGTAACGCACCCCAATTGTACAGAAATCATGTTGTAGTGCATTTCAGAATTCCATATCAAAGAAAGAAAAATCATGTGTCAAACCTAGGTAATAAAAAAATATCCAACATTTCCATAATGCATAACTTCACCGGGACATTCTTTTCTGCAGCTATGTATATGATCTATGTGTTTGTAAATATTCTAAATACAATGTTAAAATTTTGCTTAGTGAGAAAAAGTATAACGAATATTAAAATTCACCTTTAGCAATTTCTAATTATAGACAGAAACTTACTGGAATTCTTTTTTACAGTCCTGTATATTACGTGCAAAAATTGTATACGATCGCATATTTAGCTTAAATTATTCAAGCAAAAAACCAGATTCAAATTATTGAATTCATATTTCCGGGAATCGCTATTGCACTGGTGACCAATCCAGTTTATTGTATAGTCCGATACATGATTTATTTAAATTCTACAAACATCTCTTATTATATCAAATGTAGCTGAACTTCAGGATGCATTAGTTTTCCAAATACATACGATAATTGAAAAAGCTCTTCAGCAATCTTTTCTAATAGACCATACTTTGGATACAATATCTGAGATCTGGACACAGGTCCAAAAATCTTTTATGCGTCTCTGTAAATGAACAACAAATGTGATGCAAATGATACTTAACTGCAAGCTTCTTGTAGTAAATTTCAGTATTTATCATTGTATTGATTATCTCAGTATATTAATTTCATCATGTTTGAAATAGCGCAACGCAATTAAAATACGCTGGGAATATTTTTTTCACCGTAGACTATTATATTAGCGAACATTTTTCTGTAATCTTGTAAGTGAATGTTAAATCTTTTCACCCCATTTTCTAAAGAAATCCTATTTTAGTGCACTTCAGAACCTGATGTCAATTTCAATATTATTAAAATAACCTTAATAAAATAACATTATTAAAATACGTTGCAAATGGTTTTTCTTCACAGACCATAATATATTGAAATACTTTTGAGCTCCCTGTACGCACACTATAAGTACTACATTTAACATATTCGATAGTAACCATGTTCTTCTGAACCTTAAAAATGCATGTAAATTTCATTACATTTAAAATTATGTAACATTATCAAAATATACCACAAATGATTTTTTTGCCTTAGACCGTAATGTAAAGTTTCCTTTTGAGTGCTCCTGTGATTCAGCTATAATTGCTACCTGGTCCATTTTCAATGCCGCATATGCTATGGTAAATTTTAATAACGTATGTTATTTTCTTATGAATTCCACTATATTTACCCAAGTTGAAAAACGGACAGACAGACGGCAGACCCCAGGCACTCGGCATCCGGTATACAGACAGGTTGAAGTCGTAAACACTTTTAGACCATGTTAGAAAGTGTCAAAAAGAGGGTAGTTTCCGTAAAACGAAAACAAAAAAAACAGTGTTAGGAAAAGTATACTACAAAACTGTGTTTTAGGTGGCATTTTTGTATAATTTGTACATATATGCTCATATTTGCTAATATGAGCATAATATTAATTGAGCATAATTAATATACTAATTTGTACATATATATATTTGTACATATATGCATATACCATAAACATTTATAGAAATTTATTATAAAAAACATTCTTAAAAGTCACAACATATTTTTACTTTTTAAGAGCTAAAAAAAATGTGCAATTAATATCTATTTACAAACCTGTTTCCAGTACACTTTGAGCACATTATGCCAAATTGAGATATTGACTGAGGGAATGTATTGTGTCACAATTACTTTAAATCTTTAGATTTTAAGCCCAAAAGTGCATTTTTAAAGTGATATTTATTTATATTTTCAGAATTGAACAATTTTCAGAATTGAACAATTTTCAGAATTAACACACAAATTTTTTTTTTTGATTAGTTGAGCTTTTCTTACTTTCTAAAAATGATAAAAAGTTTTTTCATTGATCATTACGTCATTTACGATATGTATAAATTTTTAATATTTTCTAGTCGTTTAATATTTAACCTTTAAAAAAACTTATTTAATTTTAAAATTAAATATTAACCACGCTCAGACGATAAACTTAATTTTCTTTAAATAATAACTTTTGATATCATAATTCAATCTCATTTCATTGCAACATCAGATATATTTATTTTATTTTCAATATGTGACGTCACAGTCGTCTCTTTTTAGCACTTACTCAAAATTACATTGTGTTATTAAAAATGAAAACTTGAAAACTTATACTTTGTTTCATATATGACGTTACATTGATATTTTTAAAATTCTTAATGGAAAGTATTCCTCTGACGTCACAATTGGTAAAAAGTTGAATTTTATAGCCTCGAAGCGAAAAAAAGAAAAAGGTTCATTTTGATTACGGATTAATATCTGGAAAAACTACTAAAATATTTATATTCTTGTAAAGTGTGAAGTTATATTCTTGTAAAGTCTTCTAAGTGTAAAAGAAATTTTATATAATCGTTTGCATGATATAAGAAGAAAAACAGTATTCCTCTGACGTCACAATTGGTGAAATTGCGGTTTTTAATCTCGAACCGAAAAACAGAATAAGGTCCATTTATTTATTTCATTTTATTTTATCACGTGAAAATCTTTCAGATGAAAATTAATTACAGAAGAGAAATAATTATTCCGGTTTTTTTATTTTTTGGCAACGAAAAAAGAAAGATAATTAAATATTATGGAAAAATTTTCAATTTATTCTGTATGAAAAATAGTGAAATATTGAATTATTAAGATATATATTTGAATAAAATAAATAAAAATTAGCCTATGTTCATTTCAGGCCAATAATTTACCCATATATAAAAATTCAAAGACATTAATCCATCAGTTTTGAAGCCAAGTTCATTCCAATTTTCGGACACACTTTCACATTTATAATATATATAAGGATAATTATAGCTTAACATTTTATAATACTTAACTAACATTCAAATTTCAAAAATTTTGATGATTAAATTAAATAGACACATTTGTGTAATTAATCTGTGTTTTACTGTATACAGTCGGCTCTCGTTAATTCGAACTCGTCGGGACCACAAGAAATGTTCGAATTATCCGAAGTTCGAATTACGGAAAGTATGAAATGAGAAAATGTTTAATATGGTACTATTACAAAGGAATTAATGTTATAGTGTTTTTCAAATTTATTATGTCTGTTATCATCATAATATGACTTAAAATTAAATTAGAATGTATAAATGCATAAACTAGTTATAAGATTAGAAACAAGCACAATGGAAGAAAAAACTGAAGCGTCACTGTCGGACAGACGCGGCACTTAGAAAGTGGATATCAAATGCATTGGATTATACGTATACTCGTTCGGAACAATTTTCACAAACATCAAAGAAAGAAAGTTAATTCAAATGATCTGAAATCCGTGAGAAAGAAAGGAAGAATGAAAAATCGAAATTCTCGTTAGTTCGAATTAAACGATGTCAAGAGAAAATGAGTTCGAATTAATGAAAAAGTTTAACGTTACTCTGCCATTGAAAAGTTCGGGACTTCAAGTTTGGTTCGAATTAAGCGAAGATTCGAATTATCCGATTTCGAATTAACGAGAGTCGACTGTATATGTATTTTAAATAAGTTATTTATCACTTTGAATTCCTGAGTTATTAAGTTAAGTGTTTCTCTTAAACTACAGACGATTGTTTTTATGCATTTGTTTCAGAATGTGATCACTGGACTTTTTAGTTTTAGGAGCCTGTGACTTCGTCCAGATTTTTCTATCTGCAACTACAGTATTATGCAATATTTAAAGATGGTTTATGATAATACGAGTAATGAATAAGGGTGCAATGAATAAATAAAATAAGAGGGTATGTAGTTTAACTCACTTTTTAAATAAAAAAATTTAGGTCTTTTTAGAGAGCAAAAAACTATTTCTACGTTTATAATTAAATGAGAATAATATTAATTCTGCGATTCAAAAATTAAATTGAATATTTTAGTATGAAAAAACTGATCCCCGGTAATTTTTATATATAAAGTCTATATTCCATTCCAAAATATACTGATAGTTAGAAAATAACATCATTGTATTTGTTGTAAAATATGTTAATATTAAACGCATATAGCACTTACTTTTACCTGAAGTATTTAAATTAAATAGGGAAAGTAGATTTTTTTTTTTTTTTATGTTAGACTAACGTACATTTTTCGCAACAGTTATTTAATGGGAAGAAATACCTGTTTGAAAAACAATTGAATTCTAATTCTAAATAATACTTTGAATATATAAGTACTCTTTAATAAATCTTCTTATTCGCTTATTAGCTGAAGAGTCTCAGATGACTTTAATATGTGTCAAGGCTTTAAGTTTGTGTTTTTAATTATATTCTAAATATCACTTTTTTACTATGGCTTTGTCAATACTCAAATTTCAAATTATTTTCCCTCCATAGTAGTACGGATTTCTAGACTAGAGAAAAGGTTTTAAATAGTTTAATTCCATTAAATATGTCACACTAAATTTAACAAAATATATTTGATGCACATAAAACTTCGCTATAAATTGATAATCTTCTATTATGGTAATATAGATGAAAGGTAATAGAGGAAAATTATTGCATACTTAAAATTTTTATAAACTTGCTAATTGGCACACTTCACCAATTACGAAGAAAAGACTCCTTTTTGAGACGTAAGCACCCCAACTTAAAACAGTTAAATACATATAACTAAATAAATAAACAACGTTAAAGAGCACAAATATTATAAAATAAAAGATGTTAAAAGCATATGGTCGTTTCTGGACTCCTAAAGTCCCATCATCAGTGCTAAAAAGTGCAAAACGTAAAAGAAAGTCACATCGTACTGGAGTCCAGTACTCCAAGATTTTCTGATGTCTGGTTTTCATTCCTGTAATATCACTCCCCCTCCCCCTCCTTTTCTCCTTGATTTGGACTCGTCTTGTGGGAAGAGACATATGATTGGTCTTCTTACGAGTGCGCTTGCCAGTTTACTTTTACTATTGCTTTCTGACGTTTCATGGTCAGTTCGCCTTAGCGGCGAGCTCAGATGCACGGTTTATTTTATTTCATTTAACGATATGACTTTCTTTTACGTTTTACACTTTTTAGCACTGATGATGGGACTTTAGAAGTCCCGAAACGACTATATGCTTTTAACATATTTTATTTTATAATATTTGTGCTCTTTAGCGTTGTTTATTTATTTAGTTATATATAAGCACAAATTACAATCCTCCCCCTTCTTAGTTAAATATATAACTGAGCACATTATTTATAAATACACAATAGATATTTGCACTATAAATCAAAAGAGTATTAGTTATATTTATCAGTTTAAAAGTTCTTTTTTGGTTGAATTATAAAATATTTAAGATCAGATAAGTCTTGTTTTAAAACAAGCCTCACAATAAAACACGTACTTTATAGTATTTGCTTATTTATAAGCCATCATAAACCTGGACAATATTTAATTATGCTTGTGAACATATTAACAGATTTCAGAGCTACATCATTTTCGTTTCTTCAACAGTTTAAACTAACTTACATAGCTTAAACTGTACCACACAATATAAAAACTTCTGAAGATTTAAGTCTTTATGCCATAAAAATATTTTTATTTTCCAATACAAAAAGTAATCAAAGTACAAATTATAATAAATTGAGAATAGTTTTCCCAAAATTCTATTTCTATTCCATGTATTTTTAGGGAAAACAACAAATGCAAATGTCGTGTAGTAATATATATATATAAATATATATATATATATATATATATACCCTATTTTTATATAAGAACTTCGGTTTTACATTTACTTAAAAAAGAAAAAAAAACGAAGGAAATTCTTTGATCCTTTTTTCTACATAATTTATGTTTTTCGAAATCTATTGAATTAGAAGAAAGCTTTATTGTGACAGATAAATTGAATTATAAAGTTACAATCTCTTTCAAAGTAAGAAATAATTTATTCAAGATTTATTCTGTGGTTTATACTAGAGGATTTATTTTGGGACATTCTTCCTGGAAATATTTTTTACAAAGATAATTTTAAATAATTTTTGTATTTTCTATAGAGTAAAACTAAATCAACACTTGAAGAAATGATTTTTTGAAACATTCTTTTCTCTCTATAGATATAAAATATTGTCCACTAGAATAAATTTTGTATGAAATCCTAAAGCCCAAACAATTTCTTAATTGAAACGGATAAAACTTGTTAAAAAAAATAAAGTTTAATAAAACATGAAAAATATTTAAAGATTATGCTATTAAATAACATAGACTGCCTCAGAAGCTTAGATACTAAAAGGAAATATATTTTATTAGGCAACAATAGATAATTTTTCAAAGATATATCAATCAATTATGGATGTATGTAAAAGTATATTAATAAATCGTATAAAAACGAATAAACTGGTACATTGTCATAATTTTAATAAAATATGGTAACAGTCTGTAACTATAAAGCGTCTCAAATGTTTATAGCAAATGAAGCAAAATGTCATTAAACATGATGTTCAAGATCGCCTAATAGCACTTTTTAGTATTATACCCGAGGTTTGAAATAATTTTAAATAATGAATGTTCCATTGAATGAATATTTGTTTTAATTATTTATGCAATCAGAGAATGCTACGATTTTTCAATGTTCAGTTTTATTTGTTAAGTAGCGTGATATTTTTATTTAATCTCGTATGCTTCATGGCAGCGGCGTGCAAAGAGAAAATTGCGCCAGGGCTGATGTTTCAATTTTGCGCCCCTCCCACTATTTATATTTTTGACAGTGTCACTATGTTCTAAAATGTAAAAAATACAAATGAATTCCATTGAATACATCTTTAGTGTTTATTATGGAACTTAATTTTAATTAATTGGTCGGTTTAATTTTAACAACGAAATAGTATAAAAGAACATTGCACTTATATTTTGGCAAATGCGATCTGGAAAACACATGTGGAAAAAAATACGTCTGACAGTACAGTATAAGAGTTTCCAACCAGTTTGCAACTTCTTTTCGTTACCAAGAGAGAAGAAACATGCTATTTAGAGAATACATAATATTGTTCACGAAAAATTCCAATATATATATATATATGTGTGTGTGTGCGTGCGTTTGTGTGTGTGTGTGTATGTGTGTATGTACATATATATATATATAATGAAGAAATAAATGAGGATGGTAGTATAAATTTGGCGCCTCACAATTTCAGTGCCCGGTGTGACCTTCCGCTTTGCACGGCCATGCTTCATGGGTTAAGATACACAAACTGTTTTCAATAGTCCGTACTTAAAAGCTATCAATGTAAATAGCTACCATTTCGTGTGGAAAGCAATATATTTTGTACGATGAGAGCTGTTTATTGAAACATTGTCAATTTGAATTTTCCATTGAAAGGACACCCGAATTAGTCATTAAATAGAAGAAGAAATTTCTGGTATCTCTTGATAGTCTGTTATGGTATTTTGAATGTTAAGTACAGGCGCAAATCCATGGCCGTGAGTCATTGTATTGCGATTGAATTGTTTGCTGTGGCCACTAACATTTGGGTGTCTAAGTCGACATGTGATTTGACCATAAAACCTCATCCATAAAAACTTAAAAAAACTAACCATATATTTATTTGTATTTAGCAATCCATTTTTTTAAGTAAGGTCACAAGGGGTTAATAATGACCATTTTGTGCATTTTAAAAATAGCTATTTTTTTTCTAGCTCTTTCTATTTGGAAAAGTGATATTTTTACTAGATAGGGAATAGCTTTAACTCTTTAAGAAAACCTCTTTAACGTTGAAATTCTCATAGCTGTTTTTTATACGTTAAAAAAGATTGCTACCATTTACAATCTAAATCTCCCTATCATGAAAATTTTGGGTAATTTAAACCACTAGTGCGGAAATTACGACCACTGAATTTTCTCTTTATAGTTCTGTATACATATTTCTTTGGAGGTATTTGTGGCAATTCGAACTTCAAACTGAAAAATCTATTTATGAAAAATTTTGGTAGACATTAATTTAGATTGCTATTCGGACATCAAAAAATGCTTCAGATTACTGATAAAGACAATCTAAAATGAAAAATATATTATGAGGTCAATATCCAAGCATGAAAATATTTTTTTTATCGTACATAGTTTTCTGACCTACCTGACCATACTGTCAACCGAGGCTACATTGGGCCGCTTTTTCCTGGTGCCACTCAGATCTACATTTGTTAAAAAATATTATATATGACTTTTTAACGTCAAATCGAGATAAAAGAATAATATATATATATTTTATATATTTTGTAACTATTTTTAAAGTTCTGAAATAAAATAGCCCCTTCTGGGGGTTTCTTTAGTCCATTCACTATCTTTCGTTTAAAATGAATACATTTCATATATATACATTTTTATTGAAACCCTCTTGCTATAACACCTGCTAATGAATCAAGATTGCAAACTAGTTAAACAATTGTACATATATATACACATACATATTTAACATTTAAACGCTATAAACCAATTGTTAATATTAACGAAAAAAGGAATAGTTTTCATTATGTTTTTCTAAGCAAGTGCAACAAAAACGATTAATGTGACATTTTGCTGCAGTAATATTTCATCAAAATGTTACTGAAAACATTCTTGATGAGATTAGGTTTTATGAAACGCATTTCTATATAATTTCGGGTTATTTTCGAATCACGAAATTCTTGGTGCATAGTAACCAGTAAATACAAGTTTTCATGTTAGCTTTAAGAAAACGTAAACATTTTCGATCAAAATAAAATGTCAAAAAAATTATGATTACACATGGATTACTGGTTACTAGAAGTATTATTTAGACAGTTATCTTCTTTGTAGCTCTTATACGGATCGTTACACTACAGAAAGTTTGTAGTGTAAAAATTTAATCACGAAAGCAGTTGTACATAAATATGTCTGGTGTTGCTACTAAAAAAAATATTACAAACTATCAAATACCTTATAGTAGGGTATAAAAGGTTTTTCAAGGGCAAAAACTCCAAATTATCTTGTATGATTTGTTCAATGCAAAGAATGAAATTTTTTTTATGAGATGGATAAAAGTAACTTCGTAAAGACAAGAGTAGTCACAAGGGGCGGCAAACTCTAAAAAATTACATAATGATAAAAAAGATAAAAAGATAAAAATAAATAAATATTTAAATAAGTGTAATTTTTAAGATGTAAAGTAAAAAAAATTGGTTGCCTGTAAAGTCGGTATACGGGCGAAAGTTTTACGTGACAACGACTTTGAGTTGTAAAATAATTTTAATGTGAATATTCATTCGTATAGTAGGAAGAAGGATGAAATAATAGTAACAATTTAAAACATTTATTTATACAAAGAATTATATTTAAAACATTAATTTATACAAAGAATCTCGCACTGAATTTCATATTAACAAAATTTTATTTTTACCTTTACACATACATACGTATTTATATACAAATATACATACAATAACTTGCAATACACTGTGTTTGTTAAACACATTTTACTTCATGTTTATTGATGTCAAATGTTGAATTTTGTAAACAGCATATTAAAGAATTTTTCAATGAGCAGAATATAACTAAAGTAAAATGGCTTTCACTAATGACATATCATTAGTTTTCCATAATATACCACCGAATTACGAAATAAACTACACTTATTTTCTTTGTACTTTATACTAATAACTAATACATAACGTATTTCGTCTTAGTTTGATACTATCTAAAATTCCTATTAAGCACCGCCCCTTCCTTGCAGCGAATTCACATTCACGTTCAGAAAATGGTCCCACAAGTGACCGGAAAAAGTTAAGAGAAAAGTGAGCGCGTATCGTGAGCGGAGCGTAACGTAACGTAACGCAGTTTCTTGAAGTGTCTCCCGGCAAACCAATTTACAAGACGTTGTCACGTCAAAAAATCTGTATGCTTAGTAAAATTTTATCTTTACACTGCGCCAAAAAAGATGTAAATCTACAAAATACTACTAGTTTTGCAAAGCTACAGTAGGGCGCTTCATTTTTCCAATGGTGTGATTTTCATATGACTTTGATTATGCCACAAGTCTGAGTGCTGTAAAAAATATGTATGTCAAATTTTAAGAAGATTGGGTGATATTTAGGGGTTACACATTTTCATTACTTTTATCTCAAACTAATTTTTTCTAATATTGGAGTGTTTAGTACAAATACAATTCTCATGTATTTCTTTCATATTTCGAGATAAAAGGACTTTAAAATGAAACCGCAAGAGAAATGCTATTGTCAGAAAAAATGCTAGTAGAGATTATTATTTATTTATTTATTTATTTATTGGCGGGGGGGGGGGTGAACTTGGCTCCCTTCAAAGGAATGAATACTTTTAGTTTTTACTTACTATTACAAGGAAATGAAATAAACTAATTTTGATGCTGCTAAATCTACCAGTACTAAAATATAGGAAGTGTAAATGAAATTAGTGTTTAATTCAGAGGGGTGTTGGAGACCTATATCTCCCTTCTCCACCTGAGAAATGATATGTACTTTCCGGATGGTTTAAGATTTTGTGTTTTCAATGGCCAAAAGAAGCAATTACCAGCATCGCCGAATTCTATAATGTCTGTGCGGTTCACTTTATAAGAGGTTATATACGACAATGTTAGATGAAAAAATGTATCGTGTAAGGCTTTGTAGAAGAACATTTCATGAAAATAGTTGAATACCTTCAAAATGTCCTAAAATGTGGAAATTATCCAAGAGAATTCACCAAAGAGATAATGCAATTCCCATTCCTTTACCTGGTCTGAAAACGGTAAATTTCAGGATTAAAGGGGCTGACATCAAGCAAGGTGTATAGTGAAGACAATGTATTTACTTACAAGTTGTGTTCTTCACCAAAAATGTTGAACATTCTTTAGTTAGAATTGAAAGGAATAAAATGGGTTGTACATTTTGTCAGTCTCATAAATGTTCACTTTTGGCAAGCGTCAAAGGCTCCAAAAAAATGATTTGGATATGCTAGAGCTTCCACGAACTTCTAGACGCAAAAACAGTGCTCTCATAGTGCTCTCTCTCAGCTTTGTTTTCCGTCTAAATAAAACGTAGAATTGTCTTTTTTGGACGAATGCATTATGTATGAATGTATTGTCGTTCATATCGATTAAAAAATATTTCTAAAAAAGTAGAAACCAAACGTGCAAGGAAAATCAAATTGAAACGATTAGATGGTAAAAACCTAATGACTTATAATTAACGAAATGACCTGAGCCATTTCGTTACTAATAAAACAAAGATGTTCTTTAAATTGTTTGGAATCGACGACGGGACAAAATACATCAGTGAAAAAAATCCACGTGAACGCTTCTAAAGTGGTCATTGATAATGTAGAAAGAGGAATTGCTCAGATAAAAAATAACTAATTGGTCAAGAAATATGGAAAAAAATAATTCTTGTAGAGGGTAAACAATCATCACATAAAAGTTGTCTATAAATGAACAAAGGAAGGGATTGCATCATTCAACGTTTATTAATGCCACTCATTTTTTTTTCCTTTCGTGATCCTATTAATCTTAGTGTCGAGTTTTAGTATTTAAATTTAAGTTTTCGAGTTTTCCCAATAAAAGTAATTAATGTTGAAAAATCGTATTTTTTTGCTTACTTTTAGAAAAGTGAGCAAAGTATGCAACCTCTAAATATTATCCAATCTTCCTAAAATTTGGCATGTATATATTTTGTGCCACCGACACTCTGGGCGTAAGCAAAGTCTGCTCAAATTTTACATCTTATTTTTTGCCTTGAAAAATGAAACAACCTTAGCTACAGACATCTGCAATTTTACGAAAAAATCTATTAAAATTACAGCAATCTTACTAAAATTTCATCTGTAACCGGGATTGCAGTTACATAATATGTTCTAGACATCCCAGTTTTCTAAGAAATTCTTAGTAACCTTAAGGTTTTTTGATTTACAATGCAAACTTGTATCCGTCGCATGATTTTTTTGATCGTTGGCATTCATATAATGTACTATGAATCCTAGTTTCCTGTAATAACCTTAGTAATTTTGCAGATTTATTTTGAAGTGTAATTATTGTAAAACATATTAGTAGTAGTTATTGTAAAATCATATTAGCAGATTTCATTGAAGTACGCAATTATGAGCAGATTTTATTGAGTATTTTTCTTATGAATTCTTTATTAATTATTTTTTTAATCCCCTTTTCAATACAATGCAAAAAAAGTGAAAAAAAATGTAACTCTAGTAATCTAATTATACAAAATCTGGCATGCTTACTAAAATTTATTTGTGAACTGTATTAAAAAAAATGTGAATCTACAAAACTTGTAAGCAAAGTAGCAGAAATCTATAACTTTACAAATAAATCTATTAAATTATTCAATTATTCAATTATTAAATTATTAAATCTATTATAGTGATTTTACAAAGATTTTGTCTGTAACCCTAGTTGCACTTTTACTTAAAAATTTCAGGAGTTTCAATTTTCCTAAAAAAAATCATAGTAACCTTATAATTGTTTGGATTCATAATGCAAATCTCTGTCTGTTACATTAATTTTTGCTATTGCCATTATATAACAAGTTCTTAAAATACAATTTTCCTTGGAAAATTTTCTTAATTTTAAATATCTTTAGAGGCTTGGTAATGCATGCAAACATTAAAAATCAAACCCATCTGCATATTTTATTGGTATTTTATATTATTTTACTTTTTTCTTTTTTATAATTATGATATTCAGCATAACACCTTTTCGTCATTTTGCTTGGAATCTGTTTAAAATCTGCTTCACGTTTATCTTCTTTAATTCAGAAAAATTTATACTTATTTTCACTCATTAACCCCTTTTCTGTATGTAATAGTAAATCCTATATATTTCTACTTAAATTTACTTTTTTTTCTTTATTTTACTTTACTTTTCTTTCGTTCTTTTTTTCTTTAACTATATTCAGAGTGTCGACTTTCCTGTGTTTTTCTTGCAAATATTAAAAATTTGCCTCATCTATATGTTTTTTATTTTAGATAACACTGATAAACAAGGTTTCTGTTTCTAACTAAGTATGTGGTGACTTTTATATATCAGGTGGTGCTGTGAAAGAATATGCCATTAAAAAGTTTCCATCGCCCACAGATTTTTAAAAAATTCAAAATCCTGAAAATCTCAATTTTGTAGTATTTATTGAACACATACACCTTATGAAATTTATCATTTGGTATTTTAGTAATGACAAAATTTTAAATAAACATTTATAAAGCTTAAAATTAATATTTAAAACACTGAAAGTATGCATTGTTTATAAAGTTTCAGAAAAATATAGATTTTTTTGTAAAAAGAAATGATATTAATAAGAAATTTCATACTTAATGTAGCTGTAAATGTCTTAGCTGTGGGTGCTCTCTTATAGGTCATTGTTCCGAGTTATATTAACAATTTAAAGCAGACATTAAGCCACTTATATCATTACAGTAGCGTAAATCATCTTTTCTTTTAAAAAAATGTTGAATATTTCTTATATCAATCTAGATAAATCGATATCTTTGTATTGTTTTTCAGGAGATTCCAACCTTGCAATCTTGATCAAGCAATCTTGATCACCGGTGAACAATCGGCGTTGTTCCGAGTTATATTAACAGTTTAAAGCACACATTAAACCAGTTATATCATTACAATAGCATAAATCACCTTTTCTTGAAAAAATGTCGAATATCACTTCTACCGATCTCTATTAATATATATCATTGTATGGTTTTTCAGGAGATTCCAACCTTGGAATCTTGATTCAAGTAATTCCGAGTTTTTCTTTGATAAATTTAAGTCTCTCACAAAATCATTTAATTCTTTTTGAGTTATTAGGTGTGGTTTTTCATTTATGCCAGGAGAATAGTTCATATCAGATGTAGAGGAAGTTTCAGTTTCATCGATTTCCATTTCTACTGCTGCATCATCATATGTAAAATTCTCTGGAGGTTTCGGTATTTTTAAATCATCATTATGTAATGCTGGTTACATTGCTGAATGTAAGTTCGTGTACTTAATTTTATGTTTACTTCTTGCAAAAAATCCTTTAATTTTTGTAATACATTAGTAGCAGTCAGTTATTTGATCCTTCGGCATGTGTCATATCATGGGTATAGCAAAGGACATACACTTTTTTGTACCTTTCATCCACGCCCGGAAGTTTGTAGCACGTTGTGTATAACAAGAACGAGGTGCTTATTTCTTATCTCGTTCATTTACTTTATATCCAAAGTACATATGATAGGCGCATCGATGCTTTTTCAAAGTTAGCTCCCCGCACACACAGCAAAAAGAATCGGGTTCATTAACGCATCCTCTAGACATGTTTTACATATTGTAGAGGAAGATATGATAATTATAATAAAAATTTAATTAAAAAGTCTTACAGAACAAAGAAACAGTAGTATATTTTCCCCTAAAGATAAGTTTCTACTGTCAGGGATTTGCGTTAAAGTCAAATATTGTGGGGGTGGCTAGAGCTGTCTGTTCAAGGTTGCTAACATAAAATTTATTAGGGGGACATCTGTTTCTACTCTCTTGCTGTATCTTCTATCGTTGTAATAAGAAAAAGGAATGTTTGTGTTAATCAAATACATGAAAGAGAATAATATAATATAATTATAATGCCTATATGATGCCTACATACTCCAAAACGTATTAATGAAATTTCTCAAAATTGGAGGGTGATAGAAAAATTTTACAAACATATTCTTTTTCAGCAACTTGAAATCTATAAGAAAAACCCAACGTATATAGAGAAATCGAAAATTCGTTAAAATTTGTTTATCAGTGTAATTTGTTTGGAAGTGTTTGAATAAAATTATCCTTAAAATAAATTTATAGATTCATTAATCTGAGATGTTTAAACACGTTAATGAGACATTTTTAATTAAGACAGGTGTTACCAATTTTTTACGGCACTTTAAGTATTTGCTCCGAGTTTTTATACTGAAATTATTTTTTAAAATTTACTGACATAGATTTATGCTTGATAAATCTGAGTGAAATATAATTTAATAAGAGACTGACTTGTTTGGATAAATTAATGGTCATTTTCTAATTAGTCTAAAACTTCACATACTCATTCTAAAGAGTCTTGAACAACAAAAAATAATGCTGTTTGACATATAAGTTCTCATTTCACAATTATCACAACGCTACATAATAATTAAACAACAATCTTGAAAATTACCTAGTTGTGAAACAACAGATATATTAACACTTAATCCGATGCCCCATATATGATCGTTTCAATAAATATAAAATATAATTAGAAAAATGTGAGCAGTTTCCCAATTATTCTGTTTCTTTCAAAATATCAACGAAAAATGCTTATAAGGTATTTATATGAATGTATACGAAGTTCTAAAATTTCATAACAAACGTCTAATTTTGACGCCATATTTAATAACTGGTAATATGTATCTTAAGATAAATAAACTAGAAAGCATTCGGTGAAAAAGATTTAGAATTATTTTTTTTAAGATTGAAACTTTTAAGATTAAATCCATTCGCAATCGGTTTAAAACTAATCGCAATATCGTTACTGATATATTTAAGCATAACTCACATATTATTAATTATTTATCCGCAAAAATTAAATGTGAGACAGGAAAATCCCTCAAAATACTTAGTGACATATTTAGTTCATGAATAAAAAAGTATTAACATTTATTTTATATAACATGTATTTTCATTTTATTTTGTATTTTGGTTTAATATTTTCAAGTTTTTCTTCTTACTGCATAAGATGTAAAAATACAAATTAATGTATGTTCAGAATAAATCTTCTAAAATCCTATTTCTCCTCCATGTATTTTTTAAACACCACGTTTAAATAAATGCAGTCTATTTTTAGAAAACAAAAAGTTCGGTTTGAAATTTATATTTTAAAAAATAACAAAGAACAGCACGGAAAACTGAATTTACAAACTTTTAAAGTTCATTCTTTTGTTCTATTTTGATCCCTTTTTTTACATCATTTATATCTTTTCGATATCTATTGAGTTAGAAGAAAGATTTATTGTGACAAGTAATTTGAATTACATATTTACACTCTCTTTCAAACGAAGAAATAACAACAATTATTCTTAGGTTTATTCTAGAAGATGTCTTTTGGGATATTTAACCAGCTTCATGAAAATATTTTTATTTTCTAAGAGAATTTAAAAATATATTTTATTTTTTCTACAGTTAAAAGCTACAGATATCTGTAGCTTTACAAAATAATCTAGAAAAGTTTCATTAAACATAGTGAATCTTATCTGTAACCCGAGTTTCAGACTCTTAAACGTGGTAATTAGACATTTGAGTAAGACAAATTTTATCAAATTTTTAAGGCAAAGTACTAGATACTACTTTCGATACTGAAATTATTTATAAAAAATTAATCATATAGATTTATTATTGATAAATCTGGATGAAATATGACTTTAGAATAACCTAATTTGTTCGGATAAACAAATATCTATTTTGTAATTAGTTTAAAACTCAATATACTCATTATAATGAGCCTATAAAAAACAAATACGCTGATTGCCAAATAAATGGTAATTTGGCAATTCACCCCAACACTGCATAGTCACTTAGCAAAGATGCTGAAAATTACCTGTGAATCAAAAGCTCATTTGTCATTCAGCCCAAAGATAAACATACTCGTCTAAATTTTACTGGTGTGGATAGAAAAATCTAGATTTCCCAAATGTCGTAGCTCTTTCGAAATAACACGACGCTTATAAGATAATGCTTATAAGCTTTTTAACGAAATTTATGAAAAAATGAATTTTAACGAAACTCTATAATTTAATAACAAACGTCTAATTTTAACACCATATTACGATTTTTGTTTGAGTTATAACTCGGGGTACTAAGCGGATAAGAATTCAGTCAAACAATTTTTTTTGAAGATGGGAACGTCTAAATATGAATTAATTCGTAATCATTTTAAAACATATTGAAGTGTGGGTAGTAATTTGTTTAAACGTAAATCCCAAACTATTAATTATTTATCAGCAAACAATATATGCGAGACAGGAAAATTCCACAAAATATTTAGTGAAACATTTATTTCATGTTCTAAAAACTTTAAAATTTAGTCTATGTAACATTTATTTTCATAACAATTTTGCGTTTTGGTTTAATATATTTGAGTTTTTCAGCTAATTGCACAAGTTGTAAAAAAAAAAAAATAAATTCAACTATGCCGATAATAGATTTTTGAAAATCCTATTTATCCTACGTGTATTTTTAAGAAAAACACCACATTTAAATAAAAATAGTCTATTTTTAAAACAGAATTTAGGTTTCAGATTTATGTTTTAAAAAATAACAAAGAACACAGCGGAAAAAGGAATTTACAAACGTTTAAAGTTTATTCTTTAATTCCGTTTTCGTCTTTTTTTTAAATAATTTATGTGCTTTGGAAAACTATAGGGTTAGAATAAAGCTTTTTTGTGACAGAGAAATTGAATTATAAAGTAACAATCTGTTTTAAACGAAGAAATAACTTATTCCAGATTTATTCTGAAGTTTATTCTAGAAGATGTATTTTGGTATATTGTACCTGCTTAATGGAAATAATTTTATTTTAAAGGTAATTTAAAAATAAATTTTGTTTTTGGTACCTGCTTAATGGAAATAATTTTATTTTAAAAGTAATTTAAAAATATTTTTTTTTTTTTTTTTTTTTTTATAAATGTATTAATTAATTGAAAATATATTTACAGAAAATTTCTCTTACATTTGTTTTTAAGCTGCAGAAGTCTATAGCTTTAAAAAAGAACCTTCTAAAATTCCAACAATCTTAATAAATTTTACCTCTAAACCAAGTTGCAATTACTTAAAATACTCTAGGAATCAGACATACTTAAAAAAAACTAACCACTTATTTTTTTTAGAGTTCAAATCTGTATGTGTTAAATGAATTTTTCTGATTACTGTTATATAAATTTTTTTGCAATAAAGTTATCCTAGAAAAACAAAAACTTTTCAATGTTTTAGAGAATAGATGATTTATTTTGGTAAATTGCACCTGTTTCAAGTAAAAAAAAATTTTTTTTCAAAAGTAATTTTAAAATAAATTTCAAATTGGTATAAAATATTTATCAAAACTTGAAAATATATTTTAAGTAATTTCGCAACTTGTTGTTAGATTTATCTTTCAAAAAATTTAAAACAGTTTTACTTCTGTATTAGTACAAAATCCCGCTCTAAAATAAAGTTTGTATGAAATCTTAGAGCACCAAAAAATCAATCACTGGAAAGGGATAGAATTTGGTAAAATAAAGTTTAATAAATTAAGCCAAATAATTCAAGATTTTCCTTTCAGCTAATATAGTTTGTCTCAAAAGCTAATGAACTTTAAGCAAGTATGTTTTAATAATTATTATGTAATTATAAGGTAATTATTTTGTAGTAATTATTATGTTTTTGCAAAATTTTGTATACAAAATTTGGGAAAAACATAATAATTACTAACGAAAATCTGTAAAAGTATTCCAATAAATCGTATAAAAACGAACAAATTGGTACATTATCTTACCTTTAATAAAACATCAAAACAGTATCTAACTATGCACCGCCTCTAATTATAGAACAAAAGAAGCAAAATATCATTAAACTAGATGAAACGGACCGTATAAAGATTCTTATTAATGATATTATTATTTATGATAGATCAATTTAAAGGGGGGTAATAAACGGATTAATATTAAATATTTTTTCTCCATTGAATCAGTTAGTTCGAACTTTTTCTAGAGGAAGAGAATGCCATGCCTTTTCAATGTCCAATTTTAGCAATCATAATTTATATCTAATCTCATACACTATTTAAAAAAAAAACTAAAGTTCCGCAGATGTAAATGTGCGGAAATCTGCATATTTTCTAAACTTTTATCGGTAAGCTGTACTAAAAGATGTAAATCTATAAAAACAGTTTTTGTAAAGCTACAGAACTCCGCAGCATACCAATGCATGTACTAAAATATTATTAATCTTATTAAAACTTTGTCTGTAACACGGACTTTAGTAATAAAAAGGGTTATAAGCACAGCAGTTTTCGAAAAAAAAAAAGAAATAAAAAGAAAATTAGTATCCTTACAGATTTTTGATTTGAAACACAAAAAGGTCTTCTGTTACATGAATTTTTGTTAGTGCCGAACATAAAAATCTATAAATCCCAGTTACCTAGAAACGCTTTACACTGTAAAACATTTGTGTAACGTTACTCCATAAAACTGGTGGCAGCCTTGCTGCCTCCAATTTGGTGGAGTATTTTAACCGATCTAATCGGTGTAACATTGCAATGTTACACCAATAATGCATGTTTTTACTACACCATTATATAAGTGAAAAATTACCCAATGAAGTGTAAATCGTAGCTGCCACCAATTTTATGGAGTAACGTTGCCACAAATGTTTTACAGTGTAGTAACTTTGCAGATTTTTGTCTATAGATATACTTTATGGTTAAAAATACATTAAACAATCCCAATCGAACGGTGCATCTGTCAGACTAAAATGTTAATGTTTCCTGTGGAAAGCCATTTTTCTTTGTATGTTAATTATGTACTGCAGAACTGTGGTCACCAAATTTCCAGTGTCCAACCCAAATTTCATAATAAATGGAAGTAAAAATTTTTAGTGCCTCTCCATAGTCATTTGGCGAATTTCGAGTGACATGCAAAGACGCATAATGGTGCAAAAGTTAATTTATATGACTAATGTAAATTTTGCTCACTTTGAGAAAATAAAAATGGCACTCGAATGAAAAGTTAAAAATAAATAAACAAATAAATATTTAGTCTTAATACTCTGTAAACAGTCGTAAAAATTGGAGGAGTACCTTGCAGCAGACAAAGTAAGTTGGAACACAAATGTAATAAATCAAAATATGTAGTAGTATCAAAAATTGAGATTAATCGTAGAGTATCATGCAACATTCTGTACATTAAAAATAAAAAATTCTAGACAAAAGTTTTTGCGACATTAATTGTGAAGAAACAGATCATATGTGCAAAACCTATACACATAGTTCTGATAAAACGAAGTCCATATTTTGCTCAGAAGCGTTCATAGTCAAACCGTATATTTTATTCTACTTCATGTAACAGATTAAACAACCATATCTAAATTCACCATATCTGATTCACTTCAAAGTAAGAAGGATCTACTTTGTTCTAGTCTTCGGCCTATACAGATATATTTATGTCAAAACTAACAGCAGCATACAATGTCGTAAATATTGGTCCTATTACAGGCAAAAAATGAATTGCGCTTGGATAGACTTTCAAAAATTGACTATAGACTTTGGGCAGTCGATAAATTTCCCACGGTGCGCTGCACACTCTTAAAACTATAGGTGGCACATTGCACCTTTTAGGGGTGAGACGCTTGTCTCACTGATGACACCCCTAAAGGAGCTAGAATGGCACCTTTAACTAGGGTGAAAAGATGACACCCCCTCATCCAGAGTGCCCAATAATGAAAATAAATTAAAAACTGACTTTTGTCCCGGGAAGGATTTGAACCCACAACGTCTGATTGCAAGCCTAACGCGCTAACCATTAGGCCATCAAGCTCGCCTTCAAGGCTTCCTGAAATGTTCAAATGTCCTGAAATTCAAAGGTTGCTTCATATAAAAAGTTCGCCAAACGTTTTCCATCCGAAGTTCTAAACGTAAGTGGGGTAGAGAATGGGCGGTGATAGTTTTCGTAGGGAGAAATTGCTGTTATGATTTACCAGCGACGGCGAATTGAAGGGGAAGGACAGACATCACAGAGCATGCGCATATGACTAGGGGTGAAAATCTTCCAAAGTTATGCATTGCGCGGCACCCTATTTAGCATGAAACACCCAGTGATGGATAAAATGACAACCCAAACACATTTTCAAGCCCGTGGGTGTCAAATGGTAACACCTTTTCACCATTGGGTGCCAAATGCAACTGGTTTGACACTTTTATTTTTAACAATGTAGGCCGAGCCGGAAGAGATCTATTTTTATCTCGAGTTTTTTTCAATTGTCGTTTTTTATACCTCCTCTAACGCAGAAAAAAAATCAGTTATTCACCTTTCAGCAGAAAAATCATCGTTGTAATACTGCTTGGAAAATTTCCGTTAATTCAAGATCATATTTTTGAGAATTTAGTAATTTACTCTATTTACTCCTAATCTCTATTAACCCGTACACATAAATCATGACTGTAATATATTCTTTACAGCAGCTTTACAGTTTGGAGAGTAATTAAAATAATTAATATTTATCATTTACATTAACCTGTTATTTACATTTACATTTATTTAAAAAGAAACAGACATTCATCATTCGCAAAAAATCCCTGTAGCAATTTAGCTAGGAAAATTTCCGTCAATTGAATAAAATATTTCTTTAGATTGTAGTAATTTCCTTCATTTTCACTTAGTGTATACTAACGCACACACACATATCATAAGTGCAATATTTTCCTTACAGTATTTTTTCGGAGAGTAACTACAATAGTTAATAGTTATCACTTACATAAAGTATGACACTATAATAGTTCAAAAATATTTTATATATTATTTATTAGTCAGCGAAGTTTTTGACTCACAGGCTATCAAAGCCTGTGAGCTCATGTGCCCGCCCATTCTGTATGCATGTACGTGCATAAGTACGTAACGCGATAACTCGTGATAAAAATATTCGATCTATTTGAAATTTTGGATATAGGCTTATTATGATAAGGCGCTTCCCTGATTAATTTTGAGAGTTAATTCGATTAGTATCATAAGGGGAACGGGGGCTAATGTCCCACCCCATAATTTATATAAATGGAATTTTCTTTCAGGATTATAAGTGTTCGCTCAAATCTTGGGTATGGGATCATTCTGAAGAGGCACCTCCATGATTAATATTGGGTGTTCATTAGATAAGTATTAAGAAGGGGAACGGGGGCTGATGCCCCTCCCTTTAACTTATGTAAATGGATTTTTCATGCAGTATTACCAGATTTCGTTCAAGTATAGAATGTAAGCTCTATGCCATCAGTTTAACTGGGCAATATTCTTTTTTATTTAAATTGTTTTATGTTTATTGCAACATCTGTAAAGTTAGCAAACTGTCCAAAGATATCAACTTTCTTTTAATTGGACTTTTGAAACATGAAAAATAGTGTTTTTTTTTTTAATTCTAAGCTTTTCCTTTTTACTCTTACTGTAAGTGACAGAGCTATATGAGTTATCAGGAATATTGAAAGTGAAACGCACAAAAATTATAAAGAATTTGCTATTTTAGTAAATTCCCGTGAAGTGAGAAGTTAAATAATGTTTGTTTTTCTTTGGAATTTAAAATATACAATCCATTATCGATACATAAATATTATAAACAAGTACACAGTTATGCAAAAGCAACAAAGAAACAAGTCTAAGTTTCAAACACAAAAGTCACTTAAAACTGTTCAATATAACATGAATGGTAAGTACATTAAATAGCAATATCCTAGTTGTACAAGCAGCCGATGTGATGTCCCTTTCACATATCAAACACTCGCAAGTGAAACTGTCATATAGTGAATAAAAATGTAATATATTTTATTTATAAGTGGGCATAATTTGGTAGAATCACTAACATTACTTCAGTCCACGCGGTTGTTGCTTTGTGACAATTCACAAGGTTGCATTAGAATCAAGCCAACTTGTCACTCTCAGGAGACAAATCGTTTAAGGCTTCATTGATAATTCACAATATTCGTTGACTAGTTCCTTACAGACCGAAACTTTAAATCTTTTAAAGAGTTTTCACAAAACAGCATTTATGATGGCTTCACCGTAGGCATTACAAATCAGCTGAAAATCACTATGCTTCATTTTTACTTACCCATCATACGTAGTATAGGGTAAGTCTTGCAATAGTTTTGAAAATCGAAAAAAATTTTTGACGGATTTACACGTGTTAGATAGTGAATATTCCGAAAAACATATTTTTAGAAAAAAAAAAATTGCCGTCCGTCTGTTTGTCTATCTGTCTGTCTGTCTGTAAACGCTCTATCTCCCGGAAAAAAATTTGATAGAGACATGAAATTTTGTATTTAGTTAGTATGTTAGAATGGGACGAAGCCTATTTAATATCAGCAACCTCGATTATCCGGAACTATTTTTTTGGACTCTCAAAAAATTCGTTCTGATGAAAGGTATGTAAAAATTTTCGAATTTTTTTGTTCTAAGGAATGGACGTAAAAGGCAATAAAATAACGCACATTTTGCATATAGAACGAAGTCGATCGGATTATTAGTTGCCGAGATATTCGTAATCCTGTTTTCTACATTCTTCCAATTTTCATGACCCTGTATTTCATTCAAATTTCAATTGAGAGGTATATTTTAATTGGAAATGAGACGCTTAATCCGACGCAGTCAGTAGTTAGTTAATAGAATTATTATTTTTGGAGTTATAAGGATGTTTCTTTTACGCAGTTCGGTACTACTTGAGTAGTTTGGCGTTTTATATAATTTGTCGAAATTGGTACATCAGCAGTTCTTTAATATATCATTACTATGTACATTAACAATATTTAAATTTTATTTATGAATAGCAATGCATTGTATAAATAGTTTCACATGTTTTATTTTCATATACATATCCATGATGGGTAAGTATTACGGTGGCCCCCAACGACTAGTTTTTCTTCGCAGGCGGGTAACCTACATACTCATCATTACCAATGGACATAAAAATCACATATGGTACCTCCTCTTCAACAACTCATTATCGGATAAACACCATTTCACCTTGTAAAGATCAATGAAAGTCATCTGCCTCTACAAGTAAAAAGGAGTATCTGTGACCTCGTTGCAACGTCATCTTCTGAATTGTTAAAAAACAAGAGTTACATTAAAACTTAATTGTAACATGCAAGAACTTAATGTGTAACAATTTAACATCACTTAACGTTACAAAATTATGGCTCGAGCTACTTAATGGTTACAAAAATAGAAATAAAAACACCCAAATAAAGTTAAAATATAACGCGAATAGTATGTAACATGTCGAAAATCTCACGTGAGATGTAGCAAATGAGGTGCGCTCGCATTATAACGAAGTTTTTAATACAATACTTTGTATACAAAACAGTATCCGAAATCCTTTGTGTGTCCCTGTAAATAGTAAATGCTTTCTGTTATACAGGAATTTACTTATAGTAAACCTCAGCATCGTCCTCAGTAGCCAAACAATATTGGGACAATATTGGCTACATCTTGAAGCAATATTGGCACATTGGCGCAATACTGGCATAAAATATTGCTCCAATATTAGGGTGTTTACATTTTGCAATTATTTAACCAATATTTGCAGCCAATATTATGCCAATATTGGGGTTTCATTAGAAATATTGTAAATAAAACGCCAATATTGGTTAAATATTGGAAATATTTCCAATGTAACGCCAATATTTGTACAATATTGGCGTTTTATTGGCAGTATTTCCAATGAAACTCAATATTGGCATAATATTGACAGCAAATATTGGCTAAATATGGTTAAAATGTAAACATCCCAATATTGGGGCAATATTGGCGTTTTATTTGCAATATTTCTAATAAATGAAATATTGGCGCAACGTTGGACCAATATTGGTTTGCTACTAGGGGTATATCTATTTCATAAAATATGAAATAGTTTAATATAGTTAAAACGCGTCCCAAACAGTGTTTCCCTCCATTGCATTATGTAATAGAATACTTTTGTGAAGCTCTGCATATTAATGAAAAATATGCTTTGCGCCACAGATTATACAGAATGTATATTTTAGTATATGTGTATTGTATTATGTTCGAAAGAGTGTAACACCATTAAAATGCATTTGAAGCTATTTTTCCCGATTGACCATAATGTAACGGAATAATTTTGATTGTCCCAGCAACTGAACTAATCATCTGATTTTCATAAACATTGATATGACTCGACAAAATTATGTAATAAATTTATGTTTTAAATTTCAAACGATTCCGTTGGGTAGTTTTTGTTATAAGTGGATAGACGGACAGATTGAGCGGCGACTATAGGTGATACTCAATTACATAATTACGAATGCACCTAATAATGAATGAAGCTATTTCTAGAGCAATGCAGTTTTATTAGAGTAGACAACATCTTACAACAAGCAATCATTTTTATGATTATATTTGTTACTATAAGAAACAAAAATATAAAATATTTATGTTTGATATAAGCACTCATCTAAAATAAAATATATAACAAATATAAATTCCAAATACAAAAAGAGTCTGCAGACATTTCAAAATTTTTTTCTTCAAGAAACTTACATTATATTTGTAAAAAACAAAATCCTTTTAATTTTAAATATACATCACGTAAATTAGGCGTAAATTACCTTTTTTGTAATATCAAAAATCATTTAAAAAATGATGTCTGTTCTCGATAACCTTATTATTTTCTTTCGCGGATGTTGTCCATTTAAGCAAAAATTAAAAATCCGGATTGATTTATAAATTCTTTTGTGCCTTTTTTTTTCCTTCAAATTTATTTTATAATAATCAGGGAAGATTTAGTTGTTTTGACACGTCAATTTGGGGAATATCTCTTTTGCTTTTGAAAAAAAAAGATTAATCACTCATGCTGAATATTTTAAAATATTTCATTTAGCGTTAATTAATTAAAATATGCCAAACAAAGAAATCGGAAAATGTCAGCTACAAAAAAAAAAAAAAAAAAAAAAAAAAAAAAAAAAAAAAAAAAAGCTTTTTGGATTTTTTAAAATATTTAAGACTGAAAAAGAAATATTAAAATTAAACTTTCTATACTTAAGATTGTCATTCATTGAAATTTTACTTTCTTTTAATATAAAAGGAAATCATTTTTTATGTTACAAATGATTTGCAGAATTCAGATAATGTCATAAACATAACTAAAATCAATTTTGCAATTTTTTCCTTTTTTTATTATCTTCTATTGATACAGGAAAAACTTCGACTATTTACTTCGAATATTTTGAATCAAAAAATCAGTCAGTAGTAATTCAGTGTAAGATATGAGAGTAAATAAACATTCAGAAAAAATAATTTGCGTTTTTAATTATGTTTTTTTTTTTTTTTTTTTTTTTTTTTTTTTTTTTTTTTTTTACTTTTTCTACTCTTGATTAGAATTTATCACTGTAGACATAACGATGATTTGATACCTTTATAACAATCATTTCAAGTTTCTGTGTTCATTTTAAGAAATGTTGAATTCTTTTCTGGTTAATTTCTGATTATTTATATTGTATAACAGAAAGAGAGAGAGAGAAAGAGAGAAAATGAATAAACTGTTAAAATATTCTGTGAAAACATAGAAAAAAATGGGTGACTCTCAGTAAATTTGAACAAGTTGGCGGTTAAATGCATTTAATTTATTTCTCATTCACCATTTTACAGCCATTCCCTTTTTCAGTTATCTAATTCTCTGTAGGGATTTCAATGCCTCTATTTAAAAATATTCTTACCTTTGTTAAAATCTCGATTTTTCTAATCTCTGTAATTTTACATGAGGCATAAGATAATCAATTACCGTAGATTCTGGAACTTCACAGATTTTTTTTTTTTTTAACAGTGTATAATTGAATTTAAGGTAAGTAGTTACAATGCACCAATATTACAATAGACAGTACATATATGGCGTTGTATTGTGCAATAATATTTTTCACTATTATTAAAATTTCTGAAAACATCCATTGTTAATTGTGATTTATTCGAATTGATTTTTTCAAACTGAGCAATTAAATGGGGTCCTTAACTAAAACCCGAATCCTCAAACTATTAAAAAGAACTTATTAGAGTCGTTTTAGCTATTTTGACTGGTAATCTGCAAGTAAATTTCGGTCAGATAATATTATTGGTAACACCATTTATCCTGCAATGCTAACAGCTAAGCAGAATAAATCGCAAGTAATGTAAGTAAGTCAATTTAAATGATATGGATATAATTACACTATTATTTTAAATTAATCATACTAATTAGTGACTTCGGTTTCGAGCGCGTATTTAGACATTTTTTCGTTCATTTGGAAAAATTGAATCAATATGATAAAGGGACACTGGAGATTCCAGTGTGAAAATGTAGTGTATAAATAACTGCTCAAAACATAATGACACATCCCCTTCACTCATGGCTCACTTTCGACATTGGAACAGTTTGAGTCACTAAAACGCAATTAATCATATTTTTGGTTCTTCCCATATTTAAAAATATTATTGCTACTTCAACTAATTTTTTATTTCATTAACTCAAGAAATAGGATGTAATAAGAGTAGTAATACAACAATAATAATAATATAATATTAGTAATAAATCCAATAATTATAGCTATTAGTATAATAATATTAAGCATTTAAACTTTATTAGGTCCTTTTGAAATTATTATGCTAGTCAAGTATTTTCAGAACGTAAAATTTTGTACTGAACTGCGTTACACTTTCATTTTTATGAATATTTACATAAAGCTTTGGGTAACGAAGATATGTTATAATAAGTTTGTTGGGTGCAAAATTCCAAATTTTTTAATGTTTTCTGTGCATAAAAGTTTTTGTTCACTCAAGAGTTAAAAAAAAAATCTTATTTTTCCTATAGGCATAAGTGAATAAAGAAATCTCCGTAATACAATTAAGTAATGCAATTAAAGAATGTTTAACATAAAATAAAGTTTACTGGGCTACATTTTAATTGAATTTATATTAAAACATTAATCTAATAAATTACCTTATAAAGGAGAGGCGAGACCTAAAACTAGCCGTCTAAACTTATTTTGAAAATTTCCCTTTGATATATTTTTTTTTCCAAAAGGTATCTATTGTTCATAAATAATTTAATTTAAAAGTAACTCCTTAAACGCACTCAAAGTATTTTATAAGAAAGATAGCATAAAAGAGAAAAAGAAATAATTAATACCGTTTATTTTGATTATAATAATTGATTAAGTACAAAAAATTTAAATAAGCTTTCAACAATGATTAATTTTAAGGTGTTAAACTTTCTATATCTATTCTATTCCGATACAGTTTTTAAAGTTTTTAAACATACATTAATGTAGATAAACTTAAAATTGATACATTCTAAAATAAAACCTATAAAGATAATAAAACGTTTCTAGTTAACTGGGATTCTTATAACTTCTTATATAACGCAACAACAAAAATTCCTGTAATAGATACACAATTGTACTGAAAAGCAAAAAATCTGTACATTTACTAAGAATATCTTAAGAAACTTAAAAGCCCAGAACTTTGTACTCGTATATTTATATACTGTAAGCCGGTATAAAGATAAAATTACTGGAGGACTTCTGTGATTTTAATAGATTATTTTGTAAAGTTACATATTTCTGACGCTTTGAAGAAACCACTTTTGCATATTTGCTTTTTTCTCCCACAAATATTAGGCATACCACTTTCTGCACTTTTACAACTGAAGAATTAAATTTAATTGCGTTTTATTTTTGTTTTTTATTTTTTATTTTATTTTTGTAACAGGTTTTGGGTATGTAAATGTAAAAAAAAAAATGAAAAAAAGATAAATATTTTATAATTTTAACGTATTACATATATTAAATAAGATTGTTAATGTTTTATATAAAAATTAAAATTGTTAAACAAACTATTAATAAGCATTTTAAAACTTCATTTCAAAATATAAATGCAAACTTTAATACACAACAAATTAATAATTTCATCATATAACAATGGTTCTCTAAATCTTAAATTACTTTATTATAGATCAGTAATTTGCGCTTATTCTAAATGCGTTTTGGTTTTTCTGAGGGTGATCAAAGTTTTGATTCATTTGTATATATATAATTATGTATATTAAATTTTGTTTGTGCTATTTTATGGAACGTTTCGATACTATAAATGTCAAATTTAATTACCGTTTCTAGATAATTACTAATAGACTATTTCCATCCGATATATGTCCTGATTTAACACATCAAACTTATAGTATATTCTTAACCCTTAAATGTATAATTAAAAAAAATAATTTTAAGATATTTTTGCCTTTCATTTCTTAAATAAACCATTGGAAAATGTTAAAAATTGTTATTTCGTTTATGTATAATTTAAAGTTAAAAAATATTTTGAAAAAATATTTTTATTGATAATGTTTTCTAATATGAAGCATGCATGAATTTTAAGAACTATTAAAATAATTAAATTTTTCAAAAATTACGAATCAAGCAAGTTATGAAACAATTTTCAAAATAACAATAATTCTTAAAAAGAACTTCACTGTTTAATAAGGTAAACGATTAGGTTTTCAATAATCAGGATTAAAATAGGTGAAGAGGACTACCAAATGAATAAATCTATATTAGCCTCAATCTTGTTCAACGGTTCACACGTACGACACCGTTATCCTGCCGGGCTTACAGCATTATCTAATGTTACAATCCCGGAAGCGAAACAAAAGCATTCCTTGCTTTAAAATACACTGCTTATGCAAGCTATTATATAATACTAATATTAAACAGCATAAATTAGTAGTTAATAATAAAGCACTTTCATAAACAAAAAAACACTTTTACGATAGAAAGGCATTGAGGATAATATTGCTTACTAAAGTTAGTACAAAGTCATTTCACGTCACGAATGCGGTAGTTTTCGTATATATTTCTACTGTTTGAGCAATATTATTATATACTTAAACTAAAACAACCACGTTACTATAAAATGCACACTGTTAAAAAATCTGAAATTCAGAGATATATTCTTCCTGAATTTCACAGTAAAAGTCCCTTTTCACGACAAAAAAGCATTTTCCATTAAAAGTTGTAATTTTTCATCATATCACCTGACGATAGTGAAACGGACGAAGATTAAAAGGAAACAACCGAGATATTCAGTTATCTGTCGCAAATTTACTTTGAATGTTTTAATTACTAACGTGTTGCTGCTCAGAAATAAAAAAAAATGAAAGATTTTGATGAAATGAATGATTTTTGTCCATTTTCCGCTCATACTATATTATTTAAGCTGTAATACCCCAAAGTTTTTCCTATAGAATATGAAAGTGCACTACCAGGACAAGCTAAATAATATAGTACTGCACGCAGATATTGTTGCTATTAGTAGCTATAACCTATTAAATATTCAAAATTTCCAAAATCTGCAATATTTAAAGTAGTTTATTTCAAAAAAGCGCCACAGTTAGATGAAAAAAATATGTCACGCAATAATTGAACATATGTACAAAAACATGGAAAAGAAAAAGAAGTGGGGCCTCGTGATATTTTTTAGTAAAAAAATGACAAAATTTACAAGAAAAGCAATGTCCATCATCACATGTTTTCCCTAAGAGAAAATGAAACATCCCGTTTCTCTTTCGGAAGCGGCGACAAAAAAGGGATTTTCGTTTACTCATAGGGAAAAATCATTGAAAGACGAAAGAAAAACGGGATGTTTCATGTGGCAACATAATAATCTAAAAAAACAATGCCCCATGGAAACAAATAAATTTTAATAAGCAGGTAGTGTTATACTTTTATATGTTTATGCCAAAGATATAAGTTAGCTGCTATAAGTTTATGCCAAAAGAATTTTGGGATGTTGTTGCTTTCCAGAGATGTACCACTCCAAACATATTGGGATTTCATTTTTCAAAAAAATGGCATTCACAACCTTGAACTTTGATATTTTCTATAGGAAAGAGGAAATTTTTTCAGGGCTTCAAAATTACACACTATTCATTATATGATCTACTTCAACATATAACAAAAATCAAGCAAATCAAAAAATACAAATATCACACTTTGTCTGATTTTCAAAATAAGGGCTCTTACCTTCTTCAATATATGCATTTTATGATAAAGTGAAGAAAAATCAATAAAGATCTCCAATAATACTGAGAAGATGATTTTTCCTTTTCTAAATTATTGTAGCTCAAAAGAAAAAAAATAGAATAAAGTAATTAATTTTTTTTTTAATTTTTTGATGAATAATAGGTTTTAACAAAGATAAAAATATTTTTAAATAAAGACGAAATCCCTACAGGAAACTAGATATAATATAAGAGAATTGTCGGTAAAATGATGAACGAGAAACTCGATTGAATGTATTTAACCGAGAGCTAGTGTAATTAGAAAAAGAATTTCACTATTTTTCTAAGTTTTTACAGAAATTAATATAGTGTACAAGACGGAGCAAGTACCACAGAAAGTAAAATCAAAAATGTCCCAAAAAATAATTAATTGAAATCCTGATAATAATTTTACAGAATTATGTGGTTATTAAAGTTAACTTACAAGTGCCCATTTGTTCTCTATGTCTTGTTTTTTCATAGCTTTCAAGATAGAAAAAATTTTTGCTGATTGTTATTAAATATTACTTAATGACATAAGATTCCAACATTTCCATTGATAAATATCCAACATTTCCATTGATTTACATCAAGTGTGTCTATGAAAGGTAACTTTCTAGTTTTTCACACTACTGGTTTTAAAATTAGTACAGCCAAACCAAAGGAACAACGGTGAGTAAACATTATCTCCTATGCAAAATTCTAAATAGTAAATAATTATACAGCATGTCTTAATAAATTATGAGTATGAAATCTCGTTTTAAAGAAGGTGTCTATTATATTGATTGCTGTGTTTTAGTCATTTCCAGAAAATCACTTAATGTTACTAACACGTGTATCATCTCTATGCCACTTACCGGGTAGCTTTGAATCCCCACTTCGTATATTGGCCAAGCCTTCCCGAACAGTAATATAGTTTTCGCCGACCAATTTTTCCCAATGTTTCCCTCCGACCAGTGCTACTCAAGTTGTCGCCCCGGTCAATCGGTAGCCGAAAACATGAATTAAGCTGTGCATTCCATGTATTTTGGGTTTTGGCTGTAACATATATAAAACTTACTATAGGGGATATCAGCATATCCACATATAAACTCTATATTTTTTTCAATACCTAAGTGTCACTATCAATGAATTTTATGCCTTTCATTTAGACTAAATCCAATTTTTGATGATGGTCATACGATTAGTTTTATAGATATTAATTATTTTAAAAAAAGCGTATTTCCCAGACTTATTCGAAATAAGTTAGATATTCGATTATTCAAATCCTACACAGAGATTATGTCACTTCTATTACTGTATTTCTCTTTCACGATCGACTTTTTCATTAGCTTAATGTGTTTTTACTATTGCGAGTTCAAATGTTTCAATAGAAAATGAGTAAAAAAATATTTCGTTAATTATGTTTTTTGCGAATGATAGACTGCCTTTTAAGGGGGGGGGGGGGTCTGGGACACATTTTAAAATATTTCCTATGTATTAAGTTTTTTTGTGATGATTAATAATATCATTTGTAAAAAAAATCCCATGATAAAACTTTTCTTATTTATTTATTTATTTTTATTTATTAAAAAAGTGGGGTAAAACAAAATCGTTTTAACTTGAAATATTATTTGTTTAATTTCAGTTTTTTTTTTTTTTTTGATATAAATAAACAAAAATGAATAAGCTTTAATTTTAAATCAGCACTTTTTAAAATATAATTTAATAAAAAAATAATAATAAATAAAGCAAAAATTTGCAACTTAAAAAAAATATTTTTAAGAGTAAATATGTCTTTCTAATTTGCTGAATCAAAATTAAAGTAAGACAATTGAAAAAGGGATGTTCCAAAACTAAACCATTTACTTAAATGATTCTCGAGATACCACAATTTAAATAGAAAAAAATGGTTAAAATATATATATATATATATATTCAAAAGAAGTCATTTTTTCATGACAACTATTTCATGAAAGCTAGATTTTGAAAACAAGTCAGAACATAAAAAATGACATTTCATGTTCTAATTAAGATAGAAAAATGATTTAGACATCATTTTATGTTTAAAAAATGCTTTAAAATTTGTTTTTTAAAAAAGAAGAAATATATGTCCTTCAACCCTTAAATAATCATTTTGAAGTTTTTAAAACACAATTCGAGAGCTACTTAGAAGATAAAAATGTACAGATTGCAATTTATACTTTTTTATATATTAATTTCATAATTCACAATATGAAAATTTTCTAACTTTAAATTTAATGTATTTATGAATCTATAAAATTCTGAGCATTAGTTCTTGCAATAGAGCGACCACAAAATTTTTGACACATACAGACTCACAGAGAGACAGACAGACTCAATATTTCTAAAAGCATGTTTTTGGAGTTTTCTGTCCAAAAAAATGTGTTTATCCGCCGTAAACCGGAATTTTCACGAGTCCAATACTTTCTTCTTATAAAGATTAGAGAAAGTCAAAAATTGCAGGCTCTGGTTGAAGTTTTTCTCCTTATTTTTGAACTGGTTGTTTTGCTTTGATGTACTGTCAAGCAAAGGGTTTAAGACTTACAGGGATATTTTGTTCAAAAAATGTCGTAGCCCTATATTTTTACACAATTGTAATTCTTTTATGTCGATTATGTGTACGTGAATTTTTTTTTAGAGAATAGAATAAAAAAATCAGTGTTCTCCAAGCACTACCAGAACAATAAAAGGCGAATTCTAAATTATGTTAAGATGTAAGGGCAAAATAGCACGTAACAAAGCACATGATCGAAACTTTCACCACATTCTTCTATTTAAAACTTAAAAAAAAAATACAACAAGTTGAATGTAGATTCTGCCGTTGCAGAATTCAGTTTCGCCTCCGATTAGAAAAAAATAAAAAAGATAGCGGTTTTTTAGAAGTGCGACCCCGTTTAGAATGCAATGAACTAACTTCATTTTTCTTGTGTTTATCAATATAATAGCAAACAGATCTGCGTGAAATACCCTATTGATTAGCAATTTCTCTCTGAGATATTGGAATTGGGGAATAATAAAGAAATACAATTTGACGTGCTACTTCTTCATTGACTAGATTAATCAAAAATGGATTTTTTTCTTTAGTTTAAACGCTTTTTTATAGACTCTGAGAAAAAGGAAATGCATTTTAAAAATAAAACGATTGGAATCCCGTCGAATTTGACAAATGAAATGTTTAAAAGACCCGATCGATTTGGTTTAAAAAAAAGCAAAAGTAATTACATTATTGAATCAATATATAATAAATATATTTCCAAACTTAATGTTAAGTTTGCCAGTTACAATTTTGCATGCAAATATTCGCACATCTTCAGTTAAAATTGTAATCTGAGTGCCGGCAAAATCCAGAAATTTTATTTTATATGCTCTCACAGAAAAATAGTTTTACTAAAAAAAAAAAAAAAAAAAAAAAAAAAAAACTAATTTCATTTTTACTGTGACATTATTTTCACTAATTAAAGTCATTTGAAAGTAAAATCTCAATCTCAGTTTCATTAATGAAAAGAAATATTGAAATGAAATACCGTTATGATAAAAATGCGATGTTTTAAATAGTGACGTCATTTTCTCTTCAAATGTCTTTTAAAAGTTACTGTTATTAGTAATATGAAAAAGGCATCCGTAATAATATCGTAATTCCAATTTATCTGGTTGCTGAATGACATCATTTTCCTCATTTGAAATTTTTCTTATTTTGCTTTAGACATTAAGTTTTATCATAAATTTTTTTCTGTTATTTTATTTACACTATTAATATTATTTCTCATTAATTTTTTTTACCTCAATTAGTGCATAATTATACGCAATCCTTTTGAAAAATGGTACTACTTGGCTATCCCGTCGACCAAAAAATTTTTGATAAACCATAAGATTAAATGCCAATAATGGATGACCATGAATGTCAAATTCAATGACATTAAATACGATAAAGGTGTTTTAAACGTCATTGAATAATTTTATTTCGACTTTTTATTTGTATTTTTATTAATACTCTACTAATTATTTGTTTTTCTGTTATTTAAAATAAAATTATGTCAATATGTGTAATTTGGCTATTAATTTGGCGATTTGTATAATTTGGCGAAATTGGTCGACGGGATAACCTAGTAGTACCTGGAAAATAAAATTTTATTATCGAGAGAAAAGTTAAGCTGAGTTGCCACCATTTTGAAGAAATATCATAAAAAGCATTTAAAATTAAAAATAAAATATAAAAATGGAAATAAATTTAAAAATAACTAAAATGGGCACAACTACAAATAAATAGCTTTCATTTAAAAACAATAATTATCAAAATCGGCTGAGTAGAAAATTCAGGGCTGATGACACGACATTTTTTAGCTTGTCTGAAAGAAATAGCATCGGACGTTAATACATTTTTCAAAAACTAAGACTGCGTTTCAAGTGTCAAGGTTTTTTTCCTTGCACTGTAATATGTAAAAAATTGTCTGTCGGTCTGTATTTCTATTCAAATCCACAGTTTGGCAGCAGAACTGTGAAATGTTGCGTACATTTGATTTGCAACATGGTCAAAGCAAGTAAAGAAATTCGGAAACGAAATAATTTCTATTTAATTCCGTTTAATTTTCTTTATAGCATTTGGGAACAATAGAAAATTTAAAATAAAATTCTTATCACAGCAATTACTTTTCTGTCGCAAGATTTCCACGAGAAAAATTGGAAAGATATAAATATTTTGGCTATTTTTTAAAGTGATTATTTTGTATTGCAAGATGTCCACGTAAAAAAGGAAGAGAAATAAATATTTTCACGATTTTTTAAAAAGGAAAATATTACGTCAGATTGAAAGTATAATGAACGCCGAAGTTAAGTAGGGGATAAGTGGATTCATATCAGTTTAAAAAAATCGTACTGAAGCATGATAACGCAATTGTGGAAATATTATCATATTTTAACACAGTTGTTCCGATAATGACTGGAATTAAGCTCATTTATAGTTGTAATTTTAAAGTATTTTTTATAAATGTTTACATTTTCATATCTGTTTTTATTTTATTCACGTGTGGTTGCTTCAACTGCTTTTTTATTTTTTGTTTTATAATGTAAATTTCATTTAGAAATTGATATTTCAAAACAAACATTATTAAAACCCAGGGCAACGCCGGCTACATAACTAATTCATCATAATTCTAATCATAGTTTTCATTTATTTCATAGTTTTAAAAAATATATGTTCATTTCAAATTGCAGAATACCAAATTATTTCTTCAATCTCCAATTATTCGATACTAAAATATTATTCGTTTTAATAATGTAATACTACAGTTATAATGCTATTTTCTATTTTAATTTTTAAAGAGAACATATGATGTTATTAAATTAATACATTTGTAAATTTTGTTCTTACAAAAATACATAGTTTATTTCATTACGAAACACGATGTACGTAAAAATCGCATGTCTCCGAGGATCGTATTTGATTACAGATGTTTTCAAAAAACGTTAAATAATTATTTTATTTTATATCTCAAGGGCAGCCTGAATATTTCATACGATCTCGTCCGAAAGCATAATTGGAAATGTTTATGATTACTTTTCAGAGACAAAATTCACAAATGTTTTAATCAACGTATCTATTTTTCTTTTTAATTATTTAACCGTTTTCTGTCAATAAATACTTACTTTTACGTATTTAAAAAGAATATATATTTTTTAAGGATTGATAATTTTCATTTGGAAGAATATATAAATTCTTTTACGTTACAGAGTGCAAGTTGTACATTTTATTATATTAATTTATAACAATTTTTATAATTAATGAAAACCGCTGAATTTTAGAACTGTTATACAATTTAATGCGTAATAGGTTATGAGGATTTTTTTACATAAAATGTTTGGGTGCCAAAAAATCCTTTTATACAAGTACACCAACAGTGTGCAATTTTACTGCTGAAAAATATACTTGGGTATGCATTTTTGGTGAAAGAAAAATTGCATAAAAAATTGACAATTCTATTAAATATATCTATACTGGTAAAATAACAAAATGCCGCGTATGTGTGTGTGTGTTCAATTACTAGCAAAATGTACGGCATGTACGTGGCTCAAAATTTTTGTGAAAGCAGCTCGAAATCTCTACTGATGTTCCTGACATTCGGAATTTTAAAAGTAATAAGGTAAGTAATTAAAATTCGTCACTATCATAAAAAATACGCCTTTTTTCGCCTTTTCCCTTTGCTGGACTTCGATTGGTTGGTTGTATAAAACTTCCACAGAAATAATTTAAAAAGCTGGGACGGAATTAAATAAATACATTTGAGTGCTTAATATTTCGAAAGTGACTGTTTTTGCAACTAAACGATTAATTTTAGAACGGAGGTGAAATCCATTCTTTGAAAACATTTTTAATAATAATGAATGTTTAAGAGAATAGATAGGTTTCCGTGGTCGAGTGCTAAAAGCACCATGCCACCAATCGCTTGCGTGCTTAAGAGGCTTATTGGGTTCGAGTTCCACTGACTCCATTGCATCCAATTTTTGTGTGGAGTTCTCCGTTGTATTCCTCCTGTGTTGCAAAATTTCGTTGTTCTATTTTGTCCCTGAATATCGACGATGACTTATAAGCAAGCTTTCATGTCAAGCACACAAGTCGGATGCATGTTATTCCATAAATAAATAATGAGAACAGATTAGTTTCAAATGACGTCACGACCTAGAAACGAACGTGACAGTCTGGTAGACATGTTGTTTGCCCATCTGTTTTCTGTTTTTTCTCCATTTTGATTGGCTGAGCAAATTATTGCAGCGAAGAAGTGAGACGTTGGGATTATTATGTGATGTTGAACATCTTTAAAATGTCCTCCAAACAGGATGACGTGACTAGTTGTTATTTTCATAGTCAAACAGTCCAACTGAATTTTTGACGGTGGAGGATGATCCTCCATTATACATATGACTTATATTTAATAAAGAGACTTCGACAAACTATGTGCACTCTCTTTCTGTAGAAGTCCTAATGCATTTTTTAATTATTTTAGACTTGAAGCATACTTTGACTCATTCTAAGCTCCTCCTATTTATCCTACATCGGGCCACAGACTTATGAGAGTTGGTGCAATGGGCTGGACAGACATATGTAAATATATTCCATACAGGAAGGTGCGTGATCATAAAATCCGATGAATACGCAGATTCTAGAGAACAAGAACCCTCCCCCTCTCCCCAAAAACTTAATGTAAAAGAAAAAAGAGTTTTATTATGCAAAGTGCGTTATCGGGGGAGAGGTATACTGGAAATAGGAAAGAAAAAGAAGTCTCTTGCTAGCAGCAGTTATACGGACAAGTGACGAGAGCGAAGGGAGTCATTTGAAAGTTAAAACTCACGAGCGTTGCGTGACACAATATCGCCAATATACAAATATTTTGAGCCATACACAAGGGGACAGCCAAGCATTAGATGATAAAAACTAGGAGATAATATCAATTGAATTGTGCAAGGAAATATTTTGAGGTTACAAGACACTTGTGGTGTGGGAAAGAATGCGTTTTAAGTAGGTTGTGTTCTCAAAACAAATGTTCTCAATGTTCGCGAATGTTCTCTAAATAAAGAGAATGGCAGGCAAAATTAACAAATAGTTATTCGAAAGGCGTGTAATTGTATTTACTGACACAATAAAAATATCTAAAAATATCTAAAATATCTAGAAATAATTAAAAATAATATCTTAATTTTGTATTTAATAAAATTCTTCTACAGTGAATTGAAAAATTTACAATTTTAAAGTTTTTTCGATATTACACGCACTTACACATTACTAGAAATTAATTTATATTTTCAATTTATTACATGTTTCTTCCTTACATAAAGACTATTTAATGAGAAGTTAGATAGTTAATGTTTGATTATTTTATAAATGATATTGTTTTTAATTTCATGTTTAAAATATATCCATGTAAGTAAGTAAAAAATAAATAAAAAATATTTCTCAGGAAAAGTATATATTGAAATTATGATTCAAGTCGAATCAGATTTTGAAGTAGAATAATATTTTAGAAACAGAATCCAAATTTATAAACTCTATTAAACAAAAAAATTTATTTTTAAAACTTTGCATAAAATAACATTACAAATTATTTATATTTACAAAAGTGAAATTTAAATGAAATAGTTTTAGAAATTTACAAACTACAACAAAAAAGAACCTATTACAACCAAACTAGAAAAACAACCTACAAAATTCCATTATTTATTTGAACATATATAAGATTAAAATGTAGTTTACTTGAAAAATAAATAAGTGTTAATATGTTAATAAATGGCTTACAATATACAGGATAATTTTAAAATGTGTTTTGACATTTAACATTTCACTTAAACTTGTAGTACAAATTCCAATAAAACATATAGAATATGTAGTATGTTTAAATAGGAATTGAATGAAATCGGATTAACTTACGTTTATTTTCTATTTATACAGTTCGTATTTTAAGTCAATAAATAAAACACGTTTATAATAAAGAATGGAACAAATTTGTTTTAAGTTTTTATGCTGATGATAAACATAAAATGAATTATTAAAAATTTTCAATAGCACAATCTGTAGAAAAATAATCCTGCATACAATAACGATGTTCATACATTCTGTAATAAAATTACTAGAATATAGTTAAAAATCTCATTATATAATGTATATAATATCTCAATATATAATATCTCATTATGTATAACTCTACAAAAAAACATGCAGCATTTAAAATATAAGGTGGTCTGGTGTAATAACGCCAGGCGGGGTAATAACGCCAAGTGCTAAGATTATGCATAATTATGAAATAATCTGGTAAATGACACCCATGGGCTCTACGCAGAAGGGTTTTGTGTCTTATAAAACGCAATAAGCAGCTTCAAGTTAACTTGTTCCTTTTGTAGGTCTTATTTTTTTTTTTTACTCTTGATCTGTAATTTTCAAGATACGTTTTGTGATGTCAAGACTATTTTTTTTTATCCAGAAATACTTTGTTAATTACATAAATTTGTATTGCATTTCAAGTATTTTCAAAATGTTGTTGAAGATTTTGGATATCTTCTCGAGATAATTTGTAATTTAAAACGTACTGCGCAATAACTATACCGGGGTAATAACGCCAATCCTTGGCATTAATACCCTGGTTGATTAAGAACAGTGGCCGAGCTACATCCTAAATATTGATTCAAATAAACACAGTTAAAACTGTGCAATGTTTCTAATAATTCTATTTAAGCGGTCCTTTTTAAGAAAAAAGAAGCTCACGGTCTGATATTCTTTTGCTCCCCCTTCCCCACACCACACTTTTATTTTTCTTACACTTTCACAAAAAATTGAACATTTTCAATAGCTCAGAATGCAATTTGTTTATTTCTAAATTTGTAGAGTTTGTATTTTTAGAATTGGGCAACCTACATGCCATTATTCCGCCTTATTTCGTAGTTTTGTTTGCATGGCGTTATTACCCATATAGGTAAGTAATAACACCAAATAGCGTTGGTCAAGAAATCACGACATTACATTTTATGAATACATATCTGTTAAATTGTTTTTTTTATAGATAGTCAATTAGTTGCTGTATCAAATCATATATTTGTTTGAAAAATAAAATCTAAAACTGAGCCGTGAAAATTGGTAGAACCTTAACGTGGCGTTTTTACCACAGGATACCTTATATGAATATTTGTAGATGTACTCTGATAATCAATATAACCGGTTAGATAAGTACATCTCTTATTTTTCTCAATAAATACGTTAATAAAGCGTAAATGAGACAACGCATTAATGAAACATGCACTGACATTAATGAAACATGCACTGACATTAATTAAACTCGAACATATTATACTCATTGTTATAGTTAAATAAAAATTATCAAAGTGATTATATATATTTTAACTGATGTTTTTGATATAATCGTGCAAAATCTTCACACCAGTGAGAATTCCCAAAATTGTTTAGCTGTAGGAAGTTGTGTACTTTTCAGCTGAATAACCAATTGGATATTAAAGTAATGAAGCGATTTTGATAAAAGTATTTTTCATGTTAGAGTAGAAAAGTAAGATAAAATATGGCAGACTGTTTCCTTTTAAAATGTAATTAGTTTCCTTAACAGAAGTATCTGAAAAATGGAAAATTATAGAAAAAGAGTTTTTATTCTAAAATAAAAAAGTATAAATGCAGAAAAAAATATGTATATGATAAACATTAAGACTAATCCAGAAAAACAAAGATTCCAATTTTATGAAAAATTGGTTTCGTTGTTTTCAAGGAAACGGGGTCTAAAAAAGGATGGAAATCAGGAAGTGGCGGGTGCGATATATACCTCTCCGAAGCGTTGAAATGTCTTTCTAGAATATTTGAGATTTTTAGACTTAATGGTTAAAAAGTGCAATTTCTCTCTGAGAATCTATAGTGCCAAAAGAGTATATTGATATTCAAAACACAATATTAGTAGGAAGTTTAATTTTGGTTTTTCTTGCTTTATATGGAAATGTCGAAAGAGAATTTCTATCACATGTTATCCCGTTTCTGTCACGTGGAATGGTTGCCTTTGCAGCTTTATATGACTCATTTTTCCTTTTTTAATTTTGGTTGTTGTTTAAAATAAAAACTTTTAAAAAATATGTCCCCCCCGAAGCCATAGAAATCTATCTCGGAAAAAAATATTAAAATTCAAATCTCGTATAAAAGCTCTTATATTACACATAAGATTGAACCTAGTCAGGTTTTTCTTTAAGAACAAAACTCATATGCTTCCATCATATAATGTTTTCGTACATATGAATACATGAATTCACCTAGAATTTTGGCGGAAGCTCTTTTTTGGCATATAATGAACTTTCAAAATACTTTCAAAATTCTTGAGAAGATATGAACAGGAAAATTCAATATTATCTTTTTAAATTCTCAAGCATGTCGATCCAATTTTTTTTTTCATTTTACACACCCCTTGTGTTATCTTTTCTCTTTCATGCACCTAAAAAATCTGTAAAATTACACAATTTTTACTAGGGACGTGGAAATATTAGAACATGTTATGTTACGACAACAACAAAAATTCATTTATAAAATACGAAGATTTCTCTCCGGAAAGATTTTTTATTTCTACACAGTTCTCGTGTTATATTTTCCCTTTCATAAACTGTAAAGAAATCTGTAAAATTACAAAATTTTTACGAGGAAAATGCAGTTACTAGACCATATTACTTAACGGCAACTACAAAAATTCATTTATCAGACACAAAGATCTCACGTATAAAAACATTTCATATTTATTTACTTAGAAGGTGTCACAAATAAAAATTAAATTAAAGAGTTGACATGTTTCGGTTCATTAATAAGAACCGTATTCATAACATTTAAAATCAGTAGAAAATTGAATGACACTGGATATAAACATAATTACTGGATATAAATTATATTTATATCCAGTGTCATTCAATTTTCTACTGATTTTATATGTTATGAATACGGTTCTTATTAATGAACCGAAACATGTCAACTCTTTAATTTAATTTTTATTTGTGACACCTTCTAAGTAAATAAATATGAAATGTTTTTATACGTGAATGAAAAAAGGTGAAGTGATTTTGTTTTAGTTTTTGAAAAAACGAAAGCTAACAACAGTTTTAACACAAAGATCTCTCCCAAGTGATATTATTTTATTTCTACACAACCTCGTGTTATCTTTTCTCTTTCATGCACTTAAAAAATCCATAAAATTACAAAATTTTTACTGGGAAAATGGAATTAATGGAACATGTTTTGTAACAGTAACAACAAAAATTCATTTAACAGCAACGCGTTTATGCTGTAAATCAAAAAATCTGTACGGTTACTAAGAATTGTTTAAGACATTATGATGCCTAAAGCTTTTCATCTAACTGCAAAACGGGTTCCTCATAAAACGATTACTGTAATTTTCAGTGGATTATTTTGCAAAGCTGCAGAGTTATGTAATTTTACAAAAACTAGTTTTGTAGATTTTTGTACAATGTTTTTGTAGTGTACAATGTCGCGATAACAATTTTAGTAAATATACAGATTTTAGTAAATTTATATTTATAGAATTACAGATACATATATATATATATATTTGTAATAAAATAAAAAAATGCGCAATTTTGCCCTTTCTGAGCTTTTAATTCTCAATTTGTGGAACATATTTTTAATCTCAGTTGCTTAATGTATTGGCGTTTTGACAGCTAAAGTTCTTTTTCTTATTTCCTTTAACTTATCTATTACTTGTTTCTCAAAAAGAGCGGGAAAACGATTTTGTAATATTCTTTCAATGTAGAGTTTAGTTTTTCCTTTTTAGAACATTATCGAGATTTTAATTTTATTTGTTATTAAGATCGTCTGCCGATGTGTCTTTGCGCGGATGTTAACAGGTTAGTCTATTTACGAGACAGTATCAAGTTCTTATGGGAAGGCTACTCGACGCGTCGTCTGCCAATCAGAGCTGGTGTTGTTTGACATCGTAGCTTTGAAGTTTATCCTAATTGGATCTTTAATTTGCTGACGCAGACTGAGGAAGGGCTAGTTTTTTCGTGGAGTGTCGAAGGTTCATTCTAACTTGGAAGAGCTTTCAGAATGCATCTGTCTTTTGAACTGGTAGGACGCCCGATAAATTGTAAAATAGAATGATGTAGCTTAGTTCACGAAGTTTGGACTATTCGATGTGTGCAATGCTGGATAAATTTACCTCTCTTATGAATTCAAATGAATATAAATGCAGAGACTGAGTGACTTAATTCTTTACGGGGAAATTCTCAAAGACACCAATCCATTGCTTGGTAGCTTACACTACGGCTGTTTACCCTGCTGTTGATCGTTAGATGGAATACCGCCAAATATATGAATTTTATTTTTTCTTACAAATGGAAGTTTTTCGTGACATTTATATATATATATATATATACACCCTATCTTAAAAATGTAGACAATCAGTAACATTTGCATTAACGTAAAACAAAGAAAGGTACACTTAATATTTATGGGATAAGTAATAAAGAAAAGCTGTTTTGCTGATATACACATAAATTATGATCAAAGATTTGAAATTATAAAATATACATTAATATATAGAACAATGTGCTGGCCCGAAAGTACAGACACTTGTAATTTTTATACGTTTTACATTTATAAAATAAACTAAAAACATACTTTTAATAATAAATTGTATTGCCTCGACACTTTATAACATCAAATACATGCTTTTCCATAGAATTAAATAAGCATTGTATTACAGAAAGGGATATTTCATACCAGGCTTTGTCATTTGCAACTTTTTAGTTATTTACACAAGTATATAGCTTTCCATTTTCAAACATTTTACGAGATAAGATCCCTATATGTTCCTTATGGCATTGAAATCTGAACTAATTATTGGTCAGTCTAATTGTGTGATATTTTTTGCCTGAACCATGTTTACGTTGATATTGGAAAACACAGCCCGGTTCTGGTAAAAAACCTATTATTGTCAATAAGTTAATCTGTAAAATATCCTGATAACCCTCTTTTTTTTATTTTTCTGTCATTAAACCCTACAAATCTTTATCCACTGGAAAAAAACTCTCTCCAGTTCATTACAGATCATTCGAATCTGTATATTTTTGTGACTTGCTTGTTCGATAAATACTAAAGATTATTTCAGGTACTTTCGCTATTATATAAATGCGTAGCAACTATAGATGTCGTTCAGACCGTCCGTCTGTCTGTATTGCATATAACAACACAAGAAATTACCCAGCAGAATCGTTTGAAATTTAAAATACACACTTATTGCATAATTTTGTCGAATCATTTCAAATTTTATAAATATTGGATGCTAGTTCAATTACAGGAACAATCAAAAGTATCCCATTACATTACGGTCAATAGGAAGGAAAAGTTTCAAATGCATTTTAATGGTATTACACTCTTTCGAACATAATAAAATCGATATGCATATATGAAGTTTATTATATAAAATACATTCTGTACAATCTGTGGTGTGAAGAGTATTAGTTATTGATTTACAGAGCCACACAAGAGTATTGTAATAGATAATAATATAATATGAACAATGTTTGGTACGCGGTTTACTTGTATTAAGCTATTTCACATTTTATGAAATTGATTTACGTTGCTGAGTATTACTACAAGTTATTTCCTGTCTTGTAAAAAGCAGATAGTATTTACAGGGACATACAGAAGATTTCGGCTACTATATTTTATCCGAAATACTGTATACTATAACACCAAGTTCTGGATATTTTTTATGCTTTCGTAATTATATAAATGCGTAGTAACTATGGGTCCATCTGTCTGTCCACATCTAACAGAGTAAAAAATGTTCAACCAAATCGTTTGCGATTTAAAATAAATAATGTTTGTACAATTTTGTCCAATCACTTCAAATTTTATGAAAATTGAATGCATAGTTTAAATACAGTGACAATAAAAAATATTCCATTACATTACGGTCAATATCAAAAAATTATTTCAAGTGCATTTCAATGATGTTACACTCTTTCGAATAAAATACAATTAACATTAATCTATAAAGTATATGCCAAAAGATACATTCTGTATAATCTGTGATGCAAAGAAAATCTATTATTAAATTATAGGGCCACACAAAAGTATTCTACTACACATGATTACAGGGAAACATTATTTGGGGAAATTATATTAAGCTATTTCACATTTTATGAAATAATATATGTTGGTGAGGTTTAATACAAGTTACTTCCTGCATAATGGAAATCATATAGTGTATTTACAGTGACACATAAAATATTTCGACCACTATACTGTATCTGAAGTACTGTATGTATACACTAATAGTAAGAACTAAATATTTTTCAAACTTCAAAATAATACGAAAGAAACTCATCTGATACGCGTCACGTGGAATTTTTAACTTATTGCTAATTTCGACACTCCTTCTCCATTGTGTATTTAATATTTCTGTGCATGGATTTAACATTTAAGGTTCTAGTTATTTTTTTTTTAATATTTAAATTGAGAATTTGTTGAATTTCCATCCTTTTTAAGCTACGCGAAATAAAATAAAATCGCATTAAATATAAAATACCGTAACTTTAAAAATTCATGTACATTTTTTAGCTTCAGGCTATCATAGCCTGAGATCTTATGTGCCCGCCCGTTCTGTATGTATGTATGTTCGTTCGTTCGTGCGTGCGTACGTGCGTAAGGCGATAACTCATGATAAAAATATCCGATCCACTTGAAATTTTTTATATATGTATATCCTGACAAGGCGCTTCCCTGATTAGTTTTAGGAGTTCATTCGATATGTATAAGATGGAGGAACGGGGGGCCCATGTTCCTCCCCTTAATTGATATAAATGGGTTTTTGATGCAGAATTAAGTTTTCGTTCAAAATTTAGATATAGGATCATTCTGATAAGGCAATTCCGTGACTGTTATTAGGTACTCATTGAATAAGTATAAACTGGGGGAACGGGGATTATAATGCTTTTCCCCTTAATGTATGTAAATGGGTTTTTCAAGCACAATTGTCAGATTTCGTTCAAATCTCTGAATAGTTTTGGAAGTTTAATGGTTAAGTATAAAAGAAGGGGATAACTCCTCTTAAATTATATAAATGCTAAATGGGTTTTTATTAAGAATTATCCGATTTGCTCTGAATTTTGGATATAGATTTTTTATATGATAAAGCATGTCCTTGATGGTTTAGGAAGTTCAATGATTAAGTATAAAAAAGGGAAAGGGGAGAGCTGTTTCCTCTTCTTAATTTTTTTTCGAACGGAATTAACCCTTGAAAATATAAGACTGTAATGTACAATTAGTATGCGTAGCCTGTGAGCTCAAAGCCATCAGTTTAACTGGTCAATATTCTTTTTATTATATAGCGCATTCTACTGAATATGGAAAGAAAAAGCAAGCAAATGCATTCATATATATATATATATATAAGTAATAGAAATTTTTTAAAAGTTATTTTTTTTTACTAAATTTTAATAAAATAATCTGTTTTACCAGATTTAAAATATTTATTTCATTTTTCATATTAATTATTGTGCCATCGCATATTATTATTGTATTATTCACAATTGGGGAGATGTTTTCAAAGGTAATGTATCCTTTTAAACAATGGAATATTACAGATTATTTTACAGGTAAACACTGATACCACCGCAGGCAAATATTACGCAGTAAAATCAACTATGTTTTGTGGTGTATATTTAAACATGGAATTTTTTTTTAAGAAATGCAGAAAATTTATGTTTCTTTAACATTAAAAATATAGTACAGAATAAGTTATTCGAGTTTGTTAGCTATATTCAACTGATAATGTACACAACGTAACCTCCGCAAACACTGAAAAATATTTAAAAAATTCACTATTGAACTATACATTTCGAAATGAATTTACATTCAGAGCAGTTTTAAACTTAAAATCGAGTCTGCATCGTTTTTTAAATATATTTATAAAGATAAGTATTACTTTTAGTTTCACCGGAAATTAAATTTCCTGCTTAAAAATATGTATTGAAATGCTTCGTTTTTCTAAAGAATTGTTGAAAGAAATGTAGAACTACTTTTATAACATTTCAAAAAAATATAAATTATTATAATCTATATGGTTAGTTTAGAATAGATAAAATGTTATAAATAAATTACAAATAAATGTAAATAATTATAAATTGAACAATAAAGAACATTTAACATATTAAACACTATTTTTCTTGTTGAAAACTAATTTTCAACAAAGTTTATTAGCCAATAAAACTTCGGGATGATTTTGGAAACAACCAAAGGAATAGTACCGGATTCAGTGATAAAGTTTATTTGTGAAAAGATTTTCGATAAGAATTTTCAGTAAACGCGGTACGTAAACGGATATAAATATAAATTTTACTGGCCAATCGAATTTCATGAAAGTTTAGAGAATTCCTTATTGTTATTTAATTTTTTCTAGTAATTTAGTTAAAATATCATCAGCTCACTTATAAAAATCAAAGACAGTAATATTTTAGAGAATAAAATTTCTGTTTACCTTTATGTTCGGCAAAAATATATTTATAATATAGTAGCTCTATACGCTTTTAATTTTTTAGATGAATTGTAAGTGATTAGGATTTTTTTTTTTTTTTTTTTTTGGAAGTACACGGTCATATGCATTGAAATAATTGTTTCTCGTATATGAATAAGCCTAAGAATAAAATGATGCTTTATAGTGATAGATCACAGTCATAAATATTTAGAGGTTTTGTTTTTTTTAATCATGCCGATAACTTTGCAGGTTGTATTACATTGATAATGAAAATCGGTTCTATGTCGGGCTCAATGAAAATCAGCTCTATGAAAATCGAACATGTTATTATTTTAGATGCATGAAGAAACTGAAGTTCAATTCAAAAACAATGCGAGCTCTTTGATGACGAAAGAAAAAGAAAAAGAACCACTATCTTTCAATGAGAAAAATCTTGCGAACCTCATTCTGCAGCACTGAAATTTTCCAATTATTTTATTGCAATATATGTTTAACATTCACTTTGATATTATCTCCAAAAATAATTTTTTAAAGTATGCAATTCATAAGTATTTGCATAAATATTAATTATGTAGTATTTGCAAAATGTGAGTCATATAAAAAGGTATAAATGTGTAATGAATTAAATAAATAGTTATTTAATAAAATTTATTCATATTTCATTGTATTTTGTTATTTAATCATATTGCATTTATTGGTAGTATAGATATGCATATTACATTTATATCAAAAACGACAGCTCCATAATGGTTTTCCAAATCAATATGTATTTCTTTTTGTTTCCGTTCTAGTTTTTTACTTTCAGAAAGATTGCTTAGGAAACTCTGATTATAAAATACTGATAAACATAAAAAGTACGAGCCCTGCCCACAATTACAGTTCATAAGTCAAAGATGCATTTTTGTGTGCCTATGTTAAAGTGTGTATATTATCTCTCTTATATGTAACTATTTTAGTTAAAGATTCTAATTCCAGAGCAATAGCTATATCCAGAGCAACACAGAAGAATTCTTCTAAATTCATACATATTCGACTCATTCTTCTGGATCTTTAAGCCAGTTTAAAGTTTTAAATTTGTGATCTATCAATAATTAAATTTTTCCTCTTTAATGTTTTAATTTGAAGCAAAACTCTCAAGCAAATAAAGTATTAAAAAATGTATAATGTATTAAACGTAGATGGTGAAAGAAATTTTTTAGGAATAAGTCGAGGTAAAATACAATAAAAAATTAAAGGGAAAAAGATTCTAGTAATTAGTAAGAATTGAACGACATATCCACCTGAAATAAGAATAAGGTTTAGAAAAAATCTTAAATGTGACATTCAGATAAAGGCATTAAATTTTTTGTAGAACTCTTATCTGTTTTGAACCATTGAATTATTGTATAGCGTTTCAAATATATGTAACAGAAGACATTTGTTAATGAAATTCATATGACCATAGAACTGAACAAAACATCTTAAATACAAGACTACTATATTTTCATTTCTAGCATTCTAGTTTAAAAGCATATTCGCATAGAATGAACGGACAATGTTTTTTTATAATATACAGGTTTTCTAATCATGTATTGGATTAGGTGAGGCTCAGTGCTTTATATGTATAACTTAAGCACTGTGCTTCATCTAAAATCATATTTCTTTTAGGCAAATTTTAAAACTCAGTTATGGTAATTTATTTACATTACTTTATCTATTTGCTTTTTTTAGTTTAACTAAAGACCGTAAGATCGGCTTGAGCTTATCTGCTCATTTAGTGATATTGTTATAATGCTCATATAATATAAAAAAAGATTTTGCACCTATTTAAATATCTACATTGAAACTTCAGTGAGTTTTCTCATGCGTAACATTTATGTCAATTGCTGTGGTAATATTGAAACACATGTTAGGCCATATTGCTTATTTTACATCGAAATATTTTGATACATGAGAAAAATTCCACTATGGATATTTAAAACTGTAAAAATTCAACTTCATATTGAAAAAATAGTATAATAACTCCGATTAATTTAAGTATTAGAATAAAAAACAATTACGTAAAATCTTTTTGGAATACTGCTGTAAAAAATATAGTAATAACTATACAAACAAATTGTGCAGTTACAAATACATGTTGGTATGTCCAAATAAAATATTTTAAATACAATACAAAAAAAAATCATTAACAAATTTACTGTATTAACACTTGTACTGTTGCAAAGAACTTTCTGGCGAGAAAACAAAATGTGGCTTAAATACAATACTAAAAAAAAAAAATTGGTAGTTTTTCTAACGATATCTCATTAAAGTTATATTTTTTTTTATAAAGTACATAAAAGGTTTAAGGTGCAAGCATAAAAAACCCATAGTAAATATTCCATAAAGTCCCCTGCAAATGTACAACAAATTCTCAATAAATCTACTACAAAATGTTTTGTAAGAATACTAAAAATCATTATAATACTCACAAAATAATGTATAGAAAACTCACTAAAAATTCGTAAATACGTTTATTAAATAATTCTCAGTAAATTTACCAATATATATATAGTGATCACTCTAAAATATCGCTAGTAAGCTTACTAAATGATGATTAGTACATTTATATAAAATGATATGAGAACCTCCCTTACAAATCATTAGTAAATTTACTAAATAATCAGTAGTAAGTTTACAAAACGTTCTTTAGAAAACTCCCTAGCGAATCGTTATTGCATATACAACATAATCATTGATAAATTTACGAAACATTCCTTACTAAACTCCCTGAATAATTCATAGTAAGTTTACTAAATAATATTTAGAAAATTTACAGACTATTCTTTAGGAAACTCACTAAAAAATCGTTAGTATGTTTACTAAACAATATTTAGTAACATTAACTAAAGCAACTTTTGTAATTGTACATGATTTTCTTCTGTTGCAGTTACATGAAAAGTTCTAGGCATCCCAGTTTCCTAGAAAATTCTTAGTAACCTTACAGAATTTTTTTTACAGTGTAGTTGGCTTGTTTTCCTAGCATCATGATTGTTACCATTATAGGTTTTGTATAATTTTGCTTTTAACTTAAATGTGTATCATGGAAAGTTAAATGCTTTTTAATACAGAAAGATCCGGACTTATATATTTCGTATAGATAAACAGAATATTTAAAAAGGGATGTTTTCAAATTCAGGAATAATACGAAAAATCAACAGGATTTTGAAAATGTGTTAAGTTCTTTTGCTACGTCTTGTAAATTGCACGATAATTGTTTTATAAATTTAAAAATGATTAAATTATTCATTGATATTGAGACTTATGTATAAATATGCTCCCTTTTGTTTGTTTTTATAGTACAAACCATACATAAAAAATGGGAAATATATTCTAATAGTGGAGTTCATCTGATATATAAAAGGCAAATCATGTAACATCTGCTTTCTTTCTCCATATAAATTTTGAAATACAATTTAATAACATTGGTTTGTGAACAGCTGGGTTTATCAAAATATTCATAAATCTAATAAATATAATGCTACACGCTCTGTCGAACAATATTGCAGTTGCATTCAGAATACTAAAATAAAAGTACTTCATTTTTTTGTGTGTGTTATTTTCAAAAAATAATTTTTTGGTTTTATATTAACAGGAGAAAGTCAACTTGATTAAATATTTATTAAATTCGTTCTTTTAATACTTAGATTAGTATTTAAATAACTGACATATTTATTACGATTTTCTGCACAACAAATTTTAAAAATCCTAATTTTTCTGCACTTTTTTTTAAAATAAGATCCCCTACACGACAGAAAATTGTGAACTAAACACTTGGCGTGAAATATTGTTGATAAAAAAATCTAAACAATCGAGAATTTATAAACATTGGAGGGATAAAAATAATTTTAAAAAACGAATAAACTGAATGATGATGATCCTATTAAGTAATGAATATGACATGTTGTATTGAAGAACATATCCTGGATTCGATTATTGAATTTGCTGTCTTACAATTGTAAATGATAACATCGAACGGTGACCTTCTTACTTAATCCCTTAACTGCCGAGAAATTCTGACGCGACCTTCATTGCCTCATTTAATTACATAATTATGCAATGAAACACGTTAGCGATTACATTTCCAAAATAACAAAAATAAAATTCATATGATATAAGTGTACTGAACACGGTTCTGCTAAAGAAAATTATCATGCGGTTTCATCAGCTTGTCATTTTTATAATATATGCAAGTACTCTCTAACGCGTATACGTACGTCAGCGGCAATTAAGAGGTTGAACGTATTATATTTCCGCTAAACTAAAAAATTATATTGTTCATTTTGCACTAAAACAAATTGATATCCATCTGTTTGTGATATATATTTATTTTTGATAAATAGTATTTCTTTGCTAGAGAAAAAATCCCCATTACCTCCAAAGATATTTTCTGAATAACAGGACATTTATTAATTACCATCTCTGGGAAAATATGCATAAAGTTGGAAATCCACCTACGCTATCTATCTGACGCATGGCTAATGTTGGCTAAGTATTGATACAGTGATAAAATGAGTTCACCTATATAGTGTAAAATAATTTGTCCAATTTTCAGCCAACTGTTCAACGATGTAGTTTTTAAAATATTGCTTCAATATTGATGTGTTTACACAATTTTAGAGTATATACACAACATTGGAGAATTTAGATTATGTCCTTATTTATTCAATATTTGTAGCCTATATTCCTCTGATATTTTCAGTGGTTTTAAGTAGATAGAAATATGAACATGTCACGTCCATAGAAATTAATCACAGATTTCTTTCTACTACAAATATTTATGTTCGAAAATGCAAGATTTGTTTTATTTTCATTAATTTCTTCTACACAATTAAAAAAATATATTTAGACTCAAATTAACTTTAAAATGTTTTAAATTGATATAAAACTTTAAAAAACTGATTAAAATTAAAAATTTTCGAATAACTCTGACTTTGAGCAAACATATTTCATATTAACAGATATAGAATTATTTTAGTTATCGCATTCCTTCAAATTTGAAAATTCAGATAAAAAATTTAACATTGTTCGCAGAGTAAAAGCAATATAGTTTTCAAAATATCCAAAAAAATTCGTAGAAATTTCGAAAGTGTATATATTTAAAGAGCTTATAAAATGCGTACAATTCATTGTTTTTTATGCATTCATTTGTTTTAAGTTTTAAGGGTTGCTTTAGTTGCCTTTTTCCTAACTTTTAGACGCTTGATCACCCATCCGAGGCACCAACCAAAATATGGCATAAGTGTGTTACCCCTCGGAGGAAAACAACCCCTGTCAGCACCAGACAAATCAAAACGAAGACAAAAGGCTCGAACTACGGGCCCTCAAAAAATAAAATAGAATAAAAGAAAAAGACGTGCCCTAGCACGAAGTAATAATTATATGCAATTTAGAAAATCTAATAAACAATCCCTTTTTTTCCCGTTACTCTTTTCCCCCCTTTTTTTCTCTCTCTTATTTTTTTTCTCTTTTTTTTCTCTTTTTTTCTTTTTTTCAAGGCTTTTTACATACACAAAGGTCTATAAATTTGATGATCGTATATACAGAGAACAAGTTGTAAATTCAGATATGTTACAAATTACAATAATCTGGCAGCTAAATTAAATGAAAAAAAACAATTATGCGTACAGTGCGAAAACAAACATTTTATTACATATGCGAGCGAAAAGTACTATGAATGTATATATATATATAACTTCAAAAATAACTAAAGTGTCTACAATTAAATCTGAAAATAGTACAATCAAAGATGAAAACTGTCCAAATAACTAAAAGAATTTCTGCAAAAGTTAAATAAATGTCCAAGTTGGTCAGGCTCTGTAGAAGGTAATAGTTCGGGGAAGTTTTATCCCATGCTATATATTAAAGTAACATCAGAGCAAAAACAGAAATGGTCCATGAAATTATACTCAAAAAGTGTATTTAATGAACGAATAGTTCCTGTTAAGTTCATTGTAAATGTCACACAAATTTCGGTAATTCGAACGAGACATTACTACATTTCTGATGTTCCATTCAAGAGAACGATTTTTAATGTAAGTAAAAGAAAATGGCACAACTTGGCATCTATCAAAGAGAAAGTGACGAACATCTCCATGAATACCGCAGATGCATTTATCATAAATCCGTTTACCAATTTTATGTAAATGAGCTGGAAAAGTACCATGCGTCGAGATAAAATAAGCACAAACTTGGGAATAACATAAAAAATCCTTGTTGACATGTTTAAAAATGCCATAGGTATCTCTACCCTTAGTACTGTTAGTCCATTGATATTGTCAGTCCTGCATACATATCGTCTTGAAGTGATATTTTAATTTACTGATTGGAATAGGTATGTCCACTATTTTCCTCTATTACGGATTTAGCCAAATAATCAGCACGCTCATTACCTTTAATCCCAACATGTGCCTTGACCCAGCCTAGATGTATCGTCTTATTTTGCAAAAGACGCAATTTTGTAAAAGTCTCAAACAAAAGGTAATCGTCGGGAAACAGGCATTTAATCGATGAAACTGAAGAAAGACTATCCGTATATACCGGGTGATCCAAAAGTTTCGGGAGTTTTGAAATGTTAATAATATGGAAACTATGTACAATACAAAGGTTCGGTTTTCAGATATATACTCAGAAACACATGGGATTTTGTTTAGCATGATTTTCTTTTTACATGTATATAGTTACAATTTTTAGCAACAGGTGGCGCTGCTGTTCAACACTGGATGTAACTATAAAATATGCTTTATAGACACATGAGTATGAGTTCATTGCGAAACATCTTTTGTAGGCTATTAATGAGATTTCATTTTAAGGGTGGTTTATGTTCAATCACTTTTTTTTTTAAAGTGGTTAAAATTGCATTGAAAGGGAATTTTGATGCAAAATTTAACGAGTAACTGCCATGTTTACCCATGCTTTCTTTGCATGTCGAGCTGTGTTCTTATCGTACAATACGGAAGTAAAAATAGAAAAAGATTCGTTGGCCATTAGAAATGTGAAATGCCATGGTAAGAAAGGTTTGAGAAAAAGGCTAATTGAAAGATCGTAATAGGAGCAGGAAATCCCAAATGTCTGTTGCAATCGTAAATGAGGTAGAATTCGATGCCAATACTCGGTGGAAATCACGAGCTCATAATGAATCAGTACACTTGTAATATCACGATAAATTTGAAATTTCATCTGGAATTTCTTTCTCCTTTGAGGATACTGTGCACGTTGTTTTGTGTCGGCTCACAGAGGTACTTATAAGCTATGGGCGTCATAATGAAAATTTGTAACTCTTGGACACAAATTCTTTCTTTTTAGCGAGCTATATTATACCATAAAAATAATACTGTCAATTTTAGCGCCACCTGTTGGCAAAAAGTGTAACTAACATAATTTGTTTGTTTCATCAAAAATATAAATCCCATAAGTTTCTAAGCATTTCTGTCAAAACCGCATACTTCTATTGTTTATAGTTTGTTAATCATTAGCATTTGAAAACTCCCGGAACTTCTGGATCACCCGGTATATAATAATGATTAAGGTTACTTTGTTGACACCACTGCAAGGCTTCCGAAATTGCCACGAGCTCAGCTTGATATATAGAGTTTAAAATATTTAATTTAATTCTAAGCTCATAAATTATCTCATTTCTTTGAAACACAGTAAATGCCGCTCCCAAACCTCCGGGCATCTTGGAGCCATCTGTAAATATAATTGGATGCTTATTAGCTGGCACTGAACGAATTATTGGATTAATAAAATTTGTATGGTGATTCTCATAAAATTCGGATAATGATAGGATGGAATTTTCTTCATTACTGTACTAGACGTAGCCACCATTCCATCTAATGAAACTGATTCATCACCTGAGATAATTGCAAAATAATGTGCTGAGTTTGACAGTTCGAGATCAATTGGTATGATACCAGCTAAGACGCACAAGGCCTCTGTTGGAATTGTGCTATAAGTTCTAATTATTGTCAAAAGGCTGCACTTAAGACCAAGACTCTTTGCCGTCGACGCCTTGGAACTGTAACAGTAATTCTTTCTTTAATAGTGTCTGTATTCTCTACTACATTCTTTAACTATTCTGAATCCAATTTTGATGAAACCTTTAAAATGAGCTGTCCTGCCTTTGTTGACATTACGTCTACCGGAGTAGGCACATCCTTAACATCCTTCCAAAATTTCCTAAGGTCATTCTTAACATCCGTCACCGTTTCTCCCTCTTTTGGAGCTATCATTACAGTAAAACCCAGGTCACGTGTCACAGTCTTCTTCTTCGATGCCGGAATTTCCGACACTATCGAAGTATCCTGAGCACCAGAGAATCTTCTAACTAGTGACTCATAAGCCTTGCTGTCCGTCACCATTGTTATCACCTTCGTCTCATTTGCCACACTCTCCCTATGGGCTTTCACGAAACGCAGGTTAACGTAGTCAAAGCACTTCTTGACCATTTGCAAAATCTCTATTGTCTCTTTATTAGTACCACCACTCTTCTGCTTTTGAGCATCTAACGTGTCATAAATAAGAACATTGACTTTCTGAATAGCTGCTGGGAAATCCTCTTCCACCAACTCCTCAAAAAATTTGTCCAACTTATTCATAGCAACTTTCTGTAAATCAAGTAACCAAAAATTATCGCAAAATTCCTCCCTAAACAATCCCTAAAAATGAACAGCAATCCAAACACAAAATACGCTGAAACCCCAGTCAATCCCAGCGAACACCTCAATGCCCAAACATATACAGGGTGTCCGAAAAGTCTGGAAACGGTCGAACAACTCGAAAAATACATATGAGATTAAAAAACGTAAATATACGTGTTAAATATTTTTAAATAAGCTACTCAGTGATATCAAATTTGACCTTCGTAACCGACCCCCTGGGGGTCAGAAGGGGTCCAACTTTGAAATCTTAAATTATAACCCCCATTTTTTATTGCAGATTCGGATTCTACGGACAAAAATACGTAACTTTTGTATTTGATGTTTATTTCGAATCCTCGTTTATCTCGGTGTAATTGAGCATATTAAATCGATACATATTTCGGCTTTTCCAACAAGATTTTCCCTAATCGAAACTAATTGGGGAGAATTTATGACATCAAATTCCTCGTCTTTTGCAATAATAGCGTTTCCTGAAAATCACCCGTGCTGATTATTTCGGTAGTGCTACACAGTTAAAATTTGATCCATTTGCTGTAGCGTCACTCCACAGCTTTTATAGAATATCTCTTTCATGACCAATGAGAATGTTCCATAACACAGTAAAGTACACTGTAAAAAAATTGACCCTTTTGCTGCATGGTCACTCCACCGCTTTTATAAAAAACGATTACTTTACTGTGTTATGGAGCATTCTCATTGGTCACAAAAGAGATATTCTATAATAGCTGTGGAGTGACGCTGCAGCAAATGGGTCAATTTTTTAAGAGTGTATCACTATTGAAATAATCGCCACGGGTAATTTTCAGGAAACGCTATTCCTACAAAAGACGAGGAATTTGACGTCAAAAATTCTGCCCAATCAGTTTCGATTAGGGAAAATCCCGTTGGAAAAGCGGAAATATGTATCGATTTAATATGCTCGATTACACCGTGATAAACGAAGATTTGAAATAAACATCGAATACAAAAGTTACGTATTTTTGTCCGTAGAATCCGAATCTGCAATAAAAAATGGGCGTTATAATTTATGATTTCAAAGTTGGACCCCCTCTGACCCCAAGGGGGTCGGTTTCGAAGGTCAAATTTTGTATCACAGTGTAGCTTATTTAAAAATATTTAACACGTATATTTACGTTTTTCAATCACATATGTATTTCTCGAGTTATTCGGCCGTTTCCAGACTTTTCGGACACCCTGTATATATGATCCCTCCCCAGTAAGGTGGGAATCCAACAAGTAGGATGTACAAAAGCTATAACTATCGCAAAAAAAATAAACACCGTAAAGATTAAACTAAGTTAAATACCGCAATCTGCGAACTCGATATACTAACAAAAGGATATTATCCTCTGACATATGACAAAGTACAACAAACAGCTACAATTCAATGCCTTTAAAAACAATCCCCTAACACGTGACACAAAACTATAAACAACGGAAAATACAAATTATCCTTTAACACGTGACATAATTCAATAAGCAACACAAAGTAATACAAACCAAAAAATCCCAAAACTTGCCACACAAATGTAATAACAAAGATAATTACAAGATTATCCTCTAACACGTAACATAACTTAAGAAGCAAGCATTAAAATATTCAACTAAAACAACCCCGAACACAAGTCAACTAAAATAAATAGTAATTAAGTACAGCTATGATAACCTAGCAACAGAATAAAAGCCAAGTGCAACACCAAATCAAAGTCACAAAAGAGGAACACTCCACAAAGGTCAATCTCCTCCGAGAAAAACAAACTACAGTCCAGAAGAAGCAAAATTACTCAACTCTACTAATTTTCAAGATGGCGATGTAAACAAAGATGTGCCAAACACCCACCGGAAAAATGTTATCCAATATAAAGCAGAAATAATTAACATACAGACGTACAATTAGCATGAAAAGAAAGCCGAAAGCCAAGGTAAAGATTACTTTAAAAATATTTTGTAAAAATGTACTAAAAATATGTTAAATTGAGAAATGAAAAGAAACTCAAGCCGTCACCATTTAAACCAGTTTCGGCGGCAACCGGAAAATTTCAAAGTTTTTAAAACTCTGAATAATTCAAAACAATTGACAGATAATATATTATATGAAAAGAAAACACACAAATGAGTACTTTGCATATGCTAATAAGTATAAATAGTTATATTTACCAGAATTATAATACTTTAAAACCAGAGCACTAGAAAACACGTCCGACATATATGATCGACAAGCAGAAAATAGTAACGTCTAAAAGTTACAAGTAACTTTTAGACGCTTTGCGCATCTTTAATTATATTTATAAAGACTTCCTTATTTTATTATTCTATATTTTCTTAAACAGATGCTTTATTCTGTTAAGACCGCTGGTAAAAAAAGTGAAATTTTCATCTTCAATGGGCTGGACAGCAAACGCATTTTTATAATTTCTCATCAGAAAATAAATGCATTTAATTTTTTGTGCTACATATATATTTTAAAAATGTCCTTTTTATTTTCAGTACATAAAATATTTATATAATTAATGCTTAATGTTTGATGATTTGTTAAAATTTTAGTCAGTACTGCTCAGATTCGTTGCAGTTTTAGCGCTTTTTTAATAAAACCTAGTCAGAAGTGTTAATCTCAAAACTTTCTTCGATCTCATACATAAAAATACTTTCATTAAAATAATCTCTTTGTTTTGATATTTTGTAATAAAAGAAATATTAAAAATTTGCTGTGTTCTCTATGCATCGTTGGCGATACCTTTATTAGAGAAAGTTTGCTCAGTTTTGCTTTTCCTAGCTCGCTAAGTTTTGCACTGATGAAGAAACTCGATAGTAGATTCGAAACAGCTGTTTGCTACATTTTCATACATTATTTGTGCATTTATAATCGTTGGTTTTCTACCTTTAAACCTTTTTGTTGTGGTTTGGTCTTTAGTCTTCCTTGCTAAGCTGTTTCAATTGGCGGTTTGTTTCCGTAATGCCCTTGTCTCTTTGTGCCTCTTAGAGACTGGATCTCCTTCGAAGCACCACATGGTATCGCTCAACTCTAGATAATTTTACATTAAACCTATCGCAGTGCCTCGTTTACCCAGAGGGCATTGTTTAAACTACTTTTGTTGTTGTTATTGCTGTGTGTGTATGCGCATCAATCAGTTTTCTATAATCTGATATGTATAGTATATCTTCAAAATATAAAGACGTTACATCCACTACATCCACTGCTTCTCTTACTAGGGAAGCCCAATGAAACAACCTGCACATTCGTTAGATTTCGGATAAGGAGATAATTCTTTAAACTTTAGCACATCTATTTGGATAGCAACGATTAGTATTATTAAAATAAAAGATCTTTTTTTAGGAAAAAAAATGAGAAATCGGACCTGAAAGGGACAAGTAGAAATTTTTTTATTAATTTAAAAATATTCAGTTAAAAAGTTATATAAATCAATCGTAATATACGCATTATTAAAGAAAAGTGTTAATTAAAACATTGATAGATATATGCGACATTGTTTTTAATAATCATTTACATGAGCTCTTCCATTGCATTTTAGTAAAAGATAAATATAATGTAGAATGTATTAAGAATTTCAACATTAAGTTCAAAATACAATAAAATCAAAATAATACAAATTTATACAGAGGATAAACTGATTTTGAAATTTGATGAAAATTCGTGCATTTCTTCCTGAGATACAGCTATTGCGATACCTTGGATAATGCTAAACAGCAGTGCGACCGATTGGACGATTTACACCGAAACATAACCAAAACATTATTATGTCAAGGGCTAACGGAATCTACAGTTTTATGGAAATCCGTCCATTAGTTCTTGAGATACAGCAATTGTGAAAATCGAAAAAGGCAATATAGCAGCGCCACCTGTTGGGCGATATACGCCAAAAACTAGTCAGATCTAGTTTATATCAAGACCTAACTGAATTTTTAGTTTTATAAAATTCCGTATATTAGTTCTTGAGATAGAGCACACACAATATTTATGTCACTTACAGACAGATTGACTGACAGACGAGACAGACATTTTGCAAACACATGCTTTTAGGAATATCTGGCTTCTAAAACGGGTACATCCGTCCAAAACCAGAATTCAAAAATGTTTACGAATCCAATACTTCCTACTTGTAAAGATAAAAGAAAGTAAAAAAAAAAAAAAAAAGAAAAAAAGATTCATATTTGAAACTGAACTCATGTAGCGATCCCAAAAGATTCTTCTATCTCATGCATGTTAAAATTTTGAAATTAGATATCTCTGTACCAAAATTAAATATCAAACTATGCCCATTATGGAGATTTTAGAGATACGAAAATCAGTGCATTAGTTCTTGAAAATGTGAAATTGCAAAATTTAGCATAGTGGACAACCATTAGAGCTATATTACAGCTATAGGATCGCCACCATTAGAGCTATTGATACAAAAAATGTAAACGACACCAATTCATGTCACGTATTAACTGAATCTGAAGTTGAATGGATATCCATGCTTTATTTCTTCAAAAAGAGCATTTACAGAAACAAGTGCAGCATTAAAAGTGCAGTATAACAGCATCGCCTGTGAAGCCATTTAATGCAAACTGTAGAAAGCATCAATACATATCAAAGTCTAATTAAATGTGAAGTTTCAAGGAAATCCATAGATTCATTCTTGATATAAATCTATTGCGGAATTCTTTAAAAATGCAGCTTAGAAGCGGCACCTGTTTAGAGATTCACTAAAAAAACGAAAAATCAATTGATGTAAAGGACTAATTGAAACTAAAGATTGATGAACTTTTATGCAATAGTGAATATAGCGTTAATTAAAATGTTGAATAGCACAAATATGAAATTCCATGCAATAATTCTGAAGATAGAGCTAACGCGAAAATCGCACAAAATATAACATAGTAGGGAACCTGTTGAGCGATTTACACCAATTATAAAAACGTCACTTTATGTCAAGTACTAACCGAATATAAAGTTTCCTTAAAATGTGTGCATTCTGGTGATTGAGTGATTGCAAAAATCTCAAATAATGCCCGAGACAGATATCGAATGATTTACACCAACACGTAAACAAATATCACTTAATGTCAAACACTAACTAAATCTGAAGTTTGATGAAATTTCGTGCATTAATTCTGGAGAGAGAGAGCTATTGCAGAAATCGCTAAGAAGCACCATCTGTTGAGCTATTTGAACAAAAACCCAATCATCACTAATTTAAATCAACCACTAACTAGATATCAATTTTTAATAAATTCCGTGTATTAGTACTTGAGATAGAACGCAGACTACATAGCAGACTCACAGACTCACAAATGGATATCTTTAAAAACATGTTTTTTGGAATCTCTGACATCAAAAACCTGTAAATCCATCAAAAGCCTGAATTAAAACATTTTCAAGAATCCGATACATTCTTCCTGTAAAGTTAGAAGAAAGTAAAACCATCCTTTTTAGAGTTTAAAATTAAATGAACAGATACAAACATTATAAATTTGCTCTTTCGCTCGGCGGTCTTAGGTTTAATGAAACCTTTAAACATATTATCAAGTATTATGAAAATTAAATTGCAATATAATTATGGATGGTTGTGATGTATTATTTGCTTTTGACAAAAGTGAAACGTATTTAATTTAAATTCCATATTTAGTTTAAATTTAAATAGTATTGTTAAAAGCATGAGTTCATATAAATTACTATGCACCATAATCCAATTAATCTCAAACCGCATGTTTAAACTGTTGAAAATCGAGTGTATTATAGCAAGTTAATATTTCAATCTATTGTCGGCTGATAAGTGAAACAACTCTAAACCAATAAATTTGTTTAGAGGGTTGAAAATATTTGCCTCATTAAATGACAAGGAATTAATACATATTCGATCTACCGGGTGTCCCAAAAATGACTGATGGAATTTAAAATTCAATAATTTGTAAACGGAGACAGCTATTTAAAAAATTTTTGCAGAAGAGTTATGTATAATGTCAGGAGTTTTTTTTTTCCGTATTTTTTATTTTAGTTCGCATCTCAAACAATAGATGGCGCTGACGACGATTGAAGGCCAGGTCGACGCTTCACTCAGCACTGATCACTTGGCCTTCAATCGCCGTCAGCGACCCCTATTGCTTGAGATGCGAACTAAAATAAAAAATTACGGTAAAAAAACTCCTGACATTATACATAACCCTCCTGCAAAAATTTTTTAAAATACCTGTCACCGTTTGCAAGTTATTGAATTTTAAAATCCATCAGTCATTTTTGGGACACCCGGTAAATATGCAATTTTCCAATGTTATTGTGAGTACTGCGTACCTTACTGTAAGAAAAATAAATGTTTTCTAAAATCATAAACAAAATTCTAATAAAGTCCAATAATACATTAATTACAGTATAAAATTAGAAAGAAGCTACTCCATTTTTATTCAGGTAGGTACTACTCTTATGTATCAATAAGCGATGATAGTTTTAAAAACAATACAGTAGTTAGAACTACATGATACAAGAAAAGTCACAAAAAGTTAATTGCTTGTGTTTCTGATGGCCTATTATCAACTTTCAAAGGGGACTTTGAAAGGAAATCTAAAAGAGACTCCGAATTATTAGGCTGATGACGGAAATTTGGGATCGAACACCGTACCTACCGTCTACCAACTTCGAAGGCAAAATTTTCGGCCACTAATTTTCAAAAAAAAAGATTTTCCCTAAAGAACAATTTTTATAGTTATAGCACTTCAATGTCTAGAATAAAATCAGTAATTTTCAGAAAAATATACAAACACTTCATTTAGAAATAAACGATGTATCTAGTAAAACATATCTAGTAAAACTCTCTCAACATATCTAGTAAATTTATTTTTTACAATTAGTTATTTAATTGAATTGAATAGGTCATTTCAAAAACCACGTACGTTACAGAATCAGAAGTTTTAATAAAATCCTTCTATAGTAAAAAAAAACTAGCCTTAAAAGGAATGACCCCTGGAATGATGCTGATGTGGAAGATTTCCGGAACTAACGAATCCGGGTTGTCCACTCCTTCCATGAGTCGAATAGAGCAATCAGGAAGGGACTCCGACTATGCATCGCCGTATGGGTTACCATAAAGAGAGGAAAGGTTACCATCGCCAACAATCGCCAAGTTTGTCGCCAACTTGGCGATATATCGCCAAATTTGGCGACCAAAATTAGTTGTCAAAAGTGACGCCAACTTGGCGATAACTGTAATATTTCACCAAATTTTTAATTTCTTTACAACACCAGTCGTTTGATACATCATTTGAGAGGTTTGCAACTGCTTATTCATATAATGGATGTCTTGTGTGTTATCCCCCATTCTGCTCCCCAGGGGGGACACATTTTTAATTTCTTTACAACACCAGTCGTGTTACACAAGATTTGAAAGGTCTGCATCTGCTTATTCATATTATGGATGTCTTGTGTGTCACCCCCCACACTCTGCTCTCCCCAGGGGGGGTCACATTTTTAGTTTCTTTACAACACCAGTTGTGTGACACATCATTTGAAAGATCTGCAACTGCTTATTTATATTATGGATGTGTTGTGTGTCATCCCCCACTCTGCCCCCCGGGGGGGCACATTTTTAATTTCTTTACAACACCAATTGTGTGACACATCATTTGAGAGGTCTGCAACTGCTTATTCATATTATGGATATCTTGTGTGTAAACCCCCCCCCCTCTGCCCTCAGAGGGGGCGCGTTTTGTAATTTCTTTACAACACAAATTGTGTGACACATCATTTGAAAGGTCTGCAACTGTTTATTCATTTTATGGATGTCTTGTGTGTCACCCCCACTCTGCCCCCTAGGGGGGCACACTTTTAATTTCTTTACAATACCAGTCGTGTGACACATCATTTGAGAGGTCTGCAGCTGCTTATTCATATTATGGATGTCTTTTGTGTCGCCTCCCAATCTGCCCCCCAGGGGGGCACATTTTTAATTTCTTTACAACACCAGTCGTGTGACACATTGAAAGGTCTGCAACTGCTTATTCATACCATGGGGTATTGGCGAGCGCAACAAGCAGGGGTAGCCAATAATTTGGAATCGCGAAGCGATTACGCGGGGGTTGGCGAGCATAGCGAGCAGGGGGGCGGGGCCCCCCTAGTAATAATAAAAAAATACTACTCACAAGTAAACGAATTTTTTAGTCCAGGAGCCGGCCGTCGATTTTCCTATGTATAGAGTACAAGGAACGGACATACATCAAAATGTAGGTTTTAATGTGCACATTAAGAATATCACTGGCTGTCAGGTCCTATCTTGCCGGAACGCAAGGCAGTCGCACTTTTATGACGTCAATTTCGAGTGTTTACCTATATATCGAGTACAAGGACCAGACATACAACAAAATGTAGGTATCAATGTGCACATTAAGAATATGACTGGCTGCCAAATACATCAAGATGTAGGTTTCAATGTGCACATTAAGAATATCACTAGTTGCCAAGTACTATCCTGCCGGAACCCGGTGGCAGCTGCACTTTTATGTCGTCAATATTGAGTGTTTACCTATGTATCGAGTACAAGGACCGGACATACATCAAAATGTAGGTTTCAATGTGCACATTAAGAATATCACTGGCTGCCAGGTCTTTTCCTGCCGGAACCCTGTGGCAGCCACACATTTTTGACGTCAATTTTGAGTGTTTGCTATGTATCGAGTACAAGGACCGGACATACATCAAAATGTAGGTTTCAATGTGCGCATTAAGAATATCACTGGCTGCCAGGTCCAACCATGTAGGAACCCGGTGGCAGCTGCACTTTTATGACGTCAATTTTGAGTGTTTGCCTATGTATCGAGTACAAGGACCGGACATACATCAAAATGTATGTCTCAATGTGCACATTAGGAATATCACTGGCTGCAAGGTCCTATCCTGCCGGAACCCGGTGGCAGCCGCACTCTTATAACGTCAATTTTGAGTGTTTGCCTATGTATCGAATAAAAGGACCGGGCATACATCAAAATGTAGGTCTCAATGTGCACATTAAGAATATCACTTGCTGCCAGGTCCTATTCTGCCGGAACCCGGTTGCAGTCGCACTTTTATGACGTCATTTTTGAGTGTTTACCTATGTATCGAGTACAAGGACCGGACATCCATCAAAATGTAGGTCTCAATGCGCACATTAAGAATATCACTGGCTTCCAGGTTCTATCCTGCCGGAACCCGGTGGCAGTTGCACTTTTATGACGTCATTTTTGAGTATTTACCTATGTATCGAGTACCAGGACCGGACATACATCAAAATGTAGGTCTCAATGTGCACATTAAGAATATCACTGGCGGCCAGGTTCTATCCTGCCGGAACCCGGTGGCAGCCGCACTTTTATGACGTCAATTTTGAGTGTTTACCTATGTATCGGGTACAAGGACCGGACATATATCAAAATGTAGGTTTCAATGTGCGCATTAAGAATATCACTGGCTGCCAGGTCCAACCATGTAGGAACCCGGTGGCAGCCGCACTTTTATGCCGTCAATTTTGAGTGTTTGTTTATGTATCGAGTACAAGGACCGGACATGCATCAATATGTAGGTTTCAGTGTGCACGTTAAGAATATCATTGGCTTTAATTTTAATTTTTACTCAAAATGCATATATATTTTTTTATCAAACAGCCAGTAATATTATATACAAAATAGCTATCTTTAATCATATAAACAGAATGCCAAATTGTGTTCAACTACTATTTGGTAATAGAGTATGCTTCTTAGCTGATGCTGCCAATAAAAATTAAAAAGTATTTAGCAACTAAACAATAAGACTTTAAATGTTTTTTGAAGCAGTGAGGGTAAAGTTAGCTACCCTGGTAGACTGTGATGAAAATGTACAAGAAATAAAAAATAATATATATAAATTTATTATGAGAACATTTATTTATAGATAAATGACATGAAAGATAATGTGTTTAACGAACTTAAAATGCTTACAATACAAATACTTTTCACATATTGAATGACTTTTTAACTCTCTGAAATTTTTACAAAAGAACAAAATCGTAATATTCTTTTCTATGCATTTTCTTTGAAATGATAAAAAGTATAATTCTTTCAACGTTATAGAAAAAATGTAACATCAAATATGGATATAATGAATTAGACTATTAATCATTGTTCAGTGCATTAAAAATCTATTAAATGAACAGAATAATGGTCTTTTAACTATTGCTGATATTGCTGGAGCTTGGTGAATGTACAGTGCCAAGCAAAAAATATCTTGACACTTGCGATTTTAGACGTTTTGTTAAATATCTAAAATTATACATGGTGAATTATTCTGAAAATCCAGGTGCATGAACAAAATAGTACAGGTCATGCATTTTCGCAAAGATGTTTTCAAGAAATCCCACAGGGGACTGTCAACAAATTGAAAACGAACGAAGATCTTTTGGATAATCTTGAAATAACTAATGTATCAAAAACATTCAAAATGCTGATTATGATTAAATGGACTATTATTATAATCTGTATTCGTTGTTATTAGAATAGCATGTATACTCGCAGAAAAATTAAAGTTTTTATAAAAACGATCAAAAATTTTTCCAAATTTTTTGCTTATAATTTGCAGAGTTCTTAATAAAAAACTGTTTTTTTTTTCAGAAAATGTGGCAAACAACATTTTACATAATATCCTATAATGTGAATTAAAAAATAATAAATAAATGTACAAAAAATGAGCAGGTTTTCCAAATATTTTTTCATTGAGCATGCGTGAACGCAATTGAGCTCGATACATTGGTAGGCCCTCATAAGGGACGTAATCGTAAGGGACGTACAGTAAATTTTAATTTAAGCCTACGATGCATGCAACTTTTCGGAGTCAACGTTAAAAAGAAAAAAAAACTTTGAATTTTTAAATAATTTTGTAATTTTACTTTATTAGTACAATATGTTCGTGTAAGCCTGTCTTAGGTTTACAACCACCAGGGAAAACTATGTATGTCCTAAAAAAGGCAAAGCCAATTTACCATATGGCGTTACATGAAAACAAAAAAAAAAAATCGGTTAGACTTCAGTCGGGTCAGAATTTTTTTTTTTTTTAAATATGACAGCTAATAAAAATGTAACATTAATAATGAAAGTAGAAGCAAGGAGAATGTATCGCATTTTCCCATGAATGTCAAGATTACTTCCTTGCTGGCACGTAAATAATAAATGAGGAATTAATTTGCTCTAAAACGTAAAATAAGCTACAGCATTTAACAGTCAACCGTATTAAATTCTGATTCTGTGTTAAAATTCTACATGAAAAATATTTGATTTTTAATTTCATATTTTTTTAAGGGAATAAATATAATAAATCTTAAAACGTAATTTAACTTTCACCTTGATTCAATCACAAAATGGATCATATCAACTTTAAAAAGCTCACTTTATTGCACATAAAAGGTAGCAAAAATATCATTCTTACTAATTTCATCGCCGTTTTAAGTAAAACAGTGAGGTTTTTAGAGTTCATATTAGGTATTTTGAAAAAAAAGAAAATACTTAAAACAAATTTTTAAATGCAAATTTTCGTTTAAAAGGATGTTTTCTAAGCACATTAAATGATACACACATGCATTTGACTTTTAAAAATAGCAAAAAAAAAAAAAATATTTAATATCAAAATTTTACATTATAAAAGAAAATCAAATCTTGTAAGTAGTTATATGGTAATCTTTATAAAACGCGATATAGCGTAATTTTAAATGCACGGAAAATCCAAACAACTGCAGAAAAAGTTAAGTAAACTGCCACATATATTGAAAATACATGAAGCTATTTTATTGTGTTATCATGATAAGTTATGTCATAAAGATTTCTGTGCCTTCACTCTTCTGAAAACATCTACATTTCTCAGTGCCAATACTCAATAGAATAAATTTTAAATGACATAAATTTTAAGAGTAGTACAGACATTTTTGAATATTCTTATATTAAAGTTTTTACATAATTTATCCTAGTAAATAAACGGCCAATTGTGCATATTACAAACTCTCAGAAGGTTCCATACAAGTAATATATTAATTAGAAATTGTATTATCTAAAAAAATCGTTATTAAAAGTATAAAAAGACTTAAAAAATACAATATAAGTTTGGGTATAGCTATTAGAAAAGTATTAATAGGTGTAGCATAAAAATTCAAAGAGACGTGAATCCTAAATAATATCAAATATTTGCATTCTAAAAAAATTCTTTTCATAATACGATACTGATGAACATAACTCGGAACTTACAATAAAAGTAATCCATGTTTAAACTTCATTTGCCATAAAAATAAATTCAGCGTATTAATAATCTTTTGTTTTTATAATGTAGCTAAAACAAAACCCTTGTTCAAATTTAAACTTGTCATTGTGCAATATGCACTTCGAAAGGAGGTCGCATAATTGAATTGCCACCTTGGTCCATTCCGCGATTTTTAGAACAAGTGTATATTAAGTGATCCATTCTAACTGATCACTAATCCGATGTTTAATTTTCTCTTGAAACCACTCCTTTTTTAACCGAGCAACACACATAGAATAGAAAATGTTGAAATTATATTATCTTAAAATCCAAACGAGATACACTTAATTTAACTTTGAATTCTGTAACTAAGACAGAACAGTTAAATATATTTACAGAATTGTTAATAGACACAATAAAACCAGCGATGCAAGCCATTTTCCACCTTAAAAATTTTCGCAAAGCCCCATTTTTTTATTTTTGGTCTCCCGAATTAAAATCAAAGCGTAATTTACTTACAGATTTGCGTAAAAAAATTAAAAAATTGAAACAGCTAAATTCACTCCCTGAAACTATTCAACAATTCAAATCCTCATACAACAAACAAGCTGACATTTATAAAACGCTTTATTCTAAAAGCGAAGCTTGGAAGTCCAAACTGACAGAATCAAACAATTCTGAATAAAAGTCGTGAAGCTCGTAGCCCCTGAATGTCGCGGGCGCGACGATTAAGTGGTTAAATATGAGTTCATTAAAAGTAACACCCTTCATTTGGAGATTGAAGCTATCTCCCAGCAATATTTTCCGGAAATTGTGATTCAGCGTAAGACTCTTGCGCTGAATCGTACTTTTTAGAATAAGGGGAATAGGTAAATATTTAGAATAAGGGAATATATTTAAAGGGGATTAGGTGTTTTCAGAAGTTAAATTCACTGAGAAAGATTTGGGACAGTAAAAAAAAAGACTGTGAAGCAGGAAAATCTGTTTTTGGAGTGCAAAAAGAATAATTTGGAAGCAAGAAAGTTAGTTTTTAGAACAGAAAAATTCTATTCTGGCATTAACTTTATTTTCGTGCCCCTTTCACAAAAATTGAATTTTAAAGAGATTTTTTTATGAAATTTGCCATTTTTTCGCGATTTTTTGGCGAAATTTGCTATTTTTTCGTGATTTTTTGGCGAAATGTGCTGGTTTTTCGCGATCTTTTGACTAAACTTACCGTTTTTTATCAGGATTTTTTTATGAAAATTGTCGTTTTTTGCGAATTTTGAGACAAAATTTGCAAATCTTTTGACGAAATTTGACGGAAATTTTTAACTGGCAGACTCTTAACTGGCATTTTCATCCGGTAAATGAGACTTTCCATCTTTAAGTAAATAAGACAATAGATTCTTAATCTCCCACTCAAAATGTTATGGTCTTCACCGATGGTTCACGCACTACTACCGGAGTTGGTGCATATTTCTGTGCTATGAAAGGAAGTGAAGTGATTCATCGGTGGTCTTGCATGTTGGGTAATAATAAGTCCATTTTCCAAGCCAAACTCTTTGTCATCTTTAAGCCTTAAAATTTTCACAAAGCCCCATTTTTTTTTATTTTTGGTCTCCCGAATTAAAATCAAAGCGTAATTTACTTACAGCTTTGAAACAGCTAAATTCACTCCCTAAAACTATTCAACGATTCAATTGTTGAATTTTTTTCAATAATATTGTTGAATCAGTTTTTTTAAAGATTGCAAATATGATTTAGAATAGGATTAGGAAATGGATGGATTACTCAACATAACCAAAATTTTCTAATTACGGTTTTTAGCGATCGTATTTCAAACCTACAAGCTGTCTGTTTATTTGGCTCAACAAATCCGCAGGTTATTGAGATTAAATCAATTTTGAAAGATCTTCAATGGAAAACCTGCTTAAGGCACGTTCCAGCCCAAAGGGGTATTCTAAAAAATGAAACGGAATATATGTTGGCTAAGGAGGCAACTTCTAGACCATCAGTTGATTTTTCACTTCCAGTACCGCACTCAAACATTAAAAGACAACTTCGAAGACAAATTTTATGAAAAAATGGTAGAATCACTGGGACTACTCAGATACGGGTAGATATACCGATTATCTGGTTCCAGTGGCATCTTTGGACATTCTCCTGTTCACTCCATTCACTACAGCTTTTATTACCGGTTATGGTCTCTTTGGGGTTTACCTCTTCAAATTCAAAAGAGCCCTTTCTCCTCTATGTGAATGCGGTGATAATGCCGATGCCTCTCATTATCTATATTATAAAGGCCAAACTTATCTGTGCGTAACGCATACGACATTTTGCGAATGGCAAAATTAAAAAAAAATTAAAGAAATTTCAGTTTTTCATTTTTTGCTATTGAAAAATTTAAAAATTCTAAACGTCGCACATTTTTAATATTTACAGCCTCGTATAAGGTAACAAATGTACCTTTAAATATATTTTATTTGAAAAAAGTACGTTAATTTTCTTTTGAATTATTAATTTTTTGTAGCTTTTAATAACGTTTTTTCTGATTGCGGCAACTGGAGGACTAAAATTCTATTTAAAACAAAGAAAAGAAGGAAGAAAAATAATTACTGTATCTTTATGTAGTCATTTTCTCATCAAACGAGAAAGAAATGAAATTTAAATACATCCTGTGTCCAGAATATTGTGTGTTATAAAACCCAACGAATTTAAATTTAATTTACAAAATTTGATTTATACTTAAAATGATATTAATATAGTATCTGTATCAGTTAATGCAATCGATACTTCAAGTTTTGAATCAAAATGATCAGAATAAAATACCATTTTTTATTCGAAAAGGTGAAAACAGATAAGAAATGTGCGTTCGTAAATTTTGATATGCTGAAAATGATTTTTGATGCTTTTTTTTTTTCATTTCGGCATTATTAACGTAAAAGACTTAATTGATAAGTTTATCAAAATAACAGATCTTTATTATTTTACCTAAAATGTGCCCGGAATCAAATTTTCAATTTTTTTCATTGTTTATAGCGTAAAATATTCGGTTCTTCGGTAGAAGTCCCGAAAGTAATTTGGCCGCTACCGCGGCGGTTTATTGTGTTTTTAATTTTCTATTCACATTCTAACGATAATTCAATGAAATTGAGTTGAAACCTGTCAGTTTTTAATATAATTTAAATGTTTTATTAATGAATTAACATATTTTAACCTCTTCAGACCTGAGCATAAAATAACTCTACAAATATATATTTATTGCTTTTGCATAATCGAAATAACGCGATAGATGACAGAAAGATCCATTTTTAAGAAATCAGTACTTTAGGGAACTGGTAATTTAGGTTTACATATATAGATATAAAAGTATTAATCCTATTAAAACATCAGTTTTATTCTCAGTAATATAAATTTATGCAATAACAAAATTAAGGTCTTCGAACAAGTAAATGATCAGGAAATCCTCAAAATTTTTTATTGTAAAGCATATAAATTAAATAATCATGAATATTTCTTACTTTCTTGGTCACAATGTATTGACGGTATTTTCGAAACTCGGATGAAAAAAAGTTTATTTTATGACGTAATATTCATCAGTTCCGACATTTATTGGTTTTGTTTTAAAGCCAAAAACAATGACTTGTATAGAAATAAGGGAAAAATGGAAAAATATCCGAACAGCTTAGTTTTTATGAGGAAAAGAATGGAGGTACACATTTATGTACCTCGGGTGTGAAGAGGATAAGCAAAATAATATTTTTAATTTTAGTTGTTACCGTTTTGTTGTAGAACACATATTATTATTACTACAATGTAGTTAATAATAAGCCGTAATCAAGACTTACTACTTTTACATTTCACATTGATGTTCTTATTTATCCAATGTATCTCACATACTTTTTTTCTTATTATTTATCTAATAAAAAGTTTTAACTAGACAGTCAAAGACATCTACTACTTTTAGAAATCGTTACCGCTATATTTTCTCTCTCATTTAAGACAATAATGGTTGCCGACATCTGAAATGAGAAACAATTCCCAAATGATCTTTCCTAGACTCTGGTTTTAACAAATTCAATAACCAAAAGGGAGAAAGAAATAATGAAATTAGTATTCCTATTATTATTTTTTATGTGTTTTCATGTATTTTACATATGTGATATATTATTATAATGTATTTATTATTTTTTTAATTTGCCATTTAATTCAAATTCTACACTTTGCTCTTGCGTCTGAATTATGCTCTTCTGTGATTTGATTGTTATTTTGTACTCTTCTATTGCTTTTGGAATTTGCTTTCCTAAAGGCTACTTCTTCAACCTGAATCATTTTCCTTATATTTCATTTTAGTCAAGATGTCTTCCCGCTTTTGAGTGTCTTCAATATGTCTAAAAAGTATGTCTTGTATCAATTTTTCATATCTTTTTTTCCATTCCTCTAGCGAGTCGGATATTCGGAACTAAAGAACTAGACAAACATAACTACTCTGAAGTTAAACTTTTTTCCTGGAACTCCCTTTTGTTACTCCCCACTTGCGGTTTACTGACAATACAAAACGGGGGAGATACAATGGTCAGGGAGATCACTATCTTAAACCCTACTGAAGGGAAAGATTCCCGTCCTACACTTGGATTGAAGTTCAACTAGAAAGCTCGTTAACATCAGACGCGCCGCCTGCGGACTTAAAAGGTGCCGCCTGCTAACCGCAAAAAACTTTGTGTGTGCACGCAGCCTTAGACCGTGGTCGCTGACGAAATTTATCCGCTTCTGTGGCGGTTCATTCTATTTGTAACTTTTCTCTTATATTCTGAAGATGGCGCAATTAAAATGAGTTGAAACATGTCACTTTTTACCATATTTTAAATGTTTTATTAATAAAGTAACACATTATAAGTAAACTAATATTTATAATGTAATTTCTAAACTTTTCGTTGTAGAATATATATTATTATTACACCGATATACAGGGTGTCCAGCAAATAAACCCTGATTTCAAAATTAAATTTCTCAAAAACAAAGATCGATTATAATATGCGGTAAACGGTTTTTTCATTAAGTAAGCTATAAAAATCTTATACAGAAATTTCAAACAGTGACTATTTTGAGAAAAATGTGTTCTGATTGCATAGACTGCTTTGATTTGACATTTTTCTTGTTTTAGATTGCCTGTAGAGAAATATTTTTTTAGCTTACAGTGCAATATTTTAAAGATTTTTCGAAGTAAATTTTTAGAATTTTGAAATATCAAAAATTGAATTTCAAAAAACTATGAAATATGGCATTTTAAGCCTAGAAACACATTCTCTGGCAGCAATCTAAAGCAAGAAAAATGTCAAATCAAAGCATTCTTTGCAGTCAGAATACAATCTTTTCAAAATATGTACCGTTCGAGACTTTTATATAAGATTTTTACAGCTTACCTGATAAACAAATCGTTTACTGCATAATTCTATTGCGTTTTTGAGAAATTTAATTTTGAAATCAGGGTGTTATTTGCTGGTCACACTGTAGTTATTAATAGGCTGTAATCAAGACTTGCTGCTTTTACATTTCACATTGATGTTCTTTTTTATTCAATGTATCTCACATACTCTTTTTATCTTGTTATTTATCTAATAAAAAGTTTTAAGTAGACAGTCAAAGAGTAGCATTACATTTAGGACTTGTTACCGTTACATTTTCTCTCTCCTTTGAAATAATGATCGTCCCCGGCATCTGTAATCAGAAATAATTCCCAAAGGAACTTTCCTGGACTCTGTTTTCTTTTTTTTCAACTGCAATAATCAATGGGGAGAAACAAACATTGATGTCAACTAGGGAGTAATAAAATAAAGATAACTATTATTATTTTTATATGTTTTCATGTAATTTATATATGTAATATTTTATAATAATTTTTTTAAATAATAAATATAAAAAAATGCATTATTTTTAATTACATTATTTTTTATTATTTTTTTATTTTAATTATTTAAATGTTTATTTAAATTAATATTTTTTTAAATCTGTATCTAAATTAAAGCTTATATACCTTTATTTATTTAAAGGGGGGGGATGAAATTTTATCCTTAATATTTCGAGATGTAAAAATTTTGAAATGCACCAGTTTTTTACTAACTTTTAATTTATTTTTTCTTAAATATAAGGAGTTTTATCATCTGATTTTTTTACAAATAATGTGGTTGATAACCTCAAAAATTGCAAATTTAAATTCAATAAATATATATATTTTTAATGTCCTGACCGCCCTCCCCTGTGTATAGTAAACATTTACGGCATTTATTCCAGACTGTTAGAGCTGGAGCGATGTTCAATTAATTGTGTATACTGGAATAACAATATGAATAATTATTAGATTATTTGTAACACATACATTGTCAAATTGTCAGTGCTTTTATGCAACACCTTTGATAATAAGAGAAATATTCAACGCCTAAAAACATGTTCTTATTTATTCAATGTATCACATATACACACTTATCTTGTTATTTATCTATTAAAAAGGTTTAAACAGACAGTCAAAGGGCAGCAAAACTTTTAAGACTCGATACCCTTATGTTTTCTCTCTCATTTAAAATAATGATTTTTGCCGGCATCTGTAATCAGAAAGAATTCCCAAAGAAAATATCTTACACTGTGGTTTTTACAACTGCAATGATGAATTTCACTAGAACACAATGAAATTAGCAGCCTTATTAATATTTTTTTACTTGTAACCATTTATTTTACATATGTGGTATTTTATTATAAATTATTTTTATTATTAAATACGTAAATAAAATTATAAATTATTTCTATTAATATTTTTTCTTCAAATTTTCCATTTATTCAACTTTTACTCTGTTTTTGTATCTGAATTATACTCCTCTGTTATTGACTGTTACTTTGTATTTTCCTTTTGGTTTTGGATTATACTTTCCTAATGGCTACTTCTTCAACTTCTATCTTTTCCTTTATCATTCATTTTAGTCTTGATGATTCCCGCTTTTGAGTTTATTTAATTTGTCTCATTTCACTTAAAAATGTGTCCGGTATCAATTTTTCAACATTTTTTTTTCATTATTCTAGAGAGTTGAACATTCGGTTCTTCGGTAGGGCTCGCAGGCGAAATTTGGTCGCTTTTATAGTGGTTCATTGTGTTTCTAATTTTCCTATCTACATTCTAGTGATGATACTCATTGGTAGTATATCGAAATATGTCATTTTTTAATATATTTTAAATGTTTTATTAATAAAGTAACATCTTTATAAACAAACTAATTATTTATAATGTAATTTCTTACCTTTTTCTTCCAGAATATATATTATTAGTATTACGATATAGTTTTTAATGACCGTAATCAAGACCGTTACTGCTTTTATATTTGACATCGATGTTCTTGTTTACTCAAAGTATTTAACATACTCTTTTTATCTAGTTATATAGGAATCTATAGACTCATCGATGTAATCATTTTAAGTCTTTAATAAAGGTTCCCATGGGTATATCTATGTTCTACAGATGTGCTTACTACGTCTGAGCAGGTTCCCCCTAAGCTGCCAAATAAATTTTGCGTTGTGTTTCAGACACTTTTAATGTTAAATGATATGTCCCGAAACTGTTTAAGATATGAATGTTCATTATACATTTATGCGGTATACTGAAGAAAGTGTACATTTTTCTGTTATTTTGGAATAAAGATTTATTCGAGAACTATACATAAAAAATTTCAATGACGCGATTTTAATTTCAGATGAAGAATTGGAATTTTGAATCAGTTTAACCAAATGCTTTTTTGCTACAACTTGAATAATTAGAGAAACATCCAACGTCTGTACTTATTTATTGAATTTATCTCACATACTCTTTTTATCTTGTTATTTATCTAATGAACGTTTTAACCAGGCAGTCAAAGAGCAGCACTAATTTTAAGACTCGTTACCACTACATTTTTTCTCTCATTTGAAATAACGGTCGTTGCCGGCATCTGGAATCAGAAACAATTCCCAAAGGAACTTTCCTGGAGTCTTTTTTTTTTACAACTGCAACCATCAAATGGGACAAAGAAATAATGAAGATGACTAGAGAACAATGAAGTTATTATTCATAGTATTATATTTTATGTGTTTCCATGTATATTACATATGTAGTATTTTATTATAACTTTTTTTTTTCAATTTTTCATTTAATTCAGCTCTTACTCTTTGTTTTTCTGTTTGAACTATGCTCTTCTGTGATTGACTGTTATTATGTACTTTTCTATTCATTTCATTTTGTTTCTGCTTTCCTAATGTCTGCTTCTTCAACTTGTATCCTTTGCCTTATATTTCATTTTACAAGGGCACCACCAAACATGGTGCTCACAGATTTTGATGATTTCAAAGTATGTTGTAGGGGTCACACCACTAATTATTCAGCTGAAAGGGTTTTTTCAAATGGGCCTTAGTTTTTGAGAAATTTGGGGTCAAAGTTTAGCGCTCATTTTAAATAGCTGTTCGTATTGCACACCGATTGTGGCTGGGTGACGCTGCCGTAACGTTCGAGACTCCAGACCCGGAGTTGGCGGGTTCAACCCCAAGTTAGAGCCCCCTTTTTTTTCCCTTTCTTTATATACTTTTTTACACGTTGCATATTTAAAGCAGAATTGGGAATTCTACAAGCTTTGAACTTATAACTATTTTCTTATGGGGATAGTTTATTTTTTCAGTTTTTACTTTTCGATTTTTTCGGAATGAAATATAACGTATAAATACATCTATATATATATATTGCTAAGTAAAAAAAAAAATAATAATAATACCTTTGTAAATTTATTTAATTCATATTCTTTATTCAATATCAGTTCATCTGCTTCAATAATTTGTCGATCATCTAATATTTTTAATATTGAATTATGAAATTCTTCAGCCATAGCAATAGAAGCACAGGAAATATCATGCGGTAGAGAATTTGTAAGTAGATTAACATTTTGTAACAACGACTCGCAATATTTTAATGCATTCGTAATTTCGCCTTCATACCAATATTGCAAATCTTTTATTTGTCTGCAAAAGAAGCTAAATGACATTAGTAAAAATAATTTCTATTTTTGCGTGATTTACCGAGCAAATAAAAGCAGACGAATAAAATAAACACATATGTATTTTTTTTTTTTTATATATCGTAAATTTTATCTTATTGAAATCATTAGCAGACGATTTTTCCGATCTAGTTTACTTTTTTTTATGAATAGTGTTTTAGTTTGTTAAAATAAAAATGTATATATAATTTTTTAATGTAATCTGTCATTTCTTATTTGTGCAAACGATAAATAATATTTAGGTTGAACATTAGAGATGAATGTATTTAAAGATCAGTAAAAATTTGGATAATATTTTAGCACTGCTGCATTAATATTTTATTACACTTTCGAAGATATGCATTATTTGAATTAACTAATCCTATAAGTGTTTGAGAAATTGCACCTGAAAATTATTTAATATAATTTATACGAAAAAGGATAAATTTTCATTTAAAAAATTCCACAAAAAAAGGCGATAGAAAAAAGAAAAATTATTATTTCAGAATTGTGCTTCATAAAAAAAGAAATTACATAATAATTAATAAAAAGGAGTTCTAGGCATAAATTTGTTTTGCAGTTTTGTCAATAAAAATATTAGTTTAAAAATTGCACAAAAAATACATTTTTATGAAATAAATTCGAAAATATAAATTTAAATTATTAAGAAAATATTAAAAAGTTCAAAGCTTGTAGAATTCCCAATTCTGCTTTAAATATGCAACGTATAAAAAAGTATATAAAGAAAGGAAAAAAAAACTCTAACTTGGGATTGAACCCGCCAACTCCGGGTCTGGAGCCTCGAACGTTACCGTAGCGCCACCCAGCCACAATCCATTTGTAATACGAACGGCTATTTGAAATGAGCGCTAAACTTTGACCCCCAATTTCTCAAAAATTAAGGCCCATTTGAAAAAAACCCTTTCAGCTGAATAATTAGTGGTGTGACCCTTACAACACACTTTGAAATCATCAAAATCTGTGAGCACCATGTTTGGTGGTGCCTTTGTTAGTCTTGATGATTCCCGCTTTTGAGTGTCTTTAATTTGTCTAATTTTGCTTAAAAATGTGTCCGGTATAAATTTTTTATATTTTTTTTATTCCTCTAGAAAGTCGGATATTTGTGACCTAGGTAGTGGTCGTGAACGGAATTTGGACGCTTCTGTGGCGGTTCATTATTTGTTATTTTTCAATTTATATTCTAATACTGACTCAATGAAAATCAGTTGAAACATGTAATTTTTTATTGTATTTTAAATGTTTTGTTAATAAAGTGGCATCTTATAATCAAAATAATTATATATAATGTAAATTCTTACTTTTCTTTGTAGAATATATATTAATTAATATTACGATATAGTTATAAATGGACGTAATCAGGACTTACCTTTTTTACATTTCACATTGATGTTCGTATTTATTCAATGTATCTCACATACTCTTTTATCTTGTGATTATTCATCACATATCTTTTTTTAACTGTGTGGCTTGAAGATTGAATTAGCAGCGTTTAAGATTAAAAACGGAAATAATTATTGGCTCGTTGATTTTCAAAACGAAACCATGTATTTGTTTTACTAAACAAAATATTTATCTGAGGAGGAGTCTGATTAAGACTTGAAAATACTAATATTTTTTTTAATAAAAGTAAGTATTACCACCTCTATTACATATTTTAATCACCCTCTCTGACAGTCTTGGGAAAGGTCAAAATTATAATGTTGTTTTCTCTAAATATTGAAACCTTTTTCTTTTTTTTTCCTTTATCGCGATTGTCGCTGTAATTAGGTATTCTTGTCTTTGTTAATAATTTTCTTAGTAAATCCCTGAGCTTTATTTTTTTTCTTATGGATAACAACATTTCTGTGCTTGACGATTACATTTTTGGTATTTCCCCTGACATTAAATTTACAGTGTCTACTATTGGCACATTTAGAACTATACTTTCCTACGTCAAAAAAAAAAAAATCCCATTGTTTTCGATTGTTTTGCTAAAATATCAAGTCCTTTTACCCAGTAGTTTTAAAATTATCGATATTTGAAATCGTAACATTAATTATAATCACCCTGAAATTTTTACATTCAAATTGCTTATCAGATACCTGATTTTTTTAAAAGTAATACTTGCATCTTTTATTGATAGATCAACTGATGGGAAAATGAAACAATTATTACAATTGCAAATTTAATAATCGAGTAATCTGTGTGTGACATTATCTAATGTAATAAATTTTTATTAGCCACTAACAATAAATATGCCATAGCGGTTGTGTTTGTCATTTTATATTTAATAATATTTACTACTGAAATAGCAATCTTATAACACACTAAAAAACATATTTTTATTAATACTTGTTTAGTTTAAGAGCCTTTTCTTAAATGCATTTTTTAAATTATATTACTGTTTATGGAGTATCGAATCTAGATAGACTAATAAACACATTTGTTGATACTTAAAAAAGGCTCATAAAAATAAGGGCAATTTTATGTCTCTAAATGCTATAATAATGCTTTTGAATATACAGATGGTAAGTTTTTATATAGATATCCACATTTGATCGTTTTATTTACATGACAAATTTGAAAAAATATTTTACGAAACACACCCACATCATTTATCTTTATAATACGATATCCATATTGAAGGATTATTTTGTCCATTTTACAATAAAATAACCAATGAATTTTACTAAAATGAATTTTATGATTAATAGCACATGGTATCTAAAATATCCGATATCGAAATGATTGATAGTCCCTAAGATAGTTTATTTGTTAGTTTTAAAAACAGGAACGCTCCTTGATCTCTTTTTTCTTTTCAAAACTATTTAACAAACGATTGAAAAGTTTTATTTATATGTAGATTTAAAATATTTTATTTATATGTTAATTTGTAGCCTTTGAAAATCTTATACAACTTAATATACATAACTTTACTGAAGTCGTACTAAAGAACAAATTTTTTTGTCCATTTTATTATGTTCGGCTATATTTTCTTTTCAAATTTCAAATGCATTAGAATAAAAATTCTTAAAAAAACTTTATATAGGTATTCATTTTACAAAACTTCGCATTATATTTACAAGAAAAAAATGTAATAATGTATCCCAGAGCAATGACGCCTCGGTAATGTACTGCTAATTTTCAGGGCTTAGTTTAAGATTTTTTTTCATATAAATATAGCATTTCATGCAGTAACTTATTCATTATGTGTACAAGAAAGAATTTTGTATAGCAGATATGTATTCATAAAATGTAATAGCCTGATTTCTAGATCAAAGGTTTTTGGTATTATTAACCATCAATGTGAGTAATAACACCATGAAAGGGAAACTAGAAAATAAGGTGGAATAATGACGTGTAATGTTCAATTTTAAACTCCGTAGACGTAGGCATTTACACTCACTCACCATTAAGTGTGATAACAGGAAGCAGTAATAATCATTTTATATTTTGTTATTCTGACAAGAAAATAGTAGTAGCCCATAGGGCATACAAATTCTTTATATACTTTTTCGATTTCGACATTTACAACAATGCTGTGTCGTGCATAAAATTAAAAAAAAAAAACCTTTCAGACGTAGTTTTACCAGTTAAAAGAATTATTTGGTGTAATAACGCAAATGTATAGCATTATTACCTCGCTATACTTATAAGTTATATTTAAACTATTACACTATCTCGAAAAATCTTCCACAATATACAAAAATAAAGAAATACACTGCAAAGTTATGTAATGAACAAAGTATTTTCTAATGAATATAGTGTTCAGACAACAGAAATTATTGCTCAAAATATAGATCGGGTGTTATTTCTAACGTGCTTCTTCGAGCGATACGGTCTGCAAGTGGAACAAACTAACCTTTAGGTATTTTTGTAATTCAGATGACTCATACTGAAATAACAGAATTAAAACTGACTGACAACTGATTTAACAAATTGAAAAAACTAATTAAATACTGAAAAGAAAAAATTATTTATAAATAAAATATTTCAAATTTCTCTAATGTAAGAGATCTACAACGAGACACATAAATACTGTGGCATGATAAAAAAAGATAATTTAGTTTAATTTAAATTTCATCACTTTTATCAGTTAAACTACTATTTTATTTATGTTCCTTATTCTTTTATGGTTTCTAATTGATATTTCCAATTATACTAATTCACTGTTTTGACAGCAGTACAGGGTGTGTAGAGGTTAATCCAACGTTCATACAACAGCCCTTTACCCCCCCCCCCCCAAGTAAATTTTGCTGTTTCAGGGTTTATGGAGTAAAAAGCCTGTGCAATCTAGCACTAGTCCCTGAATTCAGCGAAACGCGCTTTGAAAAAAACTTGGGTGGAAATATTCTATCGTAGCTATCTTCAATTATTCTTTTCCAGAAGCGATAAGTTCCAGCATTGCCCAAGACAGGAGCCATTCCAAACCATTTTAACAGTTTCTTATACCGAATTTTCTTCTCTTTCGAGACTTCACTTCTCTTTTTCTTTTCTTCCCTTCAGTAAAAAAAAATCTCTTTGCGTTACAGTATCTATGTTTCACCCCGTGATTTTATATCCTTTAGATTATGGAGAATGATTCATTAATAATCTAACTTTTGCCAGATACGAAATAGTGTAACTGCAATTTCATTCAACTTTCAATCCATATGTTGCACAGACACTTGGATAATGTGTTAATGTATGCATTAAAATTTCATGATTTACCAATTTTAGGTACTAGAATCATAAGTCAAAGTAATAAGTATCCAAAATAAATTATTTTCCTTCTTTTGTATAATTTTACACACACACATATATATATACATACATAAACATTAGTTCTTCAACAATAATATGTAGTCGCAGAAACACTAGTCGCGCAAGACTAAAAAAAATGCTTTCCCATCTATGACTATCTATAAAAAAAATATATTTTTAATCAATTTTATCTATTTTGGAACAAAATTATCACCCCTGCACTACATGTTCATATACTATTTACTCTTTTTTTTTAAATACTAAAATCATTATACGTTTTGAGAAAGGATATATTCATGGATAATATAATTTAGTCTTTACCAGTAAAGTATGTTTTTTACATGAATTGAGCCTGAAATGATACATAAAATGATACATACCTGAAATGATACATAGGCTTCAGAGCACAGAATGTATCGCTTAAATTTCAGATCAGACATTGATTCTTTCGCATTTCTTCCAGAGATAAAGTCTACAAGTAGAACAGAGTAAGTTTTAATAGTTGTTTGTGATTTAGTAGACTCATACTCAAACAATAGAACTAAAGAAAGTGAATGAACAAGTTAAAAAACTGACTAAATACAGAAAAAACATAATTCCTATTTTCTTGGTTAAAATATTATAATTGTCTATATACGTCCTCGGAAAGTTTATTTATAAATAAAATATTTCTCTAATGTAATAGATATGATTTTTTGCCCAATAAACTATGGAGACTGATTTTTCAATAATCCAAACTTTGTCTGATACGATAAAGTGTGACTGCAATTCCATTCAAATTTCTATCCATATGTTACGCGTACATTTATCAATGGATAATATATCAATGTAGCCATGTATTCATTGAAATATCATGATTAACCGTTTTTAGCTACTAGAAGTATTATTAAAGTAATAAGTATACAAAATGAAATAGTTTTCGTCTTTATGTATAACTAATATATATATATATATATGTGTGTGTGTGTATATTAAACATTTATTGCATAACAACATTACTTCCACGCATGAACACTCCAAGCACAAGACAAAAAAATGCTTTTGCATTTATGACTATTATTAAAAGAAAAATATTCATTTTCTAATCAATTATAAGTTTTTCCTATTATTTCCATTTCTATATGTTCATATACAATCAACTTTTTTTGTATACTAAATTCAACATACCTTTCAATTTAATGATATATTTCTTGATAATATAATTCAGACTTTCCCAGTAACGTAAGTTTTGAGCTTGAATATAGAATGAAATCATGCATAATATAATTAAACTTATTTGTTACTTCATTACATCTTTTTTATGTTGCAGGAGTTCTTTTGTTTGTTTTTCTTTTTCTATAAACAACACGAACTTTCATAGTATAAACATAAAAAACTAAATTTATTTCAACAAAGTCAATAGAGTGTAAAATTAGATTTTCAGATAATTTTGTTTGCTCACTAGGCCAGTAAATTAACTGTATTTCCCGATTGATAAAATTTAAGAATATAATTTAAAAATGTTAAATTGAATTTTACAGTCGGTTTCTTACAAAAATAAAGTATATTTTCCGTATTTTTTTATTTGTTCTGAAATAATTTTAAACAAGTTGGTTTTCAACTAGCGTTAATTAATTATAAAAAAAACATTAAATCTTTTATAAATAATAAATAATATAGACGGCTTATTAAAGACTATAACATCTGTTACGCCAAAACGAAATAAACCTCAAAAATATCCTATTTTCTGCCGGAACTATGTCGTTTAATTAAACGAAAGATAGTATTCACACCAAAAATGTAATTAAAACTGTTTTTAAAAAGAAGATTAGAAATTAAGTACTTTCGGCTATGTACATAGCAATTATTATGATTTGGGGTATTAATTATTACTACAAGCGCCATTTCTCAAAATCTCAATCAAACTGGTGTAACTTGAAGACTCTGCTTTAGACATGAGTGGTGCATAATCAATAAATAAGAAATAGGTAGAGGGGAGAATGAAGAGATTTTTTAATACATATCAGTGATCTTTAATCAGACCCAGCCATATGTTTTAAGCACTTCAAGATTGCATTCACTGTGATCAAACCTAGTCATACATTCAGAAAAAGCTTCTTAATATATTTTAAAGTATTTTAATCAACATTTAGGTAAGTTTTATTGAGTTACAGGTGAAAAACAATTCAAAAACTAACTCAAAAAATAAAGAGTTTAAGCTTAAAAAACCAACATATTCGAAGAGTCGATGATTCATATCTGGGACAGCTAGCTTAAAGCCATATAGAAAACTGCAAGTGGAAATTTATCTTAAATAGACATTTAAGTATTTATTTAGTCACAATCAACCCTTTCATGCGTAACCCAATCGGGACCGTCGGCCTAACTGTTTGGAGTTTTCGTGTTTTTCTTCAAGCCTTGCGAAAAAAGGGGTTGGTTTCCCTTAGAAAGACCTCCAAGTAGAGGCACTCTCCCAGGGCCTATATCCCTAGAGTAGATAATCCGCCGACACAAAATAAACCAAACCAAATCCTCTCATGTATAAATTTCATATCTTTCATTATTCACAAAAAAACATGATACATGAGAACCCATTATAAAATAATTTCATTATCGTGCTAGCTATTATCTTTGCACAAATCAGATCTCCATAAATGAATGCTCAATTTTTTTCATTAATAATGCAATAATTATCTGTCCTCATATGATTCTCGTTTGCATGAGAGGGTTAAAGACACACCAAATCCATGAAATACTTTTGTAATACTAACTGAACATGTTCTATTGAGAATGTGTTATGATTGTGTTGTCCCATGAAAACGATTGTGCAAAAAGTGTTGTTGTAACTTTTTTCAGAAATGCAATTATTGATATTTATTGGTAAAAATTAGTCAAATCACTCAATAAACTCCTGATTTTTCCCTATAAAGTAAACTTTCTATTACTTCATTTTCAAAATTCTGTAATTTTAAAAATAACATGTAGAGAGTGTTTTTTACATGCGTTGTTTTATAGTGGTCTAAATTGTGTGGTGTTCACAATAATGTGTTGTCCATTTGGTAATAAAGGGTGTTGCTGCACTACTGTATCACTATTGTAAGATAAAATTTCAACAACACCATATACAATACCATTTCAGCACAGTTAACAACACGATTTTTAGAACACATTTCCACGTGATCCATTCATTTTCTTCATTCTTCAGACATTTCTTCATTCATACAGCAAAACTTTTGCAACATATTTAAACTTCCCATCGTAAAAAAATGAGTTACAAAACAATAATGTGTAATAAATTTGGTGACAAAAAGTATTCTTAAATGTGTTTATATTTGTGTTTCTTATGTGAGAAGCATTGTAGTCATTTTAACATACAACTACCTCTGACAATAAAGTTCAGTGAATAGTCCTGTAACATTAATGTAGATGAAATATTAACAAAAGTCACCATACCATCCTTCAAAATAGCTATCTCTTATAACTACGCACCGCTGGGATCTGCTATACATGTAATGGGAAATTCGCAAGAAGTCTTCTTTTGGGATGTTCATAAGCTTCGTCACGTTTCGTTCGATGTCAGCAATTTGGTCAAATCTCTTTCAAAGAGAGTTTGAGTCGTGAAAATATTAAGAAGTCTGGAAGATTGATATCTGGTGAGTATGGTACGTGAACAATTTGCACCATCCCTCATTAATTTATTTCCGTGTCTTGCAAAGCTTAAAACCAAACTTTAAACTGATCTTTTATTCGTTAGTTATCCTGTTCACAGTTAAGAACCAACTCACTGAACAAGCACTTAGTAAAGCACGTTTTACATAGAACATAAACGATGCTCAACTGAACAATGGTGAGGTAAGATGGTCTACAGTTGCCTCTATGCAGGTGCAGCGTTTTGTTTCCTCAGTTTTTCAAGATCGGTAGTTCTGAATTCATTCACCGAACTTTATTGTTAGAGGTATTATAATTTATCTAACGGACTTTAGATTTAATAATATTAAGTTTTGATATAAATAGTAATGACTCAGATAAAACCTAAATGTGCTCTGCCTTACGATTTTCAAACAAACTGCGCTTGAAGGAATTGTAGTAATTCGGAATTCATTTAAAACTAACTAATTACTTTTACCATTACAACATGGAAATCAATTTTTATACCTGTTTTCCATCAACCGCACAATATAGTAGAAATATTATATCATTTACAGAAAAAAAACATACTTTTCTTCCTGTGACTGAGATAAAAAGCCACTAAAAAGTGGCTTATGTACGCTGTAAGTGGATCACATCTTTTCTAACCCTAAACTGCTTACATTTTTACAACACTGCGTTCGTTATTATTAAATGCGATCGTAAAGTACTTAGCACTTTAGTCATCATTCAATCCGTAAGTCTGTCTGTCTGTCCGCATATAACTGAAAATAAAACACCCAACCATATCATTTGAAATTAAAAATATATAATTGTTCCATAATGTTGCCGAATTTTTTCAAATTTTCTGAAAATCGGATGTATAGTACAGGGACACTCAAAATTATTTCGCTACATTACATAGTAAATAAGAAAAATAGTTACAAGTACATTTTAATGATGTTACACCCCTTCGAAAATTGTGAAAATTCCGACTGCCTAAATTAAATAATTACAGCCAGAGCTACTACAAAAAAAAAATATCAATATTACTTTTGATTCTAAAAAATTCATATTATGAAAATCAGGTAAGACATTAAAAATTCTTACCTCCAAAATTCCAATTTCTCGAGAAAGTCGGGGTATCGGGGCTCCAAATGTCTTAAGCCTTCATAGGCAGCATCAGTATTAAGAACTCTTTAACTCAAAAACAATAGTCCTTTTTCAGTTTTTAATAAAGACGAATCACAACGTAAATGCACACAAACATCTATTTACAGAATCGGACGTGACACTTTCACTATTACATCTTGGTTCTACAAAATTTCTAACTCAACTACAAAAACAAAAGAGAGAATAAAGTTAATAAACAAAAAATCTTCTTAGTGGAATAAAACTGTTCGGCGCATGCGCGACACCTGAATGTCAGAGAGAAAAAACTGCGTTTCTTGTTTCACATTGCGCAAAATTTTCTTAGCCTGACAGGTATTTGGATGAATGGAATATGAAATAATTTCCAAATCCCAACAAAAATATTCATAAAATTGATATACATCGGTGAAGAATATTCTAAAATATACATCCTGTACAATCTGTGAATCAAAGGATACCCCCTTATTGATTTACGTGGACACACAAAAGTAGTCTTCGACATTATCATATAGGAGGAAACATTGTTTGGGTTGTGTTTTAATTATATTAAACTGTTTCACATCTTATGAAACTCATATACGTTGCTGAAGTTTACTATAAGTTACTCTCTGTATAATAGAAATCATATGTTATTTACAGGAATACACAAAAGATTTCGACTAATTTACTGTAGGCTATTGCATCAAGATCTGAATATTTTTTAAAGCTTCGTTATTGTACGAAAGTGTCTTTTCTCCTTGATATGTAGTAGAATAGATTTTAAGGACAATCAGATCAGTTAAAATGCTAGAATTATTATTTGTCTTGTGTATTAATTTGTATCGTTTCGGAATATACGATAAAAAGGTATAATCTAAGTGACCGTATCTCTTTTTTAGTTAAGAGTGAGTTATTTTAAACAGAGTTACCTACTATGTCCGAAAATAACTTACTTACTATACATACAGAAATCCATCCATCAGATAATATGTATCAAATAATCTATTCAAATGTATCTTTCTGATACATGTGGACCCTAGAAGCCAAAGGGTATAAGTGACAAAATTGAAAAGATTGAGTTAAGTGCACAGGGTATCTGGAAATATGCTTTTTTCATTTCAGGTAAAGAAATATAGGTCATTTTCTGATTATTTGGGGAGTTATAGAGATAAACCACTTTTTTCGAAAAACAAACAATATTGATTAATTATACATTTAAAGAAAATTGTACTCTATTTTTTTAACAGTTGTTGAAATGAGAGTTCAAAGCAATAATTAGAATGCAACAAGCAGATGTTTCCTATTTCAATTTAGTCAATTGTTATTGATATTCCAATTTAACATCAATTATCTTTAATATCAATTTACTCCAAATCGACATTTTGTCACTTGTACCCCTTGGCTTCTGGGCTCCTCATATATATTAACAAGAGAATATGGCGGGATATGTAGTCACATAGCAATTTATCCCGAATAACAAACGCTGTGTTTATCGTCGTCTTCGAAAACTTACAGTTTAAGACTTCTTTTCAATTATAATAGTCGGAAAAATAAGTTCAAAGAAATTTGCCCGAAAGGAATTGTGTTCTGTCTTCAGGTGTCTACTTTATTTTTATTTGAAAAGAACATATAGTTGTTTCAATTAGAACTTCTATCACGACAGTCAAATATTTATAATATGCGTTGTAGATGTTGACTGTATTTAATACAGAATGATAAAATATTATTAACTTTATGTAGTAATTATGGCTTACCAATGGGCTACTCGAAATGATTTTGGGACATAAACTTTGGTTTATTTCTTAAAAAAAAAGATTTATCATGACAAATTGGGTTATTATGAGAACAGATTGGATTTTTATAACAAATTGTGTTATTATGACAATAAATTGGGTAAATTATGACGAATTAAGAAGAACAAAATAGCGAAAAACTTAAAACGTTAAAAATATAGGATACAAACTAGACATTACGTCACCTGATAATAATAAGGTTCTAACTGGCATTTAAAAAAAAATCGACTTTTTGGCATAGGAATGTTCTATTTGTATCAATGAATGCATTTCTGCATTAAAATTTCGATATATATAATTTACATCCGCTTGCGGAAGAGAATAATATAGTTCCATCAGAAATTGTTGAAAGCAGTCAGAATAAAAAAGTTCTATGTGCAAAGTAATCTCAGACAGCGTATAAGATAATATATTATTATTTTATTTTACAATATATAGTGAAAACCGGCAATCTTTTATTTCCTATGTGAAAAAATATAATATTTCGATAACTAAATCGTTTTTCGGTAAAATTCAGAGGAATTTTTTTTATCAGTAAATATCCTTTTAAATATGTTTTTAGTACTTCGATATGCAAAACGAATTGTGCATAATTTTATTAAAGGATCTGATCCAAGCAGGGATGAAGGACTAATCCTAATTCATTTAGATTTAGAAAATCTTGTGGGAAGAATTGATGACAATTTAGATGAAACACCAGCTCTAGATATTCTTGATGCTAAAACAATTTAAAAAAAAATCAATAAAAGTAATTCCTATAAATCCAATTGATAGTAGGACTATGGGGTTTTTCGTAAGTTAAAAGTGTCTTTATGTAGTTATGTACATCCTACTAGCAATACCTTGTCTCCAGCTGCGAACAAAATACCTGAGGCAAATTTTCAAGCATAATAGTCTCAAATGATATTAAGAATAAAATAAAAGATAATATTGAAAGTTTTTCCAAGATTGAGTCACACTGCAACAGAGCAAGCACCAAAATAACATGTTTAGAATAAGGACTTAACTTATAAAAAATGTACGTCTAGTATTTTCAGAAATGCAGTAAAAGCTATGTAGAGCCAGCGAAACTTTCATGTTATAGGCACATATTTAATACGCAGTTTAAAATAGAATTCAATAAACTAAAGAAAGATAGGTGTGAGGAGTATAAACAGGCTAAAACCCAGAAAGAAATTAATAATGACATGCAATTTAAATATGATCAGCACAAAAAAGAATTGAATCCACCAGAACTCTCAGAAATGATGACAGAAATTCCCCTGATAAATCAGTCATTTGCTTTTATTAGAAAAGTTATAACATGTCCTAAAACAGCATGTCCCAGCAACTTTTTCTATAAAGAAAATTAACTTGTATAACAGGACAGCACAGGCAACAAGGAAGAAAGAAAAGAAAGCATATTGTTGTTTGTGGATAGACGACATGTAAGGCAGAGTTAGGAATGGCATAAGATTAGCTGTAGCAACGACTGTTCGGAAAATACTGACAGACTTACTACATGCTGATAGTTCAATTTTATATTGTGACAGTTGTGTTCCTAAGAATAGAAACCAAATGATATCTTATGCAATTGCAATACTTATACAATTTCATCCACATATTATGGACATTGGTCTAAGATATTCTACACCTGGACATTCATGTGTGCAAGAAGTGGATAATATTCAGAGCCAAATAGAAAAAGCAATGACTGTAGCAGAATATTTTTCGCCAGTTTCATTTATACGTCTCTTGCTGAGAGTAAATCGCAGCAATCCATTTACAACCCTGAAAATTAAATCAGAGCGGTTCTTAGATTTCCACTCGTGTAGGAAAAAAAAAATGTCTATAATCTCGTTCCGTAGAGCAAGGGGATATAGTTATGATTCATACAACTTCTTTAATATATTGAGTTTAAGACAAACAACTGTTGTGACCAGAATTTCACAGCGGTGAATTTGCAAAGAAGCCCCTCCAAACTACGAAGTGTATCAACATCATTTACACAAAGGGCTTTATCAAATCCTAAAGTAGCACAGAGAAAAAGGATTGAATTAACAAAGATGAAATATAAGACCTGCAGAGCATGCTAAGGTAGTGTCCGAGAGATGAAAGGTTCTATCTTCAAAATATGTTTAAGAGAAATTAGCCTAACTGTAACATAAAATAAAGCATGGTTTAAGGAACATTCCAAAATTTTGACTAACAAAAGAGTATCAAACTTATTTTGCTGTTTTAAAAAGAACAAGAAAGTTTCTTCCTTAGAGATATAGTCTTTTCTTTCGATCAAGAGTATACCTGATTGTAATACGAAAAATTTCATTTATCGATGTAATCACAATTTTTTGTATTAATCTTCATACTCCCCATCTGAAATAGCAAGCTAAACAATGAAAACTGTTGGGTTCCTATTTAATAAAATTAAATATTTAAGCTATTTTATGTTCAGTTAAATAATATATTTAACTTACGTACATTCATTAGTTTTGTGAAGATGGTTCAATTAGTATAAATAAGTGGAAGAGACAATTTGCTGTTATTGTGCTACAATATCGATAGTAATAATTTTTTTACAATCCACTGAAGTTTATTCGAATTAATCAACGAAATTTCACTTTGTTAAACTATAAAAAATTAAGAAACATATGGTTTTTTCATAATAGAACCATCTTATTCTGAGGATAACACGACGTTTAAGAATAATATGCTTCTATCAATTTTTTTAAATGTAAAAAAATCCATGAAAATGTTATTTAAAAACTTTGATTTTGTAGAATTACTGTCTATACCTACATATGAACCTATTAATGCCAAAAGTTTTTGTCAAACTTTAATAGCTGCACGTATACAGCATGCTGATTTTCAAAGTCTTCTAACTTGAAATTGATTTTTGGTCAGATAGAACCATCTTATTCTCAGGTGACGATTATATACAAGGTAGAATGTGCCCAAAATTTGTATTGAATAAAATTACACTTAATTTTGGGTGTAATCTGTAATTTGTTTTAAAATATTCTTTAAATTTATTAAAGTATATATATATATATATATATATATATATATGTGTGTGTGTGTGTAAAATAATCCTGGTTACAATATTTTAGCTACGGTATTAAACTTAATATTCGACGGTTTTTGGAATTGTTAGCATTCCGAACTAGCGATTTATGTAACAATGTTTTTAAAAATTCATCTTATAATCCAATCTCTTCAAGTACCATTTGAAAATAAGAAGATCTCCCTAAGTAGTATTTCGAGTACAAATACAGATACTTATTCTTCATAAAATCTATATCAAATAACATATTTAAAACATAACTTAAAAGACCTTTCGAAAACCTAGATTTCCCTAAATGCTTCGAACATACAATAGATATGCTTTCTTCAGATAATATACATCAGATGATATATTATGTATATTTTTCTGCTATACGTATTAAACAGAGAATTTTGCGAGAAATGTAGTCCCATAGCGTTTTATTCCGAATGAGAAATGCTATGTTTATTTTCGTCTACTTCAACTTACAGTTCCAGACTTCCTTTCAATTATAATAGTTAGAAAAATAAGTCCAAAGAAATGTACCCGCAAGGAATTCTGCACTGTCGCAGGTGGTTTATTATATTATAAATGGAAAAGAATATATAGCTGTAACAATTAGAACTTCTTACAATACTGTATAATATTTATTACAAGTGTTGTAAATGTTGGCAATATTGAACATATCTCATAATGTATTAATAAATTTATGTATTAATTATAGCTTATAAATGAGTTACTTAAAATAATTTTAAGAATGGAAACTTTGGATTATTACTTAATAATGGTTTATCATTTGTTATGACAACAAATTATGGTAACTTATGAAGAATTAAGAAGAAAAAAATAGCAGTAAACTTAAAATGTTAAAAATGTAGGATAATAATAAGACACTATATATAAGGTAGAATTTGCTTAATAGTCTTATTGAATGCAATTACTTTTAATTTTTTGTTATTATTTTTCGCATTTGTTTTAAAATATTCTTTAAATTTATTAAAATAATATTAAAGTAATAATTTAAAATGTTTAAAATGTAGAGGACTTACATGTAGATTGCTTAAATGTAGAGGATACAAAGTAGCTTTTGTATGTAAGGTATAATTTGTTTAAAATTTGTATTGAATACAATTTATTTTTGCTTTGTATATTTCAAATTTACTTTAAAAAAGTCTTTAAAATTATTAAAATAATTTTCAATGTAAATACCACGAGTTTTTAACTATTTTTTTTAAATTAAACATAAGAATAATGAGTTTAGTAAGCCTTAAACATTTTTTTTCACATACTGCGTTGATTTGTTTTTGAATTGGAGCATCCTAAACTAGTGCATTTATATAATAGTGTGCTTTAAAATTCATATTATAATCAAGTCTCTCCAAAAATCATTTAAAAATAAGATCTCTCTAAGAACTTCGAGTACAAATACAGAAACATAGTCTTCATATAATATATATGAAATAATATAGTATAATAATATGATATAATATATATGAATAATAATGATAATAATGATATAATATATAATGATATATATAATATATAATATATAATGAATAATATATAATGATATAATATATATGAAATAATAATTACAAATAGATTTTTAAAGATTTTTCGAAAATACAGATCTCCATAAATGCTTCGAGTACACATACATAAAAACATTTTTCACGTAATGAATATCAGATAATACATTCAAGTATATATTTCTTCAATACATAATAAACAGTGAATGTTGCGAGGGATGTAGCCCCATAGGGATTTATCCCGAATAAAAATCGCTGTGTTTATTGTAGTCTACTTCAACTTACAGACCAGACTTCGTTTAAATTATAATAGTTAAAAAAATAAATTCAAAAAAACCCACAAGGAATTCTGTACTGTCTCAGGAGATCTACTGTATTATTATTTGAAAAAGAATTTATACATGTTACAATTAGAACTTTTAGTAAGACTTTGAAATATTTATTACACATGTTCTGGTAGCTGCATTGAAGTTAGGTGATAAATTGTATTAATTTTATGTAGTAATTATGGCTCACCTTTGAGCCATTCGAAATAATGTTAGGGGTGGAAATCTTCGATTATTAATTAAAAAAGAATGGCATTTATTATGACAACACATTATTGTAACTTTTGAGGAATTAGCAAGAACAAAAATATCAATAAACTTAAAAATATATAGAATACAAAACAGACTCTTGGAAGTCTGTATTGAAAATGTGTATTAAATAAAATTACATTTAATTTTTTAAAATAATTTTCCACATTTGTTTTAGAATATTCAAATTTATAAAGTAATTTTCTATGTAAGTAGCACGATTTCTCATTAATTTCAAATTAAACATAAGAATAGTCACTTATTGAGATTTGTTAGCATTTTTTTTCACATTCTGCGCCTGTTTGTGTTTACATTGGTAAAACATTTCTGGTTATAATATAAAATATATCATGGTTTGTGAATTTTGAATATTCCGAACTAAGTTATTTAAAAAAAATAATGTTTTTAAAAATGATAATCTAATCTAATCTCTTCAAAGACCTATGCAAATAAGTAGATCTCCCTATGTGCCTTCAGCACACATGCAGAAACCTATTCCTCATATAAAATATATCAAATGATATATTTCAATAAAACTCTTCTTTACTTAGAATCTTTACCTTTAGAATATAAGTAGATCTTTGTAAGTGCTCCGATCGCATAAGGAAAAAAGCATTCTTCTAACAATATATATAGCAGATAATATATTCTAAATTATCTTTCTTCTATACATATCATGCAGGGAATGTTATGAGAAATGCAGTGCCATAGCCATTTACCTCTAATAAGATACGCCGTATTTATTGTCTTCGTCATCAACTTACAGTTCCAGACTTGATTTCAATTTAAATCTTTGGAAAAACAAGTTCAAAGAAATATACCCCCAAATAATTTCGCTCTGTCTCAGGTTGTCTGTTACAGTATAATTGGAAAAGAAAATACAGTTGTCACAAATAGAGCTTCTTACACAATTGTATAATATTTACTACAGGTGTTGTTCATGTTGGCTCTATTGAACTTAGCTGTTAAAGTATTATTATAATTATGTAGTAATTATGACTTAACAATTGGATACTCAAAATAATTTTGGGAATGAAAACTTTTGATTATTACTTAAAAATGGATTATCATTTATTATGACTAAATTGTGTTAACGTGTGACGAATTAAGAAGAAAAAATAACAGTAAACTTAAATTATAATATAGTAACAACAGAATACAAAAAAGACTCTATAGACAAGGTACAATTTGTTTAATATTTGTATTGAATACAATTACATTTATTTTTTGGATAATTTTTTTCACATTTGTTTTAAAATTTTCTTAAAATTTGTTAAAGTAATTTAAAATGTTAAGAATACAGAATACAAAATAGCTTCTGTATACAAGTTGTGATTTGTTTAAAATTTGTATTGAATACATTTACAAATAATATTTTGCCATTATTTTTCACATATATTTTAAAATATTCTTTAAAATTAATAAAGTCATTTTCTATGTAAATACCACGGTTTTTTAATTAAACATAAGAATAATATTTAGTGACTCTTTAGCATTTTTTTTTTTACATTTCGCGTTGATTTGTTTTTACATTCGTAAAATATTTCTAGTTACAATATTTTAGCTGCAGTATAAAATTTTATCTTGCACGGATTTTGGAATTGTTAGCATCACGAACTAGTTTATTTAAATAATAATGTTTTTTAAAGTTAATGTTATTATCAAATATCTTCAAAGATCATTTAAAAATAAGGAGATATCCATAAGTGCTCCGAGAACAAATTTAGAAACATATTCTTCATATAATAATATCAAATAATATATTTCAGATATATCTTCAAAGACTTGTCGAAAATATCGGACCTCCCTAAATGCTTCGAGTACTCAACAATAGACATATTTTATAGATAGCATATATCAAATATTATATTCAAATATATCTTTCTGCTATACATCTTAAATAGAGGGAGTTGTAAGAAATGTCGTCTCAATGTCGTCATTCCCCAATAAGAAACCTTCTGTTTATTGTCGTCTAATACAACATACAGTTACGGATTTATTTTCAAATATAATAGTTGGAAAATAAGTTCAAATAAATGTCCCTAACGGAATTATGTGCCGTCATAGGCGGTCTTCTTGGAAAAAACATATAGGTGTTAAAATTAGAACTAATGAAGCTGTAAAATATTTGTTACGCGTGCTGTATATATTGGCTGTATTTAACTTGTATAATAAAATATTATTGATTTTAATGAGTAGTTATAACTTAACGATGGGTTACACAAAACATTTTGTTTTTTAAATGGAAACTTTGCATTATTACTAAAAAAAAAGAATTATAATTTATTCTGACAAGAAATTGGGGTAACTTATGACGAATTAAGAAGAAAGAGAATATATATATAATTTAAAAATATACGATACAAATTAAACACTATATACATTGTGGATTTTGTGTAAAAATTTGTATTGAATATAGTTACATTTCATTTTTGTTTATAATTATTTAAACTTCGTTTTAAAATATTAGTTACATTTATTAATTTGAAATGTTAAAAATGTAGGATACAAAATAGGCTCTATATACAAGTTACAATTTCTTTATAATATGCATTGATATCAGTTACATTTAATTTTTGGTTATTAATTTTTTAATTTATTTTTAAATATTCTTTAAAATTATCAAAATCATTATTATTTTTAAATTATTTATTTATTTTAAAATTATTTTTAATTGTATTTTTATTTATTTTTTATGTAAATACCTCTACTATTAACTTTTTTTAAATAAACATAATAATAATGACGTTTAGTGACTCTTTAGCATTTGATTCATATTCCTCGTCAAACATTTTTTTTTTTTTTTTTTTTTTTTTTTTTTTTTACATTTGTAAAATAATTCTAGTTACAACACTCTAGGTTCAGTATTAAATTTTATCTCAACTTTTTTGGAATTGTCAGCATCCCGAGCTAATGTATTTAAAAGATAATGTTTTTAAAATTCATATTATGATCAAATCCTTTCAAAGAACATATGAAAATAAGTAGATCTTCCTAAGTACTTCTATTACAAATACAGAAACATATTCTTCATATACCGAATATAAAATAATATATTTGAAATGCATCTGCAAAAACCTTCTGAAAATATAGATTTCCTGAAATGTTTTGACCATACGCACAAAAGCGCATTCTTTAGATTATATATATATATCGAATAATATATTAAAATATACCTTTCTGGTATGCATATTAAACAGAGAATATTGCAAGAAATGTAGTTCCATAGCAATTTATACCGAATAAAACACGCCCCGTTTATTGTCGACTAGTTCAATTTGTAGTTTCAGAGTTTCCTTCCGGTTTTAATAGTTGAAAAAATAAGTTCAAATAAATGAAACCCGCAAGGAATTCTGCACTGTCTCCGGTGGTATATTATATTATGATTGGAAAAGAATATATATTTGTTTCAATTAGAACTTTTTATTGTGCTGTGTAAAATTTACTACAGGGGCTATAAAAATTGGCTGTATTGAACTTAGAATATGAAGTATTATTAAATTTATGTAGTAATTATTGTTTAATAATGGAATACTCAAAATGTTTTTGGTAATGGAAACTTTGGACTTTTACTTTTTAAAAAAATATTGTTTATTATGACAAGAAATTGTGGTAAATCATGAAGAATTAAGAAGAAAAAATATATCAGTAATCTTAAAATGTTAAACATATAGGATACAAAAAAACTCTATATACAAAGTGGAATTTCTTTAATATTGGTTATGAATACAATTACATTTAATTTTTTGTTATAAATTTTCACATTTGTTTTAAAATATTCTTCCAATTTATTAAAGTATCTTAAAATGTTAAAAAATGTAGAATACAAGAATCAAGTTCTATACACAAGTTAGAATTTGTTTAAAATTTGTATTGAAAACAATTACATTTAATTTTTGGTTAGTATTTTTCACATTTATTTTAAAATATTCTTTAAAAAGATTAAAATAATTGTCGATGTAGATACCACGATTTTTTTATTTTTTAAAAGATAAACATAAGAATTTTGAGTTTAATGACACTTTAGTGGTTTTTCACATTCAGTGTTGATTTGTTTTTACATTCGTAAAATAATTCGGATTATAATATTTTAGCTAAAGTATTAAGTTTTATCTTCGACGGTTTTTGGGATTGTTAGCATTCCGAACTAGTGTATTTATATAATATTATTTTTAAATCATAATATGATCTAATCTCATCAAAGAGTATTTGAAAATAAGTAAATCTTTCTAAGTACTTCGAGTACAAATACAGAAGCATATTCTTCATATAATATATATCAAGTAATATATTTCAAATAGATCTTAAAGACTTTTCAAAACTACAGATCTCCCTGAATACTTCGAGTACACATACATAAACACATTTTTCGATAGTATATATCAGATAATATATTCAAATATATCTTTAATGTATAGATATTAAAAAGAGAATCTTTGAAAAAATGGAGTCACATAGAAACTTATCCCGAATATAAAACGCTGTGTTTATTGTTGTCTATTTCAACTTACAGTTCCACCAACTTCATTTCAGTTATAATAGTATAAAAAAAGGTTCATAGAAATATACCCAGAAGGAATTCTACACTGTCTGAAGAGGTCTATTATATTATTATTGGAAACAAACATATAATTGTTACAAATAGAACTTTTAATAAAATTGCTAAATATTTTTTACCCGTGTTCTGCATATTATCTTTACTGGACGTTTGAAATATTATTAACTTTCTATTTTTTCATGGGGGGGGGGTAATTTTTGGGGCAGAATGTTCTATTTATTAACGAAAGGAGGATTAAAGAGGATTGATATTTATTAAGACAACAAATTGTGGTAGCATTTAAAGAAATAAGAAGAATCAAATAGCAATGAACCTACCTAAAATGTAAAAATATATTGACTGCTATAATTATAAAATACGTGTGTCCTTTTTTTTTTTTTTTTTTTTTTTTTTTTTTTTTTTTTTTTCAAGTGAGTGAAGGAATTACAAAGTCGGTAAACAGTTTAATTTGTAACAGAGTTTTGAGAGATTAAAATGTAAAATTAATACTCCTGCAAAAATTTAATTAATAATCTTAATATTGTAATTAGATTGAAAGATTTTTACGGAATATTTGATATCCATACCTATTGTTAAATATATATTCCTAAAAATTTTCATATTTAGAGAATAAAGAAAACTAAGCGAATAAAGATTTAATACCCATATTTTCCTTAACAAAACAGAGCTAATAAAGAATCTTATGATACTGCTTGATGATTTCATGCTTTTTTTCTGAAAAATTATTTAATGCGAAAAAATTCTTATGTGGAAAGCAATTAAAATGTAATTAAAAGCAACAAAATTAGCACATAATTCCTTTTTTTTATACTTCTATATCTTTTAGGTCATTAATAAGATTAAATGTCTCTGGTGACTTTTACATGTGTCATATATAATTAATTGTGACTTTTATCTGTGGTTTTATTAAGACCTGTATTTTAAATTATTTTCCGTCAACAAAAGTAATCCTTTTTGGGAAAAACAAAAATTTTTAATTAGTAAAATTATAAAATATTAACTATAGAACAAAATTGAAACATAATTATCAAAATTATACTTAGGATCATATTTGATTGAAAAAAAAAATATAAGAAACATTCTACAGGGTGGATAGTAATTAACTTAAGGTATTCAGAGCCCTCTAGCGAGTAAAGTTTTGGGCGAAACATAACCAAATTTCATCAGCATACATAGTAGACCATGGGATTTTAAATTCTTAAAAAAAGTTCAAAAAATTAAAAAATTAAAAAATCACCACTAGGAACAATTTTAGCTAAAATGCGACTAAAATGCATTAATTTGCATAAAATCAGTTCTTTGTAGCGATCATGATTATACAAGGAAAGGCTGGGAGAGTTCTCAGACCTACTGCTTTGTGATGTCTCTCAGCTTACGGGATCGTGCTTTGCTAATAAAAAAAAATCGCCATTAGGGGCAATTTTGGCACACAAAAAGTGTATTAGTGTAAATGTTAAATGATTAAATGCAAAAAAAAAAAAAAAAAAAAAACAGTACAGATCAACTTTATACTGCTCAGATACTGCCTGAGCACTGATGGTACCTGCATATTTTTCATCTCTTGTTCGACAATAGGAGTTACAACTTCGTCAACTTGTTATTGACTAGTGACTTTGCGTCCTTGGCCTTGTTGCTGTATAGTTTCAAATCGATGAATCATCTTTTGTAAATTTGTTATGCTCATCGGTTCTTTTGGCGAATTCTGTAATCGGTGAAATTCAGGAAGAGCAGCATTGCAATTCTCGTTCTACTGATAACACAGCTTGACTAGCAAAGTATGCTGAGAGTTGATAATGATAAGAACGCTCCCAACTTTTCCTTTTATAATCACGATTGCTATACAGAACTGATTTTACGCAAATTAATGCATTTTAGTCGGTAAACAGAGCCAAAATTGCCCCTAGTGGCGATTTTTAAATTTTTTTTTAAGAATTCGAAATCCCATGGTCTATTATGTATGCTGATCAAATTTGGTTATGTTTCGACGAAAACTTTACCCGCTAGAGGGCTCTGAATACATCACGTTAATTACTAACCACACTGTATATCAAGGGAGAAGCTACGGAATTCTGTGCGTTCTAACTCAACTTTAACCACTTAAATTATCAATATTTAAAAAAAAATAACTCTGAAATAATGCTTGTTTTTTCATGTCTTTTGCAGCATTTTTAATCTTTTGTTACTTGTTTTTCAAAACAGAAATTCTTGTCTAATTGAATCAGATTAATGATAAAAAATTCTCCCATTAAACACATCTCCGTACGCAAAATGTACAGTAAAAATTTGCTAGTTATAAAAACAAATCATGATTGAAATATGGATGCCCGTACGTGGTGCGAGCAAATTATGATTCACAAAAATACATTTCCCGTATGACGTACGGGCAAATCAGGAAAACAGTTAACCCGTTAACGAGCAGTGTTGCCGGGTCGGCAACACCTAAAGTTACCCCTGTTTAGAGACACAAAAACTCCGTGAATATTTCAAAAAGTACTATAATGGCTACTTTAAATCTTTCTAATGAGTTCTAGATAGCAGCACCACAGAGATCAAACTCTACTGTTTTTAAATAATAGGTAAAATGTTTTACTGTAATACAGCAATGCTCTGCTCACTGCGCTTATCAATGCTTTACTTATGCTAGGTTACCACTTCGGCAACAGCTGTATAATTAAAATGGTTAGTGCAATCTTTACAAAACAGCACCTGTGCACTCCTCTAAGCCTAAATATTTTGCCTATTTTTTTTCTTTAAATTCCAATTTTAAAGAGTAGTGCACCGGAAAGGTTTAAATAGCACAAAACGTGGAAAATGTTTTCTTTTTTTAGGATCACCTACATAGCTGTATATGTCAATTTTTAAAGGATCGAAAAATTAATATTCTCATGAAAACTATTGTTTGGTGACAGATTCATTTAATTATCCTTTATTTATTTAGTACATTTAATTATTCTTTAACTATACTATTTACTTGGAAATTTTATCTGTAGTGCCCGCTATAAATTTTAACAAGTACCCAATACATGATATTAACTGCACTGCGCACTAGAAGATTTTTTCTGCAGTTTATCTGCAGATTTTCTAAAGAACTTCTGCTGTTTAAGTTTGCAATTCGAGGGTACTATTATTCATCTCACTTACAAACCCATGTTAATACGTTCACTTAGTTTCACTGCAATAAAAGCATTATTTTAACTGTTATAATTCTACTAATATCAACCATTTTCAAAGCATTGAACAGTAATTTATATTCTTGACTATAATATTAGTATAAAAAATAAGTTTTAATATATAATGTTGAAAGAATAATCTTTGCTGAGTATTTAATAAATAAAGAGAAAACAAATTTACGATTTTGTCCTTTTCAAAGACTGTTAGAGTTTTAATGACTATTAAAATCTTATTAAAAAAAGTTTTTAATAAGTCTATTAAGCCTTTTATTTCGTACTCGATCAAGGACTGATTTATGAATTGTATTAAGACGGTTAATTTAATTAAAAAAAATTTACATATTTTGAGTGCTTATTAAATCATTTCTCTACCAAGAGCACAAATATTTAGAAATCAAGCACCAGCAAATGCTACAATTTATTTAACAAAAGTTTTACCAAGAAATTTTAAATCACGATGGATGATCATGTCAAGATAAAAATTCATGAAATTTTATATAATTGCATATCTGAAGCAGTTAAATATGTATTTCATTTCGTTAAAAAAACTAAAAAAACTTGATTTAACCCAGCTAAAAATGAACTGCAGTTTTTTTGAAGAAGTAAAGTATTTTTGAGTTTTCTAAAGTTAACTATAAATTCTCTATAGAGCAATCTCAACTATAAAATCACTATAGTTATTTTAAAGTTAATTTGAGGTGATTTTGTAGTAATTTATTTTAAATATACTGTGAGCTTTTAACTTTAAAAATACTGTAGTTCTTATGAAGTCATTTTATAATCACAAATTAAAAAATATGTGAGACTTTATAACCTCAGAAATACTGCAGTAAATTTGAAGTTATAATCCAATCATTAATTTAGTATATCTCTAGTATATCTCTAGTATATCTTTAGTATATCTCTAGTAGTCTCTATTCTCCAGTATAACTCTAATTATCGTCCAGTAAATTGACAGATTTTAATCGGATAAAAGTAAACTCAATTATATTTCAAAGTCGAAGGAGGGATTTTCCACCGCATCCACCCACTTCCTTAGTGAAAAATTTATTAGTTCTTACTTTATTTCGTTACTCAAAAATCACATTTTTTATTACAAAAAAAAAAAAAAAAAAAAAAAAAAAATAGGCATGGGCGTATTTCCTCTCCCACTCAGATGACATTTTCAGTCCCTCCTTTATCTTTCAAAATCGAAGAAATGCAATCACTACCTATCCCCTTCGCCCCCCTCCCCCCGCTTTTAACGGGGAATTTTTGATTCCCTTAATTTTAAAGATACTCGCAAGTAATAAATTTTTCTATGCGTTTCAAAACAGAAGAAAAAGTTGTGCAACTTATCTTGAAAAATCTAGGAGAGGGGGGGGGGGGGAAATGACTGTCCCACAATTCCCCCCCTCCCTTTTAACGAAAAATTCCTTGTTTCTTTTTTTTCTAGCTACTTGCAAAGAATAAATTTTATTCTGTTTTCCAAATTTAGAGTAGAGTCATGTCCCCACCCCTCCTCCCCTTATCGGAAAATTCTCGTTTAGTTTTTTTGGAATTTTCGTAAAGAAAAAAGTCCTTGGAGGGACATCGGAACATACTTTCCGCTCAAATGACTTCCAGTTTTTATGAAAATTACTTTTACTTTAAAAAACAAACAAAAAAAACGATAATTTTTATTAAATAGTTCATTTTAAATTTACATTTGAAAATTTTATTATTTTTCAGGCAATGGACGCTGATTTCTAACTTTCACTATTTAGCGAAACGAGATTGACTAATCAAAACCCAGCAGTTTTGCCAAGAACCAAGAGATCATGAAGATACAGGCCTCTGATTGGCCAATCCCGTTTCGCTAAACAGAGAAAAATCTCCCTGTTTCCTCACCGTTATTTTTAGTTGTAGACATAAAACTACTCAACTTTTGGATATCTTGATAGCTTAATGTTTACCATGTGAGACTCGCGTGTCACCCTTTCCCGCCCGGTCTTGTAATAGCGATTTGGCAATCTTTTATTATTATTTTTATATACTTTCGCTTAATTATTGTGTTTGAATAGAATCACATTAAGATAAGATCGTAAATTTATGCCCCGAGTTAGATTTATTGGCGTATTATTAGTTTTACCTGCGTGTATTTATTGTTCGTAATCCGTTTTGTGTGTAAATTTCTTTGATTTATTTATTTATTTATTTTATATATATATAGCCATGAGTAAAATTATGCACCGAGCTAGATCTATCTTTTTGATTAGACTAAATAATTAACAAAACACTGAGCCTTGTTTTAAAAAATCAAAATTAATAAAAATATTTCAAAGGAGGACATCTACGATCGAAAGATTATTAATGTTACCTTTTTTAGCCTTTAAAAAAATAATAATAGAGGTGCAGTCAACAAATAGCTATTTATTATAAATTTGAATAATTCTTTATGACTATAATAAAGTAAAGAGTTCAAGTATCAATATCAGTTTTTTATTGATTGCTATTTTTGTGTATGTTCGTGTTTTTTAGTATAATTTTGAAGTTACTGCTGCTATGGTTTAAAACAATGCAATGTTTTTAACTTAGATTTAAAATTTATCAAAAAGAATCTGCATGGCTTATTAAAATTTGGAATTAAAGCTAATTTTAAAAATAAACAGGAAACATATGCTTCCAGATAGTGCAGAAACTTTTTATCTATTTTTTTTTTCTTTGAATTAAATCTGCCCACTTCTGACTGTTACTGAACATTAAACTTGGAAGTCGCAAATGGCGTCCAATGGCCTTTACCTAACCGTTTTATTTTTTTTATGTCTTTAATCTTGTTTTTTTGATCTGGTGATGTCAGTTCATTTTTTCCCTTCTCCAATCAAATGGACTTTGTTGAACTGGAAGTAAAAGGACCTTCGATGGACACACAAACCAGAGCACTGTTCCACGAATTTTGCTGCGATTGGCCATCTGAATGTCAAAGAGACTAACATTAAGCTCAAAACTTCATCGGTCATCTGATGGCTTCGGGACCCAAACCCCACCTTTCCTGCTTATCAATGTCTTTAATATATTTATTTTAAATTTTAAATTCACAATTTTTGCAAATCCGATCAAGAAAATTTATTATTTTTACAAAATTGATGAAGAAAATCCACAATCTTTCCACGTCTGATCAACAAAATTCACTATTTTTGCAAAAATGATCGACAAAATTCATTATTTTTACAAAATCGGTGAAGAAAATCAAAAATATTTCCATGTCTGATCAATAACATTCCCAATTTTTGCAAAACCGAACAAGAAAATTCATTGTTTTTACAAAATCGGTGAAGAAAGTCCACAATCTTTCTGTATCTGATCGACAAAATTCACTATTTTTGCAAAAGCAATCAATAAAATTCATTATTTTTACAACATTGATGAAGAAAATCCAAAATATTTCCAGGTCTGATCAATAAAATTCACAATTTTTGCAAAACCGAACAAGAAAATTAATTTTTTTTACAAAATCGGTGAATAAAATCCACAATATTTCTGTGTCTGATCAATAAAATTCACAATTTTTGCAAATCCGATCAAGAAAATTCATTATTTTTACAAAATCGATGAAGAAAATCGACAATATTTCCGCGTCTGATTGCCAAAATTCACTATTTTTGCAAAAGCTCTCAAGAAAATTCATTATTTTTACAAAATCGGTGAAGAAAATCCACAATATTTCCGTGTCTGGTCAACAAAATTCACAATTTTTGCAAAACAGATCGGGAAAATTCTTTATTTTTACAAGGTCGATGAAAAGAAATCCAAAATCTGTCAGTGTCTGATTGACGAACTTCACTATTTTGCAAAACCAATCAAAAAGATTCATTATTTTTACAATATCGGTGAAGAAAATCCACAATCTTTCCGCGTCTGATCAATAAAATTCACAATTTTTGCAAATCCGATCAAGAAAATTCATGATTTTTACAAAATCGATGAAGAAAATCGACAATATTTCCGCGTCTGATTGCCAAAATTCACTATTTTTGCAAAAGCGATCGAGAAAATTCATTATTTTTACAAAATCGATTAAGAAATCCAAAATCTTTCCATGTCTGAACAATAAAATTCACAATTTTTGCAAAACTGAACAAGAAAATTCCTTATTTTTACAAAATCGGTGAAGATAATCCGCAATCTTTCCGCGTCTGATCGACAAAATTCACTTCTTTTGCAAAAGCAATCGAGAAAATTCATTATTTTTACAAAATCGATTAAGAAATCCAAAATCTTTCCATGTCTGAACAATAAAATTCACAATTTTTGCAAAACTGAACTAGAAAATTCCTTATTTTTACAAAATCGGTGAAGATAATCCGCAATCTTTCCGCGTCTGATCGACAAAATTCACTACTTTTGCAAAAGCAATCGAGAAAATTCATTATTTTTACAAAATCAATGAAGAAGATCCAAAATATTTCCATATCTGATCAATATAATTCCCAATTTTTCAAAACCGAACAAGAAAATTCATTATTTTTACAAAATCGATGAAGAAGATCCAAAATATTTCTATATCTGATCAATATAATTCACAATTTTTGCAAAACCGAACAAGAAAATTCATTGTTTTTACAAAATCGGTGAAGCAAATCCACAATCTTTTCGCGTCTGATTGGCAAAATTCAGTATTTTTGCAAAAGCGATCAAAAAAATTCATTATTTTTACAAAATCGGTGAAGAAAATCCACAATATTTTTGTATCTGAGCGATAAAATTCACAATTTTTGCAAATCCGACCAAGAAAATTTATTATTTTTACAAAATTGATGAAGAAAATCCACAATCTTTCCGCGTCTGATTGACAAAATTCACTATTTTTGCAAAAGCGATCAAGAAAATTCATTATTTTTACAAGATCGATGAAGAAAATCTAAAATCTGTCTGCGTCTGATTGACAAAATTCACTATTTTTGCAAAACCGATCAAAAAGATTCATTATTTTTACAATATCGGTGAAAAAAATCCACAATCTTTCCGCGTCTGATTGACAAAATTCACTATTTTTGCAAAAGCGATCAAGAAAATTCATTATTTTTACAAGATCGATGAAGAAAATCTAAAATCTGTCTGCGTCTGATTGACAAAATTCACTATTTTTGCAAAACCGATCAAAAAGATTCATTATTTTTACAATATCGGTGAAGAAAATCCACAATCTTTCCGCGTCTGATTGACAAAATTCACTATTTTTGCAAAAGCGATCAAGAAAATTGATTATTTTTACAAAATCGATTAAGAAAATCCAAAATCTTTCCATGTCTGATCAATAAAATTCACGATTTTTGCAAAACCGAACAAGAAAATTCATTATTTTTACAAAATTGGTGAAGAAAATCCGCAATCTTTCCGCATCTGATTGACAAAATTCACTGTTTTTGCAAAACCGATCCAGAAAAATCATTATTTTTAGCAAACCAAAGAAGGAAATCCACAATCTTTCCATGTCTGACAGATAAAATTTGCAATTTTTGCAAAACCGTTCAAGAAAATTCATTATTTTTACAAGATCGGTGAAGTAAATCCAACGTTCTGAAATTCTGCGTCTGATTGACAAAATTTACTATTTTTGCATAACCGATTGAGGAAATTCATTATTTTATAAAACCAAAGAAGGAAATCCACAATCTTTCCGTGTCTGAGCAATAAAATTCACAACTTTTGCAAAACCGATCGAGAAAATTCATTATTTTTAATTAACTGATGAAGAAAATCCAAAATCTTTCCGTGTCTGATCAATAAAATTCACAATTTTTGCAAAACCAATCGAGAAAATTCATTATTTTTACAAAAGCGATGAAAAAATTCCAAAATCTTTCTACTTCTGATACACAATTTTGCAAAACCGATCAAGAAAATTCATTATTTTTATGAAGCCAATGAAGAGGATGCACTCTCTTTCAGCATCTGATCAACAAAATTCACAATTTTTATTAAGCCAATTAAGAAAATTCATAATTTTTGCAATGCTGATCAGGGAAATTCATGCTTTTTATAAAGCTGATCAAGAAAGCTTACAATTTTTTACAAAGCTGATCAACAAAATGCATGATCTTTTCTCACCTGATCAACAAAATTCGCAATTTTTCCTCACTTAATTGATAAAATTAGCAAATTTTCTGCATCTGATGTAAGAAATTCAAATTTTTTCCATTTCTTATGCGATAAACCGAGAAAATAAGCTGTTTTTCTGCATTTGATGAATTTAATCAGGGATGAGATTCTTCGGACTTTTCTTCAATTTTTAAAGAAATTTCACCAATTAAATTTTTGGGAAAATTTTATATTTTACACCGTAGATGAAAATCGTTTCTAATTGAAAACTATAATAGATTCCAAATTATTTCCAACTAGTTAATTTTTGTTTTTATATATAGTTTTTTTTTTTTTTTTTACTTTTCATGTGAAATTTCCCTTTTTCCATACAACAGATCCGAAATAGTAAAATCCTTGTTTTGTTTTTTTTAGTTTTCAATAGTTTGATTTTCTAGGTTTGTGAGATGTGAAATTGAAAAAAATTCTGTAAAGCAAAACTGGCTTTTTTTTTTTTTTTTTGAAAGTGCAATCTGCATTAAAGAATCTCAGCATGTGCTATTTCAATCAAAGGATCACGAAAAAATGTGATTTTAGCCGAAATATCATAGGAAAAAGCACAAATTTCATTAAAGGATAACGAGAAATCTTGATTTGTAGAAAAAAAATGAAATTTACATGAAAAGATGGCAGAAAAAACTGATTTAAGTCAAAAAATTTCTTAATACAATTTATGTCAAAGGATGAGATTTACTTCAAAAGATCACAAAAACACGAGAATTTCAGCAACACACCATTGAAAAAAAGCAAATTTTGTAGAGAGATCTGGAAAAATACTCAAATTAACTCAGCATCAAAATAATAGCTAGAATTTTTTAGCTACTATTTTGGTGCTAGAGTTAATTTGAGTATTTTTTGTGATCTTTCTATGAAATTCGCTTTTTTTCAAGATGTGTTGCTGAAATTCTCGTCTTTTTGTGATCTTTTGAAGTAAATAATCTCATCCGACATAAATTGTGTTTTTGAGAATTTTTTTTTTAGCCCGGCAATATTCAAGGTTATTACATTTTCATATGATTGTCAAGTTAACCAAAATATATGTTGACATGAAAAAGAAAGATTTCAATTAAGATTGATTTTGTAAACCGTAGAAGTGTTTAGCTTGTAACAAAAAACTAAAAGGTTTTCTTCCAGCAAGCCTTGATAGAAATGAACTGCAGAAAAAACTGCATTCGGAAGACTGCGGTGAATTGGCCGATTCCACTACAGAATTTTTGAGGTTGATGCAACTACAAAATAACTGCGGTATTTTTTAGGTCGATATAGCAACCACGAAATTACTGCAGTTTACAAACTACAGTAGTTGTATCAACCGCAAAAATTCTATAGTGGAAATGGCCAATTCACCGCAATCTTCCAACTGCAGTTTTTTTGTTAAATTTCTGCAGTTCATTTTTAGCTGGGAAACTCATTATGATAATTCGAAATAATTATAAATTTCATAAAACGTGTATTCTGCACATTATATAATAACAATAAAACAAAATATCAGGATATTTTTATTACATAATTTTTAACAGTAGGGAGAATTATTAAAAATGTGTAAAAACTTCATTACTTTTATTTCACTTCTTCATATCTCGATATTGAAAGAATTAATAAAATTCGATTTTATTTTCCATACAATTAATTTGATAAATCACAATTCAAATGAACACCGAAACATTCTAAGTTATATATTTTTAAGTGATTATTTTTGCAACCATTTACATAGACATATCTTTTTGAGAAATTTCCAACTGCAAAACATTTTACATTAGTGATTAATACCTTAAATTTAGATACATCTGTTTAAATTGCTATTATAACTATTGCGAGATCAGTGAATTTTGATAAATAATCCTGCTATAACTATAAATATTTAAAAAACACTATAACCGCTATTTTATTAAATGAGTATTAATGAAAAGTATAATTTATATTTCCTCTATAAACGTGTGAGTAGCAAGAACTGTGCACTCTCTTAAAATCTCAGCCACAAAATAACTCACGTTGAGCCGAAATCCACTCCTCTCACTATTTGTAAGTCACATTCTCGTTAAGAGTTGAAGCAAATCGAGGGAACTAATTGTTTTTAAGCAATTTAAATCAAAATGAGTAAAATGTTTAAAAATCAACTCATAAATCATCCAATAAATTACATCTGTCTTTCTTGAGCAGTCAAATCCACTCTTTCGTTTTAAGAGTGTATAGCACCCAGTAATCTCAAAAGTTTTAAAATTGATTAGAATGCTAAAAGAAAGAGACACTCATACATTTTAATACAAACAGATAGGTCATATGGGACAGCTGATAAAACCTACATATATTTTATGTTTTAAATACAATTCTTAATATGTGAGGTCTTAAAGTGTACGAGGACGTATACAATACTTATATTCAGAGGAACATGGACATTAAAAGGAACCAAAAGGGAAATTAAAGGAAATTAAAGGGAACCGAATTCATGGGAACCAAAAAGGAAGCACCAAACTGAAACTGAAGTAATACACATAACGATATACTTAAGGGTGTATTTTCATTCAAACTGCTTATTTTCCGATTTATTTTTTACTTCATTATTGCTCTCAAATACACGAAACTTTCAATATATCTTATTTGGAATGTATACAAGGTGCCGTAATTGTCAATGCTTTGATGAATGCAGACAATATTGCAAAAAAAGCAATCAAAAACGGTATTTTGAACAGATTTTCCCCTAGCGGGAGATCTGTGAACAAAAAAAGGGTCATACTGAGAAGATAATTGTTTATAAATCAAATTCTAATGAATACCCTCAACAAGTTTCATGATTCTACTTTTTTAAATGTGAAATTGTATCGGAAAATTTCGAGCTGTTGAAGGTGGAAAAGCGTTTTTTCAAATACTCCCTTAAGAGATTCGCTGCTGCCAAAATCAAAACATCGAAATAAACACATTGCGTTAAATTAGAGAAATACAGTGCCAATTCAATAACGCATCTGTCCGCCAGTTGCTGCAATATTTTCTGCAGCTTGGTTCGACAATGTGTTTATTAGAAGCCTTTTGTTATCCTGCCATAGATGAGCCAATAAACCTTTAACGCCTACCTCCAAACCATATATAGAATGATACAGTGGCATCCCGCGTTTCAACTCGTACAAAATGTACTCTATAGAAGACATAGTCTGAGAGTGGCCGGTCAAGGAAAAGTTTGAATTCGGCATAAGATGTCTTGAAATACTCTAGCTGTATGCGGACGAGCATTATCTTGCTGGAAAATAACCCCAGATACACTATTTATGAAATAGTGAGCCTGAGGTCAAAAAACTGTTGTCTTAAAAAACAGTTGTACTGTTAAAGTTCTACATACAAAATACTTACAGGTGAGCCCATGCTCCAGATGATTATGCTTCTACATTGGCAGTGTATCACACGAAAGCGCTTGTAGAATTGTGATGATATCAAGGTCTCCTCCAGAAGCGTGGCTGTCATCTGCCCGCAAAATGCGAAAGGATTTATTCTTAAACACCACATTTTGCCAGTCAATGACATTTTACGTCGCTCTGGCTTGGTACCACTATAGGCGGAGTTGCCTCTTTTTTTGGTTTTAAAGGCAATATACGAAAAGGACATTTGGATTGCAGATTCTTCTCAGCAAGACGTCTGGAAATGGTTTGTTGAAAATATTGGACATCTACATCTGATTGTTCCGTAGGACTAATCACTGCGCTATCCATGAGAACTAGCTGCACGATTTCTTTATCATTTCCTTTCGTCTTCTTTCTGGTCTGTCGAGACCCCGTAAGTCATATTGTTAAAATCTCAGTCCACCGCTTTTTCTGATACGCGCGCTGCAAATGCTTTACCAATCCAACAACACAACACGTGTACACAGTAAAAAAATCTGTAAAGGTACTAAACATTTTCTAGGAAACTGGGATTCCAAGAACTTTTCATGTAACGATAACAGGAAAAATCCATGCAACCGATTCTAAAACTTGAGTTTTTGTTGTTACCGTTACAGGAAAAGTTCTTGGAATCCCAGTTTCCTAGACAAAGTATAGTACCTTTACAGATTTTTTTACAGTGTTGAAGCCTGCAGTTATCATGCCAAAAGGCCTTTCTCTTAACTTCATTTAACTGTGAGAAATGTTTTCTAACACGTCTATCTACACTATTTGCAGCCTCTTCTTTATATTTTTATTTTTATATAAGACAATATCGATATTCAGTAAAAAATATAATTTAAGCTACGAAAGAGAGATTACTTACACTGTAAAAAAAAAAAAAAAAAAAAAAAAAAAAAAAAAAAAAAAATCTGTAAAGGTACTGAACATTTTCTAGGAAACTGGGATTCCAAGAACTTTTCATGTAACGATAACAGGGAAAATCCATGTAACTGATTCTGAAACTTGAATTTTTGCTGTTACCTTACAGGAAAAGTTCTTGGAATCCCAGTTTTTCAGAAAAAGTTTAGTATCTTTACAGATTTTTTTACAGTGTATAATTTTAAATAGGTAAATATATGAATATGTTTCTCTTGTTGTGTTAGTATAATAAATTAATGGAAAGTCGCAAAAGTTATGTTGTTCATGTGTATAGTAAAAGTTGTTTTCATTATTATTTGATCATAGTTAACTAAAAAATTGTCGGCTGTGCCAATACTTAAATTTTCTTTTTTCTCATACATGGTGATATATTCAGTAACATGAGAAAATCAACGACATCAGTTAGGTAATTTACATCAAAATGTAATCATCAACAACTTATGTAAACTTCTTATTGAATCGGAAGATGGGGTGAAAATTCATGCATTTTTTTTTTTAGTTGGAGCTATTGCGGGATTCTTAAAAAAGAAAAATCTGCATAGCAGCGTTACCTCTTGGTCGATTTGTTCCAAAATTACTTGGTATCTATTTATACAAGTTGCTGACTGAATCTGAAGCATTATGGAAATAGATGCATTATTTCTTCAGATATCGCTAGTATAAAAATTGTAAAAAATGCAACATAGCATTTTTCACAAATCCATTATTTTCTTCTTGCAAAGATAGATGAAAGTAAAAAATCTGTCATAAGCAACTGTCAAATTCATAAATAATAAATAATAAGATTTTAGAAATGTCCGCAGGCAGAAATTTACACTAAAATTTTAATTAAACACGTAGCATTTTTTATATGTATAATCGTGTTTTATATAATCATGAAGTCAAATTTTCATTAAAATATATTGATGTGTTTTAAATAAAAATTCTCTGATATCAATCTAGAATTTTTTTTCTAATAAAAAAATCCAGCCAAGCAGAAATTTAAAATGATAATGTAAAAAAAGTGACTAAATATATAATATATATTTTTTAAACTTTATTCGAAAAATGTCATTGGAGAATTAATTGTTTTGACAGACTAATCTTTAGAAAAACTTTTTTATATTAATTTCTGAAATAAGATTAATCTTTAGTGTTGAAAAGGCTTTTTGCTATGCAAAGCTTAATTTTAATGAAAATAATGTTAATTTTTAAAGGTGAAGCGAAAATAAAAAGATCATTAAAGATAATTCTAGTTGGCAAAATTTAAGATTAAACGTATATTACTGACAAAAATAAAAAATAAATGCCGTGTTAAACCAATAAAAATTTAAGGTTTTTAAAAAGATTTTTGATTTAATATTACAAAATAGTATGAGAAAATGTAAAATATTAAATTTAAAAAATGTAATGTACACTAAAACTGATTGTAAAAAACTGTTATTTTTTAAAAAGTCTGTCAAATTTCGAAATCACTCATCATTATTATTTCTTGAGCATTTTTTGTTTTTAATTTTTGCGCAAATGCTTTTTTAAACATCAAATATCACTTTCAATATATGAGGTTCTCACAATTATAGTTCACCAAGTTTATTAAAAAAACTCAGATAGTCAAATTAGAGGGTTCATAAAATCCGCTTTATCCACTCCTACACAAAAACAAGAGTCTAAGCAAATGCCACACATAATAATTATGTGAAAACAGGCTTCGTGTACTGTGGGAATACAAAAAACAGTTTTTATACACTTATTAAATACTTTTTTCATACACTTTTTTCGCAAAATTAATAATGCTTACTTAAAAGGCGATTAAATAAACAATTATAGATGTTAAAGTTTTATTTTATTTAAAAATCTTAGTACTTTCGAACTTTTTCCAAACAGGTTCTTCCTCAGAGTTGCCTTCAGTATTTGTATTTATTAATGAAAATATTCTCTGAGGAAGAACCTGTTTGGAAAATGTTCGAAAGTACTGAGATTTTTAAATAAAATAAAACTTGAACATCTATAATTGTTTATTTAATCGCCGTTTAAGTAAGCATTATTCATTTTATGTTAAAAGCAAGGCGAAATTTTATTTCGTCATATATTTTATATGTATTTACTGTCTTTTTTTTTTTTTTCAAAATGGACTCAGTGCATTCTGAAACCCTCATTATAATGTTTAAAAACATTCTTGATGTCAGATTTGATTAACCAGCCTGGTTATCAAATTAAGTGTATATTTTTCCTTTAAGCACGTAGAAGTACCAGTAAAATATGCACATGTTGCAGATTTTTAATGCCCACTCCCATTATTTACAGAAGGTAGAAATATGAAAGAAAAATTAAAATGTATTGGAAGCTTTCTGAAACAATAAAAATTGCAGATCAGGCAGTTTTTACTTGTTTTCTCCAGGATTCTGTAGAGAAGATGGGATGCAAAATAGAAATATTGAGAAAAAAATATGTAAGAAAAATATGCATCGGTAAAATCTGAAAATGAGACAGATTCTTAGTGTTTGCTAGTGGTACAAAATGGTTGCTCGATGGTATATAAAATGTTTTCCTAGTTTAAAATAACTATAAAATTTACTTACTTTTCCATTCCATGAGAAATGAGTAAATTATCACGCATGTGTGATGCTTATTTATATAATTGTTTCTCTAAACTTAGAAGTTGTTAAAATACCATATCTTAAAATTAACAACCAACCCCCTATATTTTAATATTGGCAGAGTTTCTTTTGATATTCGATACTTAAATAAATATTTATATCAATATACTTATAAATTGTTAATCATGCACTATACTTAAAAAATAATACAAAACATTAGATTTTCATATTAAAAGGGTTCTTTTAAATTGATGATATAATGAAACCGTTAAAACAACTTAAACATGTAGAAAAGCGTCCCACATATGAAATAGAATGATTTAAGAAAGTAAAACTGTAGATAAGGCAATGATGTATTTTTTTCCCGAGCATTAAGTAGAAAAACAGGGATAATGGGTGAAAATATTTATAAATTATATAAGAATTGTTTTTTTTTTAACATTTCCTATTTAATTAGTATGTGTTAAAGAAAAAACATGTTAAATTAATAATATTACTATTAATTTATTTAATCACATTTGCACACCTTTTAAATACTGATATAATTCTGAAAGAATTGTTATTATTTTTTTCACTATCCAACATTCACTAGATAACGCCAAAATCCGTTGCATTTAATTCTTCTTACAATTCATTAAAATAAAAATTAACTTCCGACGACATGATTAAATTCCGGGACTATATATAACATACTACCATAGCACCACCGCGCCCCGAAAAAGCAGGTTGAAATTAAGATTATGTTCTGATTTCGCAAAAATGATAGGATATCATTATTTATTTAAAACAACCGACCTTTATCAAAATTTTATGATTATGAGTATGTTAAGCGGTGTAAGAAAATAAAAAATCTGTAATTCAATGGGGTTCAGTACATAAAAATCTTCAAATTTTATAATTTTAAAAAACCTCGTCACATTTTTAACTTTAAAATGACAGTTAAATAATGTTTCTATATTAATTAGAAGAAGAAATTTTTATTTTTTTGCTTTAGTTTGTTTTCAAAATATAGCTTTCAAGCAAGGGTTATCATGGAAATGATTGTTTTTGCAAAAGCGTTTTTCATCATGATGGGTTTACAATTTTATAAATTTAAATTAGTATAAGTAAAGAACTCTTAATGATATATGCTTGAAACATTAATGTTATTTCTTAATTTTAAATCACCAAATATGAAAAAAAAAATTACTTTTGAAAATATGTTTTCGTTTAATTACAATTTTTGTTTTCCAATATTTATTATAATTATTTTTAAGTTTTTATCAATATTTTTAAAAATTCTGTATCAAAATTTAAATTGAGATACTTCTGTTTATTTTAACGTAAAACGAAATTAAATTTCTGCATATATATATTTGTATATATATATATATATATATATTAGAAATATATATAGAAATATATATAGAAATATATATAAATAAATTTTAAATAAATTTTAACTTTAAATTAGAAAAAAACGAGAAATTTTATTACGTATTTTTGTTAAAAAATGGTATGATTAATTATAACAAAATTCACAATTTTAACTCAATAAATAAAAATAATTTTCAAATGTGTCCCGGACCCTCTTAATAAGATTCTGAGTACGATCACAATAACAATGTGACAGTATGAGCATTTCGTGATATGAGATGATCGGTAATTGCACGTTAAATATAGCAAATGCGGCGCGTTCATACAAGGAAGTTTTTAAAATATTCAGATCATGATACAATAGTATACAATTCTTCAGATACAATATCGTATCCGAAATCTTTTTTTTTTCTGTCCCTGTAAATACTTTCTGCTTTCTATTATACAGTAAATAACTTGAAATAAACCATAGCACCTTATATCAATTTTATTCAACGTGAAGTAGTTTAATGCATCTAAAATGTGCCCCAAACAAGTTTCTCGCAATATCATTATGAAATGGAATAATTTTGTAAGGCTTTTTAAATAAATAAAAGAAATATTCTTCATTGCACCAGACAATATACAGAATGCATAATTAAGTATATTCTTCATACATGCATATCAACTTTATTATATTCGAAAGAGTTCGACGTAAATAACATGCACTTGAATCTTTTTTTTTCATTGGCTGTAACTAAATGAATAATTTTGATTGTCTCTGTAATTAAACTATGCATCCGATTTTCATCAAATTTGAAATGACTCTACACAATTATGCAAAAATTATATAATTTGAATTTCAAACGACGCGGTTATGTAATTTTTTGCGATGATATATAACGGAAAGACATAAACGGACGGATTGAACTGTGAATATAGGAGCTACGCATTTATGTAATTAAGGACGCATCTAATAAACCATTAAAATAGAACATTTTTCGTTTGATTTTTTCTTTACTATTTGTTCCAATTTATATCGATATCATATATTTTCTTTATAATGAAAATATATTCATATTATAATCATATACAGGGTGAGTCATAAATATCGAAACAATAGGCTATCTCCTTAAATATTGCCCCTAGACCCATACTTCCAATTGCAAAAATTCATAAAAAAAGATGAATTTTTTGATAAGATAAGTTGCAACTCCATGGGGGGTCTGTTTTAAAGAATACGAAAATTAAATTTTTATACGGCCCCCAGAGGATAAAACTTCCAATTAGAAAAAATTTCTTTATCCCTTCCTGAATTGAACAAAAAAAATTTCATCTCGATATCTGCAAATCCCCGAAAGATATTAATATCCAAAATTTTCCAAAATTCCTGACTTACACCACTTAAGCATACCTCTGAGCGCAGCAAAATCAGTTCATTGGAAGTACAATTAAGGGATCGACTATAAATTTACGTATCGTTAAATGTCGATCCAAGACAACACTTAAACTTTTAGATATAAAATAAAAGCGTATAGGTTTTTGCTTTAAACTTCGATGAAATATGCTAGATGTCTGCAATATTTAGACCTTGCTGCCAACTTCGTAACTGGCACGACTCATTGAACGGACTGTCTTATTAAACACTTATTAAAAGTGTTATCAAATTAAATGATATTAATTAAACTCTCATTAAAAGTGTCTTAAAAACTTATTGGCGCAGGCAATAAGTTTAGTAAATATAGTAATAGCGAAAATGACTCTTCTAGCGGAATCAATGGAAAAATATTTTAATAAATTCATAGAAATATTTTTAAAAATCTACTTTATACTACAGTTAAACCGCTATAACGGACACTCCCGAATAGCAGACAGACACCTCTGTTTAACGAACATTCCGAATAGTGGACACTATTTAAGGCGATAAAGGATGAAAAAGTATTTTTTAAGGACAAAAAAAATGAGAAAAAGTAAAAAGGCCTCTAAATTTATCAGGGAATTTTGTGATAAATGAGCTGGGGAAAATCCCCCCCCCACGTTCAGAGTTGAATTGAAGGGGTTGCCAAGGAGGGACATCTTCCAGATCATTGAAATATCCCCTCGGAAAATTGAGATTTTATGCTTTTAACAGCCAAAAAGTGCAATTCTCCTCCCCGACCGGAACTCTATAATGTCCAATAATGTCACTTTGAAAAACAAATTACATGTAATCGCAAGCAAAAGTTAACTTTTGTAACAGGGTTTTTTCACAAGCATGTAATGAACAGTGGGTAAAGGTGTGTACATTTTTATTTAGCCCCATTGCTTAAAAAATAATTTTAATTTCTGATTAATCATATAAAAGAGGTTTTAGGATACATAAAAGTCAATTAATAAAATGTTAAACGTTTCTTAGCACTTTTTGAATATCTTTGATTTTCCCAATAGCGGACACCTCCGAATAGCGGACAATTTCTGCGTTCCTGAGATGTCCGTTATTTAGAGGTTTTACTGTATTCAGTTTCAAAATTTATGAAGATTTTAAACCTACTTTTGCTTTCTTCTATTTTCACAAGAAGAAAGTATTGGATTCATGAAAATTTTGAATTCCGGTTTTCGATGGATTCACACGTTTTAGGGCTCAGAGATACCGAAAAACATGTTTTTTATGAAATGTCTGTCTGTGAGTCACAGCTCAATGAAAAAATTTGAAATCGACGTGATAAAAAAATAAAGTTTAAATCAACTGACGCATTTAAACAGTAATTAAAGAAGGTGAAAATAACAAAACTTAAACAAAATCTGAAATCGAAATTATACAGCATTTAAACGTTAGGAGCCCATCTTTGCCCATCTTAAAACTAAATGCACTTTACTGCATCAAATGTTTTTATTTCAGTATTTCTCATTTTTAAACTGACATACGTCAATAACCGTCGGTTACGGTAACTTTTCAGCTCAGAAAATTTACTTTTAAAAATATGATTTGTTTACAAAAATTACTTTTTTTAAATATTGCTATTTTAAATACATTTATTTTTTTTAAAATACATATTATTTAAAATGCTGAATTAAAATTGAAAATTAGACATTTTCGTTTAATCAAAAGAAAAAAATTCAACGCGACAAATAATATTTTGGGTTATAACAATTTTAATTTACTCAATTTTTTTTTTTTTTTTTTTTTTTTTAAATATTAAAAAATCTTATGATGTGATAATGCTTACAAATTATATGGTTAACCATCACAAAATATTCAAAATTCCAACTTTATAAATAAATAAATAAAATAAATGTTTCCTGGACCCATTACAGCAACATTGTTTCTTCAATTACACGCATTTCAATTTGTGTCTGATCCCTTGAAACCTCACGATTTATTAAAATTGTCATAACTCTCTGAGTTTTGAAGATATCAAGATGAAATTTTTTTTGTTCAGTTCAGGATCGAATAAGGAAAAGTTTTCTAATTGGATGTTTTATCCTCTGGGGGCCGTATAAAAATTTCATTTTCGTATTTTTTAAAATAGACCCCCCATGGAGTTGCAACTTATCTTATCAAAAAATTCACCTTTTTTTGTGAAACTTTGCAATTGGAAGTAGGGGTCTAGGGGCAATATTTAAGGAGATAGCCTATTGTTTCGATATTTATGACTCACCCTGTATACAGGGTGAATCTAAACTACTGGGCGAAACGTTAAGGGTTGATATTATACATCAAGACAATCAATATTAAATAGGAAACGAAGTGTCCCAAGCGTTTTCCAAAGAAAATAGCCGCCATTAAAGTTTAGGGTCCAAAATTTCAAATAAACATAAAAAACGGAAAAATTGGTCGATTGATTTACGGTTTTCACAAAATCTATTCTTTAAGTTGGTATTTTCTTGAAAATAAATTATAAAGATAAATTTCGAAAAATCTCGTTAGAAGGCGCTTTAGACTTTGGAGTAACGAACAACTGTTTTTTGCTGTTATTTTATGCATCTCATTAAATGGTTTCGCAAGCTTTGATTTAAACTTAAAATTTGAATTCAAAATCTGAATAGTTGGGAGTGGTTAAGTAGCACAAACTTAACTGTGTTCAGAGGGTTCAAATTTCAAATGATTATAAACAAAGCAGAAAAATTGGTCGATTGATTTGCGGTCTTCACTAAAACTATTCTTTATGTCGTTATTTTATTGAAAATAATTTATAAAGATAAATTTCAAAAAGTGGCGATAGAGGGCACTTTAGACTTTGGAGTAACGTAAAACTATTTTTTACCGTTATTATTTGCATCTCGTTAAATTTTTTCAGAAGCTTAGACATAAACTTAAATTTTGCGCAGGAAATCTGAATCATTGGGAGTGGTTAAATAGCGCAAGCTGAACTGTGTTCAAGGAAGGTGAAGAATCATTTCAAATGATTATAAAAAACGGAAAATTTGGTCGATTTGTTTCCGATTTTTGCTAAAACTATTCTTTATGTCAGTATTTCTTTGAAAAAAAAAAATTGTAAAAATATCGTTTGAGAGTGCCCTTAACTCTAGAATAACCAACAACTATTTTGAACCGTTATTTTTCTATCTAATTAAATGCTTGCAAAAGCTTAGACTTAAATTTTGAGCTCAAAGAACTGAACTGTGTTCAAGAGTTGAAATGTTACTCTCCCCAATCCTCGAACACAGTTCAATTTTACGATACAAAATTCCTCACAACGATTTAAATTTTGAGCTCAAAATCAACTATAAGCTTTTACAAGCATTTATTAGATACAAAAAATTCCAGTTAAAAATAGTTATTAGTTACTCTAAAGTTTAAAGCTCCCTCTAACGGAATTTTTTGAAATTTATCTTTAAAATTTATTTTTAAGGAAATGTTGACATAAAGAATATTGTTGAAAACCGTAAACGAATCAACCATTTTTTCCATTTTTTATGATAACTTGAAATTTGAACCTCCCCACCCCCATTTAGCACAGTTCAGTTTGCGCTACTTAACCACATCCAACGATTCAGATTTTCTACGCAAAATTTAAAATTATGTCTAAGCTTCTAAAACAATTTAACGAGATGCAAATAATAACGGAAAAAATAGTTTTTCGTTACTCCAAAGTCTAAAGCGCCCTCTATCGTCAAATTTAGCTTTATAAATTATTTTCAATAAAATGCCGACATAAAGAATAGTTTTAGTGAAAATCCCAGATCAATTGACCAATTTTTCCGTGTTTTATAAAAATTTGAAAATTGAACCCTCTGAACACAGTTCAGTTTGTGCTACTTCACCACTCCCAATTATTCGGATTTTCAGCTCAAATTTTAAGTTTATGTCTAAGCTCGCAAAACTATTTAATGAAATGCAAAAAACAACGGCAAAAAACAGTTGTTCCTTACTCCAAAATATAAAGCGACCTCTATCGACATTTTTCAAAATTTATCTTTATAATTTATTTTCAAGAAAATACCAATATAATGAATAGTTTTAGTGAAAACCGCAAATCAATCGACCAATTTTTCCGTCTTTTATGTTTATTTGATATTTTGAATCCTAAACTTTAATAGCGGCTATCTCCTTAGGAAAACACTTTGAACCCTTGGTTTCCCATTTAGTATTGTTTCTCTTGATGTATACTATCACCCCTTAATGTTTTGCCCAATAGTTTAGATACACCCTGTATACATATATATTCATATACAGGGTGAGTCATAAATATCGAAACAATAGGCTCTCCTTAAATATTGCCCCTAGAACCATACTACCAATTGCCAAAATTGATAAAAAAGGTGAATTTTTTTATAAAATAAGTTGCAACTCCATGTGGGGTCTATTTGTAGGTATTATCCCGTAGGAAAAAAAATTCCAGTTAGGAAAACTTTCCTTATCCAGTCCTGAATAATACACAAAAAGTTGTACTTCATATCTTCAAAATTCGCAGAGTTACAGCCGTTTGAATAATTCATCAGCTTTTAAGGGATTAGAAACAAATTGAAATGCGCGCAATTCAAAAGACAATGTTACTTTAACAATTGTAGGAAACGTATAAAAAATCTATCTTTTGAGTTAGAATTTTGATTTTTTTTCTTTTTTGTGATGGTTAGCCATATAATTTGCTAAGAAAATCACATCCTAAAATTTATCATAAAATTTATAAAAATTTCATATGATTAGTACTGGACTAAATGGGATAAATAAAAATCTTTATAACTCCAAGCATTTTTTATCGGATTTCAATTTCTTTCCATTTAACACATTCGCTACCGGTCACGGGCTAGTGCGTGAAATTCTCATTCATTTAACACAGAAGGCAGAGTTATTGGCAGGGAACGTGTTAAATTAAGATAAAAATCTGATTTTAGTTTTTTTGGGGGGTTTTGTTTTTCAATATTAATTTTAGAACTATTAAAAATATTTATTGAAAAATTAATAACTTTTTTAAAAAAATCATATTTTTAAAAGTAAATAATTTTTCAGTTTTTTTAAACAAAATTAATGTAAAATAATTAAGAATGACAAGTTTGTACTTTTTTCTTTAACAATTCTTAACTTTAAATAATCTAAAGACAGGAAATTGTCGTGAAAAAAATTCATTATGCAGAAAAACGAAATGTACAGTTTTACTTCCCATTAGTTATTTAAAAGAATGCTTTTCTAAATTCATATTAAGTCTTTTTTTTTTTAAATTTAACTCTCAGAACTTCAAGCTATTTATCGTCCTGGAGAGGATTTTAATAATTCTGTATTCTGGGCCCAGATCAGATCAGGACCGAGACGTTACTTTTTTCTGAAGACTCGCCTATCTGAGTCTAATGTATTTTTCATACCGGAGGGAACTGCTTCTTTCTTCCTAGGTCTGCACTAGACAAAAATTTTCAATCCCAGTCTCCAACAATCCGTATTAAAATCAGTCTCTGACTTATAAGTGCATGAAATAAGTAAAATTTTTTTCGCTCAAAATTTTTATAAAAACCTCATTGATTAATAAGAAAAAAAAAACTTTAAATTTTATTTTTTTAAGAATAGTACATTTAAATGCCAAAAACATAAACACAATAAAACCAGAGAAAAAAATCTGTCTATGACAGAAACCTGTCTTAAAAAGAAAATGTGTTGATCCATGCAAAATAAATACTATAGTACCTGGAAAAAAACTCCATTTAACCGTCCTAGGAAGGGCATTTTCTTTTTTTACGTATAGAAAATGCCCTTCCATGCCCATTACATTTTGTATATTAAGTATTTTTTCTTTCCTATGTGATTCCGTCTTAAAAGATTTTACTGAATAACATTTTTCAAAGCCTTCAACGCACGGGATATTGATTAGCGATATTAAAATATAAGTGAAACAAATCTCTGTTTACATATAAACAGAGATCCATTGATAAAATAAATATGTCATTGCCTTTGGCGCTTCTTTAATAATAAAAAGTATAAATATAAAAAGAAAACGAAAAGCTATAATAAGTATTTTTGGTCAGAACTTCGCCACGCGAAACAATTTTTAATTACACTTAAGTAAAAAACTATGTAGAAATTCACGGCTGAGCCAGCTATGATTTAAGCTTTTTTCCAGGCTGGTCGCGATTATGATTTTTTACATTTTTCCATGTCGGGCACAACTTTTCTCCCTATGTGTCGGTTTGGGACAGGACCTAGATATTTTGATCCATGCAGACCTCCAGTATTAACGATCAACATATTTTGGAAACCAGTTTTGTCTTCAATAAATACGCTGCTTTATTATGTCCAAGTAAGAGGCACAATCCTAAATCGACATATAATAACGGAAAATTTGTGGACTATCCCTCATTTGCTTTGAAAATGGATCAAAAAATCTTCGTTAATAGGCATGGTAAAGTGGTGTAAGTCACCAATTTTGGATTTTAATATCTCTGTCAGGTTTTCAGATACGGAGATGAGTTTTTTGTTGTTGTTGTTCAGTTAAGGAATGGATAAGAAATAATTTCCTAGTTGTGAATTTTGCTCTAAGGGGACCGTATGGGGGCCGTATAAAATTTTAATTTTCGTATTTTTTAAATAGACCCCTCATGGAGTTGCAACTTACCTTATCAGAAATTTCACCCTTTTTATTAATTTTTGCAAATGTAAGTATAAGTCTAGAGACAATATTTAAGGAAATAGCCTATTGTTTCGATATTTATGACTCACACTGTATATCATAAATATATTTATAGATATATAATCCTGTATTTTCTTTATATGCTTTTATTAATTAGAATTAAATTCCATTAATTTTTTATATATCTAAAGGGAATTTCGTAATGATGTATACATTATTAGGATGAGCGAAGCGAATCCTCTACTAGGCCACTCAAATTACATTTTGTCGTACACTTTACAAAAAAACTATTCAATATTTTAACTTCAAATTAAACACAAAAATAAATTATGATCTGGAGATTTGCACAATATAATTATTTTTACAGTAAAACGTTAAAAAATTATTATTTTAATAAAATTATTTTACATGCATTTCCAATACGGACGCATTTTAGCAAAAAGGGAAAAAATGAAACGCGTACATTTTCAGAAAAAAAAATATAAATCATGGAGAAAGTAATTATAGATAGAATCATGATTAATTTAATAAATAAAATATGTTTCATAATTCAGCAAAATCGTTTGCACAGGTGACACTTAAACATTTTAAAAGAGTTGTATTTTGTATTTTTTTCTTTTTTTGTAAAGTGGCAACAAAAGAATTGTAACCAAATAAAATTAGTTGTTAAATTTGTTATATAAATGAAAAATTAAAAGAACTCCGTGACGTTGTTGCCTCGATTCAAGCTCTTTATAAGTGTACTAAAGCAAAGTTGGCCGATTCAGAAACGACAAATGGACTTTAACCATTTCTTACTTTATCATTTGGATCTAAAGTAATGTTACGTTCTTATTTGTGGACCAAAAAAGGTTTAGTGAACAGGACTTTAGACTTTGTTGCACGCATTAAAGGAAATCACAAGCCACCACACCAGATATCGCGAATAATCATGGATAAATTTGAATACTGCAGTAATTTAACTTATAAGAATTGGTGCGTACCAATTCCCCCAATAATTAAATTCTGGAAAAATGGAAGCATAAATTGCTCAAGGAAATAATTTCTTCTGGAGTTAGCTTTTGCTGTTACAATTCATAAATTCCAAGGTTTAACATCAGATGAAGCAGTTGTAAATATTGAGGATATATGGACACCAGTTGGCTTAAAAACGTACGTAACGTTGTCGTGAGTGAAAATCCTTCAAAATTAAGCATTCAATAGAAATTTTCCTTACGAAAAATTCTACAATATCAAAAATTCGCATACGCTAACATGTATACAAACGAAGAACTTAAAATAAAAATTTTACAGTTAAAAATTCATAGTATCAATGAGAGCAGATTTCAAATGTTTTTTCCAGAAAATAGGATTTTGAAGAAGTAACTTTCTTCAAGCTCTCAATATATTATTCTAAAATAGCTATCAAAGATCATTTGATGTTAATTGCAAAGATTGGAAACATGCATACTCAGTAGCGTAGCTATGTTTTTTGGCGCCCGGGGCCAGCAAGAAATTTTGCGCCCCCACCCCAATATAGATATATAACAATTTCTCTGAATTGGGCGCCCCTAGGCCTCGGCGCCCAGGCTGGACGCCCCCCTTGTCCCCCCCCCTCTTAGCTACGCCACTGTGCATACTTCAAACAACTTTAAAAAACACCAGTGGCTACTGGAAATTGTAAAAACATCTTTAAAAGAGCTTTTAGTTGAAAATTTATAAATATTTTGTAAAAGTTTGCTTCGAAAATATTTTATTATGCCAGTCTTAGATCATAAATAAAAAATTAAAATGCGCCAAAACATAAAATAACGTTTTTTTTTTCTTTTTCTTTTTTTAGATTTAAAAATATTAAAAAGATATTGTCACTTTCAAATATCTGTTTTATAAAATAATGCTTCGCGAATCCAAACAAAGCATGGCTTTTGCTAGTAGTAAATATTTTAGTTTTTTTTTTTTTTAAACGAAACGTCATTATGCCATCATTGTAAAAACTCCAAAACCATCGTTTTATATTCAGATTAATTTTAAAGAAATTCCTTGTAAAATTTTGTATTATAATGTATTTAAAGTTTACTAGTTAAACATTTTTTTTTCTTTTCTACTAAAAGTTAACTCGTATAAAGGTTATTATTTGGAATATCCGAGCTAGCTCAAATATCTAAAAAACTTTAGTATCCCATTAAGTGAACACGTTACTTTGGAGCTTCTTTTAACGATGAACAAGACAACTTTTACTTTAGTAATTAAGGTATAAGTAAATGTCTAAGGTATAGTATGGATATTCGTAATAAGATAATTTCTTCATTGACTTTAATGTAAGCTTTTTTTTTTAATTCAGATTATAACTACAGCAAATGTGTATATATATATTATCCATTACTAATAAAAAGCATTTATCTTGTTTGAAAAAACATGTAATTAAATATTATTATACTTATTTCATGTTTTTTTACATTTTTTACAATAAACAAATACACATATATATATATACAAGGTGTCCAGCAAATAACACCCTGATTTTCAAATTAAATTTCTCAAATACAAAGATCAATAGAATTATGCGGTAAACGGTTTGTTTATTAGGTGAGCTGTAATAAGCTTACACAGAAGTTTTAAACGGTGAATATTTTGAGAAGATAGTGTTCTGATTGCAAAGAATACTTGGCTTGACATTTTTCATGCTTTAGATTGCTTGCAGAAAATGAGTTTTTCAACGTACAGTGCCATATTTTAACGATTTTTCGAACTAAATTTCTTGAAATTTTGAAATTTCAAAAATTTAATCCAAAAAATCATTAAAATATGGCACTGTAAGTAAAAAACCTCGCTCACTATAAGCAATCTAAAACAAGAAAAATGTCAAGTCAAGAATTCTTTACAATCTGAACACTATCTTCTCAAAATATTCACCGTTCGAAACTTCTGTGTAAGCTTATTACAGCTCACCTAATAAACAAACCGTTTACCGCATAATTCTATTGATCTTTGTTTTTGAGAAATTTAATTTTGAAATCAGGGTGTTATTTGCTGGACACACTGTACATATATAAATACACACACACATATATATAAATATACACATATACATATATAAATTAGTACTTTTAAAAATAATTCAATAAATAAGAATAACTCAATAAATAAAAATTATTTGAAAATGTGCCCAGGACCTCTTTCCTTCCTACAGCCACCAACGGATATATCCGTTCACTAGGCTGCATGTTTCACTGCAGTTGAAACGCTATTTAAATTAATATAATTTGACAAATATAATTTAGTTTGAATAAATTAAATTCTGATTGATACATTGAAGGCTTATAAGCATATACGTAACAAAAATATACCATGGTAGAAAGTCCCGGGGGAAATTAACATTTAAAATAAATTTCAGAGAAAAAAAAACATTAAAATTTTGCCCTTTTACTTGTCGATCAGGGGGTTAAACAGTTTCTGTGCATAATCGCAATAACAACGTAGAAGCGAGATTTCGTGAGGTGAAATATGACCCTAAAATGTGAAACTATTTTCGTTTGGAATGTTTTATTGTTTTTTCCTATTCCAAGCTATTTTACATATTTTCTTTATAATAAAAATGATTCCATTAATTACAGCTGTATTCCATAAATTCTTTATTAATATAACAAATTCCGTAAAGGTCTGTAGCTTTATTTTTTTACTTTCTTACAAAATGAAACCTCACTTTGCTCATTATGCTATCATTCTAAAAAAATCACCATTGTTTTAATTCAGATTAATTCAGATAATCATTCAGATTAATTTAAAAAAATGCCTCGTAAAATTTCCCTTTACAGCATATTTAAAGTTTAGTAGTTAAGATTTCTTTTCTTTTCTGCAAAAAGTTATCTCTTATTAAGGTTGTTATTTGGAATATCCGTGCTAGGTCAAATATCTAAAAAATCCATTAAGTAAACACGTTACTTTTGTGCTTCTTTTAATGATGAGTAAGACAACTTTTACTTTAGTAATTAAGGTATAAGTAAATATCTAAGGTATAGTATGGAATTTCGTAATATTTTCTTCGTTGACTTTACTATAAACTTTTTTTGAAAAAAAAAAACTACGATGTAACTGCAGCATTTATGCATTTTTTTGTTTATTTTTGTCTATTACTTATAAAAAGTACTTTACTTATTTGAGACAATATGTATCTAAATGATGTTTTGTTCAATTTACTTTTTGCTTTTTTACATTGAACAAATCTAAAATAAATAAATAAAAATGAAAATAAAACAAAATAAAATTATAATATAATTTTAATGATAATTTATAATAATTTTTTATTACTTCATACGTTGAGTATTAATTTTTTATAGTTATTAATACTCTATATAAATAATACATCAATACTTAGTAATTAAAACTTTCTATTTTTTGTTGTTTTTTAAATGCTTCTATGTTTCCCAGCTAAAAATGAACTCCAGTGAAACTGCAAAGAAAATGCAGTTGCGAAACTGTGGTGATTTGGCACAAATCACTGCAGTTTTTTCGAAGTCAACAACTACAAAATCACTACAGTGAATGTGTAGTTCATAACTACACATTTTCTGCAGTGAATGTGAAGTTAAATGCCCCTCCCACCTAAAAAAATTGGCTCTGCTGGCGCCATCTACTGACCATACTGGTAAGCTTGCTTTTTAACATTTCAAAGGCAGATTTTGACTGTGGAAACAGTTGTACTCGAACTGACGATCCCAGGTACAGGAGAGACACGCTTTGACCACTTGCCCGTTGAGACTTGTGTGGTTAGTGTTGTGCGAGGTATAAAGGGGAGGCATTTCAATTAAAGGTTATTTGTTGCAAAAGCTGAATGGCAGGCAGAAAAATTGGATATTTTAAAGTGCTTTTATTTTATTATTTATTTATTTATTGTAATTCTTTTATATGGGCGTGTATTTTAAAAACAATTTAATATTAAATGAATTAAACAAATACTTTAGCGAATTAGCTAAAGCAAATGAATTGGTTTTTCTTGAGAATTTAAAAATCAGTAAATATTTAATAAAATAATTTTATTTTTAGGCTAATTGCGAAAATAATATTTTTTTTATTATGAATTATAATGTAATTACATTCGTTGTGTTTATTTTATAAAATATATATTTTTGACATGGAAGTACTTACTTTAATAAATTATGGCTCGGTAATTAATATTTTTTGCTTAGAATAAAAATTCATTTTATGTCGTTTAATGATAAGGTAAAACATATTTTTTATTATTGTGTTAGAATAATAATTTATTATTTATAAACATTTTTTAATTTAAAAATTAAATATATTTTTTTTTTTTTTTTTTTTTTTTTTTTTTTTTTTTTGTAGTGAGTTTTTTAAATAGGGAATATTTCTGAAACGAATTTTAGAGGTTTTTCTGATAATATATTTTTTTTAGGAATTATAATGTAATTAAATGTGTTAATTTAAGAAATATATATTTGTAAAAAGGAAAAATTAATTTTATAAAATAAGAATATAATATTGTATTAGAATAATAATTTGTTATTTATAAACATTTTTTAATTTAAAAATAAATAAAAATAATATATATATATATATATATATATATTTGGTAGTGAGTTTTTTAAATGGGGAATATTTCTGAACCTTTCTTGCAAATTAAAAAAAAATAAAGGAATTTTAGAGGTTTTTCTGATAATATAATTTTTTTAGGAATTATAATGTAATTAAATGTGTTAATTTAAGAAATATATATTTATAAAAAGGATAAATTAATTTTATAAAATAAAAATATAATATTGTGTTAGAATAATAGTTTGTTTTTTATAAAAAAAATTTAATTTAAAAATTAAATAAAAATAATATATATATATATATTTTTTTTTTGGTAGTGAGTTTTTTAAATGGGGAATATTTCTGAATCTTTCTTGCAAATTAAAGAAAAAAAACGAATTTTAGTGGTTTTTCTGATAATATAATTTTTTTAGGAATTATAATGTAATTAAATGTGTTAATTTAAGAAATATATATTTGTAAAAAGGAAAAATTAATTTTATAAAATAAGAAGTTCATAATTAATAACTTTGAATTAGAATAAGGACTCATTTTATGTCGTTTTTATTTTTTAATGTAGCATATGTTTTTAATGATTATGTAGATATATTCTATTGTTAACTTATCCACATTTTTACCTAAAAATAAAATAGAAACATTAATTTAAATTTCTTCCTTTTTTTTTCTTTGGTAAATAATTTTTTACAAAGGGAAATTTCTGATTCTTTTTTAAATTTTAATATAAAAAATGACTAGATTTTTCAATATATTTATGAGTAAAATAATTTTAAACACTTTTAATAATTTAATATTTGCATGAAATAAGAAACTTTGATGTGCTTTTAAAATGAATACATAATTAGAAAATACACTTCAATTAACTGATGAAGTATTTTTTTTTCTTTCTACGATTCATTAAGTTTAGATCGAATAATAATTTTAAAGAGCGATTTAAAAAATTATTTGATGGTTCAAATATTTGTATGTCGATTTCAAAATTAAGTAATAGTAAATTAATTGCAAGTAATTTTCAGTTATGAAGATGGAGATGTATGGGGGGCAGGAAGGAGAGGAGCTCGTTAGATTTTAAAATTTAATTAAATAAAATTTCCTCTTTTTTATTCAAAATCCTAATGTAAATTTTTCGAATAGCTTAGAAAGAAAGAAAAAGAAATTTTCAATTAAGGGGGGGGGGTGTAGACTCATTGCCCCTCCCTGGATTTTGAAATTTAATTAGCAATTTTTCCTCCAATTTACAAAAGCATAATAAAATTTATTCTTTTAGTGTGATTTAAATAACGAAAAGAAGAATTTTCCGTGTGGGGTAGGGGAATAGATGAGCCATTTTCTCTCACTCGATTTTGAAATTTAACTAATTTTTTCTCCGATTTTTGAAAAAATATTAAAATTCAATCTTTTTCTTTAGCTTAAAATATAAGAACTAAGAATTTTCTGTTAGGGGGAGGAAGGTAGAAGAAAGTATTTGCCCCTTCCTAAATTAAAAAAAAAATATATATACATTAAAAAAAATTTTCTTTTCTGATATTTTCAAAAGCATATTAAAATGTATAATTTTAAAGAAATTTACAATAAAAAGTAAGAAGAAACTTCGCATTAAGGAGCTGGTGAGTGAAAGGCCCATTGTCCCTCATAACTTTTGAAACTTAATATATTTTTTCTCTGATTTTGATAAACCTCGCAAAATTTATTCTTTTAGAGTAACTTAAAATAAAGGAACTAAGAAATTTCCGTTGTATGCAGGGGGCACAGGTAGTCACTACCCCTCACTGGATTTCGAAATGTAATTTAGTGAAATTAATTTTTTTTTCTCTTAGCTTAAAATAATATAGGAACTAAGAATTTTAAGTTAGGGGGAAGGAAGCATAGATAGGGACGCCCATGTCTGAATTAAAAAAAAAAAAAGAAATGGATTTTAATGTATTAAAACTTGTAATTTCCAAGTAACAAAACAAAGTAGGAACTAATAAATTTTTTACTACGGAAGTGGTTCGATGGGATGAGAAATCCCTAGTTCGATTTTGAAGCATATTTGAAATTATTTTTCTCCGATTAAATTCTGTGAATTTATCGGACAATAACTACAGTTATACGAGAGATGCATCGGAAATGTACTTCTAAATTAATGGTTGGATAATAACTTCAAATTCACTGCCGTGATTCTACGGTTACAAAGTCTTATATATTTTTTAATTTTTGATTATAAAATGACTTTATAAAAACCACAGTGTTTTCAAAGTTAATAGCGCAAAGAAAGTTTAAAATAAATTACTGCAAAATCACCTTTAATTAACTACAAAATAACTGAAGTGATTTTATAGTTGAGATTGCACTACAGAAAGACTAGAGAAATTTTAGAAAAACCTCAAAAACACTTCACTTCTACAAAAAAACTGCAGTTCATTTTTAGCTGGGTTTTATTGAAGTGTAATAAGGATTTGTTGTGAAGCAATAGTTTTTATATTTCTAGTAACACAAAAAGGCTCTTTAGAACATTTAATATTAACAATGAAATTCATATAAGTGCAATTTTAAAGAGACGAAAATTTTCAATGCATTTGTTTTTTAATAAATGTTTTCATTAATTTACTTTTTTTTATTAACGCAAAGAAATTTTCGCTAAAAATAAATAATACACATTGCTATTCGATGTTAAATTTTAAAGCATGTCATAGTTCTTTATCACTTGATTTCCATTAAAGATGCACGCAGTTGAATTTATGGGCTCCTAAATGGCAGATGTGCTTAGAGATTGAACTAATGATGTCGAGTAGGGTGGATCGATTGTCTATGGCGAAAAAAAAAATTACAATTCAACAAAACCTACCTATGCGGAAAAGATGTTCTATTGTATGGAGATTAAGGGAAAAATAATAAAATAAATTAATTTTAAAATTTAATGCTGCCACAAAAGGGTTGAATTTTCGAAAAAATTTGAAAAAAGACCGAATTTTGGTTACATGATTTTTGTCAAAAAGTAATTATTTTAATAATTTTTAAAATCCAACAATGCGGAAAAGATATTATATCGTATGGAGGTTAAGTAAAAAATAATAACAAATAATAAATTCGAAATTTAATACTGCCACAAAAAAGTTGAAAATTCGATCAAATTTGGAAAAAATGGAAAAAGATCTAATTTTGGTTAGATTTATTTTGACGCAAAATAATCATTTTAATATCAATCAAAATCTACCTTTGCTTAAAAAATATTATAGTGCATGGAGATTAAGTGAAAAAAAAATAAAAAACTAATTTCAAAATTTAATATTGCGGCAAGTGGTTTAACCCTTTAACGATCATAGCGTTTTCATTGCTAAGATGTCGAAATAAATGAATGACACCGGTAATTAAGAACAAATATATTTATAAATAAGAAAACGTGATTTTTCACATACAAAATAAAAGGGATATTTTTAGATAAAAATACCGGTGTCATTGTTGCATATAGGAATTAAAATTTTGTGGTTTCGTGGCGAAACCAATGAACGTTAAAGGGTTAAATTTTCGAAAAACTGGCAGTTCCAGTTTTTTTAGTTACAGATTTGTCTGCTTGCGTGTTATGTAGCTTAGTGTACTTTGAATATTACTGTACCATAGCGTTGTTCAATATATATATATATATATATATATATATATATGAGAATTACCCCCTATTTGGGTTTGGCTTTGATATGCCACTAAATATGATCCCTATTGCAAAAATGTTATAAAATTTATATTTTGGTATTTTAAAAATAACCAAAACAAGTAATCGGTCTACATTTTTTTTCTTCCAGTGAGAAGGAGTTGTTACTAAGTTAGAAGTGACCTGTAAATGAGATTCAATCTCAATAATTTACCACTGCAGCATTTTAAGAAAAATTAAATTTTCTCACGACAAATATTGCGCTCTTCGTAATTCTTATAAAACAAAATAAGATATTGTAAGCTATTACAGTCTTGTGGACCATTCCGAAAACGCTGCCTATTTTTTTTTTTCAGTTCAATATATTTGGATATAAATATGAAAATTCGATGTAAACTAAACAGACGTAGTGCGAGCAAACTCACTTTTATGCGTCATGAGCTATAATTGAAAACCTGTAATGACGAAAATTGGCATCAGCCAGAATATTGTACGGTTTGGACATTTCCGACCAAGCAGGTGCTGCCATTGTGTCAGGTGCACTTCAAGATGTGAGCATTATCTCACAAAACTATGAATCGATAATGCTATTGACAGAAAAAAATTCGACATGACAAATCAAACCAATGATCACTCTATCGTTTTAATCATTATCTTTAGTCATTTGTAAAAGATTATGATCATGGCCATTTTCTTTAAACTTCAATGGGTGTAAAGACAAGACTACATAACTAGAAGCCAACAGCCAACAGAAGAAAAATCATAATAGAAGCAGACTTGATCTTGAAAAAAGAACTTGGTTCCGAATACATCGGCCACATATGTGTAAATTCTGGGAGAGTGCCAAACAATTTGAAACACGACGTACATTTTTTTGTCATATGTTAACAATAATATACATGTAATAAAGTTGGTTGCAATCGGTTGTGACGGTATACCTATTAATATAGATGTTAAAGGATGTGTTATTCAAAATATGGAACTGATCTTCAAGCTTCAAATACAATGGAAGTCACCAATGAGGTTCCACACCAACGAGGTTCCACTATAAGTCATCTTTTCGCAGCGTGGATGGAACCACTCTGTGGGCACAAATGTTTCACTAGTGAAATGAAAAAAAATTCGCTGCATGTGAGAAACTTTTTGTATTTTCATTTATCTCAGTAGATGAATTCTAAAAGCGCGTGAGTGAAATCAAACGGTCTGCTGTAATTCTAATCATTACATTAAATAATATTTATATTTTCCATTTATCAGCTTTTGACCTTTTGCGATGTATTACATAAATTTAATTAATTAGGAAAATGTGTCGAACCTCCACTAATTGAAGGATTTAGTAACGACATGATTTCAGAAGCAATAGTAAATCCAGCAAATCATTCCAGTGGAAATAACATATACTATCAATAATATCTATTCATGTAACGCTCATTCTACAAAACTAATAATCAAAATAGTCACGGAAGCATTTTCTGTTGTGTGTGGACCATATATAAGAAACGGGTTTATAAAAATCGAATTGAATTACAAAATCTCATGCCGATTTTCAATACCAAACGTCATTATCGCCAATTGTAAGTTGACGATTTTTCTTGATTTAATAATAAAGAAGCTGTTAAATAAGAAACTAAAGTTTTAATCTTGTAATTAAATATATATCCCCTCAGTGCAATGAATGCTAAACATTCTAAAATTCATATGTTATTTTACAAAAAAAAAAAAAAAAAAAAAAAAAAAAAAAAAAAAAAAAAGATTTTATTTTTATCCCTAAATACGTTCAAATACATAAATTTCAGCTACATTGCGGCAGATTTAAATTTTGCATTTAATTTTTTTTTATAATTTTCTCATACTCAGCATACAATATAGCATCTTTTACGCATAGGTAGGTTTTGGATAATTTTTTAAACTACTATTTTAAATCAAAAACCATCAAGCCAAAATTAGGTCTTTTTCACTTTTTTTCGAAATTCAACCTTGTTGTGGCAGTAGTAAAATTTAAAATTAAATTTTTTAATTATTTTTCGCTTAATCTCCATCCAAGAGAACATCTTTTCCGCATAGGTAGATTTTGACACTGTGAAAAAAAATTTTCGATCCACCCTAATGTCGAGGCTGCGGTTTATGGTATTTGCAGAAGCATATAATTTTAAACAATATTACAAGGCATTCTTAATTTAGAAAATTTATCTGATTGTAACAAATTGAACACTTTTTTCTTAAATGAAAAAAAAAAAAAACATTTACGATACTTGAAAATTATACTGACATCTGGAAACTTATTTCTAAATGAAGAGCAGTAAGAAAATCAGAAACCAATGTATGCATTTAAAATGTACAAAAGAAACATTTCTATTTTACTGTAACACATAAAAACAACAAACTACTGAAAACATTAAATTTTTTTGTTTTCAGGAGTTTAAAAATATTTTTTCTTGTCGTTACAGAATCGATGTTAAAAGGTCCTGGCTCAAAAGCAATTGCAATGATATTACTGCATAGAAAAATATAAGAATACGTTTGAGTACATTTAAAAATAAATGTGTAACATACATTTAAACCACGTTTAAAGTTTTATAAAATGAAAAAATAAATAAATACTTATAATAAAAAATACAATTCAGTTTAACTTAGATTGGATACATTATAATAACATTTACTTTAAAATAACCTTAAAAGTATATTTCATAGAATAAATTATTCCCGAGGTAGGTCGCCGTGTCAATCTTTGTGGCGCCCATATTTTATTAATTTCTCCTAACTTATATTGTTTTATAAATACAATGGAGAACTACCATGTAGGTAACTTTAAATGTTTCTTTAACCCCATTGTAGAGTAACAAGACATCGCTGTTTTTTCCATCAGGTTCATTTTTACAAGCAAAATTGAAATTGATGAAAAAGTCTAAAAAGCTACCCCTAATATCAGTTCATTTTTACATTTTGAAATTGTTCCAAATTTAAATAATTAAATATTGAGTTTAAGTAAACTGATAATTTATAATTTCGTCAAAATGCAACATTAGAATATTTCGTGAAAATGCTTCTTATTTTATATTTTCTGTATGCGGAAGACCAAAGAAAAAAGACCGAGGACGATTAATAACATTCTGAAAAAAGACAAAACTAATTTCAATTTTTTTTATATATGAATTATTATTTAATCTTTCCTCTTTTTGTTTACTCTTCCAAAAGAGAAATGGGGTGTTTCATTTTCTGATAGGGGAATATGTGATTATTGATATTCCTTTTCTTGCAATTTTTGCCTTAAAATGTCACGAGACCCCACTTATTTTTTCTTTTCCATGTTTTTGTACATATGTTCATTTATTACGTGATATATTTTATTCTATTTAACTGTGACACCTTTTTTGAGATATGAGTAATTAAAATGTTACAGATCTTGAAAATTTTAAATATTTAACAGATTATATCTGCTAACAGCAACAATATCTCGGTGCAGTACTCTATTATTTAGCTTTTCCTAGCTGTACACTTAGATATCCTATAAGAAAAAAGTTTAGGTTACTAGCTTAAATAAGAAATTAAGTACCGGAAATGGACAAAAAATCAATCTGACTATAATGTGTGGCAACATAGCAATATAAATAACAATACCCCATGGAAACAAATAAAATTTTACAAGCACATAGTGTTATAGCCATAGTTTATGCCAAAATAATTTTTGAATGTTGCTGATTGCCGGAGATATAGCACTCCAAACATATTGGGATTTCATTTTTCATGAAAAATGGAATACACAAACTTGAACTTTGATATTTTCTACAGTGAAGAAGAAATTTTTTCAGGGCTTCAGAATTACGGGATTTTTTTATTAAATATGGTTTACTTCAATAAAATACATATGAAGCCGTTTAAAAAATTCAACTATCCAAATATCACGTTTTTGTCTCAATTTCAAAATAATGGCTCTTAAAACATCACTCTAGTCACTCAACAAGGACCCTTGTAATATTGTTAAGTCTATGGGGGCGTTATTTTCAAATGTCTTTCTCAGATTTTAATATCTATTCATGTTTTTTTTTTCTTTTTGCAAGCATGGCTAAGGATGATCTACAACTGGTCTAGTTTTAAATTTTTTAATTTTTGGTTGTAATTTTAACCGACTTCCAAAAAGGAGAGGAGGTTATCAATTCAACGTGTATGTATTTTTTTTTATGTATGTTCACCGATTACTCCAAAACTATGCAACCTATTTCTGTGATTTTTGTTTTAAATGAAAGAGGATGCTCTCGAGTTGGTACCACTTCCGTTTCATCGCAATTAGTTCAGTACTTTTTTAGTAATTAGGCAAAAACTATTGAAATTAGGGATTTTTCGCTAGTTGAAAGTGTTGAATAAGTTCGCCGAACGGAGTGCAGACAGAATGGCCGAGCGGGCTAAGGCGCCAGTATTAAGCTCTGGTTCTCGAAAAAGAGAGCATGGGTTCGAACCCCACTCCTGCAATAATTTACATCCATGTATAATTTACAATATTTTTTTCCGTATTAAAATTTGCATTATTAACCCGCTTCAGAAAAGGAGGAGGAAGTTATCAATTCGACACGTATGTATTTTTTTTTACTATGTATGTTCACCGATTACTCCGGAACAATCCAACCTATTAATTTGGTTTTTGTGTTAAATAAAAGAAGCTAATCTCGAATTGGTAACACTTCCATTTCATTGAAATTGGTTCAGTACATTTTTAATAATTAGGCAAAAAGTAATAAAATTATTGATTTTTCGCAAATTAAAATTATTATCGACTTTAAATAAGCTCTTCGACTACAGAGCAGTCAGGATGGTCGAGCGGTCTAAAGCGCCAGATTGAAGATCTGGTCTCGAAAGCGAGCGTTGATACGAACCCCATACCTGACATAATTTGCATGCATGCATAACTGACAATATTTTTTCATATTATAATTTTTATTGTTAACCGACTTCAAAAAAGGAAGAGGAAATTATCAATTCGACGCCTGTGTATTTTTTTTTTCTATGTATGTTCACCCATTGCTCCGAAACTATCCAACCGATTCATTTGGTTTTTGTGTTAACTAAAAGGTGTTACTCATTAATTGGTACCACATCCATTTCATTGAAATTGGTTCAGTACATTTTTAGCAATTAGGCAAAAACTAATAAAATCGGTGATTTTTTGCAAATTAAAAGTATCATGGGCTTTGAATAAGCTCGCCGACTGCAGCGCAGTCAGGATGACTAAGCGGACTAAGGATCCAGACTGGTTCTGGAAAGAGAGCGTGCGTTCGAACCCCCGCTCCTGACAAAATTTACATCCATCTATAATTTACAATATTTTTTCCGTATTATAATTTTTATTAACCGACTTCAAAAAATCGTTAATTTTAACTAAAAAAAGAAAAATAAACTTTTCTACCAAAAATTGAACCTACTTCAAAAACTACTGTAAAGTGAAAACTAATTTTTATACATAATAGTAATAAGATATTAAATTAAGAGTGTAGTATTTACCATGCGTATTATTATATTTATGGACAATAATTTGATTTTTTGAAGTCGGTGACAGTCAAGCCAATTTCAAAATTAAAATTAAATATCCAATGCAAATCGTAAAAGAATAAAGTTACATTTTTAACTAAATATTAAACCGTAAAAAACTAGTAAATACTTTGATGTGTGTCTATTGGAAAATTACATGTAACTTGGCTTGGCTGGCACCGACTCCAAAAAATCAAATTAATGTACATAAATATAATAATATGCATTGTAAATACTACACTCTTAATTTAATATCTTATTACTATTATGTACAAAAATTATTTTTCACTTTGCAGTAGTTTTTGAAGTCGGTTGAATTTTTGGTAGAAAAATTTATTTATACTTTAAATTTCAGTGAAACTCGTAGCAAAAGGAAAGCTATATGCCTTCTGCTAGTATACGGTAAATAGATCACACGTATTGTCATTTTTCAACTGTACACTTTATCATTTACGTGGAATATTGCAACTTATATATATTACATAGTAAATTATCATTCTTTATACATATAGAAATAATAGTAAATAAGCCTAACAACATTACTTTCGTTGCATCTGACAGCCATGCTGATAGTCGAGAATCGCACTTTCGGCTGCACAAAGTTTTCCTTCCTATCATTTTTTCGAGGTCGATAAAATTAGTACCATGCTAGCATCATAACTAAACGCCAACTTATCCGTACATAAGATGTGTAGCAGCTCTATGATAAGGGTCGGGGAAAAAGGTTCAGGTAATGTAGGCTCAGATACTTCTTCGATCGTTTAATCACACAGCTTAATTTAGATTAATTTAAAATGCTCTAGGAGTGTTTTAAAGAGTCGCACTAATGCTAAAAAAAAAAAAAAGAACAATTGTATCTTACTGAATGTGAGAAAATGAAATGTAAACGAACAGAGAAAGAATAAATGGATTTTCATTTGTTGAGGGTCAATTATGAGAATTCTAATAAAGGATGCATTTAACCAAAATGTTGCTTAAATGACATGCATATTAATAATGAATAACTACTCCACTTTAAAGTAACAATTTTGACGACATTCAACAATTCACTTTCATAATTTTTAAAACCACGTGCATTTTACTGTGATAACGATCAGAAGAATTTCATGTTTCCACAGTTCTTAAAGGTTTTTAAAAATTTAATTTGACAAATTACAATGACCATTTAAAAAAATAATACTTTCAAACACGAAAATTTTAGACTTTTTAATGAATTCTATATTTAAAATAATAATAATAATAATAATAATAATAAACATTTTCCTAATATCCATGATGATAAAAATTTTATAAAACTAAATTTTTCGAGTAAAATACTTTACACAATCCATGCAACTGAAAGTGAAAACAAGTGAGTAAGTATGATCGCAGATAGCACAGAGGGTTTCATTTAATATCTCTTTCAAAACACTTTATCATTAAATTAACAAACGAAAAATGATTTTTGTCACTATTTAGGATTTTTTCGCCAATCACGCCAACCAGAACAGAATATTGAATTCTTCTTTTGAATGCTGCCTTGATCGTATATGTTAGTTGATTTCTCTATCGGAATTTAAAGATTTAGTGATCGTATGCAAGTAAATATAATTATGAATAAAAGTAAAATATTGCAAAGCTTAGCATACATTTAAGGTAGATTAAACTGGTCACCAGAGGCGGCTAGTATTTTAAATGTAGAGGAATTTCATAAAATAATAATAATAATAAATTTCACTTCGCGCGTTAAAATAGATAATAAATAAGATGAAATATGATGAAATAAAAACAAATAAGCACGTTTTTCACGTGATTTATCTACTCCATTAGATAAATCACGTTAGATACATAATCCTGTTAGATATATAATACTAATTTCATTTAAACTTAACAATAAGAAGAAATGAAATTTCAATTTTTTAATTTACGCAACTGCAAATTTTTAAACTTCTAAATATCGCACATTTTCATTCTTTACACCATCGTATAGGAAATAAATGTACTTTTAAATGCAATTTGTTTAAAAGCTGTATCTCAATTTATTTTTGAGATATTCACTTTTTTATAGTTTTTAAGACCAATTTTGTAACTGTGCCAACAAAATACTCCATTTCTTTTAAAAGTAAAAAATAAGAAAAGAAATAATTTTTATATCCATTTAAACTTGCGTGCAACAATTTGAAGACAAAATTGAGCTAATGACATTAAAAATCACATTTTTATTAAAGTAATAGTATTTTTCAGAATTTTATAATTTGCTGTGTGACAAGAGGTATGAAGCTGTAATTACACAAAATTTGAACTTCCTGACTTATATAATACGGACTCTGTGACAGACAGAGGACAAAGACAAAGAGGTTTTCGTCATATGATCGTCATATGAATGAAACCCTAAAAAGAAACATGAAGTGCATGTACCTAATTTAAAAATTCAATTAAATATCTTGAATATGCATTTAAAAAATCAACACATAAATCTTTAAAAAAATTACAAATTTTACATATCCATTTAAAAATTCATCTGAAATTCTTATTGAAAATGCAATAATTACGATACAATTAAAAATCTTTTGTTCATCATTTGATAAATGCATTATAATGAAAGCATATATTTATACTTCTGCAAAACTTGTGATTTTTAAAAGAATCTAATTTCGTGTATTACTGAATAAAGAAAATGTAATTAATTTTTCTGATTAACACGCAGTATTTTTCCCGAAACATCAGATTATGTGACCTTATTGAGGTATTTTTCTCAATGTTAAATGATTCTAACTTAATTAATATTTTTTCCCATCGTTATCATTCACATAGGTTAAAAAAAGATTGTTTTAACCCAAAAAAGAATGTACAATACTTTATAAAGAAATGCCTAAATCTCATTTAAATATAATGTCTTAATCTTGGAGATATACACTGTCTATATATAATATATATTGTCTCTTCAAATTATACAGGGTGATTCAGCTCGTCGGTGACAAACTTTAAGGATCGATAGAGCACACCTAGACGAACATTTTTGAATAGGGAATGTAGGGTCCCTGACGCGATGGTAAGGCGCTAGGCGCTTTCGAAAATTTGGGTGCCGAAATTCGAAACGTCATAAAAACTAGGGAAATGGTTAGATTTTCTTGCTTGTTGCGTCGAAATGATTCTGTTTGTTTAGACTTTCTTCAGTACCAATTTGATAAGCGTATCTCCTAAAACATGGATAGGGGGCGCTGCAGACTTTGGAGAGCTAGACAACAACTTTAAGCCCGTTATTTTGATAATTTAACACATGCTCGCCAAAGTTTATACTCTAACTTAAAGTTTGAACCCAAAAGTAGAGCCCTGCAAAAAGCGTAAGAGCCGGAATAAAATGTCAAAGTACAGGGTGGTCGAAACTCGAAGGCTCCTAAGAGATAAACAAACAGATTTCTTGACTTATGGCATGCATTTTCATGATTCTGTTTGCTGGGGCTCTCTGAAACTCAGTTGAACGGTACAAAAAGAAACATCGATAGGGGGCGCTTTGGGCAAAAAACATAATTCGTTGACATTTCGGACGCTAACTGGAAACGGGGCGCTACGATCAGTTAGTAATAATGAAAACACATTTTCTACCTCTGCTCAACACTTCTGAATAAATTTAGACCAAAAACATCAATGATACTGGAAATTTATTTACAAAAAATAACACTACAGAAGATGCTCGAAATTTCGACCTTGGGCCATGATGCAGGCTTCGCACCTCCGTCGCATTGAGGAGTGTGTGTTTCCAACAATGCCAGGAGTATCTCTGATCTGCCCTGCAGCTGCCACAATGCGCGCCACAAGTTCTTCAGCACTGCTGACAGGTGTATGGTATACCTCGGCCTTCAGGTAACCCCAAAGGAAGAAATCCAAGCAGGTGAGGTCTGGTGATCGGGCAGGCCAGTGAACTGGACCCCCACGCCCGATCCACCGCTGGCCATACCTTGCGTTTAGATGGAGACGCACGTCGTTCGTGTAATGGGCCGGAGCTCCATCGTGCTGGAACCACATCTGGCGACGCGAACCTTCGGGTACGTGCGCCTCCTCCAGAAGCTGCGGCAGCACTTGATCCAGGAAAATCAGGTAATTTCCACCTGTCAGCCGTTCAGGTAACAAATAAGGGCCAATGAGGCAATCCCCCAGAATGCCGGCCCACACATTTACTGAGAAACGCTCCTGGGCTGCTCGGCTTCTGGTTTCATGTGGATTTTCATCACACCACACATGACTGTTGTGGGCGTTCCACATTCCCTCCCGGCTGAAGGTGGACTCGTCCGTAAACAAAATGCTGTTTACAAAACGGGGATCCCTGGATCTCATCGCCAAGTACCATCTTGAGAATTCCACTCGAGGGCCAAAATCCTGCTCTCTGAGCAACTGCACCCGCTGGATGTGGTAGGGGTGCAGATTCCGGGAACGTAAGATGCGCCACGCAGTTGCTTGCGAAATGCCAACATGTCTGGCGATATCTCTCGTGCTAAGACCTGGGTTGTCCTCAACCAGGTTAAGCACAGCCTCTTCGTTGTCGGGGGTGCTCACTGATCGCTCCCGTTCAGGCCTGCCTCCGTCGAAAGATCCCGTTGTGGACAACCTCTGGTGTACTCGAGCGAAGAAGGCATGGCAGGGGATTTGCCTGTTGGGGTAACGCTCGGCGTACAACCGCTGAGCGGCTCGTCCATTACAACCAGCAGTGCCATACGCCAAATGCATGTCAGCCAATTCAGAGTTTGTGTACCGTTCCATCCTACTACCGATCTGCAGACAAGTAACCCGAAGCTTAAGTAGGTACCGCACGTTCAAAAGACGTGTCTGCGCATACAACTACGTCATCTCGCGTTGTCGTCTACGCATTACGTATCTTTTGCATATCGATATGGTACGATATCTTTTGCATAAATCAGCAAAAAGCACCTTATGTAAATTTTATTGCGCGCATTGTGCATGATTGAAACCAGCTATGTTTGTTAAAAAAAAAAACAAACTGCAGTTTTAATAGCTTTTTATGATAAGTAAATTACTCTCTTGTTTTGTTTCTAACTGATCGTAGCGCCCCGTTTCCAGTTAGCGTCCGAAATGTCAACGAATTATGTTTTTTGCCCAAAGCGCCCCCTATCGATGTTTCTTTTTGTACCGTTCAACTGAGTTTCAGAGAGCCCCAGCAAACAGAATCATGAAAATGCATGCCATAAGTCAAGAAATCTGTTTGTTTATCTCTTAGGAGCCTTCGAGTTTCGACCACCCTGTACTTTGACATTTTATTCCGGCTCTTACGCTTTTTGCAGGGCTCTACTTTTGGGTTCAAACTTTAAGTTAGAGTATAAACTTTGGCGAGCATGTGTTAAATTATCAAAATAACGGGCTTAAAGTTGTTGTCTAGCTCTCCAAAGTCTGCAGCGCCCCCTATCCATGTTTTAAGAGATACGCTTATCAAATTGGTACTGAAGAAAGTCTAAACAAACAGAATCATTTCGACGCAACAAGCAAGAAAATCTAACCATTTCCCTAGTTTTTATGACGTTTCGAATTTCGGCACTCAAATTTTCGAAAGCGCCTAGCGCCTTACCATCGCGTCAGGGACCCTACATTCCCTATTCAAAAATGTTCGTCTAGGTGTGCTCTATCGATCCTTAAAGTTTGTCACCGACGAGCTGAATCACCCTGTATAAATGCATACATATATATAATTAGAAGAGACATTATATATTTTCTATAAAGATAAAATTATAAAAAAATAATGTCAGTTAAATTTATTTACTTTTAAATACTTTAAAGTGTTTTTAGGATGTAAGAAATAACTAAATGTATCACAAGCTTACAACAAAGCTGTGAACCTACGTGAAATTAAGCAAATTTATATTAGTTTTAGCGTATTTAAACATTATATACTATTTTAATCCCATTCATACTTAGTATTCAGCCCATTTAATTTGCTTGTATAATTTATTATCAGTTGTTATTTGAGAAAATATGCTGTTATTTTTCTTTCCTTTGATAAAATTTTCTTTTCTCTTGCAATCTTCAGCGAATTTTGAGTTGTATCTCCAATCCTTTGACAAAATAGCGTTTTATCTGCAATCAATAAATACATACACACACACACATATATATATATATATATATATTTAATTTATTTTTCACGACTTTTTGTCTGGCTATGTAGATTTAGTATTTATTTTAGTACATTAGAATATACTTAAGATTTATATACAAAATTTAAAGAATTTTGTGATAAAATTAAATATACATATTTGAAGTTATGAGTCTGTGTTTCTTTTGTACTCATGTAGATTATTTTTTACTTTAAATTCCTGAAATGTTTGCCTACATGAATGCTCTTGCTTTTATGAGTTTCATTCATAATGTGATCACTGGATGATTTCTGATTTGGAGCCATTCGCTACTTAAAAATTGTGGGAAACTGCATGTTTAACTTATAGCAATCAGAAACAACAATCCCTCAAAAAAAAAAAAAAAAAAAAAAAAAAAAAACTGTGGATATCCGTATAATGACTAAATGATTTTGTGCTATGCCTACGTAATAACTGCTACCAAAATGCTTGATTACTTACTTATATCGTAAAAATAAAACTTATTTCAAATAATAAAATTGAATATTTAAATCATCATCTCATGCTTGTTTCTGCATAAATTTAACTTGTAAATGTATTAATAGCTTATATTATTTATTCTAAAAATTTGAATGGTTCTAGAATACCAGTACGTGCTATCTTAGATAATGGAAGGGAAATCTATCTACTGAGCAATAGAATCACCCAGTCTTTATAATATATTTTTCAATAAAAATATTGGATGCAAAAAAAATTTAAACAAAATGTCACTCTAAAGCTATAAAAGTACAGAAAAACTGTCACATTGTTCTTCTTATTTCATTTTGGCCATTAAAGTACATATAAAAAAATATTTAGTTATATATAAAAAAGATAACTCAAGAGATTATATCTATTAAGAAGATCAAAGAAACATTAGAACGGCAGTTAGTGATTCTCCAATACTTCAACTAACTACAGCTGTTTACTAAGACTGCCAGATAAAATCAATAAAACAATAATGGAAGTAACATTTACTTTTATCCTCTTTATTCTGTTTAGTGCATATCGATATTTTTTTTCTGTTTAATTTATAGATCGCATTCAATCTTTTCTCGAAATTTATATTAAAATAAAAGATTAACAGGAAACGTGAAACTTTAATTTTAATTAAAAAGATATTGAATCTAAACATGTAAAAATATTTTTATAAAATAACAATTGAAAATCTGGAGTATAATTTCATGCAGGGTATCAAGCAAATAAGACCGTGATTTCAAAATTAAATTTCTTAAAAACAAACATTTACAGAATTATGCCGTAAACGGTTTTTTTTCATTAGGTAAGCTGTAGAAATATTTCGTAGAAGTTTCGAATGGTGAATATTTTAAAAAAATTGTGTTCTCCGTGCAAAGAATACTTCACTTGTCATTTTCTTTATTTTAGATTGTTTGCAGAAAACGAGTTTTTCGGCTTACAGTGCGTAATTTTATCGATTTTTGTAACTGAATTGTTGAAATTTCGAAATTCCTAAAATTTAGTTCAAAAATTGTAAAATATGTCACTGTACGCCGAAAAACTCTTTCTGTACAAGCAATATAAAACAAGAAAAATGTCAAGTCAAGCATTCTTTGCAATTAGAATGCAGTTTTTTTCAAAGTATTCACCGATCGAAACTTCTGCATCACAATCTTACAGCTTACTTAATAACAGACCGTTTACCGCATAATTCTATCGATCTTTGTTTTTGAAAAATTTAATTTGGAAATCAGGGTTTTATTTGCTGGACACCCCGTATTTAAAGTATGGAGTAAAATTTAATCCAAAAACCTTTAGTTTAAAGGAATCTGAATCGTGTTTCGTAATACAATAATGATTTTAATCAGTTTATTTATGTGAATTAAAAAATTCATATATATTGTTCGAAATAATGTACATTTATGCTTGTGTGATTTACATATTTATAAGAAATCCACAATTTAAAAATAAAACAAAAATTTGATTCTTCTTTAGAAAATATTTTAACCTGATTTAAAGCTCAAAGTTGTTTTCTTAGTTAAAATTATAGTAATATAATAATAATAATAAATTTTTCTCGCAGGATTTTTTCATTTATTTACATGATTTCACGTCACGTGGATTAAAGAAAAGAAACAAAAATTCATGCATCAGGTACTGATTATAAAACACTTTCTTATATTTAGTCCACTTTCATTCTCAGCATTTGCTATAAATATCCATAAAGTGTTCGAATTGTAACTTGTATGTGACCCATTATTTTGAAATTCAGACAAATATATATATATATATATATATATATATATATATATATATATATATATATATATATATATATATATTTATAATTGTATTTTTTTTATTTGCTTGTTAATTTTTTATGTTGAAATAATTTATAAATAATAAATAATATGCGGTTTTAAACCCCTGAAAAAATTTCTTTATCCTCATAGAAAAGGTTAAATTTGTGAATGCATTTTTCATGAAAAATAAAAAGCCAGTATGTTTCGAGCGCTATATCTCTGCTAAGATACAACATCCCAAGATTAATTTGGCATAAACAATTAGAATAACATTACCTTCTTATTAAAATTTATTTGTTTCCGTGAAACGTTTCCGCACTTAACATCTTATTTAAGCAATATAACCCCAAACTTTTTCTTATATAATATGAACGTGTACTACTAGGACAAGCTAAGTAATTTAGTATTGCACAGAGATATTTTTGAAGTTAGCAGATATATTCTGTTACATATTCAAAATTTTCTAAATCTGCAAATTACAAATACTCCTATCTGAAAAAAGTATCACAGTTGAAAGAAACGAAATGCGTCATGCAGTAAGTGCATATATCTAGTAAAACATGGAAAAGAAAAAGAAGTGGGTTCTCGTGATAGTTAATGACAAATAACAATAAAAATGATGACAAAAATGAAATAATGAAATAATGAAAAAATGACAATAATTACAAGAAAAGCAATGCCTATGATCACTTTTCCCTTCTATCAGATAATGCAACATCCCATTTCTCCTTCGAAAAGGGACAAAAATAGGGAATTCAATTTTGTAATAGGTAAAAAAACATAAAAAGAATAAAGAAAAATAGGATTTTTTTCGTTGTATGATAGGGAAGAAGTGTGATAATCGACAATGTTTGTTTAAAGTTTTATCACTTTTTTCTAAAAATACCAAGAGAAGTAACTTATTTTTCTTTTCAGTGTTATTGCACAGCATTATATGTTCAACTGCTGCATGATATATTTTCTTTGATTCAACTGTATTGCCTTTTTGAGATAAGAGTATTTGAAATACTGCAGAATTTGAAAATTTTGAATATTAAATGATTATATCTGCTAAGAGTAACAATATTCCGGTAGAATACAATATTATTAAGCGATTTTTTGTGGAAATTAATATGTCATGCAAAATATTATGCGTTGTTGTGAATAAAGTACAAAAGCTACTTATGTTATACTAGAAACAATCACGTTGTAGTTCACCAAATCGATCTATATAGGCAATTACGTTTGAAATTTTTTAACACCACAAAATATATCTCTACGATTTTTCGCTATCGAACGTAATGGAACAAAAGCATTTTGTTTGCCCCTGTAAATGAACAATAAATGATTCACGCTTCAAGTTCAATGCTGAATAATATATAATAAACTTCAAAAGCCTATAAATTTTGATTACAAAATTGATATACTTGCAAGAATTATTCCCGGAAGTAAAAGAAGAGAGACAAACCAAATCGTTTAACATTTTTCAACTAAAGGGAGAATTTTTGATATTTTACAAACGAGAAATTTTGAGTATTACTTTAAATTCGCCTCGAAACATTTCAGTCTAATGATGAATTCACTTTTTATCTCACGTTATAAGAGTTTTTGCAAATCGAATTTTACTTATCCTTTCCACTTTATCACTTTCAGTGCTCAAAAAAAGAACACAGTTATAGACTCGTAATTAAAATTTAGATAATAAAATAATAAGAACACTATTTCCCAATTTAGCTTTCAATGCAATTTACTGGATTTTAAATAGTCAAAGGTATATTAAATAATTAAAAATAACATAACAAATTTTATGTCTCATTGTATATCTAATACTTAAAATTTGAAATTTCTTTTAAACATGCATAGGGGAGAAAGGAAAATAAATCATTTTTTCATGTTTTATATAAACTCAGTTCGTTTTACTCAACCTCACTGATATGGGTCACGCCTGATTATAGAAGATCTTTATTTTTCGATAGTATTACACAAGGCTTTAAAAAATGTTAGCTTTCGTTATTTAAGATTTATCTATGGCAATCTATATATACATATATAAAGGAATTCGGCACTATTTCATCATGCATGGTAGATTTTGAACGTGTAATGTGTGATTATGTCATTGTATGGCGCGTTTCAATAATGGTCACAACACTAAAAGACCTTTTGCGTAAAGTATTGTTTTGTGAAATTAACAAATTAATCTTCATTTATATTTTATGGCTTGCCTTTCTTTCAAAACATCGGCCACATATAATTTCAAACTCCTGTAGCTAAGTTTTTAGTTATTTTTATTTTGTTTTGTTTATGTCTTTTAACGATATAGATAAAATAAAAAAATTCTATGGAATTTTTGTATCAAGGTATTTCTTAAGGAAAAAATGCTTTGATTTTTAATATTTTTCAAATATATTTCCATTTGAAATATTTAGGGCAGTTCTATTTTGAAACAGGAAGGAAAACAATGTTAGTGAAAGAATCCTGCTGAAACACGTAATCTGGCTTGTAAATATGAGTCTTGTTGCATGCTAAAGGTCATATAGTATTTATATAGATATGAGTAAATACCCTATTTAAAAAGTGCGCCTTTGAAGTTTGAGAGAGGGATTATAATCACTGAAACCAAACCAGAATTTTCTGAAAGTGTTTTCCCAGTGAAAGCTAACAAATACAACAAAAAATATCTTAAATTTCTACTTATACTTAAATTCTGTTCTTTTTATTCTACTATATTTCAAGATGTTAAATCATGATGAAAAATATTTTAATGTTTTGATTTTTTTTAAATACACTGTAAAAAAAAAAAAAATCTGCAAAAGTACTAAACCTTTTCTAGGAAACTGGGATTCCAAGAACTTTTCCTGTAACGGTAACAGCAAAAATTCAAGTTTCATAATAGATTGCATGAATTTTTCCTGTTATCGTTACATGAAAAGTTCTTGGAATCCCAGTTTCCTAGAAAATGTTTAGTACCTTCACAGATTTTTTTAAAAGTGTATGATACAATTTGATTTATCTTTTAATAAATGAATTATATATATATATATATATATATATATATATATATATATATATATATATATATATATATATATGCAGTGGTGGTTAAAAAAAATACTGAATCATCTGTGAAAAAAAAATGAAATGTGAGCTAATATCACTCTTTATGCTGGCATTTTATGTTAAAATGATGTCATTATATTAAAATGTACTTTTATTAATTTACCATAAAACTGGTTTCTTGAAATACATAACAATGCTAAATGACTTCTGAAAGGGAAAAAAAAACATTACTTTATCAAAGTTTAAAACAAAATATTTAACCACAAATACAAAAGTTAATGATACATTTCAAATAACTGTGCTATATGTCTTCCATGTGCTCTAATGTGGATAATCGTCTTTTGAATGTAATGACGTTCATTTCCAATGTATAAAATCTTAAAAATGCTCTCATTTATTCTAAACTTGATAGTCTGCTTATTTTTAAAAATCTTTGCACTCACTGTAAGCCAAAAACTTTGATGTGAGTTAAGATCAGAACTATTCTCAGGTCAGCTTTAATACCAGATTTTTTTTAGATAGGATTGTACTTAAATTTAGGAAAATGGGATAAAATTATTTTATTAATTTGTTTTATGTTTTAAAGATAGAAACTTGAAAATTATACAATAAAATAATTTATGAGTAACTTATACTCTGGTTACTTATGTTGCTCTAATAATAGAGCATCATGTCTTGTTGAAAAATTCCCTTCTTGTTTTTTAAAGTTACTTTAAATAACGGACATTACACACTACTTTAAGATGCCAGTGAAAACTGAGGATAAATAAAAAAATTAATTATCCAACCTGAATTATTACTTAACATTGGTTTTTATTCATATCCTAGAAGAATTTTAAAAATTTGTTTCAATATTAAATAATTTCAAAATGCTGGAAAGTGAATTTTTTTACAAGACATATACTTTATCATACAGCAAAACTTATAAATCAAATATAAATTATTCAAAAAAAAATTTCTTGTGCCATTTGTATGTTTTTATCCTCACAACAGCATAATAAATTAGTAAAATACTTCTCCGTCTTTATTCGCAAGCCTATCAAAAAATCTTGTACTAAAGCTTTGAACTGACCTAGAAATAGTCCCAACATTATTCCAATCGAAATTTTTTGTCTTATAATAAGTGCAAAAATTGCTAAAAGGAAACAGGCTTAATTTATTTTTTAGGGGCATTATTCTTTTAAAAATTAAGACTCTATTATACAATTACTGTGAATAATAACCTGTGAGCTCAGTTCTATCAGTGTAACTGTGCAATATATTTTTTAATCTTTTGTCTCGAAGTTTGTAATATCATTAATGTTTAAGTAAATAAAACGTAATCTGAAAGAAAAGTAACATTAAATTGGTTTTTCATCTCTTAAAATTCATCACTTAAAAATGTGATTTTCATCACTTTTCATCACTTAAAAATGTGATTTATTAGTCTCTAATTCAAAAGTCATGTATGTAATTTTCTGTATGATAAAAGATTTGTTATTTTCATTAATGACTATTAAATGTAACAAAATTTGTCATGTAGAACATTTTTCTAAAGACAAAGATTTATGTAAAGGCAACGCATGATTTACAGATTGGGCCTATTTGTTGGCAGTTTGTGGGAACAGTTTCGATACATCTTGAAAGTAGGTATATACAGACTATTTTGATTTTAATAATATTTCATGAAAAATCTGAATATCTTATTTTTGGACCATGTTTTACCTTTGTTAGCAGGTTTTCCAAAAAAAAAAAAAAAATGGTACAACAATGTCATATTGTGTGCCGTAGTGGAGCAACACTTGATAAACATTGCCCAACAATATAGATCGTATCAGATCTGGACTGAGAACACCTAATAGTCCAAGAGCCGAACACACAAAACCCTAAGTCAACGAACACAAGAAAAATTCCTTTATTTTATGAAAGAGTAGTAATAGGGGAATCTAATGATCCATGTGTGCTGGAAGCAAAGTGGTGCATAAGCCAAAAATGAATACCATTAGTGGTTCCTATACTTACAAGGAAGGTCTCCATACGGGCATACTCCGAAAAATCTGAAAAAATTACAGAATGTTCTTCTCATGAGGGTATATAGGTTTATAAAAAAAATTTCGGCAGAACCTCCGTTTCCTGTCCGTAAAAAAATAATGAAATTTCTTTATTTGGCGATTTATCATCCGTTGACGATGAAAGGTAATTTCAAAAAATGCTTTTTATGTCAATTACATTTTAAATGAAAAAGAGTTTCATGTTCAACTTGTTTAGATAAATTAAATATGTTTGGTTTTGTCAGTTTTAGTTTGTTTCAAGCATAATTTTGTTATATCGATAGTTATGTGTATTTATATTCAAATTTAACTATCAAAATTTGAGATTTAAAACGAAACTCAAATTTAAACTAATTAAAATTGTTTTAAGTACAAAGTCCAGTTGGACATTGTCAATTTGATTTTGTTGCTATGGAAACATCTCGCTTTTGTTTTTGAATACGCTTAAATGTATGAAAATATTTTTTTCTGAATAAGCATTTTTTATATCTGAAAAAAAAATTTCCAGAGGTAAATAAAATAACTACAGCAATAAATAATATATTTGTATGCAATACATTATATATATATGTATATATAATATAATGTTTAATATAGTATAATGTTTAAATTCATTAAATGTCATTTACACACATTCTAAGTATCCAAAAGTTTTCTGTTGCATTAAAATCGTTTGCTTTTGACGTGGAAAAGTGCTGCTCGCCAAATTGCGTGACACTTTCGTTTTTTCACGCCAAATATTCGAAAGTATTTTATTTTTTACAGGCTTTCTTCTGTAATTCCGCCGCTAATTTTGACTGATCCTTTTTTACATACATGAGTAGCTTAATTTGTATTTTTTTCAAAAAATTCTGAGTATGCCCAGTATGGAGACCTTCCTTGTTAGCACTATGTTTTTCTCCACCCAGTTTTCGCATTTTCATACTTTTGTTTGTACGGCAAACACAGATAGACCTGCGAGTGAGCCACTAGTGATATTAATTTTTGGGTTTATGCAACACTTCATTTCCGGCAGACACGGATCATTGGATTCCTCTATGACTACTATTCCATAATACAAAGGATTTTTTCTTTTGCTCAATGACTTAGGATTTTGTGCAGTCGGCTCTTGGACTATAAAGGTTGTGCCATTTTCTGCCTTTTGTTGTCCAATTGAACTGTCTCTTTGGAATTTGAAAGACAAGCTGAACATTTCTTGTCGTAGGAGAACGGGAAACAGAGATTAACAAAAGTTGGCCAAACATTTATTTTTGTTATTTGCGAACAGCTAATACTTGATAATAACAATGTTATGAGTCAAAAATAACCTTTATCTTGAAACACATTCTAAATATAGCAAAGAAAGTTTTAGTCAAACTTGTAAATCATCATTGAGCAATACAATACAAATAGATTAAAACATCAAAACATTTTATTTAATATGTCAAATAATAGCGTATCGTCATTAGCGCAAATTATGATTGTTCAAAAAAGAATATTGCTCAAATATAAGTAAGAGATACAGATTTAATGACAAAGTTTATTAGCCGATAAACTTGATCATTGTACCCGGTTTGATGTCTCGGTAACTTAAAAATTCATATCGTAATTCCATTGGATAATAAAATATATTTTTTGATAAGATTCTCTTACTTTGTTTTATGAAATTTCTTGTAATAATACAGGCTAATAAACTTTCTCATTGAATCCACTTCTACGGCATACATTTCAGCATTTTTCTTTTTTGATCAGACATACTTTGCACTGATGTGAGTAATTTGTGGCTAAAGAAATTAGTTCATAATAAGAAATAAGGTTCTTTGGTGCTTGAAACTTAAAAAAAATATATATATTTATACTGTGAATAATCTGTCTAGATATATTTCGTCAATGATTCTGTTCTTTAAAATGTTTACTAATTTATTATCATTTAATGTTTTGAAAGAGATATATTAATGATAAATGGGATAAAAGCACTTATTTAAATATAATCTGATCAAGATTAACTTTATTACACGAAACTACTTTCTACACTGTAAAAAAAAAGTGTCGATCTACTAAAAAATTTTTAGTGATCCTTGTAATTACTAAAAAATTTTTAGTAATCTTACTCGGTTACAAGGAATCTGTAACAACTACTAGAAAAAAGCTAGCAACGAATTGAGTTCATAGTTTTACATTTTTAAGAGCTATTACTAAAACTCACATGCTGTGGTTGGATAGCCTAGTGGTCATAGCACCGAACTCCAGGCTGAAACGACTCGGGTTCGATGCTGGACGCTACCAAATATGTATGCAATGTAAATACTCGTTAAGTAAAGGAATTAAGAAAATCCTGTCGTAGCAGTTACCATGGGTAATGATCTCTGGACTTTCCCTCCCCTTCAGAAATGTGTCAAAATCGAGCAGGTAGCAATTTTTGGTGCTGCCATCTATTGTGGTTTTGCCGAAAATCTTCCGCTTCAAAAGTCTAAATATATTTTTTAATTAACTAAAAATAATTTTGGAGCTATTACTAAAATTTGCTTGGTGGCTCATTCTAAAAAGTTTTAAGTTAGTTATACAAAAAATTCTTTTGTTCAGTTTACAAAAGAAATGTTTGTTTCACTTGCAAAAAAAAAAAAAAAAAAAAAAAAAAAAATACTTGAAATGGTTACTAAAAAATTCTGTGGAATACAAATTTACTAAGAAATTTTTAGTAACCTCTTGAATTTTTTTTACAGTGTAATAGAGAATATATAAAATAATATTAGAATTTATTTGTTTTTACATGCTTTGCTCAAAAAATTGTTGCTGAAATATTTTGGAAATATTTCTAAGAAGAGTACCATAGAAAGTATTTACATTAATTCAGTGTCTGTTACAGTGCTTATGTTGAATTCAAAGTTTTTTTAAATCATTATAATAAAGTGAGGATTTTGTTTGGAGAATAAATGTGTGTATATATTTACATTCATGTATTATATAAATAATATTTTAATATATTTGGCCATTTATGATTTGTTATTTTAGTATGTATCAAAATAAAATATGTTTCTCAGAATATTTACAAAACATATTTTATCTTTAAATTAAAATTAAATGTAATCGGATTAAGTTTAGGCTGTTATTTATTTTATAATGTACTTTGTTCATGTCATAATATAAATATATTTACAAGTATTAGAAACTATGTTTCATTCGTGTCTTATTTTTATTCTAATACTTGAATTGAATTTGTTCACAAAAGTTATTAATTAATGAAAAAAAAATTATTTTGATTTTCAAAAAATTTCTATATTTTATAAAATTTTATATTGTGTCTCCTCCAATGTTCTCATTTTTATTTAGTCCTTATATTATGTAGTATACACAGAGTTTTTTATAAAGGAATCTCTATTTTTAAGCAAACAATGCCACACTGACCAGGCTTGAATACTTTTTCCTACAATCAAATTAAATTAAAATATATGCTTAAAAAAATTAAATAGAATATATTTAACTAATTTAAGAACATAATTTAAGAATATATAAAGCGTAAACCTGGTTTAAATTTCGAGAAAATATCTGTAATTTTTCATTAAAATTTCGTTTAACGGATTTAAGTTAAAAAACTTAAAAGAAGTTGTTTAAACTGCGTTTGTTTCGCTAAAATATACAGTTTTACATTATGTTTTTTCTTTTTTACAATGTATTTTTCAAAAGTTGGAACTTTGTTTGCATATTTACTCCCCCGCTATACCACCTATACCACCACATTGTACCTTTAGTATTAACAACATCAAAAAATGCAAGAAAACGTCGAACATATTGATTTCAGTTAAAGATGAAGTTTTCCTTTTAGAAACAAAGTATGCTCATTAGGAATTTGAATCTTCTTCAAATAATAGACTCCTCGTTGGGAAGTCTGTAATGAAAATATTTGCAATTATTTTTCAAAATTTTGAATTTAGGAAAGATGGTGGTGTGGTCTGTCTCCACTAAAAAAAAACTGTAGGAAATCTGTAGGCAATTGGCCAAAAATATGTAAGAAAATGGGCCATTCCGCTGATGTTTTACGAATACCTTAAAAAATTCTGATATGTTTAAAGTAAAGTTAAATCTGTAAAATATCATCTGATTTCTGTAAAATTTCTTCAGATAATCTTAAGATTATTTTTAGTATGAGTGTCAAAAGCATACAGGACTAATCTGATATTTTAAATAGAAATTTATTAAAACGCCGATCTTCTTCTAATCAAACCTCCATAGATCTGCCAATCTCACTTATATATACATTCTTGAAATCACTGCGCGGTATCATATACACAATAAGGCACTCTAAAATGACATTTTAAAGACTAGAAAAAATACTCAAATATAAATATGTTGTCTAGTGAAAACGGCTGCAGATCAAATTTATTTTAGTTTGAAAATTCTATATACTTATTTCTGAAAAGACAAAGATACCTGACAAACAGACATATATGAGTATATGATGTCCTGTTCTTGAGTTTGCGCATGTTTTCACAAATGAGTACATCCATGTATCAATCTTGCGTAATTTTGAATCAGAGCCATTTTGATTAAGCAACATGTTCTTATTTGAGTATTTTTTCTCATATTTTTCCTGTACAAAACATAGGATATAGCTAACACTAATCATAAGTTAAATAATAGAAATTAAGTATGAATAAAATAAAAAATGCTAATAAATATTTCAAAACCACAAAACTAATGAAATCACTTTTAAAATGTTCAATGAAATCATACAAATTTCACATCAAAACTTTTCACTTTTATTATTATTATTATTATTATTATTATTTGGCGTAGGAGATTGAAGATTCCGCTTTACCACGATTGCGATAAATATGTAGTTCGCCGCATTTCAAGTAATAAAATATTATTGAACGAAATGTTGGAATGTTTCATTCAAAATCATATTAAATAAAATTATGTGAAGAAATTTAACTACACAGATTGAACTTACTAAATTTAACGAAATAAGGTAATATTTAAAATATATACAAATAATTAAAATAATACACTTTGTTAAATTCTCCATAAAAAAATGCAGGAGGCGTTTTGAGCCAAAAAATACATCTCGTAATCATATTAAGTTGTTGAACTGTTTTGTTTTAATTCTAAACGCGTCCTGCATTGTTTCTTTTTTAATGGTGAATTTAATAAAGTTTATTATTTAAATCATTATTTATCCACAGTTATTTCTAAGTTTTTTCGCTGATAAATACAAATATTCTGCAGACATACATGCAATAAATAGAATAAATCAAATTGGAGTGTAAAATCAGCTAAAGCCAGGAATCGAAACTGGGACCACAGGGATTTCTGGCTTTTGCTAATTTTTCACTCCAGTTGGATTTATTTTGTTTACTATATGTACGCCTGTAGAATAATCGTTTATAAGTTTAACAGATGATTTCTGGTGTTATTTATGAGTGTATGTGCCTTTGAAGATAATTTTGTTTGAAACTGAGTATTTCTTGTATTTCAAAATTGAAAGTATTAGGTTGTCATATTTGAAAAAAAAAAAAAAAAAAAATCAATTTCCTAAGAAAATGAAAGCAGTTTCATTTTTTTTTCTCAGTGCGGTTAACTTTCTTTAGTCATATTTAAACGTTTGGCTAACTAAAAAAAACTCAAATTATTTTACGATAAGAACTCCAATGTAAAATTCTTTCAAAACCCATGAAATTTTTTCTGTAATGTTATCGAATGCTATCCTATGTTATCTGAAATGTTATAGAAATGTTAATTTTAAAAAGTAATTCTCATAACTCAATACCATAGTGAATATTTATGTAAATTCAGTCAATGTCAAAATTTATTTTATCCCCTGAATAAAATAAGGATAGAGAACATATGCTATGTTAGAAATATTTGCGAATACACTTTCACATTTATTATTTGTCTCTTATATGAGTGCATCAAAATAACATATTTTCTATAGAAAAGGTATAAAATATATTTACCTTTATACTCAAGTTTAATGTAATCGGAATAAGTTTGGACTGTTATTTATTTTCTGTTGTGTTTATTTTAGATCATAATAAATTTATATAAATAACTATACTTGAATTAGAAACTGTGTTTCACCCGTCTGTTATTTTTACTCTAATTCTCAATTTGAAAATATCCGTAACTTATTTATGAATGTATATTTATAATATATATTTATGAAAACTGCAGGAAATATTTCCGTCTTCTTAAATTAGTTTTTGTCTTTCTAAGATTTTTAACTGCATTCGTTTAAATTTTTTACCATGAACATAAAGAATTTCCAAACTAATGGACAAAAGTATATAAGGTATTTTTCATTCTTTTATAAATAGCACTAAAAACCATGAATATTTGGCAATATATGGCATATTTTTATGTTCAACTATAAAAATGTTAAAATTAATGAATGCTAAATGTTAAATTTCGACATAACCTTATGTCACGTTTAACAGTTAATTCGTATGTAAGGGAAATTCCGTTTTGCACGTTTGTTTGAGCTTTATTATACTTTAGACACTGCACTCTGTTCTGTTGATGGAAATATAAAATCTCTTTAAATTATGTATATAGGGTGTTCCAGAACTATATATCAAATATTTAAAGGCCAGCAGAGAGGACGTAAATAGAAAAATTCAGCATAGGAATGCGTGTGAGGAAATACAGCGTTTATGAATTTCGCGGATGAAAGCGCGTCTCTGGCTCGAATCACCATTCTGAATAATAATTGAACCCAGTGGAATATTTCATGACTTCACGGATTTTGAGCAATGTGATTAATTATACAAGGGCAGTATATTCCGGCATGCATTTCATGTACGGAACTAAGCAAGTAGATTGCTCACATTTAACAGCTCTTTTCCTTGTCGAAGGAATATCCTCTACTGTGCGTAATATACCCACAAGGGGATAAAATTTTATGTATTCACGGGCTTCGCACCCCGGACACATGAGCGATCTTTCTCTTTTCCTTTTTCTCTTACTCTTCTTGTCTTTCTTTCCTCTTTGTTTCATTCTCAACATGGTTGCAACACAACTGATGCTTAATGTGAATTATTTCATGCATAATACGAAGTGCATGGCATTTACTGGGGCACACAAAAGATTTCAAATATTATACATTCTATTCGAAGTACTGTATATGATGGATGATGACTGTTACATGGATGAAATGCATTTTGAATTATGATATGTGCCGTTAAGTTTCGCTAAATGTATGCATATTAAATATAAATGGTAATAGTATAAATAGTTAAATTTAGATATAAAGGGTTACACAAAAGATCTCGGAAAGGTTACTGAATATGAGAACAATTTACTTAAAGGTGGTTTTTAAATAAAATATGCATTCTTATTTTGAACTGCATTTAGTAAACTAAGAAATGTTTGTAGTATATATATAAAATGATATACAGGGTCCCGCAAAGAACTGGATACAAGGTTATCTTCGGATGATAATTTCTGAAAATGTAATTTAGGTAGTAATAAGAAATATTTTTGTTTGAACTAAATTTTAGAAAGAGACTTTCGTGTATTAAAGGCACTTGGAAAACTACAAGGCTGAACAAAAAATTTCAAGTATGTTTCTATCTATTAGTATTAATCGTTGAAAGGAAAATTTTAACCAGCTAACAAATTAGCAAATAGGGATTATCAGAAGATTTTAGCATAAATTCGCGATAAAAAGTTAATTACACATGCTTTTCATCATCGAAATTTTTTGCTTAATTGATCAATTATTTCTTTTTTAAATGTTATGTGAACGAAGTGACGGGTAACTGCTAGTCATAAGATAAATAATAGAAATTAAGTATGCATACAATAAAAAATGCTAATAAATATTTCAAAACAACAAAACTAATGAAATCACCTTTAAAATGTTCAATGAAATATATAAATTTCACATCAAAAGTTTTCACTTTTATTATTATTATTATTATTTGGTGTAGAAGATTGAAGATTCCACTTTACGACAAAGTACTTACGGGATCGAATTACGAAGATTTTAAAAGTTCTTCCACGATTACGATAAATATGTAGTTCACCCCATTTCAAGTAATAAAATATTTTTGAACGGAATGTTTCATTCAAAATCGTATTAAATAAAATTATGTAAAGAAATTTAACTACACAGATTGAACTTACTAAATTTAATGAAATTAAGGTAATATTTAAAATATATACAAATAATTAAAATAATACACTTTTTTAAATTCTTCATAAAAAATGCAGGCGGCGTTTTGAGCTAAAACAATACAGCTCGTAATCATATTAAGTTGTTGAACTGTTTTGTTTTAGTTCGAAACACGTCCTGAATATTTTTTTAATGGTGAATTTAACAAAGTTTATTATTTAAATTATTATTTATCCACAGTTATTTCTAAGTTTTTTCGCTGATAAATACAAATATTCTGCAGACATACATGCAATAAATAGAATAAATCAAACTGAATGCAAAATCAGCTAAAGCCAGGAATCGAACCTGCGACCACAGTGATTCCTGGCTTTTGGTAATTTTTCACTCCAGTTGGATTTTTTTGTTTATTATATGTACGCGTGTAGAATAATTGTTTATAAGTTTAACAGATGATTTCTGGCGTTATTTATGAGTGTATGTGTGTTTGAAGATAATTTTGTTTCACTTTCTTTAGTCATATTTAAACGTGTGGCTAACTGAAAAAACCTCAAATTATTTACCGATAAGAATTCCTATGTAAAATTCTTTCAAAACCGATGAAATTTTCTCCTAAATGTTATAGAATGCTATCGTATGTTATCTGAATTGTTTTCGAAATGTTAATTTTAAAAAGTAATTCTCATAACTCAATACCATAGTGAATATTTATGTAAATTCACTCAATGTCAAAATTCATTTTATCCCCTGAATAAAATAAGGATAGAGAACATATGCTATGTTAGAAATATTTGCGAATACACTTTCACATTTATTATTTGTCTCTTATATGTATGCATCAAAATAACATATTTTCTATAGAAAAGGTATAAAATATATTTACCTTTATACTCAAGTTTAATGTAATCGGATTAAGTTTGGACTGTTATTTATTTTCTGTTGTGTTTCTTTTAGATCATAATAAATTTATATAAATAACTATACTTGAATTAGAATCTGTATTTCACTCGTCTGTTATTTTTACTCTAATTCTCGATTTGAAAATATCCGTAACTTAAAATATTTATGAAAACTGCAGAAAATATTTCCGTCTTTTTAAATTATTTTTTGTCATTCTAAGAATTTTAATTGCCAATATTGGCTACATCTTGGAGCAATATTGGCTTTTATTGGCGTAATATTGGCACGAAATATTGCTCCAATATTGGGGTGTTTACATTTTGCTCTTATTTAGCCAATATTTGCACCCAATCTTATGCCAAAATCGGGGTTTCATTGGAAATATGGACAATAAAACGCCAATATTGGTTAAATATTGGAATTTCTTTGGAAATATTTGCAATGTAACGCGAACATTTGTACAATACTGTGGGGTACAAAGAAAGAAAAAATCATCGCTATGTCTATGCATTAGAAATGTAAAAGATTCCAGGCAAATGCAGCACTATGTTGAAAAGGCTATGAATCCCAGATTTTCGGTAGTGACTCGGATTCCGAGGAAAATACAATGCTAGAAGAATACGTGCCTTGTTGACTTTAGTTTTTTTTTTATCTCTTTTGTTTTAATTATATTAGGTTTAAACATGGTATTCTAACATTCAATAATCCTACTTTTCCAACTAAAATTAAAGCTGGCAATCTAAGCTGTAATCCAAAGTAGTATTTGGCTGATTAATATTTTGTGTTTTGTCTTCTTACTTTACTCATCGTTGAATCCCGTAAAGCATGGTGACGTCACTGCAACGTCGTTGTGAAGTCACATTGTGACTTTGTGACCATCGATTGTCGATGTGACGTCACGTGACGTCGAAGTGAAGTCACAGTGACTAAAATGTGAAGTCGTTATGGCCGTTTTAGAGCTCTTTTCCCTAATAGCATGCATGGTCACAGTGAGTCACTTTGGTCACAACACATCTCTGGCCAAAATGCCACCTCTTAGTGACGTCACATTGTGACTGAGATGTGACTTTCTTAAAAATCTTTAGAAATTTATAAATACCCTTCAAAACATGTTATTTACTTTAAAAAACATGTTTCTGGCAAATTTAAATATCGTCGCTTTTGTCACAGTTTCGTCACAATGTTAATCTCAAATTAGTCACAAATGACAGATTTTTCACAAATTTGTCACATTGTGACCACTTTGTGAAACGTCACAAAAGAGCTCTAAAACGGCCATAACGACTTCACATTTTAATCACTGTGACTTCACATCGACTTCACGTGACGTCACATCGACAATTGATGGTCACAAAGTCACAATCTGACTTCACAACGACGTTGCAGTGACGTCAACATGCTTTACGGGTTGTGACGTTTCACAAAGTGGTTACAAAGTGGTCACAATGTGACAAATTTGTGAAAAATGTGTGATTTGTGACTAATTGACATTAACATTGTTACGTAACTGTGACAAAAGCTACTATATATAAATTGCCAGAAACATGTTTTTTAAAGTAAATAACATGATTTGAAGGATATTTATAAATTTCTAAACATTTTTGAGAAAGTCACATCTCAGTCACAATGTGACGTCACTGAGTGGTGTCATTTTGGTCACAGATGTGATGTGACCAAAATGACTCACAGTAACGTCACTGTGACCTTGCATGATATTAGGGATATAATTATTTATATTTTCTTTTTAAATCTGAGTGACTGGTTTTAATAATTTTAATTTCTTGTATCATCACACTGCACTTTCTCTATGTTTCATGTCTGCATTAATGTCTGTAGTCATGTCTGTATCATGTCTCTATATTTCATGTCTAAATACTCTCACGTTTGACAGTATTTTAATGTGAATTTTATAATTTACATTATATTTTACATTTTTTGCATCTTTTTTTTTACATTTTACATTTTAGCTTTTGCTTCCAACCTTGTTCTTGACACAGCTTGTCCCTAGATGAAATTTGTTTCATAAAACCCCATTCAACCAACCAACCAACGGGGCGTAATACTTCAAGGATATTGCGATATATTTGAGCGATCATGTTACGTTTGGAAACAGAAAACGACCAAGTCGGCCACAACTCAAGTTGAAGAGACAAATTTCTGTCGGAAAAATTTCTTCCCGGGAATCATCCATTGAGCAGCCACTCTATTTCTCCATACATGAAATGCATGCTAGGATTGTCTTCATTTGTTTAATAACGCAGTTTGATCTTAATCCACGCAAAGAATGGTGACTGAAGCAAGAGACATGCTTTCAACCATCTAATTTAACAGCGGCCTCTAATATATCTCTCTACTGCATTTCTACACCTATACGAAATTTACGCCGATTCCCGCTACCTGCCTTTACATTTTTCAACATATTGTTTAGTAATAGAAACACACTGTGTACAAATTACACGATCTAACTTATTTGTATTGAATTTTTTTCATATTTATTATGTTTGAGGGATTAATGAATTTTAAATGTGTCGTCCATATTTATAGTGATCATGTAATCAGTCATATTCTGAAAGTTGGAAGTTATGTTTAGAATACAAATATTGACCATTGGAAGGCCTATTTTAAGAACCTAAACGAGTTAATGAAAAAAAGACCCGGATGATGATGTTAAGTCTGTGAAGGCGTTATTTTAATAAATCTCGCTCATATTTTAATATTTTTGAGCCTTTTTAGGAGCGTTCGTAATTATGTAAATACGTAGCACCTATTGTTGTCGCTCAGTCCGTCCGTCTGTCCGTCTGTCTGTCTGTCCGTCTGTCCGTCCGAATATAACAACGCAAAAACTACAAAACCGAATCCTTTGAAATTTAAAATACTTAATTATTACATAATTGTTTCGAGTCATTTAAAATTTTATGAAAATCGGATGGATAGATCAATTACAGGGACAATCAAAACGATTCCGTTACATTACGGTCAATGGGGAAAAAGTTTCAAATGCATTTTAATCGTTTGAAATTTAAAACGTATATTTATTACATAATTTGTCGAGTCATTTCAAATGTTATGAAAATCGGATGCATAGATCAATTACAGGGACAATCAAAAGTATTCCGTTACATTACGGTCAATGAGGAAAAAAGTTTCAAATGCATTTTAATCGTTTGAAATTTAAAATGTATAATTATTACATAATTTGTCGAGTCATTTCAAATGTTATGAAAATCGGATGCATAGATCAATTACAGGGACAATTAAAATATTCCGTTACATTACGATCAATGGGAAAAAAATGTTTCAAATGCATTTTAATGGGGTTACACTCATTTGAACATAAAATAATTGACATGAATCTATGAAATATGTAGTAAAAAATACATTTTGTACAATCTGTGATGCAAAGAATATTTATTATTAAATTACAGGGCCACACAAATGTATTCCACTAAATAATGTTATACGGGAAAACATTGTTTGGGGCGTGTTTTAATTATATTAAACTACTTCACATTTTATGAATAAGATATATGTTAATTTAAAATTTTTTATTGGTTATTGAATGTATTTCGTTACTTGGTTCGGCTTTAAATATGGTCCGTTTTTACATGTTAATAAAAATAATAACTCTAAGTGTATTTTATAAGAAAATTTTCTAATTTGAAACTTACAACACAATGCTAGATAATTTTTTTTGCAGAATTATTTGGCTCTAGAATATTAAAATAAATTTAAAAACTTTGCTCTTCAACAATTTTTATGACATCAATGAAAAAAAAGAAATTTTTATAAACATAACTCATATTTTTATTCCTCCTTTATTGGTTAGAAAAGTCATTTTAGCAGATCGATTTTTTGGAATGCTATAATTTGTACGTCAGTAGAACTTTTATCATTTATCACGTTTTAAATTACTATCATTGAAATTTTACTGAAGTTTTGCATGCGACTGATTAAAGAAATAACATAGTAGAAAAAAAAAAAGAAAAAGAAATATCACTTTTCCTGATTTCGTGAAATGTCATAGAAAATATCTTTTTAGAGTCATATTTGCATGATTTCATTTTTAAAATATGTTGGAGAAAATCTTTTAGTTTTAAAATGAAGGAAATAAATAAATTTACATTTAATGAAATGATTTGTATTCAAATACATTTCATTAATCAATATTTGACATTTAAAAAAAGAAAATAAAATGATATTTCATTCTATTAGTATAAGTAATTGATTTTAATAAGAATTTTTAAAAATATATCTCTGTGGATAGTTTAGTAAAAAAGTTTTATATTTTTACTTTCTTCTACCGTATCAAAACAAAAGTATTGGTCTCGCAAAAATTTTTGATTTCGAGTTTTAGTCGGATTTATGCGTTTTAGAAAAAGTTGAAAATGATTTGACTATATTTTTAAAACAAGCAAGAAAAATCCTGTGTTAAGTATAGAATATGAAACTTTTTCCGGCACATCGTGAAATTTTTAACAAAACTTCGTTATTTCGGGAAATAAGGTGTTACATTTCAGGGGTCTATCCAGACTTTTCTCACAGGTTCCTGTTTTTGTGAAACTGTGAACTTTTTTCCTTCGATTTGTGAAATTCTAGTCAGAATTTTGTGAATTTTAAATTATGTATGTCTTCAGGCTCTGTTTTTTATATATAAAAAGCTAAGTAATATGATCTTTGGAGAGTTCACCTGTTTATTTACAAGCCATATTTTATTATTAAATGATTAAACTTGTGAAAAATTCAATTTGAAGGTGAAAAAATTGTGTGAAAGGTCTATTTAAGGGATAAATAATTTTGTGAAGGGTCCTGTTTCGGGATAACAAGTTTTGTGAAGGGTTCTGTTTGGGGATAAAATATTTTGTGAAGGGTCCTGTTTTAAGATATATTATTTTGTGAAGGATCCTTTATAGGACCTAAAATTTTCCTAAACTTATCCCTGCATTTTATCACCAAGTATGTATTCCGATACTTTTGAATATCCCTGTATATGTTCTATCGGTTGATATATATATACGATAAAATAGGTAAATTTAGTTTGCCAAGAAAACGCCTAACTCTTTCAAATTTCTCTTTCAGCAATTTACACTAATACATGGAAACATACATTTGTTCAAACCTGTAGTTTTTATAATACATTTATTACACGCCTATAATTTGCTAAAATTTAGTTCAAACAAAAACACTCTTAAAATTACTTAAATCATATTTCCAGAAAAAATATCTTCCATAGGTGAACATGTATCCATTTCTTTCCGTGACCTTGTATAACATTTTATTTATATTTTACAAACATTTCTTAGTAAACGAAAAGCAATTCAACGTAAAAATACATAATATATTTAAAACCACATTTAAGTAAATTACGCTCATATTCAGTAACTTTTACGAGCTCTTTTATGTAATTCTGTATATCACCTATAGCATTTACACACACCATATACTATGCATACATTTAGTGAAACTGAAAATCGCACATCATAATTAAAAACGGATTTCATCCATCCATCAGACATCGATAATATACAGTCTTCCTATAGAATATACTATTTGAAATCTTTTTTTTTCTTTGTAAATGTTATGCAGTTCATATTATGTGTAAAACATTAAGGGTCAGTGGCGTATATGAATTCTAATATACATGAAATCATTTAACAGAAATAATATATGTCATAAACAATTCCCCCAATTATTATTGTGTAATGGAATTCTTTTGTGTGGCCTTGTAAATGAATAATGACTATAATTTCCCCTTCATATTTTGCAGAATGCATTTTTTAGTGCATTTTGCAAATACATATAAGTTCGAAAATGTTTGACACAGTGTAACATCTTTAAAATTCATTTGAAAGATTTTTTCCTAAAGGACGTAATGTAACTGAAAACTTTTCACTATCCCCATAAATAAACTAATCATGGTAGGAGATCTAAAAGTAGGGAACTCTAGGGAAACTAATCATTTTTAATAGAGTTAAGGAACATCCAAGAATTTCATGCCAATCCGAGTATATTTACGAGAGTAACAGCGTGGCCAAATGGACAGATGGACAGAAAAACCGAAAGCATAATCTCTTTTGGAAAAAAATTAAAAAGACCTTTCTCTGCTGCATGTGACAATTTTTGGGGACACTCTATCTGAAAAACCAATTCACGGATTTAAAAAAAACTATCCAGATAAACTTTGATATAGATTGTCACTGGATCTTTTTTTAATTGCCCAACAAGTGGTATTGCTATACTGTACTTTTTGACGATTTTTGCTATACTTAAAGCCCGGAATTTGTCTAAGCTTCGTATTCTATTACAGTTTTACAAAAATACACGTATATGGATGATTCTCCAATAAGTGGGTAATTTCACTCATTGATTTAGTGAAAAATAAAAATTAAATTTTTACAAATATTTTTTTAATAATTAGATACAACATAGGTTACTGAGTAATATACAACATTCCGGCGTAAACTTTAAGCACTATATGTTTAAAAAAGTATTTTATAAATTAATTTGATAATCAATGTCACTACTGTTCCCAAGATAGTTGTTTACTTTATAAACCGAGATTTTAATAAAACTTATTTGAAAAATATGAGTACTTTATTAAAGTGTATCTTTTTATAGTAAAAAATATAATGTTTAATATGTCATCTGTGATAAATCTGACTATTTTTTGAGTTTTAAGTATAAGGGGACAGAAGTGACATTTACATGGGCAGAACATTCAGCATACATTCAAAACTTTTCAGTTTTGAAGATTTTAACAATTATAAATTATTTATCATCTATTACTCTTTCACTATTTGAAAATTTGAATAATTTTTTAGAAATAAACTAACAAACAAAAAGATAATGAGTAAATAAATTATTTTATTTGGACAAAAGTTTTAGTTAGAAAAAAGTGTTTAAGTACGAGAATTACGGCTCTTTTTAAAATTTATATCATATAATTTGTCTATAGTAAAATATCTTGAAGTAACTGCTCGAGGGGGGAATCTCAAAAGCACAAAAATTTTCATTCTTTGGAAAATCCCGGATAACTTGTGTATTTGGCAAATAGAATCGACTTCCATTCCTTAACATAAAGTTTATTTTAAGGATGTCATCATGTATTTCTTCAATTAAACCTCTTAAAAGTAAATGTTGTAATAAGTAATATGAAAAAAATATTTTGACAAAAATTTAAAATAATAATTTAATTCTAAATAAAAATTTAAAAATCACCAGGAAATCAATTTTCATCATACACAACTGCAACCTAAGTTTCTACACGAATACGTTCAGTTTCAGAACCAGGAGTTGATACTTCAGTATCTTTATAATAATTGAGCATATACTTAAAACAGGGAGATAAGTCTACAAAAAATGGTTCTGAACAGTAATATTGACATTTTTCATGTGTGTCACATGTGAAACAGCTTAAATAATGCAGTTGAAGTTTAACATTTTAAAACTAATTCCAAGTCAGCTAATGCAATAATAGGCTTGGGATAGATGGTATCATTCTGTCCTTTGGCTTCAAGTCAGTCATCTATGGTATTAATATCTGCTTCGGAGATTTTGTCCTGAAATAAATAATTCGATAGGGGACAGAAGTGACAGGGACGGTAGTGACAAAATTAAAAAAATTGCATCGGTGTACATAGTAATTTAGGCTTAGAATTGTGCCATATATTTTTCTGGCCATTCAATTAAGATGGCTCCTTCTATTAAATGCACCTATTCACCGAATTTTATCGGATCACCTGGTAGTCAATTTAGCAGTTTTATACAAGAGGACAGTAGTGACATAAAAACTAGGGGACAGCGTTTCTCTGACTCAGAATAATTGTAAAACTATTTTTAATTTACAATAAAAGTACTTTATTATGTGTTTCGGAGTATAAATTTTTATTTTGGTTGGTAAAATTGTTAAAAATAGTTTGTCATTGCACTTAAAATTGTTCCAGAAGATCAATACATGAGGTGAGGGACAAGGGACAGAAGTGACAATTTGAATATTTAAAATACTATTACAGTAAAATTTACAGTTATTTTCTTGAAAATACTTTTTGAAATTACAGAAATACATTACAAAATACATTTTATACAAAAAAAAAAAAAAACTATATAAATGACAAAAAAAAAAAAAAAAAAAAAAAAAAAAAAAAAAAAAAACATTTGTAACCCCAAAGGACTGAAATTACCCATTTATTGGAGAATCACCCATATCATTTTTAGGCTTTGGTGCATACTATGCGACAGATGTCACCTTTTTTCTGTTTGGGTTAGGGATTTTTTTTTGCAGACATCTATGATAATGGGTGCTCAAATTTAATAATTTGTTTAAAAGATACAATGTTTGTATTTTCTTATAAAATGTACACAGTTTAACTCGTCAGTAGTCGCTTGTCAGTCATTTTAAAATCCACATATTTTATCTTCTTCTAATTCATATCACATTACAAATACAATGGAGATATATAATTTAGCTGACTTTGAAACTTTCTAGATCACCTTAGAGAAATAATGGGTCATTCCACGTCAAATGAGCAAAAATTTAAAAAAAGTCGTGGTCCCATGGTAACCGACTTTAATAAAAATTCATACGCGGATTTTATTCATATTCAAATAGAGCTCTGCAAAATATCTTGACAAAAATTAAATTATTTTAGCAGTTTTGGACTTGTGATGTAGAACGGCAGTGTGCAATCGTCCAATGTAGCAAGTTTAAAGCTCCGTATCTTGAAAAATACTTAACATAAATGGATTTGGCTTGCAATTTTATAACCTCTAAATAATTATCTTTTTATTTATTTAGAAATAGCAATCTGGTAACAACGTAATTAATTTTAAATGGGTGGTTAAAATTGAAAATTTGTGAATTTTGAGAAAATTCGAAACATTATAAAATTTTTAAAAAATGATAAAACAAGTGAGAAATTGGTCCATGATATAGTATTATATATGAAGATTGAATTCCCCAAGTTTGATAATTATCATTTAATTCCTTCATCTTCAAAAAAAACTTTTAAACTTTTAAAAAAATTACAAAATCGTATTTTTTCCTCTTATTTATGCTCGAATAATAATTAAGGGACAGGTCCGTCCTTAACAATATTGCACAGACATAAAGATTTATAAGTCCATAATAAGCTCGAAAAGTTTTAATAGTGCCTTTTGATTCCTAACATTGAAAAAAAAATGACTTCTAAAAGGTATTTTCACGCAAATTTTCCTTTGAATTAGCGCGCTTTTTTAAAAATATTGTACGATTTCAATTAAAAAATAGTGCTGCCATCTATTGGATTTTAAGAATACTAGATAATTAATCCTTCAATTCTCATTGCTTTTATTATTAGTCTGAAAGAAAAAAGAAAAGAGAAAAGAAAAGAAGAAAAGGCGAGAAGTAGCATTTGAATATTTAAAATAGACACTTTATCTTTGATATCAAGTAATTTGAAATGATATAAGAGATTTCCTTCATGCCTAAAAGGGCAATAGAAATAATGCCTTTCCCCGTCCTTTTTTCATAATTTATTTTTTTTTCACATTAAGGAATAAAAAAGGCATATATGAAACTTCTTGTGTTCAAAATATATAATTTTATCTAAAATGTCAAATAGTTTTGAAATAATAACGCCTTCCTAAAATTTTTATGAGCAAAAGAAATATTGAATCTTTTTCTTTAAAATTTTCCTTTTCTATATTTTTTCTCAGTAAGGAATGAAAATTCAAATCCTAAATTACGCCAATCTCTTACTTAGTATCCATTCTCATCTGAAAATTATTTATGATATAGTTTTTTTCATTCCTAACGCGAATAATACAGATTGACATTTAAAGCATGTAAACAAGAACTTGATTTTGTATCAGCTTTTAAAGTGAGTTTACATGCTTAAACAATCTGTCCTGTAATCTCTTATTTTGCATTTCTTCATAAATAAACATGTTGTACTCATATGCCAATTTTCATTCAAATCTGTGACATGGCAGCCACAGCTAATTTGCTCATTTCGTCTGGAATGACCCATTAGGACTTCTCATTCTTTTCTTACGGTACATTTTTCGAAACAATGTTGAAATTGGCGAAAATGTCTACAAACAATCCCTAATGTCAGATCTTTTTTTTACTTTTTCCCATTACTCCAAATCTCGTGAATAAAATGCGTAATTTAAGAAAACTTCAAATTTATATCTTCATTGAAATGTTATATTAATTATATTAATTTAAAAATATTTTTTATTTAATATTTTTGTGTGCGGTGGGCTAGCGGCAAAACAACCGAGCGCGATTAATGATATTCTGAAGAAAGCCGCGATTACTCTTGGGTTAATGAACCTATACTTTTAGAATTCTCCTGATAAGCGTACATTAGCGTTTAATTTTGGGATATGATGGCGAATTATCAATTATTAACACGTACAAAATGGAAGAAAAATATTGAACGTCCACATACGACTAGTTTCGTTAAATTGGCTAATAAGAAGTTATAAACACGCATCATGTAGATATAATTCTGCGATAGAAAGTTTACAGTATAAAATGTATTTTAAATTTTATAAACCCTAAAAATTTATTTTCTGTAGAAAAAACTTTTACATATTAAAACACTTCTTTCTAAATACCAAATAGGTCTTGATAAAACTCAATAACATATATAAATAATATGTAGATACGAGTCTATTTAAGAGAGCTAGCGATTGGTCAATTGTAGATGGACAGATTGCAGATGGACAGATAAGGCAACTGACAGACAAGTCAAATTCATAAACAGTTTTTCACTTACCTTGAAAATGTTAAAATAACAGTGCATGAATTTTTTTAAACAATTAACTGTTTCCAATAAAAAAAAACTTTATTTACTGATTATTTACATATTAAATATATGTTTTTGGTACTAGATGTAAGATTATTTTGAAACAAATTGGAATGTAGCATCCTAGCGTAACAAAAGATTGAATCTGCAACTTTAAATTTATGCGCTTTCTTAGATAATTAAATTATTTAACTTATGTTTTACCTTCAGTTCTAATTATTTCGTAGCTTCCGCGAGCAAATAAATGAACCGCTAGAAACTTCTCTCAGTTCTATATTTTACTTTACTACATATTATAATAATAAATGCAAAATAATAATTAAAAAATTTTACATAAAAAATAAGCAATAAAATATATGAAAAAAAATGTAGAATCTTTTTTGTAACTTGTATAATGAAATTGCATTTCATTTATTTTTTATACATTTCAGTTGCAAATTGTAATTTAAGATAGGCGAAAGAATAGGCAAAACACCTTAACACACTAAAACGCTTCTTTCTAAATACTAAACTTATCGTGAAAAACTTTAATAACATTTATAAATTGCATGTAAATATAAGTTTATTTAAAAGAGTTAGAGATTGGACAGATGTAAATATACAGATGGCTAGATAGGCGGACAGACAGACAAGTGAAACAAGTCTTACTATGTCTTTAAATATATATTCTTGGTATTAAAATAATATAGTTAAAAAGCTAGAAATACGATTATTATGAAACAGATAGGAATATAATTCTGTATCCTAGCGCAACAAAAGATTGAATTTCTAACTCTAAATTTATGCGCATAAGTTTTTTGAGAAAATTAAATTATTTGACTTGTGTGTTACCTCCAATTCTAATTATTTCGTAGCTTCCAGGAGCAAGTACATGATCTGCTAGAAACTTTTCTTAGTTGTATATCTTACTTTATTACTTATTATAATTGCAAATACAAAAAAATTAAAAGTTCTTTTTGCCTATAACGAAAAAGCAGTAAAAGGTATGTTTTTTTAGAAACTTTTTTTTATAACTCGTGCAATGAGGTTGAATTTTATTTATTTTTTACATATTTCACCTTCAAAACCTGTACATTCCAGTTTAAGATAGCGATGGAAATGTTTCATTAATTCTTATACATAATGATTTTATTTGTTATGATATTAAATTACTATACATAATTTTATAGATTTCCCATAAATTCACTGTCATAATCTGGGTTTTCTTAGATTGTTAAACACATTTTACTGTTTTTTTTTTTTTTTTGAAAATTTTATTTTAAGTAAATTTTTGCAAAAAGTACGTGTTTCTTTAGAATTAAAAGACTTCTGTACTCTTGGTAAGATAAAATGTGGTATTAAAGTTTATTTTCATTAGAACGAGATATTCATATGTTTCGAATATATCTAGATTGTTAGTTATTAATTTCATATTTTAAAAAATGACATATTGAAAATAGAATCAAACCACATGCCTTAAAAATACCTTTTTCCAGTAGTTAAGTGGACACGGAACATAATGCAATTACATGCAGATACTCGGTACATATCCTTGTACCGTATACTCTATTAAAATAATCGTACTTTTTACCATAAAAAGAGGATTATTGCATGGTAATAACCTACATTTTGTACACATTTCTTTTATATCTCAGATTTCCTACTTAAGTTCACAATATGTACAAATTATTTCGTAAAATAAGTATTTGTTACCTGCATTATGTTGTAATGTTTTCTTGAAAGTTAAAGTAATTTATTTATAATGTAATATTTTATTATATTTAAGATTAGGTCAACAATTTTCATTTAAAAATTATTATAAAAACTAGCGGCCTTCGCCCGCTACGCTGGTCGGTTTATCTAAAGAAATCTTGAAGAAGTAGTTAGATAAGGTTCAGACATACATTAAAAAAAAAAAAAAAGCAAGTCGATCATTCAAAAAACGTTGGGAAATATCAAATATTTACTGTAATTTTTTAAGAAAAACAAAGTTTCGAAAAAAAAAATTAAATCGAAAAAAAAATTACACTGACATATTAATGCAAGGAAATTTTCCCAGAGAGAAAATTCGCCTTGAATACAATATTTCAAATTCTTTTAATTGCTTATAGGCGTTAATGCCAACATAGTGAAAAAAAATTCCATGCTGGGAATCGAACCCGGGCCATCAGTATGGCGCACTGACGTTCTACCGACTAAACCACATGGAACGACAGCCAGCTTGAAACTTTCTCATACTTAAGTAGACTGGCGAAAACATAACGATAGCGCGTTTTAAAATCGCACAGTGACATCTATTGGATTTTATATGTACTAAAAAACGTGAGCAGCGCACCTAATAGTTTCTTTTGTTTCTTTTTGTTACTTTTTTGTCTGTTGTCCGATTTTGATGAAACAAAGCCTATACACTGCCCGGGAGTGTGCATTCTTCATTAGTGAAAACCGCATAAAAATCCATTCAGTAGTTACGAAGATAACCTCGAACAAACAGACAGACAGACAGACAGACAGACAGACAGACAAAAAATTCAAAAATTTTTTTTTTGTGTTTCATTGGTTTTCTTTTATCGCCCTGACTCCATTTTTGTCAATTATCTTCAATGTACAGACACACCGGGTCCTACTGTTTTATTATATGTATAGATATCATCTAACTTTACTGTAATAATGATGTAAATTTTTATAAAATTATTAAACTTACAGAATATGAAAAACTAGAGTTTTTCACAAAAAAAGAACCGTATATATATATTTTTTTAATAAAGCTTAATTAAAATGCCAAACCAATAACACCAGTCGGCATTTTTTGTCACAAGCTTTCTTTTGAACAAACTTTCCTTACTTAAATTTTGATGCTGATTTCAGAAATAGCTTCTACTTTTGTCTATAAAGTCAGGATTTTACAAAATAATAGTAAGTTGTATTTTCTGTTATATCTTTAATTAATGCAATAAAAAATTCATAACAATTTTATACAGAATATTTCAACAAAATGTTAAAAATAATGTGAGAATGGCATTTAAATGTTGATAATATTTCTTTAATAAAACTATTAGCAAACAAAGTTCAATAAAACAAATTTTGCAATACACATACATTTAATGTCTATATTTAAAAAAAAAGTTGTTAAAAGAATGAATAAAATAAACTAAGACAGATTTGAATACGTTTAAAAAATAAAATTTATATACAAAAAAAAAAAAAAAAAAAAAAAAAAAAAATACTAATAATTTAAAAAATACAAATGTAAACGATTCGATAAGCTACTCGCAAGGCTACATCAGTACAAATAAATATCCACTGCATAACAAAAAGAGGAACAAATCAAAAATAAATAATTATTTTTTAGAAAAATGTGATATTCACTAGGGATAGATCACCGACTCTGATTGATGCTCACTCTATACCTGAGAAATGTTATCTTTTCTTAACCCGCGAGTAGTCGCGACTTTTTTTGCAACGTCATTAGTCGCGCTCGGTCTTTTCGCCGCTGGCCCCCCGTAAACCAAATATGTAAAATAAGAAATATTTTTCACCTAATATACGAAAATAAGATTTCAATGAACATATAAATTTGCAGTTTTCTTAAATTATGCATTTTATTCATGTGATCTGGAGTAATATGAAAAAGTAAAAATGAACTCACATTAGTGATTTTTACGTAGACTTTTTCGCCAATTTCAACTTTGTTTCTAAAAATGTACCTGAAAGAAAAACAGAGGTACCCTGTTATTTCACTAAGGTGGTCGAGAAAGCTTCAAAGACAGCTACATGGTAGATCTTCGCTGTATTTGTAATGTGATGCAAGTTAGGAGGTGATAAGTTACACGGGCGGCGAAAAGACCGACACGCGACTACTGACGGGTTAAAAAAAAAAAAAAAAAAAAAAAAACTGTAATTGGTTAATTTTTGAAACGCGATTATTCAATCAGTAATTAATTATAGATGTAAATTTTTCCATTTTTCAATATTGGGTGAAAAAAGTCCGCGGACTTTTTTCACCCAGTATTGAAAAATGGAAAAATTTACATCTATAATTAATTTACAGACTTTTTTCACCAAATATTGAAAAATGGAAAAGTTTACATCTATAATGAATTTACCGATTGAATAATCGCGTTTCTAAAATTAATCTAATGTAATTTCGTATGCAGTGATATTCTGCAGTGCCATATATTGACCTTCGATTTATTCTGTAGAACTGATCCAGAGTGTCATACCAGATAAAGTGATCGTTGAGGTTAATTGGATGAAATAGTCCTCCAGTGTTCGTGTCCGGTATAGCTCAGTTGGTAGAGCATTGGCGGCTTCAGCCAATACATTCCTGTTTCGAATCCTGGTGCGGACTTTTTCCCCCAATATTGAAATATGGAAAAATTTACATCTAACTGTAACTGTTCTCGATTTGTTCCACTATTTGTTATACAATGGATTTTTATTTTCACTGATGATGTCTTTCAAGTAGCTTACTTTTGTAATTTTAAAGATTTATTAGTATTAATTGTAATTTCATGTGTAAGGATGGAAGCAATATTTTTTCGGGGAGTTTACGATTGTTTCATCCAATAAGTTTTTAATCCCGGGAACAAAGGTGTTCCACTTGATCCGAACTCTTATAAACGAATTATTTTTCTTTACTCAACTGCCCCTTTGACACACACACACACACACAAAAGCGTTTTTGTGTATCTACCTTGTTGTAATAATAGTATTCCTGTAATTGTGAAATTATAACCGCAGACAAGCCATTTGTGTAACTCATGCTAAATATTTCTTGACAGTAAATCGATGGTCTCGAATACCTCTTTTCTTTCTAAAAATATTAAACAAAATTCATAAAAATCCAGAAAAACACTTAGCAGATGTTTGATTAACACGCTTGTTTTTAGTGATAAATCTTCGAAATCAACGTGTTCTGATTGCAAACAAAATATACGTAATTGAAAAAACACCTAAGAACAATTTTGTAGTCAGCGTAAAAAAAATGAATCAAGAGCTATCATTAGTTTTTAGCCATCTGATAACGTGTAGACAGTATACTATTTCATTTAAATATTTCAAATAATTTAATATTTAAAAAATAACTATAATTATATGCTTTATATTTTAAACATTTAAGAAAAATATTCATTCTTCATTGAGGAATAAATTCATATTAAGCCTTTTGTGTCCGATATTTTCAATTATGAAAAAATATTACCTTTTATATTTAATATGTAAATAGATATCCGAATAGATTTACTAAAGCTTAATGAATATATAATGCCCTGAACCATAAAGAATCTAATAATTTTAGGTAATACTTAATTTATATTCATAAGACAATAGGATAAGGAAAAGTTTTTCAAAACATTTGCTAAATTTCGTATAATATAACCGGATTTGTTAGGTATAGCAAATTTCTAATATTTTACGCTTTTCATCACATATATTGTGTTTAGAAAAATAACCTACAATCGGTGGCCAAAGTATTAGTTACACTAGAAATTTCCAAATTGACATACTTGGTTTAGTGTTTTTGTGCTGACAACACTTACGGGTGAATTTTGGCATGTGTCATAAATCGGTACACTGTTAAAAAAAAAAAAAAAAAAAAAAAAAAATCTACATTTTTTCAGATGTAATAATACATCTGAAGTAATGAATATGTTTTTTTTTCTTTTTATTGCCGAAATCTGTATGATCTCAACTATTTTATCTGTATACTGTACAAGAAAATATGTAAATCTACATAAGCAATTTTTGTAAAGCCTGTAACTTTACAAACAAATCTATTAAAATTACGATTATCGTACTAAAATTTTATCTGAAACATGGGCTGCAGTTACATAAAAAAATATAGGAATCCCAGTTTCTTAAAATATTCCTAGAAACCTTTTTTTTTTAATTTTCAGTTCAAATCTGTAACTGTTATATGCATTTTTGCTGTTGCTGTTACATTAAAAAGTTCCTGGAATCCAAGTTTCCTAGAAAACTTTTAATAACTTTACAGGATTTTTTTTTAATTTTTTATTTATTTATTTATTTTACAGTGTAGGTGCTCTTAGTGCATTACATGCTTCAGGAATGTTATCGGGACACTCGGTGATTTATTTAATTCTCTTAATCGTATGTAAATTGTTATATTTTCTGCGAAATGTAAAAAAAAAGGAAACAAGACAAACAAACGGAATTTGATAGAAGTCATGATTATGGTGTGGCATCATATTGATTTCTTAAGAGTAAAGTCTAAAAAAATGTTTACACAGCAGGTCAAGAGAAGAACAATTCGTAAAGGGAGGTCCCACGAAATATTAAGGAAGTTACCTGGAAAATTTTATGTTTAGTATTGAAGGAGATTGGCGCAGGTTAGTTTCGATCTGAGGACTTCGTGATCAGGAAGCGAGTGCGTTAACCGTTGAGCAAAAGGCCAAGCCAGTTACTCGCAGGTAGTAACTCGCTTTATACTGATCGAGATCGTTACAGAGTATGCCCCCAGTGAGAAAGACGTATTACTGACGTCTGACGAGCGATATGCACTCGTGAATGAATGCTGTCGTAAGCATAGTGTGATGCGAGGACAGGCTTTGCGTTGAGAGAGATTGTTTTGGTGCTGCCATCTGTTGATAATGAGGTGAGTTGATTGTTGTGCGCTGGAAGTTGGTGATGAGAGAGAGAGTTGCGTGGGTGTCCAGGGTCACCAAGGAAGGAGATTGGCGCCGGTTGGTTTCGATCTGAGGATCTCGTGATCAGGAAGCGAGTGCGTTAACCGATGAGCACAAGGCCAAGCCAGTTACTCGCAGGTAGTAACTCGCTTTATACTGATCGAGATCATTACAATATTTATTTTTTTTACAATAAATTTTTATTAAATGGCTGATTTTTTAAAATTTATAAACCCATAAGTATTCAATCCTTGTACATCAAAATAGGTTTAACAATTCGCTGGTAAGCAACAACAAAACAAAGTTCCATTTTCCTCGTAATGTAATGTTTTAGGTGTGCAAGTAATAATTTCGCCACCCACTGTATGTTTTCAATTTTAAGAGCGGAATATATGTTTATAATGAAAGAATCGCCAACGCTGCAAATGTATTAAGCAATATTTTATTATTATTATTATTATTATTATTATTATTATTATTAAATGACGAAATTTAAATGGAATCCTAAAAAAACACATCCAATTAAGAAGCATACTGTTACTTAACAGCAAAAATTTTTTGTTTTTCAAAATTTTCTTTTAAATGTGTTTTTTAACATCAAGGAACATACATCTAAAACAATAAATAGTTTAAGATAAAATAAATAATTGACTGTTACATGTGGTGATATACTATGAAAAGGTATAAAAAATTACATTAATAGTGCGAAAAATCAGATCATAATTAATATTTGCAAATCATAATTAATATTCGTGATGTACTACAAGGATCTTTTTTTTATTTACATTGTCAAATGAAATATATATGACGAAGTTAAAATATTGTGATCCACATACATCTGATATACATACATCCAAACACACACACACACACACACATATATATACATACATGTAAGGTATTTTGGTTAATAACGCCATGTTAACTTTCTATCAATTTTTACGATTTAAATTTAGATTTCTTTTCAAACAAGTATAGGATTTGATAGAACACCTGATTGACTAAGTATAGAAGAAAGTTTATTTCAGCACCCATGTATTCATAAAATGTAATGGCGCGATTTCTTGAACAAGGCTCTTTTTGGCGTTATTACCCATGTATGTGGCTAATAACGCGATGATCCACGTATGTGGGTAATAACGAAATGCAAAGAAAACTATAAAATGATATCATTAAAATTATATAATTCTAAAGGTACAAACTCTGCAACTCTATAAATTCACAAATTGCTTTTATTTTCCAATAATTGCGATATCAAGATGCAGTGATAATTATTTGATATGTTATTCTTCTAACATAAAATTTAGCATCATTTAGGTCAAGACAAAGTTCTCTTTATCTATTTTAGTTTTCAAAAATTGCAAGAAGGAACTCTTGTGTACAAATTAATAATAATAATAAATGTTGTTGTTCCTCTGAAAACACTTAACAGGAGTATTATTATTATTATTATTATTATTATTATTATTATTATTACTTTTATTATTATTATTATTATTATTATTATTATTATTATTATTATTAGTATTAGTATTATTTATTGTAAAGTTTACGATATTTAATTTAGAATTTTCGCGATTCAAGTACAGAAAATTTTTTGTTTTTAAATTTTTTGTTTTTTGTTGGTTTGATATTAAATATTGAGCAAAGTTCGCTCATCGCAAAGGGGTTATCTGTATTATTAAGAGAAAATCTTTGCTGGAAGAATAATAAATCTTTGTAAAAAACTACATAAATTAGTGTTGGATATAGTTATATATATTAGGAAAGTATGAATGGGAATACCATAAAAGTTCAAAGAGATACGAAGCCTAAATAATATCAAACATTGTTCTTCAGTATAACTCTTTCTTTTTTCCTTATTCTTATCGACTCATAAGGAACTTAACTCGGTAGTAATAAAAAAAAAGTAGAACATATTTAAACATCATTTGGCATTTGATAAAACTAAATTCATGGTACTAATAATCTTTACATTTTTTTCCTGTGTAGCTAACACAAACGCCTTGTTTATTGTTTAAATTTGGCATTGTACTAAAGAAGCTTGGTTAGAATGGAGCTCTCAAATATGCAAAGCGCCTACGGTCCGTGGCGCGTTTTTCGAGATAGTTTATTAATTAACTTTTAAATACACAACAGTTGAATGAGAGACCCACACAATGCAAACTAATCGTAAACCCCATAATATTTATTAAGGGTTTGCATGCATAAGTAATTAAAAAACAATAGATCCCCATAATTTCCTAAAGTAGTAACTGTATCCGAAGTAAGAAGCGTTTCGCATTAATTAAGGCAAATTCATTAAAATAAGATCCTGGTACTATAATTATATATGTACATATATTCTTCATGAGTAAGAATACTGATTTATGTGATTAATTCTAATTAAATTAGTATACTTGCAACAATATGAGGATTATTTATTTCATAGTGCTTCTAGGTATTACATTACACGAATATATTATGAAAAGTTGGCTATATAGGCTTTAATATAATATAATATATAATATAAAATATATAATATAGGCTAATATAGGCTTTAAAAGCCGATGTTATGTAGAATATATCGTCCCTGTCATTATTTCTTTCCAAACCGAACAAAAAAAAATATCTCTACAAACTAACGGCACATTTCTTCAAAAATCATTATCGAAAATGCTTTTATATTTCTGCTAAGATATGTACCTCAAACGCTCCTCAACACCTTTGAACAAAGCCGACAAATCGAAATTTTGTAGCAGAAAAATGTGCTTTTTTCAAAAACTATGCGATCTAGAATAATCGTTATAGTTTTCTTTCAAAGTTTAAATTAACACCTAAAACATCTCATTTTTACATAATTTTAGTTTAAGTAAATTTTTAAATATGTGCGAGGTGACATATATTTGCACTATATATTTGACGAAATTTCTAAAAATACAATACCTAAAATTAAAAGAAACATATTTTTGAGTTCAGCCAAACGAAAGTATTTACAAGATATCTCACGCGATATACAAAGATTTTTTTTTCTACATGTCACTTAATTAGCCTCATACCCCCTCCTAAACATATTTGTGTTTGTTTAATTGTCTGTAAATATGCGAGTCAATAATCGCCGTCAATAATAGTCCTCTAATTTATGCTTTCCACGTGTCAAATTTATGAGTAAGATAGCTGTGGCAGACTGATATACAGACACGGGAGTGATGTTATAATGTTTCCGTTTTCACTTTTAAGTACTGAACACCAAAAATGTATGAAACATTATTGTAATAAAGAACTAAGTTAAAAAAAACACTTTATAACACATGTTATTCTTTCAGTTCATAATGTTTTCAAATTGAATTCGATAAAACTTATTTGTAAACAGCTGATGTTTCCCATAAGTTTGTTTGAATAAATAAATGTAACGTTGAACGTGATCAGAAATATTGTTGTATATGTTAGTAGCATCCGACGATAGAAACTCTTTATACCTTTTAGTTCTATTTCGTGTTTTTAAATTTCAATTTAAATAGTACATTCAATTTTAGAGGATTTTTGTTTAATATGTAATCATTAAGATATATATACACTGTAAAAAATTTTGGTCTCGAATCACGGTGGTTATACCGTCAACTTTGTGACACTTCCTTTTACCGTTATTTTACTGGACGGTATATATACCGTAAAATACTTAAAGTACGTGTACCGTAATTTAACTGAACATAAATTTAAATATTTTGTGGTATATGTACCGTAAAATATTTAAAGTATATGTACGGTAATTTAACTGGACGGTATATGTACCGTAAAGTATTTAAAGTACATGTACCTTAAAAAAATATCGTTACGGCATATATACCGTAAATTAAATGTAAGGTATATGTACCGTAAAAAATATTTTTACAGCACAGATACCGTAAATTAAATGTACGACATATGTACCGTAAAAAATATTTATACAACATATATACCGTAAATTAAATGTGCGGTATATGTACCGTAAAAACATTTGTAATCAGTATGTGTACCGTAAATGAAATATACGGTATATATACCGTAAAAATACAGGATGATCCAAAAAAAAACCCTCCCACATTTGACAGGTTAAAAAAAACAAAAACGACTCTAATGAGAAACTTATTTGTGAAAAATATAGAATAGATATGACGAGAGTTTAAAATGACTATTTTTCAGGAATGACTTCTGGAAAGTGTCTTCCATTGCGAGCAATATAGATTTCAAGACGATGTCTGGAATCTATCATCACGAACACATCGTCTTGTGGGAGAATTACTACTTCTACTCACTTGAGATGAGAATGAATGTAGGTCTTGTCTCAAGATTGCCTCAAGCAGAGGTAGCCGCTTCCACAAGACATAATATGTTAGGGGATGATATATTTCAGATATTGTCTAGAAATTTATATTGCTTATAATGGATAACACTTACCAAGCATCATTTCTAAAACATAGTCATTTTAAACTCTTGTCATACACACTGCATATTTTAAAACAAACAAGTTTCTCTTTACAGTCCTTTTTTGTTTTATATTATCCTGTCAAACATGGGATATTCTTATGTGTTATTCTGTAATCAGAATCGACGAATATACATGGTAAGCACAAGTCTCACTCTTATTATAAAAACTTATTTTGGCGAGAAATATTAGATATGTGAGGATACATTTAAATATTTTGATAAAAAAATTAATAAAACCATTTGTAGATCGTCAAGTTGTGCAATGATATGCATACTGGTAAAAAACAATACATATATATATATATTATTTTTCATAAATATAAAATTTTCTGTATTTCTTAAGAAATATTTTTTTTCTTTTTGTTTTTTGTCATTACGTACAATTGTTCAAAAAAAAAAAAAATGGTAAAATGTAACTAAAAACAATGAATTTGAATTATACTTACATAGCTGTCAATTACTACACCTTTTCTACATTTATTTTTTATACCACTATTTTAAAATAGTTACTGCTGTAACATTTCAGATTTAAATATACAGCGAAAATTATTATTTTAAATAGAGGTATAAAGATGCTGTAAAAGTAGTATGCACTTAGAGAATTAAAAATAAAAATCACAAAAAAGTGTTTACATTTGTGACCGCTATGATAAAGTGAGATGATCTCTGATAAAATAAAATGCTAATATTAAATTACTTTCTTACATTTCTATAAATTATTAAAACAGAAAATAATTAATTGATCTTATATTATTTTTATTAAATAGTAACAATTTATTAAATTTTATTAAATATTAACAAATAATTCAAGAGTACTGACTGCCGAAAAATTATTTCACACTTCTTTTGTTGTTTCACAGACATAATTATAAAAACTAAAGGATCAGAAGGGCGTGAAGAGAATACAAATCACATACACTTTCAAAAAATAAAGTAAAATTAATAAAAGTGGTCAAAATTATACATATACATTAATATTCTTGTTACTTACTTGGAAATTGGGATTTTTATTTTTATTTTCTCAACATACAAATCTAAAATTTCTTACATTCATTTAAAAGTTTAAGAATGTCACTGTCTAGCAAATCACCACTTTTTAATTTTTTTTTAATGGAAATGTGCTATTATATTATTCTATATTGATATGTAATTTATAGCTTATAATCTTAATAACAAACTTTAATTCTCCCTACAGATCAAGAAAAGTAAAAACTAGTTGTCGTTTGCAAAATTGCCTATAACGTGAAAAAAAGTTAATAAAAAATGAAAAATATATTTTCCTTCCAAATATTTAAATAGTCAAGACTAAATTTATACATTCATGTTTAAAAATAAGTTTAAAATTGTATAAAAACTTTGCATTGTTAAGGAGAGGGTTTGAGAATCATATTAAAATTACAAATATAAATATTTTAGAACATTTACAAAATAAATGAATATCATTATGATTCAGACATATTTAAAACAAGCAATTAAAATATAAAAAGATATTTATTACAACGATTAAATTACATTAATACACTATATCATGATGCATTGTTATAATATTTATGTATACAATTTATTTTCTTCTACACAGTGCGGCATTTACATTTATATAAAAATTCCAATAGTTTTGCCCACTTGCTGCATTTTGATTATCCGCCAATTGATTATTTGTAGTTTGTACCACACACAGGGTTGACCAACATCAAGTACCTTAAAGAAAAAGATTCATTCAACATGGGTATAAGCATTAAAATATATTATCGAAAAAAATACAAAAGTAATTTGTAGAAATGGTTTCACAAAATCACCTTAAGAGGTTATTTCAATATTCACAAGAAGGAACAAGAATGCTAATATTAATCCTATGGGAGCGTTATTTTCAATTCTCTCGCTTTGATTTTAATATATATATATATACATATACATACAATAGATGATCTACTGGGCTACTTTTCATTTTCTTATTTTAGTTATAGATTTTTTATATATATATTTGGGTAGTTTCAATTTCCAAACCAGTTCTGTAGATGAAGGAAAACTAAAAAAAAAAAAAAAAAAGTCTAAAACTAAGATTTAAAAATTAAAAATCTACCGCAGGTACATCGCCCTCAGTTATCCTACACAGAAATTACTAAACAATATTTAAATCCATGTTAAATATTATAAAATAACGCTCCCATAGAATTTACATTAGTGTGTTCGTTTCTTCCCATGACTAGTGTGGTACTTCCCGTGACTCTTAAGAACCTACACCAGTCCCGTGGCTAAATGCCAATATTTAATGTTGAATTCACGGAAAAATTTCTTAGAATTTTCTAACTTGTAATTTAATTTTTTTTTTTTTTTTGGATGTGAAATTTTAAATTGATATATTTTGTTGTGTGTTTGTACTTTTTCAACTTTTGTAACCATTTCTTAAGGCGAAAATAGTTTTATTTTTAGAACTGCTTTCAAAGTAGAAGCATCTGCACGTAAAAAAGTCCTTCCGGCAGTGCCGGGAGGAAAAGGTAGCTTTCATATACCTTATTTATTTATTTATTTATTTTAAATTAAGTTATGTTATTCAAACATACGAAGCTCAAATTAGTGGAGTCCGATTATATAAGATTGAATACTCGTTTTGGGCAATACTGAATATTAATGAGAATTTTTATAAATTAGTCTTTTTTTATTGAAGCTGGTTTTATTTTAAGCGATTTATAGGGTCTCCAAATTCCACGATATCATGAAGTACATGCCATTTTAAAACAATATAATGGATAAAACAATCCAATGAGCTTGGTCGAAATCTTAATTCATGTACAAGCGCACACTCACATCGAAATCGATTAATATATACAAGGGCTGTCGCTGGCAAATTGATTTAAAAAAATGTCATCCACATTAAAAATCCAAACTGCTATATCTCACGCGCTTTTTAAGGTAAAGACAAAGCAAAAAGTATTCCGTAATTCATTATTAATATCAAACACTTTAGAAAGAATCTTGCCTCAATTTCTAAATTTTTCTTTGTACATCATTATACATTTAAAAGATTTTTGAGAAACTTAAATGGACACCATTTTGAAACAAGATGGCATCTGATGCTGCCCAACGAACTCGGTCGAGCCATTTCTATGTACTATGTACATACCAAGTTTCATTCAAATCGGTTCATAAATACGATAGTTACAGCGTGACAAAAATCATATATATATATATATATATACAGGGTGTATCGAAACTATTGGACAAAACTTTAAGGGGTGATAGTACACATCAAGACAAACAATAATGAACGGGAAACTAAGGGTCCCAAATGTCTTCCGAAGGAGATAGGCGCCATTAAAGTTTAGGGTCCAAAATTACGGAAAAATTTGTCGATTGATTTGCGGTTTTCACTAAAACTATTCTTTATGTCAGTATTTTCATCAAAATAAATTGTAAAGATAAATTTCAAAAAAGGCCGATAGGGGGCGCTTTAGACTTTGGAGTAACGAACAATTATTTTTTTGCAGTTATTTTTCGCATCTCATTAAATGTTTTCGGAAGCTTAGACTTAAACTTAAATTTTGAGCTCAAAATATGAATAGTTGGGAGTGGTTAAGTAGCGCAAACTGAACTGTGTTTAGAAGTCGAATATCAAATGATTATAAAAAACGGAAAAATTGGTCGATTCGTTTGCGGTTTTCGCTAAAACTACTCTTTAAATCAGTATTTCCTCGAAAATAAATTAGAAAGATAAATTTTAAAAAATGTCGATAGAGGGCGCTTTAGACTTTGGAGTAACGAACAACTATTTTTTACGGTTATTTTTTGCATCTCATTAATTTTTTTTAGAAGCTTAGACATAAACTTGAATTTTGAGCACAAAATGTGAATCACTGGGAGTGGTTAAGTAGCGCAAACTGAACTGAGTTAAAGGGGAGGGGCAGGTTCAAATTTCAAATGATTATAAAAAAAGGAAAAATTGGTCGATCCGTTTGCGGTTTTCGCTAAAACTATTCTTTATGTCAATGTGTATGTAATATGTAAATGTTTATTTGAAAATAAATTTTTAAAATAACTTAAAAAATTTTTTGTTAGAAGGCGCTTTAAACTTAAGAGTAACCAACAGCTATTTTTAACCGTTAATTTTTGTATCTAATTAAATGCAAAATCTTAGACTTAAATTTTGAGCTCAAATTATGAATCGTTGGGAGTAATTAGGTAGCACAAAAATGAACTGTGTTTGAGGTGGAGGGGGGGTTAATTTCAACTCCTGAACACAGTTCAATTTGCGCTTCTTAACCCCTCCCAATGATTCAGAATTCGAGCTCAAAATTTAAGTCAAAGCTTTTGCAAGTATTTAATTAGATAAAAAAATAACGGTCAAACATAGCTGTTGGTTACTCTTAAGTTCAAAGCGCCCTCTAACGAAATTTTTTTTAATTATTTTTAAGAAAATACTCACGGAAATACTGAAGAAAATTGCTTGCGGTTTTCTCTAAAGGAAAACCGCTAACGAATCAACCAATTTTTTCTTTTTTTTTATAATCATTTGAAATTTGAACTTGCCTTCCACTTCAACTCAGTTCAGTTTGCGCTACTTAACCACTCCCAGTAATTCAGATTTTGTGTTCAAAATTCAAGTTTATGCCTAAGCTTTTAAAAAAATTTAATGAAATGCAAAAAATAACCGCAAAAAATACTTGTTTGTTGTTCAAAAGTCTAAAGCACCCTCTATCATCATTTTTTGAAATTTATCTTTATAATTTTTTTTTTTTTAAGAAAAGACTGATTTAAAGAGTAGTTTTAGCAAAAACCACAAACGAATCGACATATTTTTCCGTTTTTTATAATCATTTGAAATTTGAACCTCTAAACATAGTTCAGTTAGCGCTACTTAAGCACTCACAACTATTCAGATTTTGAGCTCAAAATTTAAGTCTAAGCTTCCGAAAACATTTAATGAGCTGCAAAAATAACGGCAAAAAATAATTGTTTGTTACTCCAAAGTCTAAAGCGCCCTCTATTGGCATTTTTTGAAATTTATCTTTACAACTTATTCTAAAGAAAATACTGACACAAAGAGTAGTTTTAGTGAAAACCGCAAATCAATCGACAAATTTTTCCGTTTTTTATGCTTATTTGAAATTTTAGTTCCTAAACTTTAATGGCACCTATCTCCTTCGGAAGACATTTGGGTCCCTTAGTTTCCTATTCAATATTGTTTGTCTTGATGTGTACTATCACCTCTTAAAGTTTTGCCCAATAGTTTAGATACACCCTGTATATATATATATATATATATATATATATACACTATATTGCCATTGATTATTGGACACTTGCGATTTTAGACATTTTGTTAAATATCTAGAAAAATACATCAGGAATCATCTCGAAATTCTTAGTGTATAAATATAATAGTATAAATCATACATCTCTGTGAAGATGTTTTCCCCGATACTCCATAGGGGACCGTCAACAAATTAAAAAATAATGAATATCTTTTGAATAACCCTGTCAAAACTAATGTAGCAAAAGCGCTCAAACTCTAGATTATGATTGAATGCCTTATTGTAATACACTGTGTTTATTTTTATGCAAATAGCATGCATACTAGCAGAGTAATTAAGGTTTTTATAAAAATGGTCCCAAATTTTTCCAAGTTTTTCCCTTTTAATTTTCAGAGTTCTTAATATAAAATAATATTTTTTTTTCAGAAAATATGACAAACAACATTGCACACAGCACCCTGTAATCAGAATTAAAAAATAATAAAAATTGTATGAAAAATGAGTAGGTTTACTAAATAATTGTTTACTGCGCATGCATCAAAGATATCAAAATTTCATTTGCATATTATCTTAGCTATATGTACAGAGCAACTTTTGTAAAAGTCTCAAAATCATAGCTTGAAAATTCTGAAAGTAATCGTCTATAGAAAAGGGACAAAATCCGTTGTTTCCAAAATGAAACAAAAAAATGTGGGATTTTATCCAAATGTAGTAGTACATCCCGTATTGTGTATTCTATATTGACACTAATCAATGAATATATGGATACAACCCCTCTTGTTTTTGCTTCATTTTGAGAATAACGGATTTTCAACTTATTCAATTGACGATTATTTTTAGAATTTTTAAGTTATGATTTTGTCACTTTCACAAATGTTGCTCTATACAGTTAGCTAACATAATATGCAAATGAAATTTTGATATCATTGACGCATGCGCAGTAAAAAATTATTTAGCAAACTAATTCATTTTGTATACAATTTTCATTATTTTTTAATTCTGATTACAGAGTACTGTGTGCAATGTTGTTTGTCATATTTTCCGAAAAAAATTATATTTTATATTAAGAACTCTGAAAATTATAAGGAAAAAACTTGGAAAAATTTGGGACCATTTTTATAAAAACCTTAATTACTCTGCGAGTATGCATGCTATTTGCATAAATATAAACACAGTGTATTACAATAAGGCATTCAAACATAATCTAGAGTTTGAGAGCTTTTGCTACATTAGTTTTGACAGGGTTATTCAAAAGATATTCATTCTTTTTTAATTTGCTGACGGTCCCCTATGGAGTTTTGGGGAAAAATTTTCACGGAGATGTATGACTTATACTATTATATTTATACACTAAGAGTTTCGAGGTGATTCCTCATGTATTTTTCTAGATATTTAACAAAATGTCTAAAATCGCAAGAGTCCAATAATCAATGGCAATATAGTGTATATATATATATGTGTCAACATTTGAACGGAGGGTGGTTTTGGGGTCTGGGGGTCATGATCGATGAAAATATACCAAAATTTTCCGGAAGTGCTTTTCTGCGGACGGTTGCAATATAGATAGCTTTTTACTTTTTCTAATGAAAGCTACCTAAAACTGTAACAAACAATTGAAAAAGTAGAAATGCACAATAAAATTTACGTACTGCACCCTGTGTGAAAAAAAATCATTTAAAAATATTAAAAGGGGGGGGGGGGGCAAGAGGTCTGTAAATAACAATACCATAGAATTAATATTTAGATTGAAAATTTCTTACCGAGCCTAGTGTAGGCTATGTGTTTAAACAAAAATGGAATTGTCGGAAATGAAATCCTTAATTTAATACATTCTCTCAACAATGCACACATTATCAAGTAATTGTTATTTATTCAGTTAAAATTTTGAAATTTTTTCTGATTGTTTACCATATCATTTTGAAACAAAAGCACGTGACATAATTTGTCATAATGTTTTTTTTTTTTTTTTTTTTTTTTAATTAAATTTAATAGTTATTAAAAAGTGGGGTAATTTAAAATCGTTATAACTCGAAATATTATTTGTAGAATTTCTTCTCATTTATATAAACAGATATATATAAGCTTTAATTCTGATTTAGGAATTTTAAAAGCATTAATTTGAATAAAAATTAAAAAGTATTTAAAGTAAAAAATTAAAAAAAAATGTAATTTTTAAAATCATATTTTTAAAATTAAATACATTTTTTTTTTAATTTGCTGAAGCAAAATTAATATAAAACAATTGAAAAAGATTTGTTCCAAATTTAAACAAGATTTTTTTTAAACCGCTATTGGGTTAAAATAATTTAAATACAAGAAATGGTGAAAAAACTCATGAAGAAAAAAAGCATTTTCACAGAAAGTCATTTTTATGAGAACGATTGCTTTGAAAACTAGATTTTAAAAAGAAACCAAAAAGAAAAAAAATAATATTTCTTGTTACAGTTAAAATAGAAACAAGGTTTTAAACGTAATTTTAAGCAGAATTTTTAATGTAATAAAACTGTTTAATAAAATTTTAATATTTTTGTTTCTTGCACCCCCTTAAGCACCGAAAGTTACAGGTCGCAGCATAAAATTAGCCGCGTGTGGCATCTCGCGACAGTGAATCTGTAATTATAATGAAGGGCAGGGTATGAAAAAGAAGTCAATTAAAAAACTCTGTTTATTTGGAGAATGGAAGAGAGGTTAAAAAGTTTAGAAAAAATTCTAACTAGAAATAAGTAAAAAGCATGCGTTTAACAATGATAATACTGAGATGCTATTTTAGCTAGATTATGTGTGAGTTAAATGTACCTACAAATAAAATTATGCTATTAGTAATAACTAATAGTCATTATATTATTATTACCATTATGGGTTTGAAATATTACAAGAAATGTATCAAGCCTTTGATTTAAAAAAAAAAAAAAAAAATCAAATATCGACTTTGTGTTTGATTTTATTTGTTTTTCAAAAATTAAAATAAGAAACTATGATCAAGACTGTGCAATAAAAAATGCTGATACTCAGTCATATCCACTATTTTTTGCAATCACTATTCATATTGCAAGCCTTATAGCAGAAAGGTAAAGAATGGAGACGGGTGTTACAGATTTTCTTTTCTTCTTTGTAGATTATTTTTTCATCAAACATTTCTTTTGTTTTAAGTTATATATAACACTTTATTACTGAATGCAAAAATGTGAGTTAGTTATTAACAGAACTGAATAAAACGCGTAAAATCGTTAAAAGTAAATGTTTAATTAACGCTGCAATTGCAAAACATTTTACCTATGGATTATTTTCTGCCTCTGTAGTATCTGCCGCAGACAATCGAGAATTTTTTTTGGTACTGGGTATCCAAGTTCCAAGGGTTAGTTCCAAGTCTACTCCTCCATTATACTTCAAAAATGAAATTGGGTAGCCATATTCCTTCTCCATTCCAAATTTTCTGTTATTGAAAATAAACATATATTATTTCTTAACGATTTAAATATACCAAATGAAAAAAAGTCTTTATACCAACCATTTTATTAATATATATCAATATTTTTTCTGGATTGCTTGTCAAAAACTGTGAAAACATGTTTTAATTCCAAAAATTTTTGAAGAGTTTGGGCGATAATGACTACGAAAATAAATAAATAAATAAAATACCAGAGGAAGACCCCTAGCTTTTCCGTCATATTAAAATTACTCAATATCAAAAAGTAAATGTTTAAAAAAAAAACGAAAATATAATAACTATATTCTTATAATTCTCTAAGTAATCAATTTGAAAAACAAAGAAATCACACAAGGTTTTGGCGTGTAAGAAACTAAATAGTTATACTGTAAATCAATGATTTTTACTGTTATTAATATTTTATCACAAAAATTACGCAGGCTGATTTCGAAGATCTCAAATAGATGATAATTATAATTTACACTTCCCGTAAAACTTCTAATATTGAGAACATGTGATAAAATATGGATTGGTATGTACACCTCTTTGTTTTAAGACAGAGGTGCAAAAGTCTTTGCGCCAGTTGCTCCTATGCTCTCACTACTAATTTTTTTTCGACTTGTATCATCTAATAATTTGTATAAATTTCTTGCTAGAATGCTATTAAATTTTACTCCGTGGTGAGTGATTGCCCCCCGCTGGTGCCTAGATTTTTACACCAATGGTCTAAAATCTAAATATGTAAAACTGTAAAATTTGAATGTAAACTTACGTAATCAGGCACAATCAAAGCGAAATTCGGGGCCTATTTAAAAAAAAATCATTGAATAATAGGCTCTTTCACAAAATCAGACATTTCATCATTATTTTTACCACCCAAATTAAAAAGTTCACCAGAAATTTTTAACACAAAGACTTAAATCCGATTCAATAAACTCTGTGTGCAAAAAAGACAAATTAAAATAAAGAATACTGCCCAGTTAAACTCATGGCATTGAGCTCACAGGCTACAAATACTAATTGTACATTAAAGCCTTATATTTTCAAGGGTTAATTCCGTTTGAAAAAAAATTAAGAAGGGGAAACAGCTCTCCCCTTTCCTCTTTTTTTATACTTAATCATTGAACCTCCTATACTATCAAAGACATGCTTTATCATATAAAAAATCTATATCCAAAATTCAGAGCAAATGAGATAATTCTGAATAAAAACCCATTTAACATTTATATAATTTAAAAGGAGTTATCCCCCTCTTTTATACTTAACCATTAAACTTCCAAAACTATTCAGAGATTTGAACGAAATCTGAAAATTCTGGTTGAAAAACTCATTTATATAAATTAAGGGGGGGGGCATTAGAACCCCTGTTCCCCCTATTTATACTTATTCAATGAACACCTAATAACAGTCACGGAATCGCCTCATCAGAATGATCCTAATCTAAATTTTGAACGAACACTTAATTCTGCATGAAAATCCCATTTATATCAACTAAGGGGAGGGGCATGAGTCCCCCGCTCCCCCTCTTATACATATCGAATGAACTACAAAAACTAATCAGGGAAGCGCCTTGTCAGGATATACCTACATACAACATTTCAAGTGAATAGGATATTTTTATCATGAGTTATCGCGTTACGCACGAACGAACATACAGAACGGACAGGCACATAAGCTCCCAGGCTATGATAGCCTGTGAGCTAAAAAGTATCACTCCGGAAATTTGACTTTAACTGGGTGCTTTTCTTTTTCTAGAGAGGAGGGGGGGGGAAATCAAGAAACGCCGTAATTCGCGTTTATTCAGCGAAGTATTTGAATTATAGGCTACACATTTTTAATTTTTTTTTAATTAGTTTAATGACACTTATAATCGTATAACATGCGGAATCACAAAATACCGAATCGACTATTTAATCAAACACTAGTTTTAATGACATTTAATTGACTTAAAATTTAATAAATAACCCAGATTCTCACTAGTGAAAACATGAATACTGTGATAACACATAGATATGAGTTGCCAGTGATTTTTTTAATCAGATTTGCAAATATGCCAGCTGAATTTTAAAAGGGCCATATCAACTGGTTTATTGATTTACATTGACTTAATTTCCTCCCCCCCTCTCTTTTTACTGTGTTCTATAAAATTAAACAGGACGATGACTCTAATTTTAACTCGGAAGGACGCGCGCAGGGCCTAAAAGACCCTGAGTGCGTATGGTTCTTACAATTGTAACCACTAATTTTTTAAAAGTAATCTTCAACTTATTTTATCACAAAATTTGTATGAATTGTTTCCGTCTAAATAAAGTAGTTGTTATATTTTGATTTTATTGGTGACAAAGTTAAAACCATTCAAACACTGGGTAAGGGCGTGTTCTCCCGGGTTAAGAGCAATCAATGCACAAGTCTTTTTTTATAAACATTTAAAACCAAAAAAGTCTTAATATAAACACCATTTTCCCACTATTTTCAAAATTAGTATTATGAATGGAGTATGCATGAATATGCATGCTTTTAAATAGCAACTAAAGAGCAAAACAATCATACTTTAAAAAATACATATGTATATCTTTGTTTAAATCAGATTCTTTTTATTTAAATCAGGTTTTTATGATTTTTTTCGTGTGTTAATATACTATGTTTTCAAACTTTAATTAATTAATGTTATTCAAGTACGGGATATATTAGTTAGTACTAGTTCTAATATTAGTAATAAATAGTACTAATATTTATTACAATATTAGTTAGTAATGGAGAATGGGATAGAATGGGACAGAAATTTTTCCTCATTACGTATTATTCTAAACATCAATCACAATACTAGATGGAGGCAGTGGCGTAGTTAGTGGGGGGCAGGGGGGGGTCTAACCCGGGTGTCACCCAATATTTATTTGAAAATAAATATGTATAATCTTACACCATTGGGAAAAAGAATTCTGAAATAAAATTAAATTTCTAGCGTACGACGAAATAGAGTTAATTTTCTTTTCTAAAAGAAGTTGAAATTTTATGCAGACTGGTGTGTTTAAATAAGATATTTGCACCAGAGAACAAAAATCTAATCTATCCAACGAGTGGATAACAAAAGCAAACTTTAAAAGAAAGAATTTTCTTCGACATACAGACACCACATTGATTTAAGCGGATTATGGGTTAAGTAAAAATTCGCCCCTCTGTTTTTTTTCTCAATTCAGGGCAAAAGGTAAATGAGAAATGATATGGCCATTTGTTATAATAGCGTACAATTGTGAATGAAAAAATATAACGGATCGCTGTGGGGGGGAAATGACACCATGGTGGCTGGCGGTAACACAATTTACATCCGCTCTGGGTATCACCTATCCTAGGTAAGCCACTGAGATGGAGCAATGACAACCAAATCTTCAGTTGAAAAAAGTTGCTTTTCAGCATAAACTTAGATTTGTATAAAAAAAATTGTTTATTAAAAAATAAATTTGCTTACTATAATTTTAATATTTGCTGTATATTAATGACTTGTTTACCTGTAGCTGTAATAGTTCCCATCTTTAGAAAACCTAATATTATACATTATCCATAATTTTAACTAAACTTAAAAGCAGCACTGTTGTTTATATAAGTAGTTTAACATAAAAACAATAGTGGAGTGGGACAGTCTAGCAAAAGGAGGAATGAAGTAAGTTGAATTCCTTCTTTTGAATAAGATAAATGTAAATTACTAATATTACGCAAATATTCTAGTAAAAATGATTAAATTTAAAAGGAAATAGTTGAAATATTGAACAGAAAATATTCAAAATTCTATAGATGTCAGTTTGCTATTTTTAACGCAATTTAATCCAACACGCACATTTCAAAAACAAAGTAATTTATTTTCCAATTTTTATATAACTTAGCCAAAGAAATGAATAACATACTTTTAAGAAAAAACAATTTAAAACATGTATAGTTCAAATTAGTTATCTAATTATGTAAGTTAAAGGAAAACAAGAAATACAGCCGATTAACTTACTTAAATATGAATAACTGGATCAAGTTCCCCATTGCCCGAAATCAACAAACTGACGCCATTAGATTTGTTGGTTGGTTGGTAAATACGAAACTTATGCTGCTACCCGTAAAGAAGGCTTTTGGCTCGAAAATCTGACACCATTACTTCGGCCGAAAGCAAACTTTCACGCTCTGTATTATCTTGCCTATAATCAGACATTTTCAAAGAAAATGTTTTGCTCAGTCAATATTTACGATGGTTTTACTAGAAGCAAGAATGATATATTAACTTTTTTTATTAGGTGCTGTGCATATATAACATTATTATTTTAGGGGGAGGGAGGGTCTGACATATGATATCGTAAGATATCTCTAGGGGAAGGGGGGGATTTGCCTTTTGATATCGATATCATTTTTGACCCAATTATAATTATCTCTTTTTCTCTGTAACGTAGTATTTTGTTCAAAATAGTACATTATCTTTTTTTTATTTTGTTAACTATTTTTATTTGAATAAAGCGATATTTTATTAAATTATCTTCAATTGAATCAATAAAGTTTGCGAAAAATAAATTTAACCCGTTTTGTATGTTAATCAAAACAAAAGAACTAAATTCTAAAAAAAATTTTTACACTTTGATAACGATATCATTACCGGGCCAGGGAGTTTGATGGAAGTAACGTATGATATTTAAAGGGAGGGAATGGGTCCAAAATTACCAAAAAGTAAATAACGTTATATTTGCACTTAGCCCCTTACTGGTCGAATGGAATTTTTGTAAATTATCCGCGTTTCTATAATTTACTTGAAATATGGTAAAGTGAGTGCAAAATCAGGGAATAGGGAATCATTATTTTACAGACATCTTTAACTGAGCAAGGTCGATCCATCCGATGGATCATACTGAATCGGGTAGGAGGCATCGACTATTTCTTTTAAAAACATCAGTGGTAGTGTTTGCATCAAAATTCCACTGATGACCACTGAAGACTGAAGTAACCTGAAAATATCATTCAACATCTAGTCTGAAAAATTTATCCAAGCCGAACTGAAAAGAGATCGGGGGAGGGGGGATTTTCCAAGGTTTGAAGACATATGGATGAGACTGCGAATTAACTTAAACTGTCTAAATGGTTTTTAGTGTTTAATTTTCCAAAATTTGGAGGGGAGAGATTGAGTTACCGAATGAGAGACCTTTCTTTTTACAAAAATAACAGTCTTGCCATATCAGTGTTGAATTAATGGGGTGCCCCAGAGGGAATACCCCCCCCCCAGTGCAATGAAATGCCCCCCCACGGAAAAATAGAGTTCTTGTGTTTTCACTGGGGAAAAAGGTTTCGTTCCCCCAACCCCCCGGAGCCACAGAAGTCCCTCCTGGAAAAAAGTGTCTGAATTCAATACTGAGCCGTATGGTGAAAGAGCGTCGAGTGAGATAGGTTCTAAAATTTTGATTTTCGATTTTTAGAGTTTTTGAACTTCACCACATTTTTAAGGATTAGATCAACAGAATTGTTAATTACGAAATTCCTGAGCTCATCGAGATTGGGGTCTGAGTTCGATAAAATTCTAACAACGTAAGCGAAAAAGATTTTTGAATTTTAGTTATTTATGAGGTTGGTAGAGGAAAGAGGACCGGTGTTTGCAGTTTTACCGGTGGTTTAAGCGTAAATCTAAGCCAACTGACTGTTTGATATTTTATTATTTTTTTCTCATAAGGATGTATTTTTTTCTAGTTATATGATACTTTTTGTCTAAATTTTGAACGTGGGGATTCGCGGGGGATGGGTCTTTATAGGCCCCAAAATTTCACCATCTGAGCACACACGATACGTTATACCATATCATTTTTTTAACAGACAACTTACTAGCCGCCGATCTTCATTATTTGAGAGAGGCGACGTTCGATACATTAGAATTGTAGAGAACGTGAACATGCGTGTTACTAGTGTGTCGCTGAATAAGGAAAAAGAAAAAGGTAAAACGCTTCGTGTTGCCCAGCTTGGAGTTTTCAAAAAATAAGCAGTACCATATTTCGGTGCTTCTCTTTATTTTACTTCATGAATAGACTCCACTTTGAAATTCCACCACGGAAATTTTTCACATTGTATTATTAGATTCTTTTTGAAAGAATTTTTAATTTCAAATAATTTTTAGCTGAAAAATTTGTTATTTGTCATACCTAAAAAAATATTAATTATTAATGTCATAATTTTTAAACCCAAAATAAATTAATAAAACAAATATATAACAGTAAAGAAGAAGTTTATTAAGAACTAATGCAAGTTAAAAATGTAATAAAAATATATGCATAATAGTTACTTTCACTTAAAAATAGTTAAAATGTTACATACTTCTTTGTTCTGCACGTCCGGTATGAGGATCCAACTGAATGAAACACAAAGAGCATACACAAAGGTGAACAAACCCTTTTAACATATAAGAATATCACTGGTATATATATATTCAATCGTACATAATATTACAATTCCAATTACATGACTATGAATAAGTGATTAATTAAACTAGTTTAAAATCTTAGAATTTCACTTCTATGAATTGTATAATTCTCTAATAAAAATTAAGGATAGATTTGACATCATTCAGTATGATAGATTAAAAGTTCCCAATAGAAAGACAACATCTATTCAGGCCGTCGAGAACCGTGACGGGCCCAGAATCAGTCCCCCCCCCCCTTACGCAGACACGCAAGACACATAAAATGCATGTGAATCTTTAATAAAGCCTCGTCTACTTTGTAAACTACTTTAGTCATCTTTCATAAATTACATTATTTATTTTCTTGTAGTTAAAGATAATAATTATGTATTCTAATAATTATCTATTCTTCTTTAATACTATTTAACAAAAGTAAATACAGTCCTTTCTCTTTTTTTATTGTTACATTATGGTATCCATAAAAATTATAATAAACAGTGTGTATTGCAGGAGTTGTAACCCTTTGAGATTTTTGGACTCCAAAACAAGTTAACGGTTGCACTCCCCCCCCCCACCCCAATCTCCTCAGACCTGCGCGCATTTACCTAGCAACAACAAGAACATCGCTTGAGAGAATGCCATACACCGAGGCGAGGATACCATATTTTCCCTTACTGAAATGTAATTTTTTTCAGTATAAATATCGCTTTTTTACTGAAAAACAATCATTTTATGGTATAAATACCGTTTATAATTGAAATAGCACAGAAATTGGTCATTTTATGGTATAAATACTGTTTATAATCGAAATAGCACAGAAAATGGTTTTTTTAATGCATAATATATCTTAAAAATACGGTACTCATACAGTAAAGAATGATAACAGTAGACGTACCGTAAAATTTAGGTACATCTATTGAAATGCTACGAAAATTTTTACAATGTCGTTTTCCTTATTGAAAAATAATTATTTTACAGTATAAATACCGAGTTTTTACGGAAAAATAATAATTTTACTGTGTAAATACCGTTTTTAATCGAAACTGTACAAAAAACTGTTTTTTACACTTAATATACCTTAGAAATACGGTATTCATACCGTAAAGAGTGAAAATGGTAGAAGTACCGTGAAATTTACGGTACATCTACTGGAATTTTACAAAAATTTTTTACAGTGTATATATATATATATATTGCATTTTAAATCCTTTAAGTACATATTTTTAATTTTCTGTGCTATTAAATAAATTTGAAGTGCACAAAAAATCTGTGCCTTCATCATGCAAAAATATCTATGGCTTCGTGGGTGAAATATATAGGCAATTGCAAGATAATGCGGCAATGCAATTGTTTCAAATATTTCATACATTTTATAATGCAATTTTACACAAGAGACAGCATACAAAATCAGTTATTTAAGGATGGCTATGTTCTACTTACCATATTTACTTTGACATAATAGTTAATTTTTATCAACAAGCAAAAAATGAATTGATGTTAACATTATAAATGTTCAGTGTTATCACCGTTTGTTGCACGGTAAATATCGACGTAATAGCCAAACTCGTCTCACACACAAGAAAGCATATCTGATGTTACTTACAAGGAAGGTCTCCATACGGGCATACTCCGAAAAATCTGAAAAAATACAGAATGTTCTTCACATGAGGCTATATATGTTTATAAAAAAAATTTCGGAGGAACTTCATTGCATTGTCCGTAAAAAATTAATGAAAATTTCGTTAATTGGCGATTTATCCTCGGTTAGCGATAGAATGCAATTAAAAAAAATTCTTTTTCACGTCAAATACATTTAAAGGAAAAAAAGTGTTATGTTGAACTTGTTTAGATAAATTTCATTTAAATAATTTTAGTTTTGATAGTTTAATTTGTTTTAAGCATAATTTTGTTATATCGGTATTTATATGTGTCTATATTCAAATTTAACCATCAAAATTTGCGATTTAAAATGAAATTCATAATTTAAACTATTTAAAATTGTTTCAAACTCAAAGTCCAATTGAATATTGTCGATTCAATTTTGTTGTCATGGAAACAGCTGTATTTTGTTTTTATACGCTTAAATGCATGAAAATAAATGTTCTCTATGACTATTTTTATTTATTAAAATATTTTTTCCAATTATAATTTAAATAACTTTCCCAACTGTCAATATATACAGGGTGTATCTAAACTACTGGGCAAAACTTTAAGGGCTGTTAGTACACATCAAGACAAATAATAATAAATGGGAAACTAAGGGTCCCAAACGTCTTCCGAAGGAGATAGGCGCCATCAAAGTTCAGAGTCCAAAATTTGAAATGATTGTAAAAAACGAAAAAATTGGTCGATTCGTTTGCGATTTTCACGAAAACTATTCTTTATGTCAGTATAGTCTTAAAAATAAATTATAAAGATAAATTTTAAAAAATGCCGATAGAGGGCGCTTTAGACTTTGGGGTAATGAGCAACTATTTTTTACCGTTATTTTCTGCATCTGATTAATTTTTTTTAGAAGTTTAGACATAAACTTAAATTTTGAGCCGAAAATCTGTAGTTAAGTAGCGCAAACTGGAACTGTGTTCAAAGGGAGTGGGTAGGTTCAAATTTCAAATGATTATAAAAAACAGAAAAATTGGTTAATTGATTTGCGGTTTTCACTAAAATTATTCTTTATGTCAGTATTGTCTTGAAAATAAATTATACAAATAAATTTCAAAAAATGTCGATAGAGGGCACTTTAGACTTTGGAATAACGTACAACTATTTTTTACCATAATTTTTTGCATCTGATTAAATTTTTTTGAAGCTTAGACATAAACTTAAATTTTGTGCTGAAAATCTTAATCGTTGAGAGTGGTTAAGTAGCGCTAAATGAACTGTGTTCAATGGGGGTGGGAAGGTTCAAATTTCAAATGATTATACAAAACGGAGAAATTGGTCGATTAGTTTGCGGTTTTTTCTAAAACAATTCTTTATGTCAGTATTTCCTTGAAAATAAATTTTAAAGATAAATTTCAAAAATTCCGTTAGAGGGCGCCTTAAACTTTAGATTAACCAACAATAATTTTTAAATGTTATTTTTTGTTTCTAATTAAATGCTTGCAAAAGCTTAGACTTAAAATTTGAGCTCAAATTCTGAATCATTGGTAGGGGTTAAGAAGCGCAAACTGAACTGTGTTCAGGAGTTAAAATGTTACCCTGCCCACCCTACGAACACAATTCAATTTTTAGCTACTTAGTTACTCACAACGATTCAGATTTTGAACTCAAAATTTAAGTCTAAGCTTTTAAATCATTTATTTAGAAAAAAAAAAATAACGGTTCAAAATAGTTGTTGGTTACTCTAAAGTTTAAGGCGCCCTCTAACGGAATTTTTTGAAATTTATGTTTAAAATTTACTTTCAAGGAAATACTGACATAAAGAATGGTTTTAGAGAAAACCGCAAACGAATCGACCAATTTATCCGTTTTTTATAATCATTTGAAATTTAAACTTCTCCTCCCCCATTGAACGCAGCTCTTGTTGCGCTACTTAACCACTCTCAACGATTCAGATTTTCAGCACAAAATTTAAGTTTATGTCTAAGCTTCCAAAAAAATTTAATGAGATGCAAAAAAATAACTGTAAAAAATAGTTGTACGTTACTCCAATGTCTAAAGTGCCCTCTATCGACATTTTTTGAAATTTATTTGTATAATTTATTTTCAAGACAATACTGACATAAAGAATAATTTTAGTGAAAACCGCAAATCAATTGACCAATTTTTCTGTTTTTTATAGTCATTTGAAATTTGAACCTACAAACTCCCATTGAACACAGTTCTGTTTGCGCTACTTAAGCACAGATTTTGAGCTCCAAATTTAAGTTTATGTCTAAACTTCTAAAAAAAATAATGAGATGCAGAATATAACGGTAAAAAATAGTTGTTCGTTACTCCAAAGTCTGAAGCGCCCCCTACCGGCATTTTTTGAAATTTATCTGTATAATTTTTTTTAAGACAATACTGACATAAAGAATAGTTTTCGTGAAAACCGCAAACGAATCGGCCAATTTTTCCATTTTTTATAATGATTTCAAATTTTGGAGCCTAAACTTTGATGGTGCCTATCTCCTTCGAAAGACGTTTGGGACCCTTAGTTTCCCATTTAATATTATTTGTCTTGATGTGTACTATCACCCCTTAAAGTCTTGCCCAGTAGTTTAGATACACCCTGTATACATTATACATATATATGTAATGCAATATATATGCATATAATGTATTAAAATCTCTCATTGTTTATTTCCAATTCATTAAATACCATTAACACGTATTCCAAATATCCAACATTTTCAGTTACATTAAAATCGTTTGCTTTTGGCGAGGAAAAGTGCAGCGCGCCAAATCGCTTGATGCTTTCGTCTTTTCACGCCAAATATTCGAAAATATTTTATTTTTTTTTACATAATTTCTAATGTAATTCGGCCGCTAATTTTGACTGATCCTTTATTAAATACATAAGTAGTTTAATTAGCATTTTTTTCAAAAAATTCTGAGTATGCCCACTATGGAGATCTTCCTTGTTAGTGCACGGATTTCAAAGGGGTAACGGTTCCAGAAGCGGCCGGTAGAGGTCGCGCGGCAATAAGCCGCGATTTATTTCCACTGTCAGTTGTGAGTAAAACGGTCACTATGGAACACAAGGTGTGTAGGAGGCGTTTGGCTATTTTATAGATGTTTGCCGTGTAGCAAACGGTAGACACTTTAAAAATGTATATCGCGTTAAAAAAACTTTAAAATTTCTTTTCATTGGTATTAGGATTGTTCATTTTGGATGCAAACTTTAACCCCATGGAGACGAGCGACACGCATTCGTGCCGCAAAAAGGCTCAAGAAACCTTGTTTATTCTCACAAGTAAAATTTTACAGTAAAAATTAAATTATTCAATTGGAATATTTTGTTGATTTAATCAGGCACATTTTTTTTTTCTAACCGGTGAAAAAATATTAAAAATTTCGTAATAGGCTATTGTCGCGAAAATATAAAACGATTGATAATTACTCCCTCTGTCCCAAATTAGTTACTACATTTGAATATTTTTGTACAGAATTTTGATACTGATGATTTTATATTTTTGTTTGAACATTTTTCAGATATTTCAGTCTGCTATACTTCAATCGACAACATTTACTCATCAAGAATTTCCTCTGTCCCTTTGTAAAGCAGTGCAATATTAATTTTTAAAAGAATCAGAGTTTGCAAGCTCATAAGACACTCCCCTTTTCTTTCGTGCTAGCAATTTTTCTTAAGACATTGTAATTGCAAATTCCATCCGTCTTTTAAACATTATCCTCTGATACTGGGATGATCCATTTCCAAATGCAGATAGGAATTGTCTTGTTCTATGTATATAGGATTCGATTTTTCACTACTGGGGAATTTTACATATATAGCTGGCAACACTTTTTCTATAAACATTTTTCTGATTTCTTTCTTTGTTAACAATTTCTATAACTTTTGCCACAGTATTGTTTTCATTTTATACTCTCTGAATAAATAAAATTCTATATTCCAATGTTTCTACCAATCATTTTGTTTTTATTTGAGTCCAATCTTAATCTTGCCACCGCTGCATAATGTTTATTTTGGTAATAAAAATTTTCCCTTTGCAATGCGACAAAGGATCATTTTCATTTTGCATTTATAGTAACGCTTTTTAGTTAATCGTATTTTAAATGTTGCGTCAAAAATTTTAAGACAACGTTACACTGTACCACCTCTAACAATAAAGTTTGGTGAATAGTCCAGTATCATCAATGTAGATCTAGTAGTACTTCCTAACGAAAGTTACCGTAGTATCCTTCGAAACAGTAATATCCCAGATTTATGCGCCGCTGAGATCTGCTATACATGTCCTGGGAAATTCGCAAGAAGTCTACTTTTGGGATGGAGTTCAAAAGCTTCGTCACGTTTCGTTGGATGTCAACACTATTTTCAAATATCTTTCAAAGAGAGTTTGAATAGTGAAAACAGGAAGAAATCTGGAGGATTGAGATCTGGCGAGTACGGTAGATGTTCAATTTACATAACCACTCATAAATTTCTTTCGGTGTCTAGCAAAGCTTAAAACCAAACTTTAAACGGATCTTTTGTTCGTTCATTTTCCTGTTCTAAGTTAAGAACCAACACACTGAACGAACACTTAGTAAAGCATGTCTTACCGAAAACACAAACGACGCTCAATTGAGCAACGGTGGGGGAAGATGGTCAAAACTTGCCTCTATGCAAGTGCAGAGTTTTATTTCCCCAGTGTTGCCAGATCGGTTATTCTGAATTCATTGACCGAACTTTTTTGTAAAATGTAGTATATTCAGTTCCTTCTTTAGCGTACTTTCTAAATTATTATTCATAATTGCGATTATCGTCACTTTTATAATAGATCGAGTCACATTAATTGTTTTATCCATTTTTAGACATTCAGGTTAGCATTTCTTCTAACACCTATATAATAATCATTATAGTATAACTTTACTAGTGTGTATTTACTAACCTGTATCAGAAGTTATTTATGACTCCACTTACTTGAAATGTAGCAAGTAATTCGCACACAAATTTTAACCTAAATGTAGAAAGTAATTTGGGACAGAGGGAGTAATTTTTTTTTTTGAAAATGGGTCCATCATTTGGAATGACCGTGTATATATCATACACTATATAGCCAAAAGTGACGGGTCACAAGCGACTTTAAACGTTTTGTTAATTATCTAGAAAACGAGAATTAGAAATTTTACTGAAAATCTAGGTGTGTAAACAGAATAGTACAGGATATTAATTTCTACGAAATGTTTTTTCCGAAATACCAAAGGGGACCGTGAACGAATTGAAAAAGACATTCGCTCATGCCCATTGAAAAATTATCTAGTGAATATTCTCATTTTTAAAATATTTATTAATTCTAATGCTCATTGCAGGCTATTGTGAACAATTTCGTTTGGAATAGTTCCTGAAGAGAATATTCATTTATATCAGGAACTCTGCAACTTATAATCGAAAAACTTGGCTAAACGTGGGACGATTCTTATGAAAAATAATTTGTCTACGAGTATACGTACTATTATTATTAAAAAAAAAACGCAATTTATCACAATAAGCCACTTAACTATAATCTAAAATTTGAATACTTTTGCTAAAGTTTTGATAAGATTATCCAAAATATAACTTTTTTTAAAATTTGTTGATGATGCTATATGAGACTTTTGAAAAAATTCTTCGCAGAAATTTATAGCGTATATTATTCCGTTTACGCAAATACAGTTTATTTTTTTAGATATTTAAAAAAAAAATCTAAAATCGCCAGTGACTGGTCACGTTTGGCATATATATATATATATATATATATATATATATATATATATATATAGTTTTATATGAAAATATGAAATTGATGAAAAATATGTAAAAAGTGGTGCAATAACAATGAATTAGAACAAGAACATCATCAAGTAACACTATAAAACAATTTCGGTGCTCCTCGGAAGTTGGGGGGAGTAACACGTATAAAAAAAAAAAAAAATAAAAAAAATAAAATAAAATTTATCCTCATAGGTTTCGGAAGGCATGGCAGACCTGCATACTCCATTTATATAAAATGTATAAGCAAAATGATTTTTTAAAACTTTACTGAGGATACATTTTTTAAAGTTTTTTGATGGCTGTTGCTCCCCCAACTTTTCGAGGAACAAGGAGATTGTTTTATGTTGTTTCGTGATAATATTCTTGTTCTAATTCATTGTTATTGTAAACTTTTTTCAACTTTTTCATCGCTTTCATAATTTCACTTAAAACTATATAGACTTTGCGCAAAATAGAGCTGCTTGGCGCCAGCTGCATGAAGGTATTTCAACTTATACACTTACATAAGGTATAAATATGAGTGTTTGTGCATACACTGTTAGAAAAAACGGAAGAAAAAACAGCAAAAATGGCTGTTAATAGTTCTTTTTTGTGCGAAAATTGAATTTTACGGTTATGGCGTTATTTTTCAGTGACGTTTTTGAAGCGCCATCTTTCGTTTCGCAACTGTCATGGCTATGTCTATCCCATAATGCACTCCGCCCCACCGCCATTTGTTTCCTGTTGCAGTGATTGTTTTATTAGATTTTTTTCTCTAAAATCAGTAATGATTTAAATAAATCACAAGCTAATGAATCTGTTGCGGGCTAAAGGTAAGTTTTGCCTTTGTACTTATTTCTTTGTTTTAATAAAATTGCATTTCTCTTTATTGTGTTATAATATACCTAACGCACATATTTCAGTCAAGTGTAATAAGTTAATTTTCATGGAAGATCATTAATAAATGTTGTAGAGTACTTCAACTATGCCATTAAGTTTCTCTGATTTATATTTAAAATAAGTATTATTTTAACACAATTATCATTATTTATAATTAATAATTCAATCCGATTAAAAGAAAAATTGGGGTTTTTGTGATTTGATATGTGCTTTGATAGGTTACGCTTTTGCTTTATAGGAGGTGTGCAATGTTTTTAATAGTTTTATGTATTTCCTTCGCATGTTATTTTATAGCAGGACCGGAACGATAATTTGCCATAAAGAGAGAAATTTGCCTGACATATAATTGAACATATAATCCATTATTGTTTTATTTTTCTAAACTTTAAAAATGTGTGATAAATTATTATTTTCTCATGTAAAAATATAGACACAGAATGCATTTTATATAATTATAGCCAAGTAATAAACGAAGTACATAATCTTTACTATAAAACATAGATAAAATCGACACTGAAATAACATTATAGCAAATAAAACAACCTCATACTTTTTTCTTTTTAAACATATGTCTTGCCTTGTGCTGAAATCAGCAGATATTACAAAGGGTAGAACAGGAAGTGCCAACGAATCTAAAAGTGCTTTTCAAAATGTTTTACTTCGTCATTCGATCGTGTAGTTCTTAGATAGCGATATTATTCTTGCGATAGCTTGATTAACTAATGTTGTTTTAATTGCAATATCGGAGAAAATATTTCATACTTCAGGTAAATATTATGTTATTTTTTTTTTAATTTAAGATCATGATTGCAGATTATTTTGAAAAAGTATTCTTTAAAACTTGTTTCATTAAACCCTTGTCATTTTATGTAACTAACTTTGCCAGATATCTTACGAAAATCAGCCCTTTTTTTACGCAGTATACTGGAAACATTTCTTGCTTAAGAAACGTTGCCGTCATGGGGCAACAATCGCTTATAACTGTAATTAATTTATCGGAAAATAAAAAGGTGTTTAATTACTGTACGAATCATTTTTCAAAGGGTGCAGTTTTATTACATTATTCTGATTGTGCTTTAAAGTGCTTCATAATCCTTGCTTGACGCGTGATTTTTTTTCTTTCTTGTGTTAATTATTTTTGGATTGAAAACTGGTATTATATTTTAAATGTTTTAGCAGATAAAAATGCAATTATTCTTATTAGAATTAAACTATTTTGATAAAGAGCTTATTATAATATATTGTATTTATTTCATTGTTGATAGTTGTGTTTTTTGTAAATATCACTAACATGAAATCAAATTGTCATTTATCATATTTCACATATCTCATCATATCATAATTTCTAAATTTAGTAAGAATTTCATGTGCAGTTTGTTTTTATGTGTTTCTCTTTTTGGCCTAAAAGTGTGTACTTTTATAATATTGATTTCGATATTATGATAAATAATTTGCCCCCCCCCTCAAAAAAATTATACAAATAAACAAATAATTATATTTAGAAATTTTGTCTTATTTTTCATAGTTATTTTCTTTTAACCGTTTAAGCGCCAATGTTCCCAAATGGGAACCTTGCATTATTTGTAATACAGAACATATATTTTCCAACATAAATGATGTCCTTATTTCTTACTATAAAATATAAGGTTGATTTCAACTTTTGAAAAAAAAATATTTATGTTTAAGCATTTATCACAGGTATAAGGAAAATGTAAATTCGATTTTGTAAAAAAAATATATTATTGTTTTTGTCGTTTTTTTTATTATTTGCATTTTGCCGTTAGAAATTTAAATGTTTTTGAATATAATATAGCGGTAAATAATTTGTTATATTTGCATAGGTTGTCAATCAATAATCAAGTTCCAAACTGTGAACAGTGAAATGAAAACAGCCAAAAAAACTGCAGAAATATTTTTTTTTTTTTTTTTTTTTTTTTTTCTAAATTTATATGCATAAATTAAAACATTTGATCTGTAATACAGGAAAAACAAAATTATAGTAATAAATATATTGCGATATTAATTCGGCGTGTAACCGATTAATTATTATTCAAAGTGGGATTTTATTATCAATTATATGATTAAAAAGTATATATCTTACTGGTATAATTATTTTCTATTTTGTAATTCATATACAAATATATAAGTAATTTGACGTTTTTAATTGTTTGACATATTATGGATCAATTATGCTTTGTTTAAATTTAATTTCTTTGCCAACTGTAACTGAGATTTTATGTAATATTCGTAACGTCGAATTAATAATTTTTTTCTTTTTTTTTCTTTTGTTTCCAATGGAGATTGAGTTTTTTAGAAGTCAGTTTTATTCTTGATGCGGTACTTTTTTTTTTTTGTAAATCTGTATTATTAAGATGCAATTACACTTTTTAACTCAACTTGCCCAACTTATAAAAGGGTATGCGGAGCAGCTGCCCCGGGCGACCCGTTTTAGAGGGAACCCCTATGAAAGCAAAGAGGATATTCATTAAAAAATGTCAAATGATTAAAATTAGACAAAGTGACTAAAATTTATAAATTTGGATACGTTTAATCAGTAGTGTCTAGTGTGGTTCCCCGTTTGCCCTCTTTGTTTCCAGTACTCCTTCTACACATAGAAAAAACTAATTATATCATTAGAAAACGAATGATTAAAATTTTATCACAACTTAAAATTCTATTGTTTTGAAAAGATATTCTTTACTAACATTTCCTCGTAGCATGGGAAGCAGTGACAGATTTATGACAGGGCATTCGGGGCACGGGCTCAGGGCTCCCGATTTTCAGGGGGCTCCATATTTTGCTGGATGTTTTTTAATTATTGCCCAAAATCCGATGTAGCTTTAATATTCAATGAAATTTTAGATTCTATTATGTTGATATTCTATTTTTATAACATTGTGTATTTTGTCTAAAACATCCATTTATTATTTTATTATAATGAATATTTTCTTTTATCTTTATCACTTTAAAATATATTGTATTTTTAATTCTTGTTAAAATGTTAAATCCTTTTCCTTTTATAGTCAGATTATTTGAATATTGGGGAACATATATTGGAGGCGGTAGAGTTCCCAATATTTTAAATAATTGTAGCTAGGTGTTTTTTAAAAAAATTATTATTAGTTGTTGCATACTTTACATTCCAGATATATACACTTGCTTAGGAAAAGATAATTAGCACTACACAATTTACTATAAAACTTCTATTCACTTAAATTTCATAATTGCGAAGTAATTATTTCAAAGTAAGTTATTGATTATCATATTTACATTGTAATGGATATATTAAAGTCAATAATGTTTATTTTAGTAACTATCTTTTATCATTTTTTTAGTCAGTCCCCCTGTAAGTATCGGTGCAAGGGGGGCCCCGTAAGCATCTGTGCCTAAGGCCCCCAAATTTATAAATCGGTCCTTGATGGGAAGTTAAAATAATTAATTATAACGAATTTTGAGTCCTCGCTTTTAGGCATCCAATAATGTATGTATATAAGCAGAGTTTGTAAGATACGTTCGGGTCAACAAATTCATCATTTTTTCTACTTATTATCCTATTACAGTTGAACCTGGTAAATCCGAACATTTTACTTATTTCAATTTTATTTATTTAAAGTGAGACTTAGTTATAACTTTCATATTTCTCATCAAATGCATTTAAATTTTTTCAAATAAACACTAAATAAACAAATGTAGATGTATTCTGGTATAATGTTATGGCAATTAACCGTTAATTAAAGACTTAATTATTACATAAACTGGAAATTAAAAAAAATAATAACTTTTAAAACATAAAAAACAGAAAGATTTAACTTGATACAATTATGACTGGAAACTTTATGTAGTTTATTTCCAACAAAACTCTCAAGGAGCCGACCACCAATGACGCCACGCTTGAAGGAGGGGAGGGGAGTGGAGTTGATAAAATTGTGATAGTTTGTGACAAGGAGGTGAGACAGGATAAGAAGAAATGTGGCGTCACATATTTTGGTTAAAATAAAAGTATTAAAATTCAGGCAATTAAATTTCGAAGTTATTCTAAAATTAGAATATTTTGTGTTCGTTAAGTAAAGATAAGATTTAAAAAGCCTGATATATTAAATTCTATTTCAAATTTCAAAATACACCTCTTTTCGATCGCTCTTTAATATAAATATTTTATTATTATTCTAAATTATTTGTGTTTTTTGTTGCAAATCTGAACATTATTTTATACAGAAAAAGTACATGAATCATTTTTATTGTTAATCCTACAAATTAAAACACATAATTAAAATTTAAAAATAAAGTTTGAAATATGATCTATAAGGAAATACTTTCTTTCTCATTCGCAAGTAAATGTCTATATAACATAGAGTGACATTTGACAAGAGGAGGTGAAAAAGTAAGATGAAGTGTGATGCTTTGTGACAAAGGGGGGTGGAGGGAAGGTCAAGAATGTTGAAAAAACGTGTAACATCATTTATGGACAACCCCCAAGTACATGTTTGTAACTAAGGGGATGTGCAAATATAAAGTTATCAACTTTTTGATAATTTTGGACCCCCTCCTCCCTTCTTATACCATATATTATCATCTCCCCCCCCCTCCTTCGGATAATGTCGTTACAATGTTATCGTTACATTTTTTTTTTTTTTCGGAATTCATTTCTTTTGTTTGAAGTGATATACAAAATTGGTTGCATTTAGTTTTCGCATACTTTATTGAATCAAATGAAAAGAAGTCAGTAAAATTTTACTTTATATCGAATAAAACTTAAGAGAAATAGTCACTGTTTAAAAAAATACATTTTTTAAGTCTTTTTACAAGATTCTCTCTCTTTTTTTTCTCCCCTAAAATCTGTTTTAAGATTTGCTTTTTTCTGGGGGGGGGATGGGGGGAGTGGGGATTACTTGTTGAAATTTGTTATACTATTTTTCGTTATCGATTCACGAAATAATAACAAATAAATAAATAAAAATAAATAAACATCGCTGAACAAAAATTTAAATAAATATTCTGGGAAGAATGGTGAAATTTGACAGGTTTATTCAAGGATCTCTGCATTCCCACACTCTTCAAAATGCTCTAGAAATAGCATCAAACCTTCTAAAAAAAAAAAAAAAAAAAAAAAAAAAAAGATTGGAATTTAACTACACGATTTCACTCACGTTTAATATCCATTTAATATCCATTAAGAAAACTTATGTTACGATGTTATTTTTCCACATTTTTTTCCTTCTGAATATTTTTTTATGTCCGATTTTATTAGACTGGTGGCCGATTATTTTTTTTAATTTTCAGAACCTAATGACTTAAGTTTTTGTAAGATTTGGAATAAAATGACTTATGTATTATCTATTGTGTAACTATATTTTAATTTATTGTATTTTAATATGCATAATTAATTGCCACATAAGTGTTATCTCTTAGAGTACTATTGTTATTTTGTTACTTAATTCGTCAATTTAAACATTGCTTATTTGCACATGGTGGAAAAAAAGTAGCATTTTGTTTGTTATTATGTTGCCATGAAAATGTTTTTTGACAAACCTCGAAATTCCGAAATTGCCGTGCCCCAGAGATTTAGAATTGCCAAAGTTCAATTGTAGTTTTTTTTTTTTTTTTTTTTTTTTTTTTTTTTTTAAAGTTGTGGTTATTTGTTTGGGATAAATTGTACATACAGATGTGAGCAGTACGAAATTTAGGCATGCATACACTATGTGTGAAGTTTAATACTACAATACCAGAAAAAAAAATAAATAAATAACACTTGCGATTTTTAACGCTTTGTTAAATATACAGAAATATACATGAATTATTCTGAAACTCCAGGTTATATATTTTCGCGAAGATTTTTTCCCGAAATTCCATAGCAGATCGTCAACAAATTGAAAAAGCACAAAGATCTTTCAGATAACCGTGTCAAAACTTATGTAGCAATAGCATTCAAACTGCAAATTATGATTAAGTGGCTTATTGTAATAAACTGTGTTCATTTTTGGGAGGATAGCAATTATACTCATAGAAAAATTAAGGTTTTTATAAAAACGTTCCCAAATTTTACCAAGTTTTGCTTATAATTTGCAAAGTTTTTAATAAAAAACGATGTTGTTTTCAGGAAATATGACAAATAACATTGTACATTGCACCCTGTAATCAGAATTAAACAATAATAATTGGAGAAAAATGAACATATTTAGTAGATAATGTTTCACTGCGCGTGCCGCAACAAAATACATCTTGCATAACGTGTTAACTAAATGTATGGACCAACTTTTGTACACATCTCAAAAATATAGTTTGAAAATTCTTAAAATTATCGTGTATAGAATAGGATCAAAATCCGTTATTCCCAAAATGAAGAAAAAAGGTGAGGGGCTGTATTCATATTCCCTTGATTAGTGTCAATATATCATATACACAATATTGCACGTACTGCTATATTTGGATACAACCCATCATCTTTTTGCATCCTTTTGGGAATAACGGATTTTGAGCTTATTCTATCGACGATAATTTTCAGAGTTTTCAAGCTATGCTTTTGAGACAGTTACAGCTTTTATATTGACAATTTTTTTATACGAACAATCCTTATATAAAAAATAAATTAAACAAAAATAGGAATTGAAGAAAAAAATCTCAAATCTAAACTGCTTATATTCTGATTCATTTTAAAATTCATTTTTGGTTTTAAGCGCATTCAAATGGTTCTCTCATTTGTGAACTATATAACGTGGCGTATTGGGCAGTTTTTTTTTTTTTTTTTTTTTTTTTTTTTGATAAAGACACACACACACACACACACACACAAAAAAAACCCCTCAAAATGAGCATTTTGAGCAGAATTTCCCAATCGTGATTGAAAAAAAAAAAAAAAGAGAAAGTATTGAAATAATAAATTGCTCATTTTCTGACTCATTTTTAAATCCATATTTGCTCTCAAATGCATTCAATCGACAGGTTCTTTTATTTAGGAACTGTATAATGTGCCTTATTGGTAAGTTTTTTGATAAAGGCAGAATGTATTTTAAAAAAATGCTTTTTGAACAGTATTTCCCTAGCGAACGTGGTTGAAGAATTGAGTATGTATTCAAATAACAAATTGCTTATTTTATGACTCATTTTTAAATGCAATTTTGCTCTCAAACATATTCATTTGACAGTTTCTCTTATTTAGGAGCTATATAACGTGCCGTATTGGTCCATATTTTCATAAAGTCAGAGTATATTTCAAAAAATGCTGTCAAAGTGGGTATTTGAGCCGAATTTCTCTTAAGATAATTCTGATAAAACCAGCTCTTATAGAAAAAAGAAATTAAAAGTTCTTCAAAAGCGGCCAAATAAAATTGTTAAACTGGTTTTATTTCTAATCATATTTTACTTTTTGTTGTTGAAATGAACACTTAACTATGAAATCTACCTGCGCCTATAGACCAAGCCGACAGGAATTTTTTTATGTATATTTTCACGTTTTCCTATCTTTTGATAAAAACAGTATACAGAGTTTTAAAAAATATATGCACCTATTGATTGATACTGTTCGAAACTTTGTTTTTGTTCTCTGAAAAACTTAAAAGTGAATATATACCTATATTACCTTTGTTCTGCAATGTGTAAAATTGTTTATTTTCATTAAAATAATTACATAGAAGGTTCTAAAAAAGTTGGCGGTTCTGATGTATGAAATGTAATTTTGTAAGTAAGATGCTAGATTATAATTTTGTATATTAATGCTAGATTATAATTTTGTATATTAATGTTTTTTGTTTTGTTTTCAGATGCATGTTGAATATAAATCCAAAAAGAGGAAAAAAAAAAAAAAAAAAAAAAAAAAAAAAAAAAAAAAAACGAACAGAGATGTAGTGGAGGGTGTACGCGAGTACACCGCCGCATACCTTCTGGATTTTTTTAAGGAGCATCGTATACCCTCTATTTCTCAAGAAAGCTATAGTATATACACTGTAGGGTATACTTTCTGCCTTGAGCGTAATCTTTCTGATTTTTTTACTACTACACCACTGCAAATGAACTATAAATAGTGTTAAAAGAGGAATATTCCCGCATGTCATTTCTTTACTTAATAATATGTCAGCTTTTGAATGACTGTAATTTAGCATTGTTTTGCATTAAAATTTTTCTTTACTGAAATTAAAATTATCATTTCTTTCTAAAGACACTACCTAAGAAAATACAAGTCTAATTTTCAGCGAAACCATGGATGTCTGATTTACTTACATAATTATATTTATTGTGCAAAATGGTAATTTTAAGTGTGTCTGAAAAAAATGAATGATTATTTTTCACAAGAAAAAATTTATATCTAATATACCAAGATTGTGTTCAAATTATGTTAAGATTATGTTAATTAGTAGTAAAATTTGAAAATGTGCTTAATAATTAAGATTCATGACTATAAATTCAATTTTTCAATGAGCAGTGAATGCAAGAAAAAAAAAAAAAAAAAAAAAAAAAAAAAAAAAAACATTATTTAAACAGAATCTTAAGTAGATACTATCAAATGCAGGGTGTTCCAAAAATAGCGTCTAATCTCAGCGCAGCCAGATTTCTTTTTGGAAGTATAAAAATAATATTCACAGAACTGCATCTTTACAATCCATAGTTTACGAGAAAAATACGAAAAACAAAGTATGATGTCACAGCCGGTGTAAGAGAAACACCCATTTTTGGCACATCAACAGCATTATTTACATACATTACCATACAATAACGTTCAAAAAATTTGCTGCGCATATCGCATCGTGTATGCGTGTGTCATGTCTCCTCACGAAGAATCTACTTGTGTAGAGTTTGGGTGCTATTTTTGACACACCCTGTATAATACATAAATGTGGCTAGTGTATATATTTAATAAATAACCCTTATTACAGTATACTCTCGACATTTCAAAGTAGAAAGACGCTAAAAACATTTTGAGATAGTGAATTTTCTAGATATTGAAGCCATTTGGAGAAACAGGTAATATAAAAGGGGAAAATATTTTTCGATACATTGAGGTTTTCAAGATATCAAGAGTACACTGTATTTTTAATATTAATTTGTCAGTTTGTGCATTTACATACTTTTAAATAATTTACTTGTAGCATTTCAAAGTTATTAGTGTTTAAAATAAGGTCAATTGAACTTTTTTTTTATAATTCCTTAAATATTTTAAAGTGAAAAAAAATTATGTTTTATTATTTATTGTACAATAATCAAACAAAACCCATGATTTTAATAAGTAGCGTGTGAAATTGATAAAAACCCAAATGAGAGTTGATATAGCCATGTCTTTTTTCAGAGTTCATATTTCAAAAATAACAAATATTCATTTGTAAGTTCTGAAGCTATTTTTTCATTTATAATCTCAAACTATAATATCTTAAGAATCGTCTTTTCCCAAAGTTAATATAAAAATTGTTCATTTTTTTAATGGATTCCATTTAAGTTGGATTTTTTTTAAAGTTTTAAAAATTTAAAAACAAAGAATTTCGCTAACACACAAACATTTAATATACATTTTATTTAAAGAGAAATTAACTTACACAAATAAAAATTTTAAAAATATTTGCAAACTAAGATAAAGAATTATATGCTACTATATTTTCTACCAGAACATTTTATTAAAAATGAGGAAAATCAACAGACATTACTTGAGTAGATATCTTGAGCGACAGTATTGAATAATTAATTTCATCCTTTTAGCTGTTAATTTGTTTCATTAGGAACATTAGTTTTGATGCTTGAAGGCCTCTGTCCCTGCCCGCGAAGACACTCGCGTGCTAATGCTATTCCTATAGGGAGGCATTTTCCTAATAACTCTTTTGCATTTTGACATTTTTAATTTTTTTTTTTTTTTTTTTTTTTTTTTTTTTTTTTTTTTTTTTTTTTTGCATTGAATAGCTGAGGTCCCTCTCAAGATCGCTCCTTGATTACTTTTTCGATTTTGGTCGCAGGTATTTTCTATAAAGTTAGATTTACTTCCAAAACCAGTTCCGAAAGTGAAAGTAACTTTATAAAAAGTATCTGCGATCAAAATCAAAAAAGTAATCAAGGAGCGATCTTGAGAGCGACCTCAGCTATCCAATGAAAAAAAAAAAATGAAAATGTCACAATGCGAAAGAGATATTAGAAAAATACCTCCCCATAGGAATAGCATTAGCACACGAGTGTCTTTTATCAGGTACTAACTGAATCTGAAGTTTGATGGAAATCCATGCATTAGTCCTTGAGATATTTTTGTTACGATATTGTGAAAAATGTAGCATAGCAGCGCCACCTGTAAGGCGATTTGCACCAAAATCTAAACAACATTAATCTATATCAAGAACTGACTGAATTTCAAGTTTTAGAAAAATTCGTGCATTAGTTCTTGAGATAGAGCTATTGCGATAATCACGAATAATGCACCATGGCAGCGCCAGTTGATGAGCTATATATACCAAAACGTAATCAGCACTATGTTATATCAAGTACTAACTAAATCTAAAGTTTTATGAAAATCCATGTTGTAGTTTTTGAGATATGGCTATTGTAAAAGTTGTGAATAATACAGCATAGCGGCGTCACCTGTAGAGCGATATACACCAAAATAAAACCAGTACCATTTTATATAAAGCACTAACCGAATCTAAAGTATAATGAAAATCCATGCACTAGTTGTTGAAATATGATTATTTTGAAAACTGGAATAATGCAGCATAGCAGCGCCACTTGTTGAGCTATATATACCAAAACATAATCAGCACCACGTTATATCGAGTATTAACTAAATCTAAAGTTTTATGAAAATCTATGCATTAGTTGTTCAGATATGGCAATTGTGAAAATTGCAAATAATGCAGCATAGCAGCGGTATACACCAAAAACTAATCAGATCAAGTTTATATAAAAGTCTAACAAAATCTAAAATTTTGTGAAATTATGTTTATTAGTTCATGAGATAGATCGCCCGCAATTTTTTTTTTCACATACACACAGACAGACTCACAGACAAGCATTTTGTAAAAATATGTTTTTCGGGTTCTCTGACCCCTAAAACGTGTAAATTCGACAAAAATCGTATTTCGAAAATTTCACGAATCCAATGCTTTTTTCTTATAAAGATAGAAGAAATTACAAATATTAACGCATTGAATTATTGTAAACACAGTATTGCTGTAACAGTAGTGAAGAATGCTTTAAAATTAATAGTAATTATAATTGTAAAACAAAAATACGACTCGGTTCTAAAAAAAAGAGGTTGACGTGCATTAAAATATACGCTTGTGCTGTAAACCATTATTTTTACAGCTGTGTTATAACTTCATTTTATTGTTGTAATTTTTATTGTCCTTTTAGCCGTTATTTTTTACAGCTATGATGTATTTAAATTTTACAACACAATTATAAATTGGTTAAAACAATTACAAAATTTTTACAATTAACTTTAAACAATTACTTTACAAAAATGGTTAAAAATGCATTTAAATTTATAATTATGTTGTAAAATTAAAATACATCATAGTTGTAAAAAATAACGGCTAAAAGGACAATAAAAATTACAATAATACTATAAAATGAAGTTATAACACAGCTGTAAAAATAATGGTTAAATGTGCCGTGAAAATTACAACAGTGCTGTAAAATAAAATTACGACACTGCTGTAAAAATTATAACTAAAACTGTAGTAAAATTTACGTCTGTGCTGTGAAATTACAGTAACGCCATTGCTTTAAAAATAACAGCTAAAACTGCAGTAAATTTTACGCCTGCACTGTGAAATTAAAATAACGCCGTTGCTGTAAAATAATAGCTGAAACTGCTGTAAAATTTACGCCTGCACTGTGAAATTAAAATAACAGCTAAAACTACAGTAAAATTGACGCCTGCACTGTGAAATTAAAATAACGCCATTGCTGTAAAAATAACAGCTAAAACTACAATAAAATTTACGCCTGCACTGTGAAATTAAAAACACGCCATTGCTGTAAAATAACTGCATAATGTGCTGGCACCCAAATTGCCAGCCCTTTTTGCTGTAAAATTACAGTACTTTTTCTTACAGTGTATGTATATATATAAGCAATATCATAATATATTATGCAAATAATACATATTTTCCTTATAACCGAAAAAAATAGTCAAGAATTGCGTGAATTTTAGACCTAAAACTTGAAAACTACACATAAAAATATTTAAATAAACTTTAAGATATATTCACACACGGCGTTTTAAATTTAAGAACGCATTAAATAATCTTTATAAAATAGAAACACAGAAAACATTTTTATGATACATTAATTTTTTCAAACGATTACAATGGTAATTATATAAGACATATTTTTATTCATCTTTCTTATATACATTTTATGATTTATTGTATGTCTTTTGTGATATATTGGACATTAAATTGATGAATATATGTCTGAAAGATACAGTGCATGTATTTATTTAAAATGGATTCAGGAAAAATATTCATGGTAAAAATTTTGATAATAAAACGAGATTATTTTGTTCATTTAAAGATTCATTTTGCAGCGTGTAGAAAAAACCGTTTGCGAGAACCTCGGCTAATTTTAATGTTTTAATTGTTTTATATGTATAATACTAAAACTTTGTAAAAATTGTTATAAAAAGGGGATTTTATGATGATTTTTTTTACAAAGTTATGGTATTTTACATATAACTTATCATAACTTATATTACTAATTTTCGGTGATATTTCCACCGCTTAGCTGAAGTAAATATTAAAAACAACATTTAATTTTTTAAAATATTTCTTACATTTTTAAGAGTAACAGAAATGTTTAAAATTCTGAAAGAGAATATTTAATACTTGTGATACTCGTCCAATGCTTTGCTCTTGCGCTACCTAGCTAAATGGGAAAGAAAAAAAATTAGAAAGCCAACTTTCAAACAAACTTAATTTATAGTATAAAATGTTTTGGTCGTCCCATTCTTTGCACAGATATCTGGTTTTCCGATTCTATAACACACAAATCATAATTGTCCTTGCTAGAACTAATTCCTATCTGCCCCTTGGCATAACGATCAAGTTTACTGATTTCCTTCACTATTAACCACTTCATTTATTTCCACAACAGCACTGACATACTTACAGTGGTGGCCAAAATTGTGGACACTTTTATGTAGCTTAAATTACAAAAAGTAAAAAAAAAAAAACAAAAAAAAACTACCTATAGCAGCCATCCCGGCAAAGCCCATCGGTAAATTTTGCTATATTTTCGTCGATCATGACCTCTAGATCCCAAAACTACCCTCCGTTGAAATGTTGACTTACATATGTATACTATATCTATATATATATATATATATATATATATGAATTTTGTCATGCTGAACAGCACGAATTTATGAACCAATTTGGATATATTTTTATGTGCATAATAGGAGTACTTATGTCTCGACCGAGTTTGTTGGCCAGCTTCATCCACCATCTTGTTTCAAAATGGCGGCCATTTGATTCTTTTGAAATTTTTATGTTTCCTCCTGAAGGCTTTAAAAGGTAGTTTTTTTTTTTACTTTTTGGAATGAAAGCTATATAAAAGTGTCCACAATTTTGGCCACCACTGTAAACGTAACTGCGTGTTGCTTTGAATGATTGACTCTCTAAAATTTTTAAATCCATACGCTTTGGTAATTCTGTACTGGGTTGAATGACCTTTTATTTCTGCAGTACACTATTAAAAATTCTGTCCAAGTTTGAACAAAATTCGCGTGCTCAGTATCTACCACCATAAGATGGTGAAACCTCGTACTAATATTTGGAGTTTCCTATTTCAACCTCGTTCCAACTCTTGGAATTATGCTTTTAAAAGAGCTCCAATTATAGGTTCAAGATTTCACCAAATTACAATGGCAGACATTGGCACCAAAAATTGGTTCAAAGTAGGAGACGATTTTTAACAGTGTAGCTGTAAACATAAGATGCAAAAAATGTCACTCGAAGTGTAGCGTCGTTTTGTAATAGCTGCTATTTTATTAGGAACACTTAGAAGAAGCGTGATCAAGTATAGTAGTCCAGGTCTTAGATGCGAAGATAACGAAAAACCCCACAATGTTGTAACAGTCACAGTTTTTTATTTAAACATAAGGGGAGGTACACTTATAATAAAATCGGAGAAAAATCCCCGAACAGAGATTTGCAACTTCACTAGACAAGAGCAGCGAGTCAAGTGGCCTCGTACATAGCAAGAAACCGCCACTTTTTGGCGTGAAAGACAATCGCCAACATACACAAGTTCGCCCATGCACAATGGATAGTATACGCCAAATTACAGTTAAAATGCAGCCGGCAAGATCAGAATTCAATTTGGTTGCCCAGTTGGGATGGGAAAGGAAAGGTTGCCAAACGATAAATGTTACACGTGTTGTTATGTCTAACAAAGAAGCACACCGAAGGGACATCACATTTTACTGCGCAGATGTTAAATTCTTTTTAGGGTTTTGTCGAGAAAGGAAAAAGGAACGTAAGCATAAATTTTAACCGCGATACAGAGAAGATCTCCTTATAAGGTAATGCATAACTGATTCGATCAGAATTAGCCGACATCTGGAAATTGTTTTTAACGGTTGATTAAAATGTGGGTGTATTTCTCACATATAATCTTGGGCAGCTGCAGATTTTCGGTTAGAGAAAAACTAAACGAGGAAAAATGGAAGGGATGAAGGACAATATAAAACTAATTTTGAATTGAAAAGAGAAGGGGGGTGTAAAGGAATAATTTAAGAAAATAACCAATATATATCGAAATAATAGAAAATAACCAATATATAACGAAATAATCGTTATACCGAAGATTTTGAGTTACGGTTGTACCATAGCTCCAAATTTTGGTTAAATATTTCACTATTTTATAGTTGCATCTTCTGAAATACAAAATATTGATTCAAATAAATTATCCACAAATTATTCAAATAAAATATCCACAAAATTTTTACCAGTGTGGAATGCTTTGTTCGTGGCCGCAAGAACATCCAATTCACCCAGCCAATCATGATTCTTATAGTTGGTTGAAATATTTGGAAATATAATTTCAACCTGTTCTTCTTTTCATGTCACTAATTTACAGAAGTTAGAGGGAATAAAATTGGTTACATCAACCGAAAACTTACCGTTCTCAAATTGCAGCAATTGATGTGAGAATATTTCAGTTCATCGGTGTTTTGCAACTAGACACATGTGTTTGTTGTTAATTTTAATATGTTTAAGTTTAGCCAAAAACTAGCGTTTTTTTACGAGGAGAATTAACAGAGAACAAATTTCACAGAGAATGAAATAAATGTATTTCATTCTCTGTTGTCATTTGAGGAATTACATGTACGCTTTTCTGTAAACTCATGCAAGCAATACTTACGCGCTTCCAAATAGTCTGATGTTTCTACGCAAATCTTACAATGATCAATTGTCGGTATATTATGTGCCATGGCTCATTCATCCGAAGTAAACATTTTGCATTTCTACAATACTTTTCTTATATCGGATAATATATACGTGTTTCGTAAGAGTGTTTCTATGGTTTTCATGTTCAATGGTAAGTTTAAAGGGAAAACAACATTTCGATCTATCTAGTAAAAGTACCGCATCTATTTCTGGTGTTGCAAGAACAATGGTGATGCTATTTTGAGATTAAATTGCCACCAGAACCAATCTAGTTAAGAGAAATTGTATTTTCCTTTTTCCCACAAAATTGATACAAAATACACTTTCAAAATAAACGAAAAATTATTTTAAATTTGTAACAGTAGATGATTATATTTTAAGAAACATATTTCATTTTTAAGTTTCGGAAACCAGTTTGCAATTTCTCTTTTTTTTTATAATGGCAGTACAACCCCAGATCAAAATTCATGCTAGTACCAGCAACAAAAATATCCTAGTTATTGCTATATATTGTTTTGTCTGATAGATTTTCCTGCTATTTTATGCTTAAATTGCTAGCCTGCATCAAATGTTATGTAGATAGCATACAGAGCAATAGCATGACAAGCTATGTACAAGCATCTTATGCTTATTTGCTGTATAAGCTTCTTTCAAAGCATGCAAAGGTAATGGCATATTATAACTTTACATGCTATAATATGCTTTTTTACGATAGCCAGCATAATATGCTACACAGTAAAAAAAAAATTCAAGAGGTTACTAAAAATTTTTTCTGTAAATTTGTATTCCACAGAATTTTTTAGTAACCATTGCAAACTTCTTTTTTTGCAAATGAAACAAACATTTCTTTTGTAAACTGAACAAAAGAATTTTTGTACAACTAACTTAAAACTTTTTAGTATGAGCCACCAAGAAAATTTTCGTAATAGCTCCAAAATTATTTTTAGTAACCCTCACGTATGTCCGAAGGGCATGAGCTTTCTTCGAGCAGCATCCAGTGGGTAAGAAGACAGACTGAAGCGGAAGATTTTCGGTAAAGCCGCAATAGATGGCAGCACCAAACATCGCTACCAGCTCCAACAGGATTTTCATAATCCGTTTATTTAACGCGTACTTACACTGCATACATTCGGTGCTTATTTGGTGGTGTCCAGCATCGAACCCGGGACCTTTCAGCCTGGAGTTCGGTGCTATAACTACTAGGCTATCACGGCCACACCAAGTGAGATTTAGTAATAGCTATTAAAAATATAAAACTATTAACTCTACTCGTTACTAGCTTTTTTTCTAATAAATCTTACAGATTTTTTTGTAACCGAGTAAGATTACAAAACAATTTTTAGTAATTGCAAGGACCACAATTTTTTTTAGTAGATCGACTCTTTTTTTTACAGTGTATGCAGCCAGTCTAAAGAGAAATAGCATGAGAAGCTATGTACAAGCATCTTATGCTTATTTGCTGTCAAAGCTACTTTATAGCAAGCAGAGTTAAGTACCTGGACATTTTATAATGTGCTTTATTATGCTTGCCAGAATAATATGCAATGCAGCTAATTTAGAGAGAAATAGCATGAATATGTACAAGGATTTTATGCTCATTATCTATTTAAGCTTCTTTCAAAGCATAAAGACGAGGTAGTAACATTAAATTGCTATTATATGCTTTTTAATGCTTGCTAGCATTATATGCTATGCAGGCAGCTTAGGTCAAAAGCAACAAGACTCACTATGTTCCAGTTAAATATTCTAATTAGCTAAAGAAAACGCTACTTATGATTTTGCTAAAATAGCAGAACCCAATTTTTCAAGCAATATTTTGCACATTTTTCCAAAAAATGATGGATTGTACAGAATTATGCATAAAGAGTAAATATTTTTGAATTTTGCAAAAGTATACCCTTTTTAAAACTATCTGTATTTTTTATGCTTTCACATTAGGGCATATTTTATATTTCAAAACGGTACACATTCTTTGCATAAAATAAGTACATATTCGATGTTTGCAAACTATGTGCACATATTTTTGAATAAAAAATTGTGTTTTCAATGTTTGCATATAATGTGAATTTTTATGAAAAACTGTATAGTAAAGACACTGAGTAATGGAAAATAAAAATAGTTTACTAAATTTAGAAAGCTGGGTAAAAAATTTGTGCCACCACAACGTGACTCTCCTCCACCACAACCCTCCTCCCTTCACGAAATGGAAGAAAAAATCACAGCTTCACTTTCTTTTAGTATTTAATTTTTTTAGGTTACTCGAAAAGATTAAATTTTCTGTGTTTATAAAAATAAGGCTAAAAAATATGCTTTTTAAATTTCAAAATCAAGGGGCGGTAGATCTTGTGTTCGGACTACTGCAAAGTAAATTCAAAACTTCCTTTGTACACCTGTTTGAGATAAAATTGTGTCACATAAATCTGAAACAAAATGAAAATTAATTTCCATGGAGCATTTGAGAGAATATGCGTCTTCCCCATCATAAAATTCTAAGCTTTCGATTTTGCTAGTGCTTACTTAACTTAAGTTGTTAAAAAAATAATAAAAAGTGTTTTTCAAAATGGGTAAAAAATAAAATTTACTCACTTAAATTTCAATTATTCAAGAAGCAATTTTTCATTTAAAAAATATGTTTATAACAATCGATTTAAAAACATGTATAATTGATTCCCCCTCCCTCTTACCCATAAACGTTACATTTTTAAAATCCCTCACCTTAAACAGAATTTATCTGAAATTTACTCTATCAAAAATACACTCCAAAGTTGTTTATTTCTCTGCAAAAAATAATTCAGAACATGTTCAATCTATCTATTAAGCAAAAAAAAATCTTCTTAATAGTAATATCAATGATGAATTATATTAATCAAGTGATACTCTAATAATCCATTTACTGTAAAAAAATCTAACAATAAATTAAAAATATTAATTAAAATTTCGAGGATTTGTAACTGCATCGATAAATTGATCCTTTACCGTATAAAAATATTAACGCACAGTGGAAACAGCTTCATCAACCACCACTCGCAATTACAGGCGTCTGAAGACGCGTCCCCAATGGCAAGGTGAGAAAAACCCGCGCCTCCCAATCAGCAGGTAAAAGGTTCTGTCCTCAGGAGGGGAAAATCCGATACAGTTTCTCTGGATAATATCCGTAGTTGCCATCGGTATTGGCAATAGATGGCAGCACCAGCGTCTTCTTTTTAACTAGCAACTGATGCTAGAATAGCAAAAATTAAAAGCAAATGTTGGTACAAAAATAATGCTAGACTAGCATAAACTACAAGCAATTGATGGTCTTAATTACTGATAGACCAGCAACACGTTCAAGCAACACTTGCTGGATTATGTATGCTAGTCAAGCAATAAAGTGGGTCAATACACACCATGACATGCTGGTAATTCTGGTAGAACCGGCAATATGTTATGGTAGTTAATGCTAGTTTACTTGCTGGGATACTGCAATTAATGCTTGTCTAGCAAACAAATACCAGCAGGAATTTCGACCTGGGACTAGTTAAGAAATGTACAGAAAAATAATGATTTCAAATTACTGAGCCTGGATTTACAACTTCGGGAAAATTACTCTTGTAACATTAATGATTTTATATAATATCGGTTACTTTTCATTTAATATTTATTTTATTTATTTTTGACTATTTAACAAATATTTTTCGTTTTAATAAATTATGTATAAAAAAAGAAGGATGCAACAGTCAGAATTAAAATCCTGTTTTGTAGATACGATAAAACATCACACAATCTCAAACCTTACCAATACTATAAAAAGTAAAAAAAAAAGTATCGCTCATAGTTGCTGAAGTGCCTTTGATGCAAAAATGATGCAAATCGTACTTAAAGATTGGGCCAATTCGTCCATTCTATGTTTAAGATAAAATTTGAGTAACATTTATGATGTACATGTTCTATACCAATTGTTGCTATAAATGATGCCTTGTAAACTATTAGAATGTTATCTACACAATTCAAAGATCAATTTATCTTACTGAAATCCATTTTATGATTTATCGGTTGTCCTTTGTAAAATACTGTGTTTTAAAAAGACTGTTAAAAGCACAAATTTCACATATACATTTCTTTGCATGTTTTAATAGACAGAAATATGATAGTTCAGAATAATAAATAAAATTACGTTAAAATACTTTGTGTGTTACAAAAAATATTAAAAAGGGAATGGTAGAATTTTTTATCACTTCTTATTATTAATTGACTAAAATAACTCAAACAGTTTATTTAGGCATTCATACGTCTTCTAAAAATCTATATAATAAAAGCTTAGGTCATGTGACCGGGAAGATTACTTCACTTTTTTTTGCGCCGGTGGCTAATAGGTAGCTCAATATCAGACAGGGATAAGTCGCCAAACATTATTATATCGCGATCATTTTATCTTTATTATAATAGTCCAAGGCATGTGACTGCCATAACAACTACGAACTTAATTTGTCGCTTTTCATAATCAAGGTTTCAATTTTATTCAAAGAACAAAATTATTTTTTTCGAAAAAAAACTTTATAAAAGTTGCTATAATCCAAAAGAATTCTTTATACTTTATCACTAGCCGGGTACAAAAAGCATTTTTGAACTCGAAAAATAGCATTAAAAAAAATCGCGTGGATAATTAAAATAATGCTTTGTAGCTGAAATTGCATATCATGATTAATGCAAATCATGGCGTTATTTAAGTAATGTTTTTCTTTTCCTTTCGCTTAAAAAAGAGGAAAAGAAAGCTTCCGATTTGGTGAAAGATTAGGCAAATAAATTGAGTTATGAATAAAAGTAACATGATATGTTATTTACCTTATTTTTAAGGGAGACCAAACTGGTCGCCAAGGGTGGCTAGTATATAATAGATTGAGTAGAACTGTAACAGATCAAATGTAGAAAGACGCTTTCAAACTTTATAATTCTAGTTACATTGGATGATAACCGCATTAAAAAGCATGGGTTTGTACTTATATATATTAAATACATTAATAATTTAACGGTATCAGTTGACATAATAAACAATTGAAAACATAATGCAAAATGAAGATTTTGAAAGACTTAGTGAAATTTTTTTCTACATATCTAAATATTTACATATCACTCTTCGTATCTACTTTGTAAAAAAAAAAAAAAAAAAAAAAAAAAAAAAGTTAAACAAGAAGCAATCTGCCAACAGTTTTTGCCGCAAAAAGTGCAGTAAAATTTGAGGTAGTTAAAATAATTACATCTAATTTTACTGCAACATTGTTATCAGCAGGTTTTACCGTAAATGTAACGGGATTTTTTTACAGTGTATCGATTTCTCTTTGCCGCACTTTTTCTATCTCTCTGTCTGTCTCACTGTATCTTTCTATCCCTACTACTATTACTACTAGTAATGAATAAGAAAAAAAAATAATAATGGCTATCTAAAATGACCAGTTCTTTGAACAGACATTGTCTGAAGTATTCCGAAAATATTTCGTTTTCCCTTTATTTATATTAATAATATTAAACCCATGATTATTGATAAGTAAAACACTCATTTAAGGAATTATTATTGCATACATTATGATCACATTTCGCAAAACAGAAATTTTCAAGTTAAATATATAAATGTATTTGCGGTTGTTAGTTTTTTAAAAAAATGTATTTGTCAAAAGTTATTTTTCTTCTAGAATTTTGTCTAAATGTAATCTCTTGTTGCATTTCGAACTGATACAGTGGATGAATCCTTTGACTATAATCAGATATTCTATTCTAATGTTTGATAGAAGAACACTTATTTTACTGCTACCTCTTCCCAGGTAGCTTGTTAGACTTCTTTTTAGGTGAGTTCGTAATTATGTAAATACGTAGCACCTACACTGTAAAAAAAATTCTGCAAAGGTACTAAACATTTTCTAGGAAACTGGGATTCCAAGAACTTTTCATGTAACGATAACAGGAAAAATGCATGTATCCGTTTCTGAAACTTAAATTTTTGCTGTTACCGTTACAGGAAAAGTTCTAGGAATCCCAGTTTCCTAGAAAAAGTTTAGTATCTTTACAGAATTTTTTTTACAGTGTATAGTGGTCGTTCAGTCCGTCCGTCTGTCTGTCCGCATATAACAACGCAAAAACTACGCAACCGAATCGTTTGAAATTTAAAATACATAATTATTGCACAATTTTGTCGAGTAATTTCAAATTTTATGAAAATCGGATGCATGGATCAATTATAGAGGCAATCAAAAGTATTCCATTACATTACGGTCAATGGGGAAAAAGTTTCAAGTGCATTTTAATCGTTTGAAATTTAAAATACGTAATTATTACATAATTCTGTCGAGTTATTTCAAATTTTTTTGATAATCGTGTGCATAGATCAATTACAGAGACAATCAAAAGTATTCCGTTACATTACGGTCAATGGGGGAAAATGTTTCAAATGCGTTTTAATGGAGTTACACTCATGCGAACTTAATAAAATTTATATGCAACTATAAAGTACATATTATAATATATATCTTACACAATTTGTGGTGCAAAGAACATTTGTTATTGATTTACAAGGCCACACAGAAGTATTCCATTGCATAATGGTATAGGGAGAACATTGTTTGATGAGCGTTTAAATTGTAATTCACTATTTACAATTTTATGAGATTGATATATGAAAGTAATATTTTTAAAACTTCGTTATCGTACGAACGTGCCTCATTTGCTACGCTTCACGTGCAATCTCCAACTTAATCATATTATCATAAGAAATTATATAGAATCTCCAAAGGCACCGATTTAGGAGAAGTAATTTAGGAGTCTGTAATTATTTTAAACAAATCAGTAGCTGTAACAATTATTATTCTAAAAAAACGGAACCACATTTTTTGTCCAAACATTAATCGGAGTATTGCATACAAATATGTTTGCGTATCCTTGTGATTAAATGATAAGTTACATGCATACCAGATTCTGACATAAGTTTCTTGTAGTATATCTCAGTGACATAAATAAATTTTGGTATGTTTAAAATAGTTTAGTATTATTAAAATGTACTTCAAACGATTTTCCCCCATATACCTTAATATAACGATATTCTTTTGGCTGTCTCTATAAATGAACCGTAAAGAATGTACATTTTATCTTTATAACTAAACATATCAGTGTGATATTTAACAACAAAACAATAGTAATAAAAAAATAATAAAAAAGATTACAAAAATGCAATTAATAGTTTTTGTCGTATGTTATTTTAATCTTACATGGTATTATAAAAAATATAAAAGTTTTTCTCCGTTTTTTTTAATTTTTATTGTCAAAATAATAACGATCCTTTATAAAACACTTTTAAAAACACGATATCCTTTCATTATCTAACAAGAAAAAGTGGGATATTGTGTAAAACTTTGTACATTAGAAAATTAAAAAGCTTCTTTTCTGTGCTATTAATATTTTGTTCAATAAATCTTTAAAAATATATACCTTTAATCTTTGAAAGTTTTTTCAAAATGGCCTGTAAGTTTCTTTGCCAGTACTTGAATTATGAAGAAAAAATTCTTTAAAAGTTTTAGCCTGGATAAAATAATAATGTAAAATAAAATTCAATTTGTTTCGCTTAATACTATTTGCTTATATTAATTTATTCTAGAAAGGTGCAGAATTTTATTAAATTTACAAGTTCAGCACTTTCACGAAAATCTATTTTTATACCTCAGCTTTTACAAAATCAATTTATATTTTTTTCGGCTCCTATAGAACGAAGGAAAACTAACTTGCTTCAATAAAGTCAATCAAGCGTAAAATTAGATTTTAAGATACCTTTCTCAGTTGAATATTTTATAAAATTGATTTCATTCTTGAAAGTTAATATTATTTCCTTAAGTAAAAAGAATTGAGTTAAATTTTTGTAAATTACTAAAATTTACAGCGCTGCAGAAAGATATTATTTTTGCTCACGATAAACACCAATTCTCTTTTTACTTTGTTTCGCTGATGAAAATAGCAATTGGCCTTTATTAAATTTAGTTATTATAATATTTTGTATGTAGTATTCGTTTTGATCTATATAAGATTAGAGAATAACCTTTCTACTGTATCTAGTTGTAATACTGCTTTAATTTTCATTAATCTAGTAAATGAAATTATACATTTAATTTAATTAAAATGTAAAAACTAAATTTCAATACATTTTCATATACGCAGTGCTGTGGAGTAACAAATAATTAGTAAAGTGGTAAAGGAGTAACAAATAATTAGTAAAGCAGTAAAGGAGTAACAAGTAATTTATCTTGTTGTTAAATATCGATTTTAGAGAAGCATTCTGATAAAAATTTTAGAATTTTTTTGCATGGAGATTTATTACTCTGAAATATAACAATTAATCCATAAACAGCACAGTAATCCTAAAGTATTGATTTTGGATTTTAAATATTTAACCATTTGGAATCGCGCTATTCAGTTTTTATGTTGAGAAAACCCAGCACATTTCGAGTGTTCACTGTAAAAACAAAATACCCAAATTGGGTTGAAAGAGTTTTGGGTACAGAATTGTTCCAATTTGGAAAGTTCAGTTTGTAGCACAAAATCGTTTTAAAAAAAGTCTGATTTTTAATGACATTAAAACAATTAAAATATATTAGTATATACATTATACCTCAGAAATTTTGATTAATTTAATGTTAATAAAGATCTGCTCTGTTTTGAACCATTTTGGGTTATCTATTTTGGGAACAGTACTCTACCATTTTGGAATCCTTACTGTACCATTTTAGGAACATTACTATACCCAGAAATCTTTCAACCCAATTTGGGTCTTCATTTTTTACAGTGTTGCTGACCATTGATGGTGCGGCAATTAGGACATAGCGACATGAAATAGAAGAAGCACTGTTGTAATGATGAGGTCTTATCGGCATAGAATAAAAGAAGCGCCATCGCGCTGCTTGGCACTTTTCGACTATGTATTTTCAAAATCCTCTGAGACTCAAACGTTTAAATACAGATATGCCACCTAAACGATTTTATTCACTGACCAATCTTGATGCATATAAATCATCACTCACAACCCAAAGAATCGATCACTATGATTTTAAATTATATTTAACCTTCCTAACCTGAATGGGTCTAATCGACCCAATCCTATAATGCGTTTCATTCGATTCAAACCAGAGAAGTTTTCATAAAATAAATTAAATAAATAACACAAAGATTTAAGTTAAATAAGGATGTTAAATGGATTTCAATATAAATTCTGGTGTCAAATATTTTAATCAAGTTTGAGTAAAATTTCAACGGGGTGCGAAGGTTAATAAGAAAACGACTGGGATACACAATAAAATAACATAAAATGTAAAAAATATACTTTCATCTATATTAATAATATCATAATAAAAATTAATAGGGTAACTTGAGTTGAGATACAATGTTGTACAAGATGTCGTATTGGGTAGTTTTCATATCCGTAGGCACTTTAGGGAAACGCCACACCGCACTGCTTATTTGTAAGCAAGAGGGGTGGTTCCCTAATAATATTTTAATTTCCGTTTGCATTATTTTTACAAATGTTTTAGTGGCGCTATTTTATTGTTATTTCGTTTCGGAGTGCATTGTTTAGCTCCGATATCTCGGCAGATGACCTTGGAAGAATCTATTCCTGTCCAGGAGTTCCAGGGTCAAAGGTTGCCAAGTACCAAGTGCGTAGTTGGCGAACGGTCAATCCGCCAAATACCGGAAATACTAGTCTTCTGCAGCACCTGTTATCTCTTACTTGACAACTGCTTCAGATCATAGCGTACGCTTGCGTGTATCTGTAGTTCATCTATCTCTTTGCCTCTTTGATTATTATTATTATTATTACTACTATTATTACCGTTTTTTCCGCATATTCATCTTAACAAAATGTCAGAGAATAAGAAAACTACAATAAAACCTCCATTAACGGCCACCTCTGAAGAGCGGTCACCTCTAACAACCGGCCACTTTTTCATAGAACGGAATGAATCGTATTGAAATAATATTAGATCGAACCTCCGAATATCGTCACCTCTGGAAACCGGCCTCGGCCAGGGAAATCCACTCCGATACGGCCACCAAAAGAAGTCGAGACAGGGTTGGCAAGTTTCTGCCGGGGTGGTTAAAACCAGCGGTAGAAACCGGTTAAAACCGGCATGGCAGAAATTGGTTTCTACCAGTAAGTGGCAAAAACTGGCAGAAACTAAGAAACAGTACTAAATAAGAACTTTACTCAGCAATGATTCATAATTTACACTTACATTTGATATGTAAACCATTGAGCTAAAAATTAAAACATAAGATTATGAATGTTATTCAAAGTATCAAAACGTTTAAAAATGATCATATAAATGCATACCTTGCTTATTTTAAACACTAATTTTCATTCACTTGAAAAACAGAAACTTTCACAACAATAACCTAACCTGATACTGTACATAAGTTTAATTATTAATATTATTGTTTACAGTTGAATTTCTATTTCTTTTAAAAATAAATTTACAAAAAATTCTGATTTAATAACAAATTACTTTTCAGATTATTTTTAAATAAATAACATAATGCAATTTCTTGTGAAAATATATAAGTAAATAATTGAAGCACAAAAAATAACATAGACAAAGAAAATTTAATGAAATATCTTGTACAATTATTTTACAATATTGAAGAAACAAATTACCACTCAAATATACTATTAGTATTTTTTCCACGAAGCATTCCATAACATAGAACTAATTTTGCTAATCTTTCTCCCCCCAGATTATTTCTTAATTTGTTGAGTATAAAATATTGAGTTGTATAAAATAATTGTTTAAACATAAATTACATATGCATATGTAACAAAAAAAATCTGTTACATTACTCAATTTTTCAAAAATCAAATTTTTTTTTAATTAAAACTATCCACAATATTTTATTTGTGTGCATATATTTATTCTGAATTATTTAAGTACTACTTATTTAAGGATGAACTACTTAATAAATTTAATATTACTAAAAAAAATCAGAGATATGTCACAGAATGTCTTTATGCCAGTTGTTGCCAGTTTCTGCCGGTTAAAACCGGTTATAACCACTTTCTGCCACTGGCACGGCAGAAACCACTTTCTGCCGGCAAAAACCCAACCCTGAGTCGAGACCATTGCAAATTGCGCCATTTTAAAAAAAATCCTTTGTTTTAGACACCTGTTTTGCCCCCCCCCCCTCTCTCTCCATTGCTGCTACAATTATAGTGAGGAGCACTTTTTATTTCGTCCAATAGTGTGCTCGGCTTTTTCCTCCCCTCTCCTCCTCCATACACTTCTGTGGAGTGGTATTGGAGAAACTCTGTGTACACGTGTATTTATTCTCGCAGTGATGCAAGCCAATTGCGAAAATAACATAAACAAATTAAAGTACGTTAAATTGAAGTGAGAAACTTCTTTCACTAATTTAAAATATAGTTTGAGAGTAACTTTGTTTCTTCGTTTATATTTTTGCACTAGTTCACACGCACAATGTGGGCAGCGCCGTGCGAAAAGGGTCCTCGGCGCGGAAATTTAGGGGGAGCCAAATTTATACTACCAGCATCATTTTTGGGATGTTACAAGAAAAAGTTGGGGGAGATGGGGCGCCAAATTGACACTTTGCTCCAGGCGCATTTTCTCTTCACACGCCCTTGAATGTGGATATTGAATATTTTTTTACATTTTATTTTTTCACAACTGGCAATAATTTTGATATTGACAGTGAAAACGCATCAAATTTGAAAACCTTTATTTAATACGGTCCTGTTGATGCCTTCACACCCTTTTTTTTATATATGGTTCCTCCCTGTTTGTGTCTACGCAGAGAAAAAAAGCGGTAACTATTTCTGCCTTCGCCAGCCATTTGTCTCAGTTTTCTAAATGGAACATGAGTAAAATTTATAAAAAGAAATTTTTATCACTCAAAAATTGAAGGTTATTGATGATAGAAAGATGGGCATTAGAGCACGGAAATTAGCAGAAAAATATAGATGCGGAAGAACGTAAATAAATGAAATTTTAAAGAATAAAGAAGTGCACATTGAGAAACATCTTAGAGGCGAAAGCCTAGAAAACAATGTCAAATGTCGCAAAACTAGGAATGAAGTAATTAATGAAATGCTATTAGAATAGTTTAGAAATTGCAGATCTAAAAATTTAGCGATTTCAGGACCCATTTTTCAAAAAAAGAACATTGAAAATTGACAAAGAACTTGGTATTAATGATTTCAAAGCTTCTAACGGCTGGTTAGAAAAATTTCGCTTGAATTATACATTTTTTTGAAATATTTTATTGAATTAAATAGTTTTTGTTATTTTTCTAATCAGTTGAAGCAAAACCTCCATATACCGGTTACCTCTAACAAACGGCCACTTTTACACAGTCCCATCGCTGGCCGCTCTTCGGAGGTTTTACTGTATTCATTCGAAGGAGCGAAATATTATTTTGAAAGTTTTAAAATTTTTTGAGGAGGAAGCAAAGGCGAAAAATCCATTGATTCCGATTCAACAAGCTCAGAAGAGAGCGGCTGCTGCAACAGGCATATCAGTGCGAACAATTGCACGCATAAAAAAAGAAGCAATGTTTTCTCCCATTTTACAATCCCCTGGTAAACGAAGGAAACCGCATAAAAATCGTAATGTAGCATTGAATGTAGATGATTTCAATCTTTGCGTCATTCGACAAACAGTTAACGAGTTCTATAAAAGTAATATGATGCCTTACCTGGATGCTCTGTTGCCCGCTATAAGAGAGAAAATGGAATTTCCTTGGAAAAAAGAAGCCTTGCGACGAATACTTCATAAAATGGGATTTCGGTGGAAACGTTGCCAGGATAAAAGAAAAATTACCATGGAAAGGCAAGATATTGTACATTGGAGAATTAAATATTTACGAGAGATAAGAGAACATAGAAATAATAAGAGACCTGTTATATATTTGGACGAAACATGGATTGACAGTAATATGTATTTTGGAAAATGCTGGCAGCTTGGGAAAACTGGAGCTTATATTAAGAAAAATGCAGGAAGCCGGCTAATCGTGGTACATGACGAAAACGAAGATGGATTTATACCTGGCGAAGGCTTAGTATTTAAATCAGGAACCACTTCAGGCGATTACCACGGGCAAATGAATTTTGACAATTTTTGAAATCTTATTTAAGAGACTTCATTATTCATACAAAGACACTCACTCTGAAACTGGTAGACGACCAGGTGCTGGGTTCGAGCCCAATCGCTGCCGTCGGCCTAACCGTTCGAAGTTTTCCGTGGTTTTCTTCGAACTGTCTATACCTTTGACCAAAACATTTTACTTTCATGTAAAATAGGATGTAATTAATTCATCAATGACTCAGAATTACTTTTTCCTTATTATAATTATAGGAAATTAATCCTTATTATAAAATGTTTTAGGTATGCATATCTCGTTTTATCTTTTAAAATAACTTTTTAAAATTTGATCATCTTTCTTAAAGACAAGTATTCGAGATACTTCGCGTTTTCTAACAAAAAAATTTCTATTGTCGGTAAGTCTACAGCTTTTATTGAGCACGTGAAAAACGTCATCAAAGTTTAGTTTTATGTGTATTACATACTTTATAATTTGTACTCACGTCCAATTATAACTGATAATTATAAACAGAAAGTTTATAGCAATAAATAGAAAATGTCTCATTTGAGCCGTTATAATTCAAAATAATGAACAATGTTAAAAATTTCCGAAAAGAAGAAATGAGATTTTTGGAATACAGACAGTATCTGTTCGGCTGAATTTTCGGAGAGACTTTGATTTTCGGCAAAAAGCGAAAACGAAAACAAATATTCGATCAATATCCAGTGAGAGAGAATTAATTATGTCAATATTTATTTGTTTCATAAAAATGTAAAAAAGCTATTTGAAGTCAAAGTATTTCAGTAGTAATGGCTTGAAATTTCACGCGTTACAAGACACTTTTACATAATTTTTCAGTTTAATATCTTTTTACCGTACAATTTTCCAAAATACTGATTCAAATCAAATTTAAAAGACTACGGGCGCGGAAATTTCGGGGGCGTCAAATTTATACTACCGACGTCATTACTATCACAAGAAAAAGTTGGGAAGAGGTGGGGGGGGGGGGCACTAAATTCTACTTTGCCAGAAACAATAAAATAAAGTTGGAAGGAAATAAATCCATTCATCAGTTAATCTTAGGGAAAGTGCATAAAATATGAAACTCTTGAAAAGTATTTATGTAATCTTATACATAAAAACAAAAATATGAAAGCTTGGATCATCAAAAATTCTATCTACTGTAAAGAGATAATTGTGTATGTTTTTAATTATCGTGAGTGAATTTTTGTACTTAATGTGCCATTTTTTAACGTTATGTAAATAAAGTCACGTGTAATAGCTGTTAATTTATATAAAGGTCTAATATTTTAAATGCATTTAGAAATCAAACGATAGACATATGTATACATAATTCAAACACACCTTTTTAATTATAAAATTGTTAATAAAATCATATTAAAATGTTATGAAATGGTCTGCATTAATTTTTATACATAATGAATTTCCATTGTTGAAAATATGGCTATGTGCTTTTGCAGTTTATTCCTATAATTATTATCAGCCTTTTTATTATCAGAAACATTGCTTAAGTTTTTAAATATCATAATTATTAATAAAAATATTGCTGTTAGAAACGACCACGCTTAAACAACACATTTATAAATAATACATTTTCATAAAGTACATTTCTGCTGATGATTGTCACTATCTAAGCTAACGCGCCAATTATGGATGCCATTCTCCCTTATGCGTTATAGCGTTTTACCTATTATCTAGAATAGAACCGTCCGAGTCACTTTGCTCGAAATGCCAAGAAATGGGAGTCCGACAGTACAAAATCTTTTACGAGACTCTTCTATTTGCCTATATAAGAGTTAGTTTAAATACCAGAGAAATAAATGTGTTTTTTTTAGATTGTATTAGTCAATGGCGTATCCAAAGGGGGGGGGGGCAAAGGGGCGATCGCTCCTACTTGAGCCCAATATATTTGGCGCGACCCGGCGCGGGTCGCGCAAACTTCGATTAATAATACTGGGACTGGGTCAGGTGTTCACACTTTCAGAACCGGGTCGGGTCGGGTCCTATTCTTTTCTGCAGAGCTCGACCGAGCCACACTATTTTTTCCAGGACGGGCCTGGCGTGGACTTCCTAACTACTAGAGTTATACAGGGGCCAAAATTTTGAAGCCCAGTCTTCTTCTAAATTCTCGATCTGGGAACGACACAGCTTGTATGATGTGGCGGTTGTAAGGGGCAGGGGGAGGGAGGAAGTCTCCCCCTTGGGCTAAAAAAGGATTTACAAAGTGACATTATGCATCCTCACGAGAAATAACTTGCTGCAAAGCTTGAGCCCGTCACGGCCTGGCATGGGTCGCTCCAGTTTAAGTCCAAGAGACTCGGACTCGCTAAGGTTTTCTCTCATTTTGAATCGGGTCGTGTCCTGATCTTGGGGGGGGGGGTGCAGATTCGGGTGGGGACAGCCTTTTTTTTCTTCCAGACCGAGCCTAGTCTGAATTTTATTTTTGCTAGACGTTTGCATTGATCAAAATTTGCAAGTCGTGTCTCGGTCCGGAATAAAAGCTAAATATTTCGTCTGTTTCTGATCTGTATAGTATGATAAACAGTATTGGCCCGAACGCGACCGTGCAGCTAAACGTTCGGTATGTTTCTGATCTAAATAGTGTCATAAACATTACTGGCCCGACCGAGACCCGTGCACCCGTCAAGTTATTTCCCACGAGTCCAAGTCGGGATGAAAATTTTCTTACTTGTTGATCGTAAAAATTATTAAAAAGACAAAACACGAATTTCATCAAATAGCCGCAAATAAGGGCAAACTTCATTAAAGAAACGCAAATTTCATCAAAAGGTCGGAAAAAGCCCTCAAATTTTGTGAAAAGATCACGGAGGAAAAGTGAATTTTATCAAAGAATCACGTTCACAAATAAAAGCGAATTTCATTAAAGAATCGCAGAAAAGCCCAAATTTCACCGAAGGATCGCGATCAAAACTGAGTCAACCTTTCTCGCAAGAGTAAAAACAGAATCTGTAAATGACTCAAATCCGAAATGCATGACAAAGTGCCTCGATGCGCTAAGCGCAGCTAAAAAGTGAAAGTAAACCCGACAATAGCAAAATATCGTTGTTAACCGCACCCAGACCCGACCCGAAGCAAAAAATCAGATATAAACTTGACTTTCAGCAAGCAGTAGAAGTTAACCGGATACCCCCAATAAAAAATAAAAATTAACTCGACCAGCAAAAAATAGAACCCAACCGGACATAAAATTTTGTGAAATGATCGCAGAAAACAAATTTTTTCAAAGGATCGTGAAAGAAACGCATATTTTGTCCAAAGATTGCGAAAAAGAACGAAAATTTTATCAAAGGACTCACCCCCCCCCCCCCATCAAAATCGGGTCAACTCGAACCCTTCTCGCAAAAGTAAAAACCAAATTCTAAACTGCTCTAAATCAGAATTCCATGTCAAACTGCTCCAAATGCGCTAAGCACAGCTAAAAAGTAAAAGTCAACCCGACCAACAACAAAATGAAGTAGTCGACTGAACCCAAAAGTAAAAAATCAGAAATTAACTCGAACCGCAGCAAATAGTAGAAATCCACCAGACCCCAACACGACCCAAATAAAATATAGCCCGACCAGGATCAAACACTGGAAACCAACTGGGCCCAAACCCGACCCACAGCAAAAAAAAAAAAATCGCCAAAACACGACCCGCATTAAAAAAAAAAAAAAAAAAAAAAAAAAAAAAAAAAAAAGGAGCTCCAACCGTGCATCAGACTGAAGATTCCAAATTTTTAAAATCGCCCCCCTTTGAGGACTCTCTAGATCCGCCCTTGGTATTAGTATCGCCGCTCATTTATTTGCAAGACGGTTGTTCCCCTACTAATATATATATATATATATATTTCATTTGTATTCCGTTTACAAATGTTTTAGTAGCGCTATTTTATTGAAATTTCCTTTCAACACATCTAGTATGTTGCAAAATCTTTTACGATATATATATATATATATATTCCCTTTATAAGACTTAATTTAAGTACCAGAGAAATAAATCTGATGGTTTTAGATTGTACTAAAATCTGCTCTTTCTGAAATGCATACTTTCTGCCGCAGGATCCCACTTGAGAGGGAAGGGGAAAGCTAGGGTATTCTTTTTTGTCAACTGACCCATACCTTTAGGTAAGATGCTGAACAAGATTTTCGATGCTTTCTGTAATCTGGAAAATAAATTTATTTTAAATCAACCAAAATATTTCAAACTTTAAGTAAAAAAATCAATGAATAACAAATAAAATCAGCAGGCGATTTTTAATGCAATGAAATGAAAAAATACGGCATCTTCACAAATTTAGGCTAAACGTTGTGAAGATAAAAATAAGGAATAAAATTATTGTATTATTAAGCACCCTTTTTTATTATTCCCTAGGCATGTTACTAATTTTCCAAAAAAATATTTAAATTCTAATCTTAATATAGTATATTTAAAAAAAATTAGTAACATTACTTTAATTTTTCAAATAATATAATTAAACTGATGCCGCTGTTATAGTGCATTTTTTACAATTTCAGCAATAGGTATATCACAAGAATTAATGGACTAATTTTCGTAAAAGTCAGTCTCTGTTAGTCCTTGATATGATATGGGGCTGATAACTTTTGATGTAAATTATCCAACAAGTGGCGCTGCTATGGAGCATTTTTCGCGATTATTGCAGTAGCTCTATCTTGGAAATTAAAGCACGCATTCACTTAGTCCGCAGATTCACTTAGTCCCTGTTATAAATTAGATTTTTTTATTTTTTGTAATAAATCGCCCAGCAGGTGTCGCTGCAATTCAGATTTACATAAGATATTTGCATTGATTCTCTCTCAAAAATCTTATCCCATTTTTTTCATTTGTTCTCATACTTCTGTGAAATATTCTGTTCTCATTTACATATATGTGTAATATTTCAGTATAGTTGTGTCTAAGATTTTGCAAAAATTTAATTAGATAAAAAAATAACAGTTAAAAATTGTTGTTGGTTACTCTAAAGTATAAGGTGCCATCTAACGGAATTTTTTAAAATTTATTATTAAATTTATTTTTAAAATTTATTTTCAAGGAAATACTGTCATAAAGAATGGTTTTAGAAAAAACCGCAAACGAATCGACCAGTTTTTCCGTTTTTTATAATTATTTGAAATTTGAACCTCCCACCCCCCATTCAGTTAGCGCTACTTAACCACTCTCAACGATTAAGATTTTCAGCACAAAATTTAAGTTTATGTCTAAGCTTCAAAAAAATTTAATCAGATGCAAAAAATTATGGTAAAAAATAGTTGTACGTTACTCCAAAGTCTAAAGTGCCCTCTATCGACATTTTTTGAAATTTATCTGTATAATTTATTTTCAAGACAATACTGACATAAAGAATAATTTTAGTGAAACCGCAAATTAATTGACCAATTTTTCTGTTTTTTATAATCATTTGAAATTTGAACCTACCCACTCCCATTGCACACAGTTCAGTTTGCGCTACTTAACTACAGATTTTCGGCTCAAAATTTAAATTTATGTCTAAGCTTCTAAAAAAATAATGAGATGCAAAAAATAACGGCAAAAAATAATTGTACGTTACTCCAAAGTCTAAAGCGCCCTCTATCGACATTTTTGAAAATTTATGTTTATAATTTATTTTCAAGACAATACTGACATAAAGAATAGTTTTAGTGAAAACCGCAAAATATTTGACCAATTACAGTAAAACCTCCATATCGGACACTACCGAATAGCGGACACCTCTATTTAACGGACAGTTTTCCAATCCCCACTCCCAAAACCTAAATTTTTGTATGTTTAACCTCTGAATAACGGACATTCCGAATAACGTACACTTTTTTTGGCGATAAAGAATGAAAAAGTTTTTTTTTAACGAGAAAAAGAATGAAAAAAAAGTAAAAAGGCTTTTAAATTTATCAGGATAATATATCTCTCTCCTCAGGTTCGGTGTTGAATTCCGGGAGTTGCACGGGGAGGACATCTCCTAAAGCTGTGAAATGCTCCCCCTGAAAACTTTCAGATTTTATGTTTTAAACGGTCAAAAAGTGCAATCTTCTCTCCTCGACCGGAATACTATAATATCCAATAATGTCACATTGAAAAATAAATTACATGTAATAGCATGCAAAACTTTTGCAACAGATTTTTTTTCATAAGAATGTAATAAACAATAGATAAAGGTGTGCACAATTTTATTTCAGCTTTAATACTTAAAAAATAATTTAAATTTTTGATTAATCATATAATAGAGGTTTTAACACATATAAAAGTCGATTACGAAACAATAATGAAACATTAAGCATTTCTTAGATATTTTTGAACCTCTGATGTTTTTTTAATAGCGGATACCTCCGAATAGCGGACAATTTCTGCGTACCCGAGGTCTCCGTTATTTGAAGGTTTTACTGTATTCCGTTTTTATATTCATTTGAAATTTGAACCAACCCACTCCCATTGAAAACAGTTCAGTTTGCGCTACTTAACCACAGATTTTGAGCTCAAAAGTTATGTTTATGCCTAAACTTCAAAAAAAAAAAAAAAAAAAAAAAAAAAAAAATTAATGAGATGCAAAAAATAACGGCAAAAAATAGTTATTCGTTAGTCCAAAGTCTAAAGCGTCCTCTATCGGCATTTTTTTAAATTTATCTTTATAATTTATTTTCAAGACATTTCTAACATAAAGAATAGTTTTCGTGAAAACCGCGAACGAATCGACCAATTTTTTTCCGTTTTTTATAATCATTTCAAATTTTGGGCCCTAAACTTTGATGGCGCTTATCTCCTACGGAAGATGTTTGGGACCATTAGTTTCCCATTTAATATTCTTTGTCTTGATGTGTACTATCACCCTTTAAAGTTTTGCCCAGTAGTTTAGATACACCCTGTATATATATATATTTATATATTCTTGTATTTACAAGCATTCTTAGAAAAATGCATAAAAACCCTCAGATGGTGATAGGTTTTAAAAATGTACAGAATTTTATTAAATTTTCCAGTTCAGTATTTTCTCTAATAAATTTTCCTATCTCAGCTTTTGTAAAATAACTTTTTAGTTTTTCGGCAGAGATCTAAGAAAAAACTAGAAACTCCTTTCCATAAAGTCAAGCGGGCGTTAAATTAGATTTTAAGATAGTTTTTCCAGTCATCTACGCCATTAAATTCAATTCATTTTTCAAACAGAAGTTTTCTATCTTAACAAAAAAGAATTCCGTTATATTTTTCTAAAATAAAATTTAATTCATTGGTGATAAGATAACCATCGTCGTTCAAGGTAAATTTAACAGTACTTTTTACGTTTCTTTAATTAAAAAATAAAATTAGTCAAAAATAATCAATTTCAATTTTCTGCAAATTATTTTCTTTTGTTTTACACTATTTTAATATTAGATTTTAAAATGCGTATTTTATTTAAACTGTAATATTACTTTGTATATTATTATTACAAAATAATAATAATAAATAAATATCATAAAAATTTTAATTAAAAATTACAAATATAAAATTAAATTAACGTACACTGTTATAAAAAATTCTGAAATTCACATTTTTTTTCCTGAATTTCACAGAAAAAGTCACTTTTCACAACAAAAGGGCATTTTCCGCTAAATATCAGAAAACTCCACCATATTTCTTGAAAATAATGAAACGGATGGAAATAGAAACAAAAAACGGAGACACTCCGTGATGCGGGAGGCTCCGTGGCCGAGTGGCCAAGGCAGCACACCGCTTATCGCCTGCACGCACAGACTGTGGATTCGAATCCCACTGGCACCATGAAATAAAGAAAGCACAAAAAATCCCTTTTCAATTACATTTTTCAGTTTATTTCTGTCATATTTCTTATTAAAAAATCGTTTAACTAATGTGCCAATAAATATATAAATAAATATTGTACAAAAATTTCAAAATATTGCATATAACATTATTTTTGTAAAAAATGAATTTTTTTTCATTCATTCATTCATTAAAAAAACTGTGATTTTAAACAGTGGTTTTTTTATTTAAACTAATTAAAAAAAATTAAAATTGATTTAAAAAAACAATAAGTATTATGCATCAGTGTAAAATAAAATAAAATAAACCCTTTACAGATATTCTAACGAGTATATTTGTAATGAAATAATTTTTAAAGACAACAAATTTTCCCACTAACTCATTAAAGACATACTTTTTACAAGCCGGCATCAGCAGCTTTGGCTCAGTGAGAAAGGATTTGTTCTGCAATCAAAAGGTCACAAGTTTGATCCTAAAGACGGCTTGAAGTAAATTATACAATAAATAAATAAATTATTCAATTGTAAAATAATATAGCAGTTTGAAAACACTCAGAAATTTCGAATTCTTTGAAGATTAATCTATTCATTAATTTTTAAAATTACATTAAATTATTGTCTTTAAAAATCACGCTTTGTAACAAAAAGTTACTGCTTCTTTAAACGGAGTTTTCCTTTCTCTTATTTCCCAAAACGGAAAATCTACTAATGGAACGGTAAAAGTTCGGCTACTTTGCTGCCAGTAGTTTCACCGTAAATTCACAGATTTATTTTTAACATTGTAGGGTCATGACTGCAGGACCATATTATCATATCATATTATTATCATATCATATCATTATCATATCATGTCTATTATCATATAATGTCTGTATTACCATATCATTTCTATTATCATATGGCTTTATTTTTAATCAATATAAGTGGGATGTGCACTGGACTTAACGCATAATCAGATTTGAGAATTTTTTCGAAACCGTAATAAGTCCAATTCCAAGTTTTAAAAATACTCTACTGGATACTTGAAAGAAAGGTATCCATATTGGACTTTCACAGATTTTTTTCCAATGCTAATTAAAATACCTGTGTATGTAATAAAGGATCTGTTAAATTCAGCGGCGGAATTACAATAAAATGTCTGTAAGATAATAATAATAATAATAATAATCGGAGATTTGACGTGAAAAGATGAAAGTGTGAAATGCAACTAAAAACTGTTGGATTTTTCGAATGCGTGTGGATTGTATTTAATGAATTAACACATAATCAATGAGAGTTTAATATATTATATAAAAATAAACATAAAAATATACATTTTGTATTGCACATATATATATATATATATATATATATATATATTGCTTGTTGCTGTAGTCATTTATTTATCACTGTTAAAAAAATATTATCATATAAAAAAAAATCATATTGCAAAAATCTATTTTCTTACGTTTAAGCATACTCGAACATATAAGTCACTTCTTTCTAAAGCAACAAAATCGAATCAACAATGCTCAATTAAACTTTGAGCTTGAAACAATTTTAATTAATTTAAATTATAAATTTCGTTTTAAATCCAAATTTTGATAGTTAAATTTGAATCTAAACACAGATAAATATCGATAGAGTAAAATTATACTTAAAATAAAACTGACAAAACTAAGTTATTTCAATTAAATTTATCTAAACAAGCTCTGCATGAAACTTTTTTTTTCCTTAACACAAAAAATTATTTTTGAAATTGCATTTCGCCGCCAACTGATGAAAAATTGCCAAATAATGAAGTTGTTGTTATTTTTTAATGACCGATGCATGACCTACATCATTTTATAAACATACATATTCCCATAAGAAGAAAATTCTGTATTTTTTTTTCAGATTTTTCGGAATATGCACAAATGGAGACCTTCCTTGTTATCAATGCCTTATCCATAATGAAAAGCTCACCTAAATTTGTCTAGAATCTTTCAAGAAGTCACATTTAATTGCTCGTACGTCAATCTTTAATTATAAGGACACTCTAATTGCAGTATCGAATGCGTTTCACCCTCAGTAAAGTCCGAATATGTATATTAAAATATGTCATGTGTCTGTACTTCACACAATATGATGACTCTTTTTATCTCAAAATTACATTTACTTAATGATTACAAACATCTCGGTAACTAATTATCCGATCGGCGGCATTTTCATGTAAAATTTATGTTTTTTATTGTGTTTTTACATCCACTCTAAAAAATTCTAAAACCTTTATACACTTTTCATCAGAACGAATAACTTGAGACTCAAAAAAAAAAAAAAAAAAAAAAAAAAAAAAATCTTAATAATTAAGGTTACTGATATTCAAAAATCTTCTTTCCATTATTACATCCTAAGTACACATCAAATATCAAGATGCAATTTCAATATTTTCGGGAGATAGAGCGTTTACAGACAGATAGACGGACGGCATTTTTTTAAGTATGTTTTTTCAACTCTCTAGTGTCTTGAACCTGTAAATCCGTAAAAAAAAAATCTTTTTCGATATTCAAAACGATTGCAAGACTTACCCTATAATACGCTGTGATGGATAAATAATAATTCAATAGTTTTCGAAAGAAACATAAAAAAAACTTCCTCTTCAAAAATTGAAATCAAAGATTTTCAAATCCTCGTGATATCCTCAATCCACCTCGTATAATAAAAGTAATAAATATATTTTTTTATTTTATATTTTTTTCTTTACAGAACTATAAAGCATATATCTCGAAGCAAATTCCGAAATCTTATAACCCAGTAGTGTGTCATAGAGGATATTTTCCGTTCAAAGCATTTGATGCAATGGAAATTTATGGAATTATTATATAATGTTACCATAGGGTGTACCTTGAACTATCAAAATAAACATGAAAGTCACAGAAAAGTTTTATTTTTCCTTTTTTAGAATATTTCGAAATATTTTTCTTTTTTTAAAGGAATTTATTTTTGCTTCTTCCAAAAAACATATACATTTGTTTTGAGAATTGATTTGAATTTTTTTGACATATAAATTTTATACATTGGACATAATTAAAAACATATCTCTTTAGGTTTTAAATAGTTCAAGCAATGTTTGCTACCAAGAGAATATTATTTCGAAACAAAATATTTACTTAAAGAAAGAAAAAGAACGAAATATTGAACCACGAACACTTAAAATAGCAAATACTTTCTCTTTCTTTCTTTCTTTTAATTCAAGCTAACGAAAATAGTTATGAATTATAGAGATAATAAGTTAAAATATTCACTTGCTATTCGTTGAACACGATTATTTACGAAAATAAAACAAATTGCGCAACATATATGCATTTTTATTTTATATATGTACTTAATAATTAAATACTTTTTAACTTTGGATCGGTTGTATTTTTAACACGCTTTTATTAACTTCACATGTATGTGAGTTTGTGGGTTTGTAACTCTCCTTATTATCTAAAGATTTTCCTTATTATCTAAAGATTTTCTCAAGCAATTTTGACTAAAAATTGCATTCTATGGTTTTCGGGCACGAGAAAATCATTGGGCTAGGTTACATGTTCGAGAAAAAATTTTAATGAGTCATATTGGGTCATTAAGTGTCTGGGTCAAGCTATTTATATTTAAAGAACGGCGTGATCGATTATAACGAAATTTTGTATGTAACAGTTTTTTGGCACGAGAAAACTATCGGGCTGGGTCACATATTGGAAAAATTTCGATTAGTGGGTCATTTTTGGGTCATTATGGGTCAAGTCATTTTTATCTAAAAAACGGCTCTAACGATTTTGACCAAATTTTATATTTTATCGTTTTGGATTATAAGAAGACCATTGGGTTAGGTGACATGTTCAAGAAAATTCGGTTAGTGGGTCATTTTGGGGTCATTGTGGGTCATGCTATTTTTATCTAAAGATTTTCTCACGCAGTTTTGACTAAAAATTGCATTCTATGGTTTTCGGGCACGAAAAAAATATTGGGCTAGGTTACATGTTCGAGAAAAAATTTTAATGGTCATATTGGGTCATTAAGGGTCTCGGTCAAGCTATTTATATTTAAAAAACGGCGTGATCGATTGTAACGAAATTTTGTATGAACAGTTTTTTGACACGAGGAAACTAATGGACTAAATCACATGTTTGAGAGATTTTCGACTATAATGATCATTTGTGGGTCATGATGGGCCATAATGGATCATGTCAAGCTACATCTAAAGAACAGGTAGATCGATTTTAACGAAATTTTGTATATAACATTTTTTTGGCACAAGAAAATTATTGGGCTAGGTCACACTTTCGAGAAATTTCGATTAATGGGTCATAAAAGGTCTGGGTCAAGCTATTTATATTTAAAGAACGGCTGGATCGTTTTTAACTAAATTTTGTATGTAACAATTTTTAGACACGAGGAAACTAATGGGCTAAATCACATGTTCGAGAGATTTTGATTATAAGGATTATTTGTGGGTCATTGATAGGTCATGCTAATTTTATGTAGAAAATGTCTCTCACCATTTTGACTATATTTTGTATTATGATATTCTCGGGCAAGAGAAAACCATTGGACCGGGACACATGCTCGCGAAAATTCGATTAATGGGTCATTTTGGGTCATAATGGGTTAGGGTTATTCTAATTATATATAACAACGATTCAATCAATTTTACCTAAATTTTGTAACGAAACGTCTTTTGTCACGAGAAGACTATTGGACAGAGTCGCAAGTTAAACAAAATTATATTAGTGGGCCATTTCACTTTATTGATTGTCAAGCTAATTTTATCTAAGAAACGGCTTAAACGATTTTGATTCAACTTTATATTCTACTGTTTTTGATTACCTGGAGACCTTTGAGCTAAGTCACATGTTTGATCAAATTTGATTAGTGGGTCATTTTGGGTAATACGGGTCAGGGTCATGAGAAAATGGCAGCAACTAATAAGTTGGCAATATTTCACAAAAAGTATTGGCGACATTTGGCCGAAAAATTGACTATTAAGATTACGAAAACCACAACACGTATTTGGTGCCAAATGAAAGAATGTCTCCAAATTTGGCTATATCTGGCAAAAAATGTTGTCTTTCATAATGTGAAGAATTTTTTTATACATTCTTAATAGGATTCGAGATGCATGGTTAAATTAACCAGAGTCGACCAAAAAAATTGATTTGAATCGATGTCCTTTCGTTGTAAATTTTAAAATAAATATAGCTTAAAAAAACTAAAAACCACGCTTTTAAAGTAATCAAACTAAAAAGTGAAAAAAATATAGTTTAAAATAACTAAAAACCACGTTTATAAAGTAATCAAACTAAAAAGTGAAAAATAAATATAGTTTAAAAAATTTAAAAAACACGCTTTTTAAGTATATCAAACTAAAAAGTGAAAAATAATTCGTACTATAAGCTGAAAACAAAAATAGATGAAAAATACTATATTACTATAAAATCATTGTTATTATAAGAATCAATTAATAAGCAATAAATAAAATTATCGTGGAAAAAAAGCATGGGGTGCTTCTTAAGAACTGATAGATGGAGCATGGTAGATGAGCACCCCACGCTTTTTTTCCACGATAATATTATTTATTGCTTATTAATTGATTCTTATAATAACAATGATTTTATAGTAATATAGTATTTTTGATCTATTTTTGTTTTCAGCTTATAGTACGAATTATTTTTCACTTTTTAGTTTGATATACTTAAAAAGCGTGTTTTTTAGATTTTTTAAACTATATTTATTATAGTGAAAATTTTATAGTGAATTTATTTTATAGTGAAGATTACTCATTTTGCAATATGTTAAATAAATATTTAATTAAGAAATGAAAGTAGTACAATAATGCGTTATTTGCGTTTATCTTATTACATTTTTTAATTATTCATTTTTTTCTTTCTAGTATGATTTTTATGACACATAATCGGATTATCACCACTCACACGATAAAATATTCATAATGTTGGTATTTTAATTTATAGATGCACTTTATTACTTAAATATTTCATAAGTTTTGATTAATTATATAATGTATATATGTATATATATATTTTATGAGTTCTTTTAATGAATTCTTAGAATATTTATAAAGTTTAAAAATAAATTCAAAATATTTTTTATGAATTGAGTTTGGATTTTTCTAATCAAAAAGATTGATTTAAAAATATACCAACATCAATTACAAAATAATATCAATTTCACAAGAAATGTTACCTCTTCTAAACATTGGGATCAAAGATTTTTAGATCCTCGCATGTTATAAAAGTGATAAATATTTTCTTATTTACAGAATGATAAAGCATATTTCTCGAAGTAAGTTGTGAAACCGTATAAACCAGTATTGTTCCACAGAGGATATTTTCCATTCTAAGAATTTGATTCAACGGAAATTTATGGAATTTTTATGTCATGTTTCCATAGAGAGTGCCTCAAACTATCAAAAGAAACGTGAAACTAATCGAACAGTTTTATTTTTCTACTTTTTTTAGAACATAATTTTGAAATATATTTCTTCTTTTTTATGAGAGTTTACTTTTGCTTATTTCAAATACATATATACATATTTATTTTGAGAATAACTTCAAATTATTTTATGATTTAAACATTACTACAAAGGAAATCAGCAAAAACATGCATATTAAGGTTTTAAAAAGTTCAAGCGAATTTTGTTAACATGCGAACCTCATTTGAAAACCAAATTTTTATTTAAATAAAGAAAACGGGTTAAATGTTGAACCACGTACGCTTGAAATAACAAATAATTAAAAAAATTAAGCTAATGAAATTAGTTATAAATTACACATTTGTTATTCATTAAAGACGATTATTAACCAACATAAACAATTGCACGACACGTGTGCATTTTTAATTTATATATGCATTTAATAGCTTAAATAATTTATAACTTTGTATCGGTTGTTTATATTTTTATAGTCAAAATGTCGCTCAAAGTGAGTCGTTTTGCAATATGTTCAATAAATATTAAATTAAGAAATTAAAATAGTACATTATTGCATAATTTGCATTTTTTTTCCTCTCTTATGGTTTATGTTTTAATTTATAGACATTTTAATACTTTATAATTTAAATATTTTATAACTTTGGATAGGTACCAAAATTAAATATCTATTTATTTAATGATTTTGCAATGCAAAAAAGTAAAATGAAATTTAAAAAAAAATTCAAAGAAAAATCTTCAAAACACTGTACTTTGTAAGTCCCCATGTATTATCAAATTTTATGTAATTAAAATAAACTATTTTTTTTCGCAGTTCAGTCTTTGTCATCTATCAGTTTTTTAATATAAATCCATAACCGATAGTTAACAAATTCATAAAAATAGCATGGGCTCTGAAAATTCTAAGGATGTTCTATGGATCTTCCAGCAAATTCGTATAATTAGTATTACAAAAACAGTAATTAGATTATATTGTTATTAATGTATTTGTTCGTTTTTTTTCATGGATTTTTTTTAATAATATTATTCTTTGAGTATTCATAAGAGTATAAAAATAAATTTAAAATGTTTTAATGAATTGAGTTTGCTTTTACCTAATCAGTAAGACTTATTTACGAAAATAACAACAGCAATTGTAAAATACCATCAATTTTATAAGAAAAGTTTTCTCTTGTAAACATTGAGATTAAAGATTTTCAAATCCTCGCGTATAATAAAAGTAATAAATATTTTTTTCATTTAGAGAATGATAAAGCATATATCTCGAAGCAAGATCAGAAATTTTATAACCAAGTAGAGTGCCACACAGGATATTTTTCCTTCTAAGCATTTGATTCAAAGGAAATTTCTAGAATTTTCGTGTAATGTTCCCACAGGGTGTACTTCAAACTATCAAAAGAGACATGAAAATGACATAATAGTTTTTTTCTGTATTTAGAATATTTCGATTTTTTTTTCTTTTTTGTGTGGGTTTACGTTTTCTTATTCCATAATATACGTGTACATATATATATATATATATATACAGGGTGTACAGTAAATAACTAATCTATTTTAAATGTAAATAACAAAAAAAAAAAAAAAGAAAGAAAAAAAATCGTTTTAGATAAAAATGCGCAGGTTTGCTGTGTTGTTATCCGAAAATCACTCTTTTCAAATAGTTCGAATTTATTTTAAATTAAAAAAATCATATGAACTCTATTTTAAAACAAGATGTCGGGAGAAAAAGGGGCAATGAGCTCAGTTGAGACATCTGCATGTACTATGTACACACGAATCACATCGAAAACGGTTCATTAATAAGCGTATTATCACGTAACAAAAATGAGATCATTTCAAAATGTCAGCCACCTAAGAAATTCAAAGTGTTACAACTCAGCTATTGTTTAAGATATAGACAAAACAAAAAATGCTTCTTTGTATCGAGGTTAAACACATAATGTTTTTGTTTACCTACTAATTTTTTGTACATCATTTTAATAAGGCTTATCGTGCTGTTTTTTGGAAAAAATTTCCTCTCGTCTTCTCATGTCTTGTTAATAGAAAGCAAGGCAGTCTAAGCCACCAAAACTAGTTTTTTTCTCATCTGAGAATAAAACAAAATGACCCTGGTCCTTTCAGATTTGATGATATTTGGCCCCATCGACTCTGCGTTGCTTTTGGATAGCTTTAAACATGGACAGGCTCAGCAAGGGGAAGTTGAGGCTTATTAATCGTGTTTAAAAGCTTCGACTATGGTGGTAGTCTTAACCTGGCTTTTCCTTGAGACTGCATCTTTACTACCAATTACCAATAATTTCCAGAAACACATTTTATGCCAACTGAAGAGAGAATTGATGGCCAAATTTGGATTTTCCAGCCAGAAAACGGCCACATAACCTTTTCAAAAATCCACTAATCCCTTTTTGAATCCACTAACATCTTTAGGTCAAATATGTGTTCCAAAGTTGTATAGAGCTATTTAATTTAAATATTGACAATTTAAATAATGTAAATGATTATTTTAAAAGTGTAATTCTTGTCAACCATTATAACAAATGCGTGACAGGAAGATGCTGATGGATTTAAATAATATTTTAAAATTTTTTATGTTATTTTAGTACATAAGAATTACAGTTGTCACATTCGTGAAAAGGACAGATTAAACATTTTGTAATAATGTGAATTTTTGCTCTTTTTCGGTAAACTTTACAGCATATGCGCAACTTCAACATATAAACTGAATACATTTATTTATTTAATACCCAATTTTTATTCACCGGAATTTGCAACATTTCCGCAGCATCCAGACCTGAAAGGCAATTTTTAGCATTTCTTCGGCCTTCTCTATTAGCATCTCGTGCAGCGCACGGTCCCTGTCTTTCTAAGCCGCATATTTGCAAGCTGCTGATGTACAACTGAATAATGTAAAATTAATTTCCTGAAATATCATGAACATGATTCACTTGTCTTTACTACGATTATATGACTGAAGGAGAAATTTAGTGAAAATGAAAATTTGTATTACATAGAACTAATAATATTGAAGTATTCACATATGTGATTACTTTTTAAATATTAAGTTTAATATAAAATATAAGAAAGTGTTGGACATAAAACATCCGCCTTAATTTAGATACTATAATTGAATTTCTTGAAATTTTGCAGCCATATAATTAATACAACCGTAAAGATAAAAATTCAAGCAAATTTCCGTATTGAAATGATAATTAGTATATTATACTAATAAATACATGAAACCTATTCCTATTGCTATATTAAAATTTCAATTCACATGACATGAATCTCCTATTTGATGATTAATTTAATGTATGATTTTACATTCAAGAAATTTGAGAATAAATTTATACCTTTATCTTACTAATTTTAACACATAAGCATCAATATTCCCAAATGTATGCGAAAAGACCTCAAACGGATGTATGTTTAGAAAGGTGACAGTTCCACGATCAAAGCACAATTTTATTACTGATGATTCTGGAATGCATCTATTTAAACTCAATTTGATATGCTTGGGGAGCAAAATAAGCGAAGTCGTATGCTGTATATATTGAAATAAAATATAATACTTAAATGAATTAGACTTCTAAAAGTGAATTTTGATTGAAAACAGTTTTTATTGCTGTTTTGGTTGAAATTTATTAACTTGCAGTTAGAGAACAACCCGTAAGGCATGACGACGTGACTACGACGTCGTTGTGAAGTCACATTGTGACTTTGTGACCATCGATTATCGATGTGAAGTCACAGTGACTAAAATGTGAAGTCGTTATGGCCGTTTTAGAGCTCGTTTGTGACGTCACATTGTGACCACTTTGTGAATCCACGGTGTGACAAATTTGTGAAAAATGGGTCATTTGTGACTACTTTGACACTAACATTGTGACGAAACTGTGACAAACGCGACGATATCTAAATTGCCAGAAACATATTTTTTAATGTAAATAACATGTTTTGAAGAATTTTTAGTAAATTTTCTAAAGATTTTTAAAAAAGTCACATTTTAGTCAAAATGTGACGTCACTGAGTGGTGCATTTTGGTCACAGATGTGATGTGACCAAAGTGACTCACAGTGACGTCACAAGACGTCACTGTGACTATGCATGCTATGAAGGGAAATGTATTTAGAAAAAATTTAATATTTAGGGGTCTCAGGGGTATTGCTTTTTGTCAGTAGTGCAAATACCCAATATGTGCATTTTTTTTTCTCAGTCCCTTTTAAACAAATGCATCAAATTTTTAAAAATCGACAATTTAATATATTTTTTATTTAAAATAACTTTTTTGATATTCTATATAGAAATTTTATTTTTTTTAAATATTCAATTTTGATTAAAAAAAAAAAAAATTGCTTTTTGATTTGTATCTACTGCGCACCAGACTGTAACAAAATTATTGGTTCAAGGGCCCCCAAAATATTAATAATGATGCAAAGTTATTGCATCTTGATATTATACTTCATTTGAAACAATTTATTTATCCGAAATTTAAATTTAATTTATGAAACTTTGAAAAAAATATTTTTTTATTAAAAAGTTGCCAATTTTAAGGAATGAATGTGATTATCATACTAAATTTGAAGTATAAGTTATTCGTTAATTTAAAATCAAGTTATTTACCAAGTTTCATGTACATTGCTTTATTAGATTTTGAGAAATGTTGCGTGCAGTGGATGCAAGTCAAAGACAAATTTTTAATTTTTTATCGAAAAAAAATAAATAAAATTCCATTAAAATAAAATTTCACAAAATTTTCAATTAATATTCATTGAAAAATTACTTAAATACTTCATTTTAATAAAATTTTATTTAAAAAAATTCTTAAAATAGAAGCGAAATTAAATTTTCTATATTAAAAATTTAATGCAATTTTGTCTCATAGGGACTGAGAAAAAAAAAATGTGACACGTTGCTAAATTCACAGCCGGGTAAAGAGTACAATAAAAAAAGAAAGTACAATGAAATTTTCACTTAAAATAACTTAAAAGTAGTAATAAAATAAAAAGAATACTGCCCAGTTAAACTGATGGCATTGAGCTCACAGGCTACGCATACTAATTGCACATTACTGCCTTATATTTTCAAGGGTTATTTCCGATCGAAAAAAAATCAAAGAGGAGAAACAGCTCCCCCTTTCCCCCTTTTATACTTAATCATTGAACCCCCTAAACTAATCAGGGAAATGCTTCATCACATGAAAAATCTATTTCCAAAATTCAGATTAAATCGGAAGTTTCTTAATAAAAACCCATTTATATAATTTAAGAGGAATTATCCCCCTCTCTTTTATACTTAACCATTAAACTTCCAAAACTATTCAGGTATTTGAACAAAATCTGATTATTCTGCATGAAAAACCCATTTATATCAATTAAGGGGAGGGGCATTAGAACCCCCCTTCCCCCTGTTTATACTTATACAATGAATACCTAATACCAATCACTGAGGCACCTCATTAGAATGATCTTATACCTACATTTTGAACGAAAACTGTTAATTCTGCATGAAAATTCCATTTATATCAATTAAGGGGAGGGGCATGAGCCCCCCGTTCCCCCTCTTATAGATATCGAATGAACTCTATCGATAGGATACTTTTATCATGAGTTATCGCGTTACGCACGTGCATACAGAACGGGCGGGCACATAAGCTCTCAGTCTATAATAGCCTGTGAGCTAATTACATAAACTGATAACATTAAAAACCCACCTTATTCCAATAAAATTTAGAACTTTCAGAATGACATAATCATGAAAAAAATTATTAATGAAGCAAAAAAAACTTTATTTTAGAAAATTGTTAAATAATACACGGAAATGCGGAAAATAATCTGTCATCTACCATTTAGCATAAATATCTCAAATACCAAACTAAATATTTTTTTATCAAAAGTATATATCTAAACATGATTAAATATTAAATTAATTCGATAAAATTGCTTTATAATTAAGTGATAAATGTTAGTATATTGGGATATGCAACCTGTATTGTTTCTTGTAACAAAACTTTTATACCTCACCACTTTTATACTTTTGCACAACTTTTCACACAAACATTTTGTTCTGTTTTTATTTTCCCTCTGTAAGTATCATTTGTCATTGATAAATCATTGTACTTCTAAAATGTATTGTTTATTGGTTTTCATAAAATTTGACTTTGAAATTCGTATTTTTCTGTACCTTCAAAACGTGTGTAAATGTATTGTCTTCTTTTCAGTGAGACAGTTACCTAGAATTGCTCAGCACTCCTTCCGTCGAAACAGAAATATATAAAAAGTCGCAATTTATTTCTCTGGAGTTTCTTTTCAAAGGCTCGTAAGATCACCAAAAGAAAAAGGAAGGATGAACATGTCAGAGATCTCCTCTGTTGACCTACGATGTGTATTCCCCGCCTTCAGAAATATGACTATATCAAAGGATTTACTGAAGCAGAACGAAGTCCATTCGCACCTTTAAAAACATGAAAAATGTTGCTGTATGACTATGGGATATATCTTTCTACATAAATTTATTAGTAAATAAATTTAAGTATTATTAGTAAATACAGCGACAAATTATTTATTGTATGAGTGGACACGTTATTAAATAGATTTTTTTTTAGTTTAGTTTTTGAATACATTTTTTTTAAAAAGAGAAATGCGTTTTCTTTTTTGAAATTAGTAACTTAATAAAAGGTTAAACTATAAATTTGGACTATGTTGGTTTATATTGCTATAATGCCACGCTTAATTAAGATTTTGCCTCGCATTTTAGGAATATTTGTGCTAATTTGTACGATATTTTTGCGTGATCATTTTCAAAGTGCTAACAAACATTTAAAGGTACTGTCGACACTTTTATGTGAAATGGCTTTAACATTATTGTTATAAGAATTCCGAGAACTATCTCTTAAATAAGAATTTTTGTACTTACTATTTTTAGGTACATATCGTAAGAAATACCACATATTAAATTTTCTGTATTTATGTGCTTACTATTTTTAAGTACATATCGTAAAAATTACCAAAACATTACATTCTCAGAATTTATGTGCTTACTATTTTTAATTTCATATCGTAAGAAATACCACGCATTATATTCTCAGAATTTATGTGATTGCTCTTTTTAGATACATATTGTAAGAAATACCACCTATTGTATTCTCAGAATTTATATGCTTACTACTTTTAAGTAGATATCGTAATAAATACTATCTATTACATTCTCTCAAATTTTGGAATTTCTGAAAATTTCTGCACACTTAGGTGGGTTATGAAAATCTCGGTGAACTTCTGTAACATATCATGATTATTGCATCAGGTTCGTTCAGTATTTAATGTATCAACTATCTAGATGTTTTATTTAAAAAAAAAAATCACTTTTTTCTGCTGATTTCTAAATTTGTTTGATTGTTTTTATTTGATAAGAAAATCTAGTTTCCTCTTCTTTGGATTTATAAAGCAAGAAATGTCTTTTAAAGCATTTCTTGCTCTATAAATCCGCTGCTGACAAAAAAATAAAAATAAATAAATAAATAAAATTAAAAAAATTAAAAAAAATTAAAAAAAGGTAAAAAAAACTAAGTGAGTAGGAGCTAAATTTTCTAGAATTAAATGCAACTCTTATTACTATTTGAATTTTCAAGAAAATTCCTGTGAAAATTTATCCTATATGGGCTTTTAAATAATGTTTATTTCGTTACAAAAATGTTTCATTTTCACCCCCTCGAATATATTTTTTTAAATAGTAAAATGATTTAAAATATGATATAGATATCATTATGTATTAATACTGGAATTTCATTGGTGACATGGTGCAATATTACATTACAAATGTCTTTAAAGGAAGAAAAAAGACGTTCCAATGAAAAAATACTGGCCACAGTTCCATTTCCATTTCTGATTTTTTGTAAACATACAAAATGAAAGATGATTTGTGTATTTTTATATTAACTATTTATCATCAATGCTGTTAAGAAGATTTCGTAAGAAATACTGAATATTGCGGTCTGCCCTATGTAGGAATTTAAAAAAAAAAAAAAAAAAAAAAAAAAAAAAAAAAAAAAAAAAACTTTTTCAGATTTACACCGATTATGACACCTACATCTTGAAACTACAATAAGTAAAAAACTTTATATATTCATATATATATATATATATATATATATATATATATATGTAGATAGATAGATATTTACTTTTTTATGGACACGATAACTTCCATAATTCTGCTCAAATCTCTTCCAAACTAATGCATAAAGGAACATAAAATCTCGGTCAAATTCGTTAATGGGCAAAATTGGTCTAAGGGAGTTTTAAATCGGAATAAATTTTGTGAAAACCAAAAAAAAACCAATAAAGTTTTAATTAAAATAGATATTGAATCAGTTTTAAGTTCATATTACTTATAAAAAATGGACAAAAGTTTATACAAGGCATATTTTTGATAAAATTAAAAATGGGATCAAAAGGTGAAAGTAATAGGTTTTTTGGAAGAAAAAAATCATAACTTCTTGAATTCACAAACTATCAAATCCAATTAAATTTATTATAAATTTACTTAGTATTATCTAAAACTTTTGTACTGAGAAATTTTGATAAAAGCAACTGTTATCACACAATAATAATAACAATAAAGAAAAGAGTGCTGGGAGATGAAGAAATCCATAGCTTCGTCAATCCTTAAGATATCAAATCCACTTACATTTATTATTAATCTTCTAAATAATGTCTACAACTTTTATTTTGACAAGATTTTGATAGGACGAATTCTTACAGCGAAAAAAATTAAACAAAAATAGGAGTTGCTAACAAAGGGTGTACTCAATTCCAAAATGCTTATATTGTGACTAACTTTTAAATTCATTTTTGCTCTCAAACGCATCCATCTGGCAAGTTCTCTTGTGTTGAAACTATATAATATGCCGTATTAGTCAGTTTTTTGATAAAGGGAGAATAATTTTCAAAAAATGCTGTCAAAATAGGCATTTTGAACAGAATTTACCGAAGCAATGGTGATTGAAGAATTGAGGATGTATTCAAATTATAAATTGTTTATTTTCTGAGTGATTTTAAATGCATTTTTGCACTCAAATTCATGAAATTGGCATTCCTCTATAGGGACTATATAATATGCCCTATTGGTCATTGTTTTCATAAAAGCAGAGTGTATAGAAAATGCTGTCAAATTGATTTCATTTAAGGTGATTCTCATAAAATAAGCTCTAAATGAGAATTAAAAAATTCTTCAAAAGCGGCCAAATGAAGTTGTTGAACTTGGTTATTCTGTCAAATTATAATGAATATTTTATTTTTGTTAGTGAAATGAGAATTTGACTTAGAAATCTATCGGAGCCTGTAGACCGAGCCGACAGGGATTTTTAAAATATAAAATCATGAAAAGTTGACTGTTACAAAGTGTAACAATCGACAAACCAAAACAAGTGAAAAAAAATAGATGTGATCATATGGATAAAGAAATCGAAGTCTGGTTAGAATTTTTTCTGCTTATCGATCAAAATCAGATAATATCACAATTATTAAAAGATAAAAAAAATAAACATTTGGATATAGTTTAAAAATTAAAATCTATGTACAAAAATTAAAAATATTAAAAAACATTTATAAATACAAAAATTAAACGTCAAAAGTAAACATTAAGTGATCTTAATTTAAGATCACCGACTCTGAATGAAACTCGTTCTCTCCCTAGTGAATCTTATCTTTTTCTAAAAAAAAAAAAAACTGTACATGTTCTGTATTTTGTTGTACTGTTTGTTTGTATGTATGTCGGCCGATTATCTACGCTATGGGATATAGGCCCTATGGGGTGGGATGCCCTCCGTGGGGGTCTTTCTAAGGGAACCTAACCCGTATTTACGCAAGGCTCGAAGAAAACCACGGAAATTTCCGAACGGTTAGGCCGACGGTCGCGATTGGGTTCGAACTCAGCACCTACCGTCTACCAGTTTGAGGTCAGAACCTCTCGGCCACTGGTGGGGCCTGTTTGTTTTGCAATAAATATTTATGTGTACTGATAATGCCTTACGAGTAGTTTCGCGAAAGTTGATTTCTATTTTTAAATGTTTTCCAGTATGTTTATTTTTGGTATATAAATTTTAATTTTTTAAATGTATTCAAGTCTCTCTTACAAGCAGAGGGCCAATTTTTCTAATCACAGATTTCGATTATTTGTATATATGTTGTAGGGTAGAGTCAACTTGGTCTGAGGTTCAACGGATTTTATACAATGGTCGTTAGTTCTTGTGAAACAGGTCTGTCTGATATTATAATACACACTAAAAAAAAAAGGTCGATCTACTAAAAAAATTTTAGAAATCCTTGAAATTACTAAAAAATTTTTAGTAATCTTACTCGGTTACAAGAAAATCTGTAAGAATTACTAGAAAAAAGCTAGCAATGAATAAGAGTCAATAGTTTTACATTTTAATAGCTTTACTAAAACTCATTTGGTGTGGCCGTGATAACCTAGTAGTCATAGCACCGAACTCCAGGCTGAAAGGTCCCGGGTTCAATGCGGGACACCGAATTTATACAGTGTAAGTACTCGTTAAATAAAGGGACTATGAAAATCCTGTCGGAGCAGGTAGCAATGTTTGGTGCTGCCATTTATTGCGGCTTTGCCGAAAATCATCGTCTGTCTTCTTACCCACTGGATGCAGCTCGAAAGAAGCTCCTGCACTTCGGGCACACGTAATGGTTATTAAAAATATTTTTGGAGCTATTCCTAAAATTTGATTGGTGGTTCATACTAAAAAGTTTTAAGTTAGTTATACAAAAAATTCTTTTGTTCAGTTTACAAAAGAAATGTTTGTTTCACTTTGTTAATGGTTTGTAATGGTTACTAAAAAATTCTGTGGAATACAAATTTACTAAAGAATTTTTAGTAAACTCATGAATTTTTTTTACAGTGAAACTTAAGTATTTAGTTTGCAGAGATGGTTTTGCATTGGCGTTGCTCATTAGATAGCGCGTTAGCATTTTGATCCACGGGTGGAGTCAGGTTCGATCTTTGAGCAGGCTACTTTTTTGGTAGTTGTTGTTGTTTCATAAATATACTTGCAAAGGAATTTTAATAAACACATTATCAATTTAAAAAAATGTGTATGAATGATAAGTATAACGTATTATTATTTTTTAATATTTAACTAAATCATTATGTAAAAACGGTTATTTTTTTTTCATTTATTTTTAACAGATGTAATGATATTGAATAATTGTATCAATTTGGGTTTTAAAAAAAAATCTTTTATGTACTGCTTTAATAAAGGAAATGAATAAGATGAAATTAGAAGATGATTGAAATGCACTTGTTTTCTCCTTAATTGTTTTATAAATATACGTAAAGTAATTTTAATCAAAGTAATAAGTAAGTTATAAGTAATTTTAATCAAATAAACTCGATTTAAAATTTTTAAATCGTATATTAAGTACAATTTCAATATTTTTGTTTATTATTGTTTAAACATTTTGATTTTTTAATCATTATGAAACTTTTCTCAGCATTTAAAGAAATTTATTAAAAAAATTTGGATTTATTAAAATTAGTAAAAATTCCAAAATCTCTTGTGGCGGCCTCTAGTAGTGAAAAAAACCGTAAAAAGAAGATAAAGGTCAATCGCTTTTAAGTATTAAATTAAAAAGGGAGGCACATACGTATTACAAAATTGAATTTTTTTTTATATGCGTAAAAACGGGGTTGTTATTTGATTGTTATGCTGCTATTTAATATAATTATGCTTCTTAATTTGAAAATAGGGCAGATGTATTATCTTCGTATCTACTTCTCTTATTGAACAATATATAAATGGTGTTTATTCACGAATTAACACAATTGTTAGATATCTTTACATCGACAAAGAATATGTGCATTACATTTTATAAGTATTTTTTTTTACAAAATTTACAGTTTAAAGAATATATGAAGTATATTTTAAAAGTCACAAAAAAATAACAATTTTATGATTTTTTTTTTTTTTGCAGCGATTTAGTTATAATTAAAAGTAAATACATTAAAATTATAACATATGCATAATTTTAAATTAAGTACGAGTTTATTAAATTACAAATACAAGTGTTTTTATAAAATAAAAAATTTAAAAAACAAATGAAGCGGTTTTCCGGTATCGAACCCGAGACCCTAGCATCGAAATGGTAGCACTCTATCCAACGAGCTATGCCAATGCGAAACGAAACTTGTAAACTAAATATTTAAGATGTATTATAATATTAGACCTCCCCTGTTTCTCAAGAACTAAGGACCACTGTATAAAATCCGTTGAACCTGAGTCCAAGGAGACTCTACCCTATAACATATATAAAAATAATCAAAATCAGTGATTATCAAAGTTGGCCCTCTCCTTGTTATTTAAGAGCCCACAATAGTCACAGAAAAAGTACTCAAAAAGACCCGGATTATAATGTAAAGTCTATGGGAGAGTTCTTTTCTAATATCTCGCTCAAATTTTAAAAATTTTACATGATTTTTTTTTTTTTTTTTTTTTTTTTTTTTTTTTTTTTTTTTTTTTGCATAGGCTAGCTGAGTACGATCCACAACCGGCCTAGTTTTTACTTTTTCAATTTTGGTTTCAGATTTAAAAAAAAAAAATATTTTAACTTTCAAAACCGGTTTGAACCGGTTCTGAAATTGAAACTATCATAATATAAAAAATATATGAGCAAAATCGAAAAAGTAAAAACTAGGCCGGTTGCAGATCGTCCTAAGCTATCCTACGCAAAAAAATCATGTAAAATTATTAAAATTTGAACGAGATATTAGAAAAGAACGCCCCCATAGACTTTACATTAGCGCTCGGCTTTTACCGCGTGACTAGTGTGTGCTCTTAATATTATCCAATCTTTTAATAGCTTTTTTAATTCAGATGTTAAATATATGGGTATTGCAAACATCGTATTTTTTTTGGATTTTCTCTGAGTGAATATTGACTACGTGAGCTATTGTTTGACAAGACCCGTAAAGCATGGTGACGTCACTGCAACGTCGTTGTGAAGTCACATTGTGACTTTGTGACCATCGATTGTCGATGTGACGTCACGTGATGTCGATGTGAAGTCACAGTGACTAAAATGTGAAGTCGTTACGGCCGTTTTAGAGCTCTTTTGTGACGTTTCACAAAGTGGTCACAATGTCACAAATTTGTGAAAAATGTGTCATTTGTGACTAATTTGACATTAACATTGTGACGATTGCGCATTACTGAATATAAAACTTTACTTGCATGAAATCATTGTACATATGCTAAATGATTGTAATTTTATTTTATGTCTGAAACTATCATTTTATTAAATTAGATACAAACAAAATAGATTTTGCCTTGCATGTTCTATTGAAGAAAAAACTTGTGTTTTTACTTAAATAATTATACGTTTGAGTTTTAGATTTTAAAAAAATATATACAATTTTCTAATTAATTGTCATTCTACCCAATAACTCAGTATTATTTTTAAACAATGAGAAATTTAAACAATAAGAAATGCTTTCGAGCAGGAAATATAATTAAATTAAAATTCATAAAGACTTTAATCTTACCATAATTAATTGAATTTATAATATGTGTAACCAATTAATTGTAAATTTTCATTTAATTATTCAAGTAATTAAAAAGCAATGAAAAAATTTTAAAAGCATTTGTCTAGAAGAAATTTAAATTGATAAACTAATGGAACTTCTTTTAAGCCTAAATTAAATTATGTAATTAAATTATAAATATTCTTCTAAGATGTACAAACATATACTCTTACAATTTTCAGAAATTCGTTTCTTGAACATGTTTAATTTAATTCAAAAAATTCTACCAATTTCGATAATTTTAAAATTAATTTTAATGTTTTAAATATTTATATTCTTAATGAAAAAGGTTAAGGATGAGAAGTTAATGATTTAGATTTTGTTAATTAAAAAAAAAGAATGTTTTGAAAGTATTATTAGAAGACACCCTTTGAACAACCTTCGATCGTACTTTCCCATTTGTTTAAAGGGGTCATACGACTGTTAGAAATCGAAAAATCGCAAAAATTGTATCTTTTTCGACATTCTATATCTTGAAAAATATAGGCCTTAAAATCATATTTTTAATTTTTATTTTGATAGAACAATGTTTTTATATATACACATATACCTCGTTCTTGTTTGAAAGTTAAAAATAATTTGTGTTAGAGAATCATAAATTATAAACAGTTTGCTGTGGGAAAAAATTAATATTAAAGATAACGCACTTGAATACTCAAATTATATTGAATTTTACAAAAAATTGCTGTTTTTTACACATACTACAAAAACTGAAGGTTAATTTGAACCTAAATTTCTTTATGTGTAAACCATATTCCTATTTTCAAAATTAAACTGAAAATAGTGTATATTTTCCCTTAAAAAAATAAATTTGATATATGCATAGAAAATGTATCCTTTAGCAATATGAAAGCAAATGTAGGTTCAGTTTCAAGAAAATGGCTTTATGTATCATCTGTAAAAATTTCATGTAAAAATGTTAAATAGTTTTAGCGATAACATGTACGTTATGTGAAAAGAAAATATTTTAAAATTTGCTCGGCGAAGTACTAGCCCATTAAATCTTTTTACAGTAAACTACTGACACGCTTTTAATCACAAATTCCGTAATTATGGGAATTCTTTCAAGCAGGTTGTCTTAAAATACGCAGAAAAGGCTAATCTTTCATGTAACTGTTTTTCAAAAAATCGAATTTTTTGGCGGTTTAACAATCGTATGACCCCTAAAGTATCTAACTAATCTTATTCGCATTTTTTAAATCATGTTCAGAAATGCGATGATAAAATTAGCTTATCTTCAAATATCATTTTCATTTATCATTCTAAAATTTCATTTCTCCTTTCACAATTATAAATTTTACCAATTTTTCCTTTCTTTTTTGCAAAAAAAAAATCTATTTCTTCATCTTTTTACGATTTAAATAACATCCAGTTTAGCACTCAAACATTTATCCAAAGCTGTTAATAAAATAAAACAAAAATCAATCATTTTCTCATACTAAAAGTATTAACTGCACGTGCTTACTTTTCTTACTATTTTTGAATTCCATAAAACATATTTTTGGACCATGTGCCTTTTATAGCAGTGGTGTAAACACTTTAACATTCAGTGACTAATAACTAACAGCATGTAAGCTAGCAGTGGTTTAAACACTCGTTTTGATAATCAATATAAATTCTTTTTTGGCCTCAAAAATCCATTCTGTTTTCATTAACTATACGATAGACGCATGGATGACAAATATCACACATGACATTTAAAATATTTGAAAATTTTGCATCTTTCATTCCCTTTGTCCTATTCCCTTCCTCGTCCTCATAATTTTATTGTTCGTAAATAATTGTAACTGTTAAATATAGATTTTGAATGCGTATTTTCTCTTTTTTAGGATGCCCCTTTATTACAATTTTTTTCAGTGTACAAAAACAGCATATTAAAAATTTGTGGTAGATGTCCCCCACGCGACCAATTGCATAACAAATATTTTCTTACATAATTCAGTATTAAAGTCGGCGTCAAACATTGATTAATGTCTACATTGCTACTTCCAAATATTTTTTTCCGTAACTCTGTTTTACATTTGTATTAGTAGCATTGATACAACAAGAAACGGTCGCTTGGCTAAATAGTAATTCAAAGTTCTGTTTGACTGATAGGTATTTGTGGTTATGCTGGTCCCAGATAACAATAACCCAGATAACCCAGATGATACGACGACGCATTGGCAATAATATCTGACAATTTAATCATGTTTTCTACGTATATTGGACTTGAAACACCCCATACTGTAAGGATTCCTCTCTGACATTACATTTTTCATGTATGTCTTTACCATAATTAAAAGCAATTCGGTTTCAACGTTTGCAGCGTTCTCCTTTTTCGTATTTCTTTTTAACATTCAAGGACCTCATGGATTTTGCCATCAAATATTTTAAAATTCAAAATCTACATCAAAGTACCACTTGGTACCGCTAAAATTCACGAATACGAGAAATTTTCGCTGTAGAATTTCTTACTTCTAAAATAAAAACTCCTTAACAAAATTATGTAGTACAGACATAAAATAGTATTCAATAAATGCTGTTACATTTTTTGCCTTGCAAAAAAAGCACTAAATTAATGAAGTGCCAGAATAAAGATATATTTATTTTATATTATTTACGTTTTCTTAAGATTGGCGTTCATTGTTCAAGGCGAAAATACTTTTAATGACTAAAAATTTAGAGCGGCCGTATTTTAGACATAAAGCTGCATTCCCATGGAGGTTTATTACATGAGCTACAGGGTGTCCAGCAAATAACACCCTGATTTCAAAATTAAATTTCTCAAAAACAAAGATCGATAGTAATATGCGGTAAACGATTTTTTTCATTAGGTAAGCTGTAAAAATCTTATACAGAAATTTCAAACAATGAATATTTTGAAAAAATTGCGTTCTGATTGCATAGAATGCTTTGATTTGACATTTTTCTTGTTTTAGATTGCCTGCAAAGAAATAATTTTTCAGCTTACAGTGCAATATTTTAAAGATTTTTCGAAGTAAATTTTTAGAATTTCGAACTTTCAAAAATTTAATTTAAAAAAACTATGAAATATGGCACTTTAAGCAGAAAAACACATTCTCTGGCAGCAATCTAAAGCAAGAAAATGTCAAATCAAAGCATTCTTTGCAATCAGAATACAATATTTTCAAAATATTTACCATTCGAAACTTTTCAATGAGATTTTTACAGCTTACCTGATAAACAAACCGCTTACTGCGTAATTTTATTGATCTTTGTTTTTGAGCAATTTAATATTGAAATCAGGGTGTTATTTGCTGGACACCCTGTACTTTCGGCATCCGTGTCTTCTGTACTCCGCGTTAAGAAAAATTATTCAGTCAGTTAACTCCTAAATTATATCTTTCTTTAACCTTCCTACCCTGTTCAAATTTTACTCAATCTTGATAAAAATATTTGACACCAGAATTGTTATTTAAAACATTTTAATATATTTAATTGACTTATTTCGCTGAATCTCTTATTTATCTTTCTTTATGAAAAAAGTTCTGGTTCCAATCGTATAAAACAATTTATAGTCATGGGTCTATTACACCCATTTAGGGTAGGAAGGTTAATTAACCGATTAACGGATTAAGTACTTAAATTGTTTTGACACGAAAAATTTTTTCAAATAAAATTTCATATTTTTTAATGGCAGAAATATTCACATTAACTATTACTAATATTTTAGCTGAAAAAAGTAGTGTTTATCCCATATTCTTTTTTCTTGTACATAAAAAAATTATTAAGAGGATGTTCTGCATCGATATTTAACGGTATTGTTGTTTAAAAATATTAACATACATGTAAAAGAAAATCTGTATATGAGAAGTTTATGAATAATTAAACAATTATCTAATTATTTATTTGTTAGGAATTAACATGTACCATTTTACAATGAAAATTTTTTCGAAAACTACTGATATTTTTTACCTTAATGAATGCTGACTGGTATAAAGCTCCCAGTTGAACAGATAATGCACTTATAAGATTTTAAAAGTGTTTTCTAATCAATAAAAGTGCATTTTCAATATTGATCATTGAAATAATCATCTGCACAAATTTATTCCAAAATCCTTTTGAGACAATTTGAAGTAAAGTTTATAATATATGTGTTTCATGCTGTTTGAATATTCAAACAAATATAGATTTATAAAAATGAATAAATAGATATACGACACTTTTCGTTCTCAGCATTTACGATTATTCAGTTAAAAGTTATTATAGATAAAAATAAATAACACTCAAATATGATAAAACATTTTGTATTGAGATTTTGAATGTCAGAAATATTTATCTACTGTTACAATTAATATTAAATTTAAAGGTAAAAGTTTTTTTTTTTTTTTTTTTTTTTTTTTTATAAACTACTTCTGTATCACAAAAACCAAAAGAGTTAAAATCTTTTCTGGTGTTTTAGGATTGTATTACGTGATATTAGAACCATTTCATTTCATGCGACTGTAAAAATTATTGAAATTAAAAACTGACTTACCTACACCTAATTGGCACTTACCATGTTATCATATTTACCTTCAAAATCATTTACTTTCAATATATAAAACTTTTAATGTTACTCCTATATAATTTTATGTAATAGAATTATAATATTCCTATATAATTTTGCGTGTGATTTTACAGTCTTCAAAAGGTATACATTGATGTGTCTATCTTATGATTGTTAACAAGTATAAAGTTTTATTTAGAAGCATTAATTTTTAATGATGAATGAGAAAATGCTTTTCTTGACTGTAAATGTAGAAAAGCGTTTTATCAGGAAACAAAAAATAATTTCATTGCTGGATGTTACATATATAAACTATTTTTATGTCTTTGCGTTCTGCTGTTCATCATGTTAATAACAAATATTAAAACGAAAATAGACTTTTAATACGCAAGATAGTCAAGAGGCTTCTTTGTCTCAGTATTTAATGGAATTCTTGTTTAAAAATATTAACATATATGCATAATAACATATTCTAAGACCAACATATGAATTATTAAAAAAATTTATAATTTTTTAGTAATTATGATTTAATATGCACACATTTCAATCTGCAAAATTTACAATTTACTGATAATTTTCCTTATAGAATGCTTACAGTTAAAAAAGATTCCTTTTGAAACATCAACGTTACGAGATGAATAGGAAATTTTTCTTCCAACTATAACAGAGCTGCCAACTTCTACGCCTATTTAAATCTTATAAACATGTTTCGAACCACAAAAATATTTTAGTAAAATGTATACCAAATATATTCAATGTTATGTATTACAGAACATATTCTTAATTATTTGCTAAACTTTCTGTTTCTAATGTGTTTATTTGACTGTAAATCAGAGTAGTAGTTGGCAGCCATGCTATAAGATTAGAAAAGTGCGATCAAAGTACATTTTAAATATTGAATATTCAAACAACCATTTGTATAAACATATTCTAAAATTTTTAGGGACAATGCAAAGTGACTTTTTCTACGCGTTTGGTGAACAAATCTACATTTCTAAAAAATCTTGATTATAAGACAGTTTTTGCTATCCGTATGTAAGATTATTCAATTAAAAGTTCTTGTAGTTAAAATATATTAACGCAAAAATTTAATAAGAATTTTTGTAGCAAGCTTTTGAATGGAAGAAATATTTATTTATTCCTACAAAAAAATGGGTAAACATTTTATTTTGATAAAATGTTTCAATATGAGAAACACAAAAAAGAATTTAAATCAATTTATTGAAAATGCTAGTATTTTAGCAGCATATTATGACACCTTATTTAACCTTACTATGAAAGTTATTCTCAGAAATAACTGACTTATAAATACTGAAATGGCAACTTCCACATTATCGTTATAATTTTAAAGTACTTTTTTTTAAACATATAAAAATTTCAATGTAACTTGTGTTTAAGCTTCTGTGATTGATTTTATAGCGGAGAATACAAACATTGATTTCGATATCTTAATGATTGTTAACAAGTATAAAGCTTTATTTTGAGTGAAATATTAATGTTCACTGTTGCATGCGAAAATGTTTTAAATAATTATAAATTTAAAATGGCGTTTTATCAGACACAGATGTTTATTATTAATTTTGGAATTTATTTATATAAATTGCTTTTGGCGTGCTTTCATTGTGTACTCCGAATTAAGAGCAAATATGAAAATAGATTGATAAAAGACGTTGTTCCTTATTTAAATGGCTGATGTTTCTCAGTATTACACGACATTAACATTTAAAAATATTAATATACATGTATAATAGGACTTTCTATGCGCAGTTTACGGAATATTTATATAACAGTTAACAAAATATTTATATAAATATATAGTAATTCTGCTATTATGTGTAAATACTATAAATGTGAATGTGTGTAGGAAAGTTTGAATGAAGTCAACTTCAAAACGGATGAATTATATATTTGTATTTTTCCATTTGGATAGATTAATGTCCATAGGCTATGTTTTATTTATTTTATTCAAATATCTTCCTTTATAATTCAAATTTCATTATTTCTCATGCAGAATCAATAGGTATTTGTTAGATAATATTGAATCAATTTCTTTTCCTGTTGACAAAAAAATCAAAATCTGGAATAATTTCTCAGCAATAATAAAATTTTAATTGAGCAATGTCCACGCGAAAAATACAAATAAAAAAATTAAATTATAAATTATAAATACTTTTAAAGTTCAATAATGTTATATGTCGTTTCAATTTAACTCATATTAAATTGAATTATCTTTATTTAAGTATCGGGATTCTGAAATTCTTTGAAATGTCAAAAAACGCAATTTCCAGTAAGTAAAATTTTTCACAATTAATGATTACAACACAACTGTTTGATGACTGTTTTGATAAATATGTCATACATGAGCATGCATATTTTGAATTAATAGTCAGCTTTACCTGTTATAATTGAATAGATTTATCCGATGATTTTATTTATATGTATATTGCCAGTTTCAAAAATGCTTTAAAATTGAAAACATTTTTTGTCAATATATTTAAAACTACTATTCACTTGTGTTCATTATTATTAATTATTAGTCAGTACTTTAAAATTCATAATTTTATTTATAATTTTAAATATTTAAAATGCATAATATAAGATAATATAATAAGAGATACATAATATAATAAGATACATAATACATAAGATACATTGTTTAATACATGAGATATAAATAAAGATATTTTAACATCAACAAATTCGAAATTTCAAATATTTAATTTCAAAAATTTAATTTAAAAAAACTATGAAATATAATGAAATAATATGAAATGTATATTAAAGCCGAAAAACACTTTCTCTGGCAGCAATCTAAAGCAAGAAAAATGTCAAATCAAAGCATTCTTTGCAATCAGAACAGAATCTTTTCAAAATATTTACCCTTCGAAACTTTTGTATGGGATTTTTACAGCTTACCTGATAAACAACCGCTTACTGCGTAACTCTATTGATCTTTGTTTTTGAGAAATTTAATTTTGAAATCGGGGTGTTATTTACTGGACACCCTATATTTTCGGCATCCGTGCCTTCTGTACTCCGCGTTAAAAAAAAATATTCAGTCAGTAACTCCTAAATTATATCTTTTTTTAACCTTCCTACCCTGTTCAAATTTTACTCAATCTTGATAAAAACATTTCACACCAGAATTGTTATTTAAAACATTTTAATATATTTAATTGACTTATTTCGATGAACCTCTTATTTAACTTTCTTTTTGAAAAAAGTTCTGGTTCCAATAATATAAAACAAATTATAGTCATGGTACTATTAGACCCATTTAGGGTAGGAAGGTTAATTAACCAATTAACTGATTAAGCACTTAAATTGTTTTGACACCAAAAAATTTTTCAAATACAATTTCATATTTTTTAACCCCTTAACGCGCAGTGTTGCCAGGTCGGCAACACTGCGCGTTAGGGAACACAGGGAGAACTTTAGGTGGGGGGGACTCCCCCCTACCCTCTAAATAGGGGGAACCCTTTTTAGAGGATGGTCCCCCCTCTGAACAGGGGGAAATTTAGGTGTTGCCGGGTCGGCAACACCTAAAGTTCCCCCTGTTTAGAGACACAAAAACTCCGTGAAAATTTCAAAAACTACTCCAATGGCTACTTTTAATCTTTCTTATGTGTTCTGGATGGCAGCACCAGAGAGATCAAACTCTACTGTTTTTAAATAATAGGTAAAATGTTTTACTGTAATACGCGCTTCACAGCAATGCTCTTCTCACTGCACTTATCAATGCTTTACTTATGGGAGGTTACCACTTCGGCAACAGCTGTATAATTAAAATGGTTAGTGCAATCTTTACAAAACAATATACCTTTGTACTCCTCTAGGCCTAAATAGATTGCCTAGTTTTTTTTTTTCAATTTCAACTTTAAAGAGTTGTGCGCCGGAAAGGGTTAATGGCAGAAATATTCAGATTCACTATTAATAATATTTTAGCTGATTAAAGTAGTGTTTATCCCATATTCTTTTTTTGTACATAAAAAAAGTTATTAAGAGGATGTTCTGCATCGATATTTAACGGTATTGTTGTTTAAAAATATTAACATGCATGTAAAAGAAAATCTGTATATGAAAAGTTTATGAATAATTAAACAATTATCTAATTATTTATTTGTTAGGAATTAACATGTACCATTTTACAATGAAAAAATTTTTGAAAACTACTGTTATTTTTTACCTTAGTGAATGCTGACCGGTATAAAGCTCCCAGTTGAACAGATAATCCACTTACAAGATTTTAAAAGTGTTTCAATAAAAGTGCATTTTCAATATTGATCATTGAAATAATCATCTGCACAAATTTATTCCTAAATCTTTTGAGATAATTTGAAGTAAAGTTTATAATATATGTGTTTGATGCTGTTTGAATTCGTAAACAAATATAGATTTATAAAAATGAATAAATAGATATACGACACTTTTATTTCTCAGCATTTAAGATTTTTAAGTTAAAAGGTATTATAGATAGAAATCAATAACACGCAAATATGTTAAAAATTTTTGTATTGAGATTTTGTTTGTCCGAAATATTTATCTACTGTATTTTTTTATAAACGTTTTCTGTATCAGAAAAACCAAAAGAGTTAAAATCTTTTCTGGTCTTTTAGGATTGTATTACGTGATATTAGAAGCATTTCATTTTATGCGACTTTAAAAATTATTGAAATTAAAACTGACTTACCAACACCTAATTGGCTATTACCATGTTATTATATTTACCTTCAAAATCATTTACTTTCAATATAAAACTTTTAATGTTACTCGTATATAATTTTATGTAATATAATTATAATATTCCTATATAATTTTGCGTGTGATTTTACAGTCTTCAAAAGGTATACATTGGTGTGTCTATCTTATGATTGTTAACAAGTATAAAGCTTTATTTAGAAGTATTAATTTTTAATAATAAATGCGAATTTTTTTTTTTTTTTTTACTGTAAATGATGAAAAGCGTTTTATCAGGAAACAAAAAATAATTTCATTGCAGGATGTCACTTATATAAACTATTTGTATGTCTTTGCGTTCTGCTGTTCATCAAGTTAATAACAAATATTAAAACGAAAATAGACTTTTAATACGCAAGATAGTCAATAGGCTTCTTTGTCTCAGTATTAATTGGAATTCTTGTTTAAAAATATTAACATATATGCATAATAACATATTCTATGACCAATATATGAATTATTAAAATAATGTTATAATTTTTTAGTAATTATGATTTAATATGCACACATTTCAATCTGCAAAATTTACAGTTTACAGATAATTTTTCCTTATAGAATGCTTACAGTTAAAAAAGATTCCTTTAGAAACATCAACGTTACAAGATGAATAGGAAATTTTTCTTGCAACTATAAGTTTAGAAAAGTGCGATCAAAGTACATTTTAAATATTGAATATTCAGACAACCATTTGTATAAACATATTCTAAAATCTTTAAGGACAATGCAAAGTGACTTGTATGTTCTACGCGTTTGGTGAACAAATATACATTTCTAAAAAAATCTTGATTATAAGACAGTTTTTGCTATCGGTATGTAAGATTATTCAATTAAAAGTTCTTATAGTTAAACTATATTGACACAAAAAAAAAAGAATTTTTGTTGCAAGCTTTTGAATGGAAGAAATATTTATTTATTCCTACAAAAAAAGGGTAAACATTTTATTTTGATAAAATGTTTCAATATGAGAAACACAAAAAAGAATTTAAATCAATTTATTGAAAATGCTAGTATTTTAGCAGCATATTATGACACCTTATTTAACCTTACTATGAAAGTTATTCTCAGAAATAACTGACTTATAAATACTGAAATGGCAACTTCCACATTATCGTTATAATTTTAAAACACTTTTCTTTTAAACATATAAAAATTTCAATGTAACTTGTGTTTAAGCTTGTGTGATTGATTTTATAGCGGAGAATACAAACATTGATTTCGATATCTTAATGATTGTTAACAAGTATAAAGCTTTATTTTGAATGAAATATTAATGTTCACTGTTGCATGTGAAAATGTTTTAAATAATTACACAGGTCAACAAAAAAAATTTTTTTTTAATGGTCTGACATGTTTTAATGAATTTAAGATATTTCCACCTCCAGGAACCCGAATATGGCATCCGTTTCCGTACATCAGGTAAGGTTTTGCTGTGAAGTTGAATTGAAAAAAACAAATGTATACTACAGAAGTGTAATTAACTGAATCGAAAAAAATGTACGTATGTTAACAGAAAACATGTTTAGTTAATTACATAGTTAATTAACAACTAATAGACAGGAAAACATTCAGTTAGTTCACTGTTTCGTCATTGTGCAACACTTATGGTAGGAATTTCCTCTTCGTTGAGGTCCGAGCATGGATGGCAGCAGAAATGTCTCTATGGAGATTCCAACAGTAATCCGCCATCATTACTGCATCCCAGCGACCTTTGGTATCTGTTCTCCATCTCTTTGATCTCCTGATGAAAATGCTCTCCCTGTTCATCACTCATGGAGTTCAGGTTGTTAGGAAAGCGATCCATAGAGAATAAATAAGAATAAATAATGCATTTTGATGCTCATGTTACATCCGAAGTTTCTGAATGCTGTTATCATATTGTTCACCAGTTCAACGTAGTTAGTTGCCTTCGTGTTGCCGAGAAAGTTTCTCACAACTAGAACAAAAGCCTTCCATGCTTCCAGTTCCACTTCACTCATATGTGTTTCGAATTGCGTATCTCTCATTAGCTGACGGATCTGTGGACCATCAAAGATGCCAGCTGTCAGCTTCTCAATGCTCAATCTGGGAAAAACCTGGCACAAATACATGAAGCAGTCACCATTTTTGTCGAGAGCTTTGGTGAATTGCTTCATCACTTCCAGCTTAATGTGCAATGGAGGAAATATGATCTTCTCTCAGTTCACAAGAGGAGTGTTGATGATGTTCGCTCTGCAGGGCACCAGGTCCTCCCTAAAAAGCTAGTCCTTGATTGTGTAATGATGTGCTCTGTCCCTACTGTCCCACATGCAGATGAAACAGGGGTATTTTGTAAACCCTGATTGTTGTCCCAACAAGATGTTCACCATTTTCAAATCCACAGAAATGTACCTTTGATGGTCATCATAATCAATTTTCTCCAGACCATACTTCACTGATTCATACTTCTCCTTCAATGTAGTTGAGTGAGCTAGTGGTACAGAGGCAAACTGGTTGCCATTGTGTAGAAAAACACATTTTAGTGAGCGCTTACTGCTGTCGATAAACAGCCGCCAATGTTCGGGGTCGTATTTTGCCACTCTCAGCGTGTACAGCAGCCGTGCGATATCATTACAGTACACCAGGTCAAGCTCTTCACAGAAATATTGTAGGAAGCCTTGATGTCTGTTGCGGTAGAAGGTGATGCGAACACTCTCGGTGAGAAAGTTTTTTCCTTTAATCTGGATGTCAATAGTTCGGCATATGACTTGGAGAGGTTAAGATCGCGAACGAGATCATTTAGCTCCATTTGTGTGAACGGAACTGGAATACTACATTCTGGAACTACATAGTCGTCATCAGCAGCACTGATGGGTGAGGATGATTCTTCGTCAATGTCCGGAAGTTCTTTAAACACAGGAACAGGAATAGCTTCAGAATGGGCTACAGGACGACGTGCTGACGGAAGATCTGGATATACCAGGCTACTCCGGCTGTTCCTGTTTATACCAGTCAGATCTACAGTGCAGAAGTAACAATCTGTGACATGGTTGGTCGGCTCCCTCCAGACCATAGGAATTCCAAATTTCAGAGCCGTCTTCTGACCTTTGGTCCATGCACTAAAATATTCGGTGCATTTCTTGCATACTGTATCTGGTGCCCAACCTTTATCTTGGTCACATAGTGCCATTCGGAAGTAAGCAAGGTAGGTGCGCTTTATAAAACTGGTGATTGGCTTCCGGTTTGGTACAAGGGTGTATTCGCCACAGATATAGCAAAATACATCCGGCTTATTCCTACATGATCTTTTTGAAGACGCCATTTACTTCACATAGATCCTGTAATGAAAGAAAAATCTATCATTAGTAATCCAGGGCAACGAAATACGACTTCTCGGAATGCAACACATACAAGTACTGCAATGAAGTATAGGCATCTATGCCGGAAATCACTTAGCCTAAAATGGACATTTGCACAAAAAATTGACCTGATAGAGCGAAACCGTTTTCGGTTTTGGATTCAGGGTATGAAAATGAACGTATATCAGCTGGAAATAATTAGACCATTTTTTGGCTGTTTACCAGTGTTATCAATTTAGAATGGCGTTTTATCAGACACAGAGGTTTATTATTAATTTTGAAATTTATTTATATAAATTGCTTTTGGCGTGCTTTCATTGTGTACTCCGCATCAAAAGAAAATTTGAAAATAGATTGATAAATAACGTTGTTCCTTATTTAAATGGCTGATGTTTCTCAGTATTACACGACATTAACATTTAAAAATATTAATATACATGTATAATAGGACTTTCTATACGAAGCTTACGGAATATTTATATAACAGTTAACATAATATTTATATAATTATATAGTAATACTGCTATTATGTGTAAATATTATAAATGTGAAAGTGTGTAGAAAAGTTTGAATGAAGTCAACTTCAAAACGAATGAATTATGTATTTGTATTTTTGCATTTGGTTAGATTAAAGTCCTTAGGCTATGTTTTATTTATTTTATTCAAATATATTCCTTAATAATTCAAATTTCATTATTTGTCATGCAGAATCAATAGGTATATTTTAGGTAATATTTAATCAATTTCTTTTCCCGTTGACAAGAAAATCAAAATATGGAATAATTATTTCTCAGCGATAATATATTTTTAATTGAGCAATTTCCACGCGAAAAATACAAATAAAAAAAATTAAATAAAATATAATTTTTTTAACCTTCAATAATGTTATATGTCGTTTCAATTTAATGCATATTAAATTGAATTATCTCTGTTTAAGTATCGGGATTCACAAACTCATTGAAATGTCAAAAAACGCAATTTCCAGTAAGTAAAATTTTTGACAATTAGTGATTCCAACACAATTATGGAATTATGACTGTTTTGATAAATAAGTCATACATGAGCATGCATATTTTGAATTAATCAGCTTTACCTGTTATAATTGAATAGATTTATTCGATGGATTTATTTATATGTATATTTCCAATTTCAAAAATGCTTTAACATTAAAAACATTTTTGGTCAATATATTTAAAACTACTATTTAATTTTATTCATTATTATTAATTATTAGTCAGTACTTTAAAATTCATAATTCTATTTATAATTTTAAATATTTAAAATGCATAATATAATAAGATAATATAATAAGAGATACATAATATAATAAGATACATAATACATAAGATGCATTGTTTAATACATGAGATATAAATAAAGATATTTTAACATCAACAAATTCTTTGATAAATGTATAAGTTATCATTTAATTTTACTCGTTATTATCAACTAATCCTTATTTGATCTTTCGTTTTATCATATATTAATATATGTATTTTGTTATTTAACAACCTTATAGAAATGCATAATTTTAACTACACTGTTAAAACTAATGGTGACACATTGCACCTTTTAGGGTTGAAAGGCTTGTCTCTCTGGTGACACCCCTAAAGGAGCCAGAATGGCACCTTTAATTAGGGTGAAAGATGGCACCCTTAATCCAGAGTGTCCAATAATAAAAAAATAAAAAATATATACAAACCGAATTTTGGCTGTCGAAGGATTCGTACTCACAACGTCTGATTACAAGCTCAGGGTTCATTCAACCCTAGGGTTTCAAATGCCCCGCGTTCCAATGGACCCTAGGGCCTTTTCACCTCCGGTTCCCAAATGTCACCGGTTTGTCACCTTCACTTTTAACAGTGTATAGTTTATTTACTTTTTACTTACTGTAATTCAAACCTTTTATTTTATTATTGATGACTGGTTATATGTTTCCAAGAAATATTTGAATTTTTAAAAAATAATCTTAATTAAATATTTTCAAATTATTTTTTGTGTATGTTTGTGTAGCAAGTATTATAAAGTAACATTCAAAAGTTGCTTGTATATTTTATTTATATAGTCCTATTAGTTTATAAATAAGCTTCATTAAAATGCTTATTTTGTTTAAATAATGTGTAAAAAATTACTTAGAAACAAACCCATTATGGAATTAACAAAATTATTCTTTATTTGAGCAAAATGATTCATATTTTCCTATAATAAAGGTACGTAAATGCTTTGGGATCAAATTGCACTATTTTTTGAACTATAAATATAGTTAAAATATTTATTATAATTATTTAAAAAGTAATTTTTATGTTAAAATACTGGAGAGAATCACTCAGATTTTGCATATAGAATAAAGTCGATTGAATTATTAGTTGCCGAGATATTTGTAATCCTGTTTTCCACATTCTACGATTTTTCATGACCCTATATTTCATTCAAATTTCAATTCAGGGGTATATTTTAATTGGAAATGAGACGCTCAATCCGACGCAGTTAATTGTTAGTTAATAGAATTATTATTTTTGGAGTTATAAGAATGTTTCTTTTACGTAGTTCGGTTCTACTTGAGTAGTTTGGCGTTTTATATAATTTGTCGAAATAGGTACATCAGCAGTTCTTTAATATAGCATTACTATGTATATTAACAATAGTTAAATTTTGTTTATGAATTGCAATGCATTGTATAAATAGTTTTCACATGTTTTATTTTCATATACATATCCATGATGGGTAAGTATTACGGTGGCCCCCAACGACTAGTTTTTTAAATATTTTCTAATGAACACTTTACAAGACTTACATTTAGCTTCGCAAAATCATCTTTGCCCTGAAGATGAAATCAAATTGTCCCACTCCGTCCTCAAATGAGCACTTCTGAATCCGCGCGCTATCGCGAATGGGTTAAAAATTTTTTAAATGGAGAAAAATTATTCTCAGATGTGATGATACAGGGTGCTGTGCAAGACTGAGTAAAGCAAAAACCGAAATCTTTTTCCATGCTTTCGCAAACAATCGGATGCATGTCACAACGTCCTTAGAGACTTTTTTTTAGAAATGTGTATGTTTAAATATATTTTATTCTTTCTATTTTATTTAGTTCATTCTATTTTATTTGTATTTTTTGTATTCATATTTTGCTTACTAGAACTGTCGAATGGGTTTCATTTGAATACGCCTAGTATAAAATTAAAGAAAAAATGAATTATTAAATTCTTTAATTCAAATTAAAGAAAAAAATAGTATATATGCACATTAAAAATGAAATAAGAAATATAAAAATAAAATTGGGAAAAATATATGATAATAACAAATGCAAAGACAATGCCTTTCTGATTAGTGAGAGGAGCAATGAAAACTTAATTGGTAATAAATATATGTTATTTCATCGAATATTGCCGGCAGTATGTCTACAACAATATTCAACATTTTTTTAACAAATCGAAAAATACATACAATTGATAAAGGAAGGTTAGGGAATGGAAAGATATAGATTAAAACACCTTTGCTTTTTTTTAAGTATTATGATTTCAAACTTGCTCATACTCATGGACACATCATTATGTTCTGCGATTTAATTCCTTATTTACATTTATTGTTTTACTACAAAAAATTTTTAATCTTTATGATTTTTTAAAACTACATGTGGGTTTTATAAGAGAAATATTAATAAAAATACAGTTAAACCTCGTTAATATGAACCTCAAGGAGGATCAAATTTTTGTTCATGTTAACAGTATCAAATTTTTGTTTTCGACTATATAGGGGACTGTGAAAACAATTCATGTTAAAAATAATTCAAGCTAAGTGTGTTCATGTTAACGAGGTTTGACTATAAATAAAGTTTAAAATTTTCCAAAAAGAAAAGGAAAAAAAGAAAAGGAAAAAAACGGATATTGTATGACGAGGTCTATATTTCCGTAAGTAGGGATATAAAAAATTGCGATGCAATATTTTGTAACTAAATGATCTTAATTAAATAATTTTATTGCTTAATGCTGTAGAACTTTTTTTATTATATTAATATTTTTAACTATTCAGTAGAAATAATGAAAGTAAATCTTATCTTCATAGCTTGATTCAAATTTCTTATCCTTCTTATCTTATCATCCAATTTTTTTCGTTTAATGCAACTATCTTACATGGAAAAAATGAGTGTTATTCCATTTTTAAGTGCGGATCCCCACCAGTGGCCGCGAGGTTCTGACCTCCAAACTGGTAGACGGTAGGTGCTGGGCTCGAACCCAATCGCGACCGTCGGCCTAGCCGTTCGAAGTTTTCCGTGGTTTTCTTCGAACCTTGCGTAAATACGGGTTAGGTTCCCTTAGAAAGACCCCCACGGAGGGCAGCCCACCCCATAGGGCCTATATCCCATAGCGTAGATAATCGGCCGACAAAATACACCACCATTTTTAAGTGCATTCATAATAATTTAAATACATAGCACCTATAGTGGGCGTTCAGTCCATCCGTCGGCCCGTCCGCCCGTGTATCCGCATATAACAGAGCAAAAATTACCCAACAGAATATTTTGGAATTAAAAATATATAATTGTTGCATAATCTTTTTGAGTAATTTCGAATTTTATGAAAATATGATGCATAGTTTAATTACAGGAAGGATCAAAATTATTGTGTTACATTACGGCCAATGGGAAAAAATAGTTTTAAACGCAAGGATTTTAATGCTGTTTAATGTTGTTACACTCGTTCAAACATAATAATATTGATATGCATCTATGAAGCGCATACTAAAATATACATTCTGTATAATCCGTGGTGCAAAGAATGTTTGTAATTCATTTACAGGGCTGCACAAAGTATTCCAATATATGAAGGAATAGGGGGAAACATTGTTTGGAGCGCTTTTAATTATATTAAACTATTACACATTTAATGAAATTGATGTACTTTTCTGAAGTTTACTACAAGTTAATTCCTGTATAATATATGTAGATAGTATTTACAGGGATACGCAAAAGACTTTTGATAGTCCACAGTATCCGAAATACTGTATACTATTATACCGAGATCTGAATGTTTTAAAAACTTCCTTATAGTCCGAACGCATCCTATTTGTCAAGCTTGAAACGCAATTTCCAACTTCTTTAGATTGTTCCTGATCTCAGAAAGAGATTATATTGGACAAGTTCACGGCTCTTAATGAAAATAAAAAAATATTCAGGAAATTGTTGATAACCACAATCACAAGTATAATGCCTTCATATATAATTTACTTTATTAAAAATACTAATTATAAGCAATAGTTTTAGATCTTTTTTTTTTTTAACTCGAAAATAATTTTATATATCATAGAATACATTGTCACTATCACAATAAAAGTGTAGTAAACAAGAAGTTTGTATAATCCGAAAGTTAAAACTGATAACGTTTTCGTCCCTTCTAGGACATCTTCAGTCAGCGTAAGTCTTCAGTCACAGCGTAAGCTTACGCTGACTGAAGATGTCCTAGAAAGGACGAAAACGTTATCAGTTTTAACTTTCGGATTATACAAACTTCTTTGTTTACTACACTTTTATTGTGATAGTGACAATGCATTCTATGATATATAAAATTATTTTCGAGTTTTTTTAAAAAGATCTAAAACTAATGCCTATAATTGGTATTTTTAATAAAGTAAATTAGAAAATAAAAAAGGTTTTAGGTATGTATCAAATATGGCACGTCATGCAGTAAAGACTTAAGACTACATTACTTAAAAAAGAACATGCAATTACTTATGTAAATTTGATAAATAATGTTATAAAAATAATATTCAAAGTAAAATTTATTTCTTCTCGTATGTATCTTGTATATATATTTAATTTTTAATGTAATCTTACAACTTAAAATGTAAAATATAAGAAGTGAAGTATTTACGAAAGTGTTCAGGTCTGTTTAAATAAATTATAATTTATACAGCTGAAAAAGTAAAACAAAGATACAGAAAATGCAAATTACACATGTTTTTACGGAAGTAAACCATGCAAACACTTACTTGAAAATTTTATCATAACATGTTTTAATTTGAGTTTCTAAAACAGTAATTTCACGTTCTTTTTTACTTCTTGTTCAAGATATAACATTTTAATCAAGAAAAATTTTGCAGTTTATTTCTGGAAATTCTCTGTTCTTTAAATTTTTATTCATTTTTAAAATGCAACTGAAATATGTAATAAGAAGTTTCAACTAAGTAAAGATTTTTAATGAAAATAAAATAAAAATGTATAAGGTCATACTAATGTAAATAAAGTTGTTTGTGCGAAAATGATATAAATTAACTGATACAAGCTTAAATACATACTTTGAAGTGTTTGTTTTTAGACTTGCATTTAGAAACGATTGTAACATTTAACGTCTTGAATTAAAAGTATTATAGTATTATTATAATTCATAAATTATGTGTAATAAGGCGAAAATTTCAATTACAATAAAAGATAAAAATATAATTTTTATGCATATTTTAAAAAGATTTATCTCTGAAAATTCTCCTTTATTCTATTTTTTAATGTCTACATTACATTTGATATAAAGTTTTAACTGCTGTTTCAATTCTTTGATAAATATGATAGGCATGATTTAGCAATTAGGCAGTAAAATACACATAATATATAAATTATTTTTGATTATATGGATATGACAGTTTTAAATGCCATAGTCTCAATACTTTGTAATAGTTTCTATAAGAATTGATTTAGTGTAGTACTTAATTGTAGCAAATTTTTAACTTCATTTAAGAACAACGTCAAGTAATACACCTGTTTGATACAAATATGAGAATTTATGTTCAAATGCTCTTTTACTAAGAAATGAAGTAAATTACAGTTATAGATTTTACAAGATGCTAGCATTTTTATTATATTTATTATATTAGGAAAGTTAAATTTTGTTGTATTTATTTTCCACAAATCTACATATTTTTACATGTTACATTCATATGATTAGTTTTATAAACAATTGATCGGTTTTAAATTGGTTTATTTTGTTCAAAATTTTGTATATTGGCCTTAATAAACATTCACGTATTTATTACTGGACTAGATAATCACAATATGATATTGCATTTATTTATTTATTTTTTACATTTTTAACTTCTCAATTCAAATCAATTTTTAAAAAGAAAGTCTTGATTTTTAATAAGATTTATTTTTAAAACCATGAAATAGCTCGAATATAGAATTGACTTTAATAGATACCTAATTATCAATCAGTTCTTTGGCATCACCAACTCATATGCTTTATAATACTATATAAAAGCCTCTACAACTCTATAACTCTATAATTTATACAAAACTTCTTCCAGTATAACACCAAACTGCTAAAACAAATTCTCCAAAATTGAAAAGAATCTATCTTTATAATCCATTATCTTAAATCTTATGGTAAATTAAGATATTAGAGAAACAGAAATTCTGTTAAATAACAGAAACATCTTTCGGTAAATTTGCAATAGACTCCGTAAATTTAGTTTGTTTAGTTTTTTTAATGATAAAAATTTAATTTCGTTTTATTTTTTAAACTTTAAATCCCCACTGCAAAAAGTCTTACAAATATTGATTTACCACTAATCGAATAAAAATCGAAATATTGACTCGTAATTGCCATGATTTATTTTCATAAGGATTAGGTAAATTAAACTTTTCATTTTTAAATATACGATAGATTAAAATAGATACTAAATAACTAACCAGTGATTCAACGTTCGAAATGCCATATTCTTTATTAGAATACTATTGAAAATATGCTATAATTTCATAGATATTTCTTTTCTACAGGACAGCACACTGTCTCCAGGTCTCTCAATTTTTATCCGTTGGTGCAATTTTGCAACACATCACATTTTTTTCTCACTATTCATAAATGCATAAAAATTTTAACATAGACAACTTAATATCTCTTCTATTTAGATATTTAAAAAAAATATTATATATTGATATTTTGTTTTACATATTTTATTTGAATAGGCAAAAATATAATTGAACTTAAAAACTCATATCACAGCTAAAAATGCACTTCCAGGAAATATCTGTAACATACGGTTTTTATGGTACAATTTAGTATACGAAATCTTCAATAAGTCCCTGTAAACATTGTTAGCATTTTGTATTATACAGGAAGTAACTTGTAATAAATCACAGCAACGTATACCGATTTCATTAAATATGAAATGAATATGCTTTCCCTTACATCATTATGTAATGAAATTCTTTTGTGCAGCTCTGTAAATGAATAATAAAAAAAATTTCACAACATATTGCACAGAATATATATTTTAGTACACTACAATAAATTAAATCATTTTTTCCTGTTTGAAAGGCCATTACACCATTAAAATAAAACATTTTTCCCACTGACTGTAATGTAACCGAATGCTTTTGATTGTCCCTGTAATCAATCTATACATCCGAGTTTCATAAAATTTAAAATAACTTGACGTATGCAACAATTATATATTTTTTAATTTCACACGATTAGATTGGGTATTATTTGCTCTGTTATAGTCGGGCAGATGGTCAGACGGATAGTTCGGACGAACAGACAGACGAATGGACGGACTGAACGACAAATATAGGTGCTTCGTATTTACATAAATACGAACGCACCTAAAGAGAGACTCGAGGATTGCAGTGCGCATTGTTAATGTGGGTTTACTAGTAAATAATAAATAAATAATAATAATAATGCATTGCAAAAGAAATAACACAAGAGAAATATTTTTATTTCTTGTCTCTGATAATTGTCACTAAGTATATTTGATAAGATAATGAACCTTGTGATCCAATTATGTGTACTTAAGAAAATGCAGTGTATTTTATAATTTTTAAAAAATCAAGTTCAACGGGTTTCATTCAAAGACAAATTCAAGAAAAATGCACATACCGCCTGAAGCCAACGCGAAAACAAACATGAAAATGGTGTGTGCTTTACAATTCCTGTCACAGATATTTAATTAGTTAGACAGTCACGATTGAAAAATGATTGAAAAAAGATTAAAATTATATATCGCTTGCATAATCAGAATTTATATTTCTGAAATTGTTAAGACATAGGGATGAAAGAAGGTATTGCCTTGTTTACTTATAAATATTTGTATAGTATGCTACTTATAATAAGATAAAAAAATACACTGTTAAAAATTTCTGTAAAAACGCAGAAAAAAAGCGAGGATCTCTGCAAATCATACTAGTTCTTGATTCGATTGCAATGCATTCAATTCGATCAATTTTAATGAAATGCTGAATTCGATTCAATTCATTAATGCATTCGATTGAGATTTTCGGTCATCATTTTACAAACACATTTCTTTTTTACTTCTAATTTTATGAAAGGAAATCCCATGTGATTATTTAAATATATTTTTATTTTTGTTAAATTTTGTCATTCAAAATGGACACTTTTAAATTTCTTTTGGAATTTTATTAGAAATATTCAAGAAAGAAATATAATTTTAATGTATTTTTTAAAAAAAGTAATAATTAGAAAAATCATCTCATCGGAGTTAGTAGCGACTTTTTTCCGCTAATCATAAAAGACATACTGTTGAACTCTATGGTAACAGCTCATATGGCTCAGTCAGTAAAATGTTCTTACATTGTCTAAAGGTATCAGGTTCAAATACCGGCACGGCTAGAAATAAAATGTGTTAGAGTTTAAGGTGCAGCTGTTGCGATTTAATCGGAACATTCAACTCCTTGAAAGCTCTCTGAGTATTGAATAATTCATTAATATTAAAAACTAAAATAAATTATTATTCTTAAAAATAAATTTACAGTCTTGTTTATCTTTATCGATGTTGATTTACAGAGTCTATTCTAAATTTACGGAATAACTTCTCTGTTATTTAACAGAATACCGGTATTTCTAATCTCTGTAATTTCATATTAGACCTAACCCTTTTCGGGTCTGGTGTAGTATTAATAGAGTATTATTTTGTTTTAAGAAGTAATTTTGCTATTATTTACATACATATGGTCATGTTAGAGTATGTCTATGCATTTAACTATCTGACTCCATTTATGTTTAAACATTTAGTTATAATAATAATAATTAATATTTTCTTAATTCTCTTTGCGCCGTTAGCGATTGCTTTATTTTAAACACATATTTCACTCTTTAAATTTAAAATGAAAATTACTTGCCTGAAAGTATCGTGTTTAATAAAGCGCAAAAAGTATTAGAAAATTGTAATATCAGTTAAATCTTATTGTAATAAAACATTTTCTAAACATCTTCAAAAATTCTTCCTTAGCCTATTGTCTTATGAATATTATGCGAATAGTACTCAAAACAACATTTGCTATCTACAGACAATGAAATATTCGTTAAACACTAATTTATCTATTTGAATAGGTCGTGTTAATGTTATTAAAGTAAAAGGATTTTTTTCTAAATATTGAAAAAAAAATCAGAATCGAAGGTTTTAAGATAATGTATTACACGTATATTCTCTATAATTTCACTCAAAAAAATTTTAATTGTGTGCTGGTAAATTTATATGTGTTCTTATGTACACTGCAAAAAAAATAGAAAATTACAAAATTTTCAAGTAGAATTATTTTTTAAGAACTTTTTTTTTGCAATGGCAACAATAAAAAATCATGTAACAGATGCAGATTTCCACTTTGAATCAAAATACGTTTAAGGTTACTAAGAAATTTTTCGGAAAATTGTATTCCCAGATCTTTTTAAGTAACAATAACGAAGATTACAGATAAAAATTATAAACATTTATATTAACATTATTGAAAATTATAAACATTTTAGTAAATGCTTTTGTAATGTTTCAGATGTCTCTAGTTTTGCTTAAAAGTTTTATAGAATGACATCATTTTATTGTACAAGGCACATATAAAATTTTAGTAAGCATAACAGATTTCGGTAAATTTAAATTACTAAGGTTACAGATTTTTTTACAGTATATGCATGTAATAATTAGAATGAAATAAGCTTTAAATGTCAGTTTTTCCATTTGCTATACAGAAAATTTTAGAAAGTAGCTCACTATATCGCCACTAAGCTTGTGAGTTTTCTTTTTGCTCTTCAGTACTTTTAATAAGTAGGCATAGCTCACTATTCTGCCACTAAGTTTATGAGTTTCGCCCCGTAAAGCATGGTGACGCCACTGCAACGTCGTTGAGAAGTCACATTGTGACTTTGTGACCATCGATTGTCGATGTGACATCACCTAACGTCGATGTGAAGTCACAGTGACTAAAATGTGAAGTCGTTATGCCGTCTTAGAGCTCTTTTGTGACGTTTCAAAAAGTGGTCACAATGTGACAAATTTGTGAAAAATGTGTCATTTGTGACTAATTTGACATTAACATTGTGACGAAACTGTGACAAAAGCGAGGATATTTAAATTGCCAGAAACATGTTTTTTAAAGCAAATAACATGTTTTGAAAGATATTTATAAATTTCTAAAGATTTTTAAGAAAGTCACATCTCATTCACAATGTGATGTCACTGAGTGGTGGCATTTTGGTCACAGATGTGATGTGACCAAAGTGACTCACAGTGACGTCACTGTGACCATGCATGTTATTAGGGGCTATGTTCTAATAACTATTTTAATAAGTTGACATGTATAGTAGATTACAAAATTAAAGAATAATAGGGATACCATTTGAGCATCACAATGATATTTTATTTCGAACAAGTGCAATGTTCTTATGTTCTTTTTTTTTGTTTAACATATAGATTAATATTTAATAATTATAAAAAAAATTAAATGACAAACATCGGTTTTTTATATTTAATAATACACTATATTGCCATTGATTATGGGACGCTTGCGATTTTAGACATTTTACTAAATATCTAGAAAAATACATGAGGAATCATCTCGAAACTCTTAGTGTATAAATATGATAGTATACGTCATACACCTCCGTGAAGATCTTTTACCGAAACGCCATAGGGGACCGTCAACAAATTAAAAAAGAATGAATATCTTTTGAATAACCCTGTCAAAACGAATGTAGCAAAAGAGCTCAAACTCTAGATTATGATTGAATGCCTTATTGTAATACACTGTGTTCATTTTTATGCAAATAGCATGCACACTCGCAGAGTAATTAAGGTTTTTATAAAAATGGTCCCAAATTTTTCCAAGTTTTTCCATTATAATTTTCGGAGTTCTTAATATAAAATAATATTTTTTTCAGAAAATATGACAAACAACATTGCACACAGTACCCTGTAACCAAAATTAAAAAATAATAAAAATTGTATGAAAAATGAATAGGTTTACTATATAATTTTTTACTGCGCATGCGTCAAAGACATCAAAATTTCATTTGCATATTATGTTAGCTAAATGTATAGAGCACCTTTTGTAAAAGTCTCAAAATCATAGCTTGAAAATTCTGAAAGTACTCGTCTATAGAAAAAGGACAAAATCCGTTGTTTCCAAAATGAAGCAAAAAAATGAGGGATTTTATCCAAATGCATTAGTACATCCCATATTGTGTATTCCATATTGACACTAAACAATGAATATATGGATACAACCCCTCTTGTGTTTGCTTCATTTTGAGAATAACGGATTTTCGACTTATTCAATTGACGATTATTGTCAGAATATTCAAGTTATGATTTTGTGACTTTCACAAAAGTTGCTCTATATATGTAGCTAACATAATATGCAAATGAAATTTTGATATCTCTGACGCATGCGCAGTAAAAAATTATTTAGTAAACCAACTCATTTTTTATACAATTTTCATTATTTTTTTAATTCTGATTACAGGGTACGGTGTGCAATGTTGTTTGTCATATTTTCTGTAAAAAATAATATTTTATATTAAGAACTCTGAAAATTATAAGGAAAAAACTTGGAAAAATTTGGGATCATTTTTATAAAAACCTTAATTACTCTGCGAGTATGCATGCTGTTTGCATAAAAATGAACAAGGCTTATTACAATAAGGCATTCAATCCATTCTAGAGTTTGAGCGCTTTTGCTACATTAGTTTTGACAGGGTTATTCAAAAGATATTCATTCTTTTTTAATTCGTTGACGGTCCCCTTTGGAGTTTCGGGAAAAAATCTTCACGGAGATGTATGACTTATACTATTATATTTGTACACTAAGAGTTTCGAGATGATTCCTCATGTATTTTTCTAGATATTTAGTAAAATGTCTAAAATCGCAAGTGTCCCATAATCAATGGCAATATAGTGTATATTAACATACAGTACTATTTATAAAAAAAAAAGTTTAAAAAGGTTAAAGCGATAGTGGGTAGTTAAGATTTTTTTCTATATTTAACTTAGTCCAACAAGAAATTCGGCAAATAAATGTTCAGAATTATAAATGCTGCGATACATGCTATACGGTAGAATAAATAGTTACAGTAATCATTATTCTTTCAATAAGTGTCTGATAGAGGACGAACACAGATATTATTTATTTCTTAATTCATTGTTGTATCCTAAGTAACATGATGATTTTACTGAAAAGTATGAGGTTAAAAATGTTTTTTTAAATCTTCGAAATTCAAAAAGGAACTTCATGCGTTTTTGTACATAGTCTACAAAACGTCTGCAGTGGCAGAAAAAAAAATCTTGACACTTGTTAAAAAAAAAATCTTGACACTTGTTAAAAAAAAAAAAAAAAAAAAAAAAAAAAAATTGTGACAAGCGATTTTCACTGGTACAACCATTAGTAATATTCCTTTTTAACACTTTCCACCAAAGTTGAAAAATGTTAATGATTTCACCGTATGTTATTGCCATGTTTATTTGCAGGGTCAGTCAAAATATTTCTGTTGCATTACAGCCAAAGAGAAAAAAAAATCAAATGAATTTTAAAGATGATACACACCCTGTCAAACATATTAAAATTAGTGTTTATTTTACGAAGTGCACTAACATATGGATTCTATAAAATGTGCGGTAAAAATAATGGTTATTATTTATTTACAGAGCCTCACAAAAGAACTCCATTACTTAATAGTAAAAGGGGGAATCCATTGCGACATATTTTAATTATTTTAAAGTATTTATATAATGAATTTCATACACGTCGCTGAGGCGTAATATAAATCCACTGAGCTCGACATATAACAGGAGGTCCGACTCTGCGGTCAGTCGTCTGCTAGCCGAATTACAACCCGGAGAAGCATAGTAGGCAAGAGAGAAAAAATAGTCCGCTTTTTCAATGTTAGACATAGGAGAAATCTCTTTATTATTATCCCAATTTATTCTTCACTAATTAAGTAAATTATAAAAACAATGAGAGTAAATGATCTATAAGAACAGGAACTACCCGATTAGTACTTATTTTGCAGAAATATTTTTAATTAAATTGTTTATAAACCCCATCTTTCACATCCATTCGAAATCGGCAGATAATGTTGTTTTGAAATTGGCATTTAATTATCCGGCTTTTTTATTATCCGAATATGTATTTTTATTTTATCATTTCTGAACGAAAGAATACTTTGTTTTTATCATTATGTTTATAGTTTTAAAGAACAATTTACAAATTAATTTCAACAAAATAAAGCTTCAAATTTTAATCAAGAGGTTTTAAGTAACACAAAAATTTCAGAAGTATTAAAACATAAGGTAATTTTTAATATAATAAATGTATTTATACATATGTTTTCATAGTTTCAATGCGCATTATTATCGCCGTAAAACAAAATCTAGAGGGAAGAGGAAGCAGTTATCCTAAAAACTATGAGACTGTTCCAAATATTCAATATCCCCCCCCCCCGCGTAATATGTTAATATTTTAGCAATAATTAGCTGTACGATAATTATAAACTATTTTTCAGAAAATTTTAAAATGCATCTAAAAAATTATAACAATAATTGTTACAATAAATGAATTTATAGAATTACGATGATACATTAAAATAATAATAATAATAATAATAACAATAATGGAATAATGTTTTGCACCAACTATCTAACTAAATATTAATTTAAATATTTATGTATTTTTATTAAATATTTATCCAATATATATGTTAAAGCATTTTCTCAAAATATTTTCCAATAAGTATTTTAGTAATCTTTGTATTAAACACTAGACAAAAAATGATACTTGAAATTAAAATAAATCAAAACAAAAAATTATCATTTACAAAGTTTGCACATAGTCAAACCTCGTTAACAAAAACACGTTTAACGTGGATTACATTTAACATAAACTGTTTTTACAGTCCCCTACGAAAATGAATACAAATGTTTAATACTAATAACATGAATTACTGTTAATATGAACAAAATTTCGATACCACTTGAGATTCACATTAACGAGGTTCGACTGTATCACACTTGTGGCTGGTTAACATGTGCATAGGAGTAAAAAAAAAGGCATTTTACATGTGAAATTGCAAATTTCCCTCTTTTGTCCAACGGTTTTTACAGTCGTAAGCAGAACAACTGCTCACCATGATATATGGTTAATAATTATATCAAGAAAATTAAAATAAATTAGAAAATAAATAAACTGCTCACATAGTAAGCAATGAGCGAAACAGCGCTTTCTGCCTAGTATACGAACCAAAACTCAGCTAAAAGTGCCGTCACTGTATTCATCCGCGCTGACCGCGGAGGCTAACGTTGGGAAATAGGAAGCCGGATCTCCTGTTATATGTCGAGCTCAGTGTATAAATCATTTCACTGAAGATACGAACTTCTATAGTATTTAAAGGGATACACAAAATATTTCAAGGCTAACGGATGAAATTAAATTTTAGTTATGTGCTTTAAAGTTTTTTGCATATTATATAATAATTATACATGCATATGTTGATTATATACATATTATAAATTTATGCATATTTTATTATGAGTATAAGTGGTATACTTGACATAAAGGGCTTAAAAGAGCTTACAACTGTTAGTGAATATGAATGTAATTTATTTAAATTTAGTTTTTAAATAAGTTACGCATTTTTATACTGAGCTGCATTCAATTTGCATAGAATAGTTTGTAAAATAAAAATAAAATGATGTACACGGCCACGCAAAGAATTGGATACATAATCGCCTATGGATGACAGTTTCTAGAAATATGATTTCAGTAGTTTTAAGAACTTTTTTGTTTGAATTAAATTTTAGCTAAATATTATCATGTATTAAAAATACTGGGTAAACTCCAGCGCTGAACAAAAGTATTAAAGTATGTTTCCGTCTATTAGTATAAGGGTCATTCTCGGATAAAGGGAAATTTTGCCTTTGAATAAGAAAAAAAAAATTGTTTTTCATTTTTTGTACTTATGAAATGTTTGCATGTCTGACATTATGAGAAAAATATCAGCAGAAATGGTTAGGCTTATTTATCGCCGTAATTAATAGAAATCCGAATTAATAATTGGAAGATCGAACTAGTTACATTATAATTCATATTCAATTTCATATTTTCATTTCATTTCATTCATATTCAATTTCATAAAATATAAGAACATTAAAAATTAAGATATTTTTATTTAATCATTAAATCATTTGTTATTATCATTCGTGAAATAAATATAAAAGAAAAAATGTAAAAGAAAAATCATTTTTGTTCACAAAGATAAATGAAAATAATTGTGTTGTAAAATCGGATTTAATTAATTTTTAAACAATAAGTCAGTAAGTTTAAATCTTTATAGTAACTCAAATTTATGTTATTGATGATAGTTTTGGTGAAATAATACTAGAAAAGGCAAAAAGTCTTGAAATTTATCATTTACATAGCCTCTTGGCCATTACCATGTTTGCAAAAGGACATGGTAATGACATTTTTAATGTTTAACCTCGTTTTAGGCTAAATTATAGCAATTAAAGGCTTACAGAACATTTTCTTTTAAAAAAGTCCTAGCGATCTATATAATTCAATTAATATAGTTAATAATTTGTATTATTATATTTTAGTAAACTGAAACATGGTAATAACACATAAAAGATGCATTGTTCTCAGTTTTTGAATAAAACTATCAAAATGAAACACCACTGCTTGTAAGAATATGTGCTACTCTATAATATAGAATTCTAAAAGTATACTCTGTCGCCCACTAGTGATGAGCTATGAAATAAAACATTTTGCACTATGGTAACGGCTATCAACTCCCGGGACAAAGTTTAATTAATTAAAATTAAGAGAAAAAATATTTTTAAGCTAAAATATTAATTATATCATAAGCAGAGAGACAACAATTTATTATATTGTTCTTGTTTTTGCTCAAAGGCTTTCGAACACTTCAAAATGTAATTTTGAATTATTAAATTTAATGTTAGGGACATGCCATGGTAATGACATTTGCAACTTTTTATTATTTTTTTAATATAAAAATTATTATTTTTTCGTGTTTAAACTGTTGTACAATTGTGTATTATTTAACTAAATGAAAGTAATTTTCTACAAACATTCTTAGTTATGCAAGAAAATGTACATAAATATGCATCATATTTTTGAATACGAGCAGTTTCGTCGGAAATTGTACATTATATGTGTTTGAAGTTAGGAATTGTTTTCATTTTTTAGCTCACAGGCTATCATAGCCTGAGAGCTTATGTGCCCGTCCGTTCTGTATGTATGTTCGTACGTTCGTTCGTGCGTAACGCGATAACTCATGATATCGGATATCGGATCCACTTGAAATTTTGTATATAGGTATATCCTGATAAGGTGATTCCCTGATTAGTTTTTGGAGTTCATTCGATATGTGTAAGAAGGGGAACGGGGGGCTCATGCCCCTCCCCTTAATTGATATAAACGGGATTTTCATGCAGAATTAACAGTTTTCGTTCAAAATTTAGATATAGGATCATTCTGATGAGACGATTCCGTGACTGTTATTAGGTGTTCATTGAATAAGTATAAACAGGGGGAACGGGGGGCTCATGCCCCTCTCCTTAATTTATATAAACGGGATTTTCATACAGAATTAACAGTTTTCCTTCAAAATTTAGATATAGAATCATTCTGATGAGTTGATACCGTGGCTGTTATTAGGTGTTCATTGAATAAGTATAAACAGGGGGAACGGGGGGCTCATGCCCCTCCCCTTAATGGATATAAACGGGATTTTCATGCAGAATTAACAGTTTTCGTTCAAAATTTAGATATAGGATCATTCTGATGAGGCGAGTCCGTGGCTGTTATTAGGTGTTCATTGAATAAGTATAAACAGGGTGAACGGGGGCTCTAATGCCCCTCCCTTTAGATTGTATAAATGGATTTTTTAAGTAGAATTGTAAGATTTCGTTCAAATCTCTGAATAGTTTGGGAAGTTTAATGGTTAAGTATAAAAGAGGGGGATAAGTCCTCTTAAATTATATAAATGCTAAATGGGTTTTTATTAAGAATTATCCGATTTGCTCTGAATTTTGGATATAGATTTTTATATGATAAAGCATGTCCTTGATAATTTAGGAGGTTCAATGATTAAGTATAAAAAATTAGAAAGGGAAGAGCTGTTTCCCCTTCTTAATGTTTTTTTCGAACGGAATTAACGAAAATACAAGGCTGTAATGTACAATTAATGTGCGTAGCCTGTGAGCTCGATGTCATCAGTTTAACTGGGCAAAATTCTTTTTATTTTAAATACAGATAAAAGATTGCGTTTACATTTTAAAATATTTACTATTAATAAGTTCATCTACATACACCACGTAGTTATAATTGAAGCAAACATGATTTAGAGCTCTATAAAGTAAACATTTCGAAATACAAAAAAAGTTGATAAATATTTTTTTAGATCATCCAGAAATAATTTCTGCATACAATAAATAAATAAATAAATAAAATAGACAGAACTATGTACATTACAAAATAGGTAATTTTCCACAACCTAAATTTTGAAAATATTTCATGAAAAATGTTTTATAACAGTTTTTTTTTTAAATCAAAATGGTAGAAATAACAGCGCAGCTATGACAGAATATCGTTTTCTTAATAGATATCAATACAAACACTTTTTTTAAAACATGTTTAACTTTTAAGTGCCCTCTATCGGAAAAATTCTAACTGAGGATTTTTATTTCTTAACTCTATCTCTCATACTCAAAAAATTATAAATATTATGTAATTTGTGATTTTAATTTATTAAAAATACACTACAAATAATTCCGTTAAATTTACGGCAAAGACTGCAGGCAACATTGCTGCCAGCAGTTTTGCCGTAAAAATTGCTGTAAAACGAGATATAATTTTTTAATAAAATGTCTAATTTTACTGCATTTTTTACACCGAAAACTGCAGGCAACATTCCTGTGAGAAGTTTTTACTGTAAATTTAACTTTTTTTCTTTTTTTACTGTGTATATAAATTAATATACCATTGAATAATTTTTCAGATTGAATAATTCAAACATGCGAGCTTTTTTTATTGTCACATTATATATATAAAGTGTATTTCAAATCCATTCTTTTATTCCACGTGAATGTAAACAGCTTTACATATATGCAAATTTAACATAACAAAAACAAATGTGCACAACTATACCATGGAAAGTAAATTTAGTATTATTTAACTAAATGAAAGTCATTTGCTTCAAATATTCTAAGTTACGCAAGAAAATTTACTTAAATATGTATCATATTTTTATAATGTGAGCAGTTTCGTCTGGAATTGTACATTATATGTGCTTTCGCTTCGGAATTGCTTTCATAAATTGTAGAAATGCAAATAACAGAAAACGTTTACATTTAAAAATATTTACTGTTAATAAATATAACTCATAAATGAATTATTTTAAATTATTCTATAAAGGAAAGTTATAGTTGTTTACGTAGAAGAACCATATGTAAACAACTAGTATTTAATAAAGTTAATATAAAGGATTTTAGAACAAAATTTTAAATTGCTACTACATATTATAGAAGTTAAATTTTAACTATTATTTAATATGTACTTACTGGTATATAGCGTAAAATCCGCTTATCCAACAATTATTTCGATAAATAAAATGCAAAGTCATAAAGCGCAAAATTTTTATAACACTATTATTAAAAAAATATATTTCTTTAACTTAAAATGATTGTTCAGAGTAGACTCCGAGAATTATAATAGTTTGTTTTTATAATATAATATTTAATACATACATACATACACATACACACGCTCATATATATATATGTGTGTAGCTTGATATAATTTTCAATAAATAACTTATTGAGTGATTAATATATATTTAAAGTTCGTACTATATAAATTATGCCGTGTGAACCGTTCATGATTTTGCCTTCTTGTGGATTCAAACTATGGTACTCGACAGTGGCAAATGAGTGCTGTGACTCCTACGCCAACTTGCCAAATTTAATAACTTGGTTAATTATAAGTCAAAAAGAAATTACGAAAATTTAACGTTATGTTTCCGTTTTTTCTTTAACTGAAAAGGAACATTTCCTTTTGTCTGTTTGAAGGAAGATTTTTATTTATTCAACGAGTAAAGCATAAAAAGGAAGTATTAATGAAGGTGATGATTTCCATTTGTCTGTTTTGGAAGGAAGTTCTATTATTATTTTTCCAGGCCGGGCCGGTTTATAATTTTAACATTTTTTTCAGGCCAGAGAACTGTTTCTCGCTATGGGTCAGTTCAGGACCGGACGTAGTATTTCGACCCATGCTGGCCTCTAGTGCAAATGCCACCAGCATATTTTCAATGCAAGTTTAGCGTAGAATCTATACGCTGATATTTTACGTCCAAGTCCAGAAGCGCTGCTTTAGTCATTTTTCATTAAAGTGCAATTTATGAATTGCCCTTATCTTCCGTTGAAATTGTGTCAAAAATTCGCCACTCAGCGCCAGAGGAAAGTGGCGTAAGTCACAAATTTTTGATAATTTTAAATTTTAATATCGATCTGGTCTTCGTAGATATCAAGATGGTATTTTTGTTTAGTTCAGAAACAGATAGTTAAAATTTCCTAATTAGAAATTTTATCCCATGGGGACCGTATAAAAATTTAAATTTTGTATTTTCTCAACTTCTCCTCCTATGGAGTTCCCCATATATAATCAAATTTTGCACATTGTTTTATGAAACTTTGCAATTGGAAGTATATTTCTAGAGGCAATATTTAAGAAGATAGCCCAATGTTTCGATAATTATGACTCATCCTATATAATAGTTACTTAGGGGAATAACGAATCTATCCACTTACAATTTATTGGCTTACAACATTGCGCCAGGTTAGGGGTACGACAAGCCATTTCCGTGTTATATTTTGTTAGTGGACCCATTACAAAATTTTGAAGAGAAATTGGAGATTTTCTTTAAATAAAAATGATACACATTATTTGTGTATGCAAGAAATTTTTAAGAAGACCATTTATTAAACATAATAAATGATGTAAACGGTGAAAACCATAAATAAACTGTGTAAACGCGAAATATTTCTTTACATACAATTTAGTTACCATCGAAACAAATATGTATAACATAAATATTCTCCAACTTTCAAAGCAAAAGAAAAAAAAATTGTTAAATCTTTTTTTCTAATATTATTTTAGTCTTTTAGTTTTATTATTTATTTTTTGCGAACATTGCAAATTACGCTTGACTTTTTTGAAATCTTTTTCTATTTTTCTAGTTCCAACACAATTTATCTGGTTTTCTTTCTTTGCACTCAATTTATCTGACCAAGAATCGTTGTTTATTTAATTTGACAAGTAACACAGCTGTTTCTAATCTGTGGGGGAAAAAATATAGACAAGTGATGGCAAACAAGAGCAGCATTGTTTAAATATTTTTCCATTTCTATTTTATTTTTTAGATTTTCTACTTCTTCTTCTTTTTTCTATAGTAGTTAGAAGAAAGTTTATTTTAACTCTTTATTTACCGAATTATGAATTCGTGAATATTTTACATTCTAAAGCATCTTACGTAATCATTTAAAGGATTTTAGAAGGATTGAAGGATTTAGAAGGATTAATTAAATTTAAATTAACAGGGATTTTATGCAATATTTACAACCCCACTAAAATCTTTTATTTTAAATTGTTTTCTTAGTATTTTGTAGAATTATAAAATCTACAAATATGATGTTCTTGCAATATAAATATAGAAATATTTTCGAATTGAAAAATCCACATCCACCTGCGTTAGCGCCAAGAAAGCTGAAAAGATACAAAGGCAAAAGAAATCATTATTTTAAAAATACTTTTAATTCGTGTAACCAATAATGCTTTCGGAACTTGATAAAGTAATGTATATGTACTAGATTAATTTGTGAAACGATTTTTTAATCGGTAAATTAATTATAAGATACGTAAACTTTCCATGTGGGTGAAAAAAGGGCCAGCATTCGAACCAGGGGTGGTTTGGCTGAAGCCGCCAATGCTCTTCCAACTGAGCCAAATGCAATATGATCGTTGAGTTTATTCGGGTGAAATAGCCCACCTCTATTCGTGTCTGGGATGGCTCAGTTGGAAGAGCATTGGCGGCTTCAGCCAATACATCCCTGGTTCGAATCCTGGCCCGGAATTCTTTCACCCACATGGAAAATTTACGTCTCTTAATGTATATGTAACTCATTCTAAACAGTATTACAACTAATTGACATATTAAAAGAATTTTATAATAAGTAATCTTATTGGTACTTATAAGTACTGTTGGTAGATAAAGGTTTAATAAAACCAGATTTATTTGAGTAGAATGTTAAGTTCTTAAAACACAGAATTTATCTACAAGTAATTTATGAGCGTAAAACATATTCCTAGAACTAAAAGTTAATTATACTTTTTTTTTGTTTAATTAAAGGCATACAATAAGCGGTAAATCGTTTATTGTAACATTTTATAGGCATTGTGACTCATAGAAAAATAGCTCTCCAATTATATCTCTTTTTCTTTATGCTCTTCAATCCTGAAGCAGATTTTACGTGGCACTACAAAAAACAGTTTAAAAGTTTAAAAAAACACCTCCAAAGATGCATCGTTAGTTCTAATAAGTACACATTAATTAAAAAAGTCTAGATGAAATTTTAATAATTCTAGAATCATTAAAATTTATTTAAAGTGTGTTCTTTAGTATCATCTCCAAGTAACATGAGGACTGAAAAGGTTATAAATTATTTTAGGCAATATCTCAATTGCATACAACTTGAAATTAATAGCAAGGTGCATAACGTAGTACAGTTCATTTAGTAAAAGAAAATCCAAAAGTTAAGACAGTAAGGTATGGCTAAATAGAATGATTCCTAAAATAATAATTGAGTGTAAACCACTTTCTGTCCCTCTATTAATAATTTTATGTAATCATAACAAAATGTTCATGCTGTATAGCTCTCTAAACAATTGATTTTTCTCTCCAAAGATTATTATCTTTGAAATAATAATTTTCCTTGCTCTCGCTCTCTATCTCTTTGTCTATTTTTTTAAATATTAAATTGTCTGGTATGATTATTCGATATAAAGAAAATCCAAATATATTTGTCATCGGTTCTTGAGAATTCTTGATCTTAACATATTGTGTTAATTAAACTTAGGAAAATAATGAAACATGTATTACAGCATTCCAAAATTTATTAGAAATAAATTATGAGCTTCAATTTGTATCGTGGGAACCTTCGCATATAAGCATCTACTTATAATAAAATCTGAGTGCAGAAAAGTGTAGTTAACCTCTCCGATACGAACCATTATGGTCGTAGCGACCGTAGCTAAACGCAACAATTGCCTTAATGGAAAACATATGCAAACATATGACAGCTGAATGATAATTTCTTCTACTATTGTTGTAGACCATATTTTCATATGAAATATGTATATCATATCTAATTGTACTTCATTAGGTTCTAAACTAATAAATAAGTCATTATAAACAAACACAGCACCGTTGTAATTTAAAATCTCAAAATCCAAATTTAGAAACAAATGAACATTTCTGCAATTTCTTAAAAAAAAGAGGCTGACATTTGATTTTACATTTAAAATATTTATAGTCTTTATATATGTTTTCAAATACCTTTTTTACTTTCGTTTGCATTTATTTATATGCAGTAAGTTTACAATATTTTCTTAAGTCAGCGGTTCCACGCGTCGACTACGCTTGGCACAGTAAAATTTATCTTTATATCAGGAGCTTCAACTTTTGTTTCAATGCCATCTATTGGCATCATAGTCCGGGTGCTACGCATCAGAAAACTGCAAATCGTGATAAGAATATACCCCTTGGTGAGTATGTACGTTATGATAATACAATGGATATTAGAGGGGGAGGCATCTCGTAAAGTCGTCGGAATTCAAGATGGCGGCTGTTATTCAAAATAACATCATTTACTGAATTTTCTTAATATACATAATATAAACGTGCTTTTCATGTCGATTTCGATGATTTAAAAGTCAAATTTTCGTTTTTAACAATTTTCAACATTATTTAAAAGAGTGTATGAATTCGGTTTTTCTGTCTGTTTGTCTGTCTGTCCGCCTGTCCTTCCATGCTCTAGGTAGCTTAAATTTACTCAGATTGCCGTGTAAATTTTATATGTTTTTGGAAGTGTCTAATAACATGTAAATCGCAGTAAAAAATAAAGTATATAGCTTTTATAGTTCATTTACAGGGTGCTAAAAAATGACATTACAATATTGTGCATGCGGCGAAATCCTTTGCAATGTGTTTTAATGATCTTATACTCTTTAAAACACACTCAAATTGATGTACATCACTGTTAATACAATGGATATTAGAGGAGTAGTTATCTCGTAAAGTCTTCGGAATTCAAGATGGCGGTTGTTATTCAAAATGGCGTCATTTTCTCAATTTTCTTAATATACGTAATATAAATGTGCATTTCATGTTGATTTCGATGTTTTTAAAGTCAAGTTTTCGGTTTTAACACTTTCTAACATTATTTAAAAGAGTGTATGTATTCAGTTCATCTGCTTGTTTGTCTGTCTGTCCTCCTCCCTTTCCATGCTCTCCTCTTTCCTTGCTTGTTTAAATTTACTCAGATTGTCATGTAAGTTTTATATGTTTTATGAAGTTTTTAATAACATGTTAGGAGTAGAAATTAAAGTTTATAGCTTTTATAATCCATTTACAGGTCGCTAAAAAAATGACATTGTAATATTGTGAATGTGGCAAAATCGTTTGCAATTTGTTTTAATGATGTTATACTCTTTAAAACACATTCAAATTCATATACATCAATGTTAATACTGCAATGAACTACCAATACATCCTTGCTATATAATAAGGTGCGCATAGTATTTATCGCTTATTTACAGTGATACACCAAAACAAGAAAATATGTGTTTGTCATTTGTATACAAATTTCATAAAGATCACGATCTAATTCAAGTGTTATTAGTGGAAGTGCTGGGAGTTATGAAACTTCATTTTGCAATAAAAGTATTCCGAATATTTAGTATCTATCTTATATTAATAAAGTGCATATAAGAAAGTGGGGTATCGTATAAATTTATAGGAATTTAAAATGGCCACTGTTATTTAAAATCTTTTGCAGTTTTATCCCTCTTTATCTTACAAGAGTATTTCTGATGTCCATTTCCACGTTTTATAACTCAAAAATTCTCTTTTTAATACTAGAAATATACCTAAAATGAAAATAGGACAATTCCTTAACTGGAATTGGTTCTTTAATTGGTTACTTAATTGGAATGACTTGCCCTGGTCACGAAGAAGCTGATTCAAGAATAATACTGCATCTCAAAGACATGGTTGAAAAAGGACTGAAAAATATTTGTTATACAGTCTTTAGACACTGATGTATTAGTTTTAATGATTGTATATTTCTTTATCCTTTCAGATAAATGCCTAGAAAATATTTGAATTGCATTTGGAAAAGGGAAAAAAATACAGATTTATTCTTTTTCGTACCATAACTGCAGCAATTGGAAGATAAAAGGCAAAATAGCTGTACTAGAATTTAATACTTTCACGGGATGTGACAGCAATCCGGTTTTCACAGCAAAGACGAAAAAGCCAAATTGGAAAACATGGATTCTATTTAAAGAAGCTACTGCTGCATTTTCATACCTATGAAAACCACAAACGTCCATTCCTGAAAGTATTTTAAATATTTTAGAAAAGTTCGTAGTATTATTGTACTGTGCAACAAGTAATGGCCTAATTGTCAATAATGCAAGACAAGAATTCTTTATGACAAAAGTTCTTTTGAACGTATTCCACCAACCAAGGGTGCACTTCAACAGCATATTTTACACAGTGCTTTACAAGCTGGACACATATGAAGACAAGCAGATCAGTGTGAAATACGTCCATCTTCTCCAAACAAATGGGGATGATGGTTGGATAAATTGTCATGGAAAATAATACGGTCAGAGTTGCCAGAGATTTCAAACTCTTATGAAGAGTTAGTAAAATGTATGCGTAAAATCTGTAAAAATAAATGTGTCTGTAGAAAGGTTGGACATTGTGCAATTGCAAAAACGAATGTGAAAAATATGATGATACCAAGTGATGTTTCTATATTCTACAGCTTTATTTATAACATTCACTTTTTAATATATTGTATAAGTAATGTGTTAATAAAATAGTATTTTTATTATTTACTTATTCCTCTAAATTTTCTACTATAAATGACAAAAATATTTTAATAATTGTCCTATTTTCATTTTAGGTATATTTATAGCACTAAGAAAAGAATTTTTGAGTTATAAAACGTGGAAATTAACATCAGAAATATTCTTTTAAGATGCAGAGGAATAAAACTGCCAAAAAAAAAAAAAAAAAAAATCAATAAAGGTCGCCATTTTGAATTTCTATAAATTTATACGATACCTCACTTTCTTATATGCAGTTTATTATTATAAGATAGATAATGACTATTCGGGATATCCTTATCACAAAATGAAGTTTCATCCTTCCTAGCACCTTTACTAGCAACACTTGAATTAGATCGTGGTCTTTATAAAATTTGTAAACAAATTACAAACACTTATTTTCTTGTTTTGATGTCTGTTTGATGTAAATAAGCGACAAGTACTATGCACACCTTATTATCTAGTAAGTATTTGGCAGTTCATTGCAGTATCATTGATGTGTATCAATTTGAATGTATTTTAAAGAGTATACCATCATTAAAACACATTGCAAACGATTTCGCCGCATGCATAATACTGTAATGTCATTTTTTAGCACCCTTTAAATGGATTATAAAAACTATACACTTTACTTTTTACTGCTAACATGTTAATATAAACTTCATAAAATATATAAAATTTACATGGCAATCTGAGTAAATTTAAGCGAGTTAGAGCATGGAAGGACAGGCTGACAGACAGACAAACAGACAGATAAACCGAATTCATACACTCTTTTAAATAATGTTGAAAAGTGTTTAAAACGAAACTTTGACTTTAAAAACATCGAAATCGACATGAAATGCACATTTATATTACGCATATTAAAAAAATTCAGTAAATGGCGACATTTTGATTAACAGCCGCCATCTTGAATTCCGATGACTTTACGAGATGCCTCCCCCTCAAATATCCATTGTATTATCATAAAGCACATACTCACCAAGCGGTATATTCTTATCACGATTTGCAGTTTTCACCTTATTTTTGTCGCGTAGCACTCGGACTATCAATATAAATGAAAGAACTTTTGTTTGAAAAAAAATGCAGGATGCAGTAATATAATTACAGATTATTTTTTCAACATTTCCGCTACATAAATAAAAATATAATTTAATAGTTATAAATAAAATTAATATTTTTATAATGATTTCTTAGATAGAATTAAAATCTAGTTTTAATAAATTTTTGAGAGGTTACAACTAATTAGTTTCTTTTTTTAATTTTGTTTTATATTATAAATAAAACAAGTTTATTTTTCAAGATGTAAAAAAATGTGAGATGTTATCATGACCGCATCACTAAGACTGAAATTTTTTTTCGTATTTTCTTATTAAATTACAATTTCGTTTACTTTTTAAGGTTATATTCAAAAGTTACTATGCTAAAAATAAAAATGAAATCTACTTTGATGTAATTAAGGTATGTAGTACATAATTAATTTATGGAGTATCTTTATTTCTTAAAAATATGCCCCACTCTTCTTCTCCGATAACTTAAATGTAGGTAACGCAAACATACCTTTTTCGATTAGTAATCTTCCTATTATAATCATATAAAAATGGATACAAATTGCATAGTTATATCTAACGTTTTTCGTGGTTTCTGCTATTACTGCCCTTCAGTAGTACACGTACTCCGGGTTGGTTGGTTGTATTTGAGACGACCAATTATCAGCACGTGAGATATAGGCCTTAAGGCTGGTGTCCTCCGTAGGGTTATTCCTAAGGAAAGTTAACCCTTATTTATGCATGGAAGTCGAAGGTTCGAAGAAAATCACGGAAAACTCCCAATGATTAAGGCGACAGTCGCGGTTGAGTTTTAACCCAACACTTGCTGTCTACCATTTTCAAGAGCATAGCCTCTCAGCCACTGGTGAAAACAGTACCCCAGGTTGGAAACCATTGTCCTAGAGAATCATTTGTATAAGAACACTTTGATGATTTGAAAAATTTTTTAAATTGCTCCAATATTTTGTGATATTTTTTTCTTTTGAAAATAAAAATAATGTAAAAAATATATATTTTAAAAGTCCATTTTTTTTTTACTTTGTCTCACTTGCCTTTTACTTTTACCTCAATTTTATATTCTTGTATCAATAAGTTGCAAAACTTCGATTTGTTTCGATTGATTACTTTCTGATAAAAATTCAAACAATGTTAATATTAAAGCAATTGGAGTATTGATTACTTTTTCATTCTCTTTGATACTTTGGAGAGTTAAAAAAAATAAAACCAAATTAATTCTACGAACCGTGAAATTACAGAATGAAATTAACTATTTAATCGACTTTTAAAAAAAGGTTCTTTATTTATTTTTTTTCCTTGGAAAGATATAGGGAATATTTTTGAAATGACTTTGAATGAGACATGTATTTCCTATTTCACACAAATTTATAAACGATATTCATGATAATGTAAGTTTATAAGCAAGGGCTAAATATATATATTTTTTAAATCAGGTTTTGTATGTAAACAATGATTATGTTTGAATAATTATATTTTGTTGAAAATTCCGTGGAATTTTGGAAATAAGTAATGTTTTCATGGTTAGATAAGTATGACATAGGGGACATGAAAGTTTATTTCTAACATTGTCTCCGTGTTCGTTCAGCTGATGACGAGCTATTCGCGTTTGAAATAAAATAGACGCCCTCTCGCGGACAAAGTCTGAAACGAAATAGAACTGATACCGTGAGCATCTTCCGCTGAAATCAGTGTTTAAAAGGCCGATAAATAAATAAACAGTTCTATAATAAATAAATAAATAAACAGTTCTATAACGCATGCAACGTTGGGTTCTTTGTATTAAAATGATCTAAAATCGAAATTTTATACACAAAGTTTAGATCTATAATATAAAAAAGTACATTTGACTTACTCATGGCAAAATAACATGACAGCAACACAATGCTTGCATGATTCGCTTGCTCCAGCTTTGCAAGAGCAAGAAAAATTTTTTATTTTCAAATTTTTGTTTTCCTTTACTTGCAAACCTGAAATAATATGGGGATTTCCTTTTGTTTGGCTTGTTTGTAAACACGAGCCTACAATCTCTATTTCTTCTTCTTTGCATTCTTTAATGCCGCACATTACTAATCTCTTTGAATCAATAATTGCTTCAGCTTCTCTAAAGCAATTTCTAGATTTTCCAGCATCTAGAAATTCTAAAATTGTCGATATTTGTAATTTATCTCCCATAATTAAATAAAAAAGATTAAAAAAAATGCACTTTAAATAGCTCTTTAAACGAGTTTCGCTGTGCTACAGCATGGAACAGCACTACGTAAACAAACGATTATCAGGTCTATACAACGCCACCTTTCGGTCATTACAAACGCGAATTATTGTGGGAGCGATTCTTTCTCCCACAGCCAAATAGCAGCGTGTCTCGTAGCTTCTCCATGTCGCTACTCTGAAACGGAGGCTCTCAGCGGGGCAGACAATTCAAGCAGCAGCGATAATTCCTACCAGCCAAACGAAAGCCGGGACACTTCAGAATGTGGAATTGACAGATGATGGAATGTTTTTGTTGGTTGTTGAAAAAAGAATGTCGGATTACGACGACTTCCCGCATAAGATGTAATTGATTAATTAGAGTTTATGATTGTTTAAATTGTAAATAGATTTTTGTAAATATTTCCTTTGTAAATAATTTAACAGTTTAATGTAAGTTTTAAAAGTTTAAACGGTGTCAGACTCCATTACATGTCTTTGAGTTAATGATGATTTCGAAAGAACGTTAAGAAGAATTCCCCATTATTGTTTAATCTCAAAAAACGTATCGCTTTTTTTTTTCATTTTATGGTGATTTTTAAAATGTGCTTTATTTAATTATTCGTTCTCCTTGTTTACATAACATTTTAATGGTTTGCATGGCATTTCATTCTTCTTGTACACTTTTTTTTCAAAAGAAATATCTCAATTCTTCCTTTCTGACATACGTATGAAGTCTGCATATTTCAGATGTGTATATTGCTGGGACGATTACTGTTTATAAACCAATAGGAGAGCGTCATTATCACGGTCAAGTACACGCCCAGACAGTTTGATTGACAGGAACTCGTGGACAATTGACGGTGCTAATTATAATGATAATCTGTTGCGGATGAAAGTGAGCTGACTGTCTGAATGGTTAGAGCGTCGAGCTTGAAACCGGAGGATATGGGTTCGAATCCATCGCGGGCCGAAAGTCCGTTAGTGATTTTTTTTTTTTAATTATTGGAGGCTGTCTTTTATTAATAAATAAGACATTTAAAAAAAATATTTCAAACCCTTTTAATATTCTAAATATCGTTCCAAAATGATTTATATATATATTAAACAAATGGGAAAAAAAGTATTCTGCGAAAATATCCGTATAAGCAAAATTCTTACTTTAATTTTTATTTATTTATTTATTTATTTATTTCAGGATCAGAGGAAGTATAATTTCTAATTGAAGTAATTAAAATTCAGTCATTTTGAAAAAAAAAAATTCTTTCGTACCTTTAATTTTTAATTACCGAGTACAAATTCAAACAATCCGAGTACAAATAAATAATAAACACACACGATCAATTGTCCACGAGTTCCTGTCAATCAAACTGTGTGGGCGTGTACTTGACCGTGATAATGACGGTCTCCTATTGGTTTAGAAACAGTAATCGTCCCAGCAATATACACATCTGAAATATGCATGAAGTCTCGCATATTGTTTAAAATTGAACTATTTTCAACTCAAGTATTCTCATCAAATATGTTAATAAGTTTAACTACAGTAATAAGGAAATCCTTTATTACCATATGCAAATATTTTATACATGTAATGTTTTTAATTTTATTTAAATGTCATTTGAATATAGTCTAATGAGAGCTCATGTTTTATTCGTGACCATGTTTCTAATTACAGCTAAAATGTAATATATATATACATATATATACTTAAAAGAATGGTTTTTAATTATGATGTGTTTTCTTATAAAATATAAATGCATTTTCATTTTAATATGAGCTAAAAGTCATGCGTACAGAATAGATAATGAAACACTTTCTAATAGATTCTCAATACTGTAAAAATGTTCACACATTACTGAGGGGAAAGATGTGTCTGAATGAATAATTTAGAAAATTGCATAATATATTTGAAAACTAAAATTTTAACAAAAGCATGATAGTAGAGAAAATAAAAGGTTATTTTTTGTACAACTCTCTATATATCAGTAGATATGTGTATACTACATAATACACTATTCGTGAGTTCAATTAAAATTTTGAACATTTGAAATAATCCTTTTTAGGTGCGTTCGTAATTATGTAAATACGTAGCACCTATTGTTGTCGCTCAGTCCGTCCGTCCGTCTGTCCTTCTGTCTGTCCGTCTGTCCGTCCGTCCGCATATAACAACGCAAAAAATACCCAACCGAATCGTTTGAAATTTAAAATACATAATTATAACTTAATTTTGTCGAGTTATTTCAAATTTTATGAAAATCGGATGCATAGATCAATTACAGGGACAATCAAAAGGATTCCGTTACATTACGGTCAATAGGGAAAAAGTTTTAAATGCATTTTAATCGTTTGAAATTTAAAACCTATAATTATTGCGTAATTTTGTCGAGTCATTTCAAATGTTATGAAAATCGGATGCATAGATCAATTACAGGGACAATCAAAAGGATTCCATTACATTACGGTCAATGGGGAAAAAGTTTCAAATGCATTTTAATGATGTTACACTCATTCGAACATAATAGAATTGGCATGAATCTATGAAACATATACTAAAATATGCATTCTGTACAATCTGTGATGCAAAGAATTTTTATTATTAAATTACAGGGCCACACAAAAGTATTCCACTAAATAATGCTATACGGGGAAAAATGGTTTGGTACGTGTTTTAATTATATTTAACTATTTCACATTTTATGAATAAGATATACGTTGCTGAGGTGTAATAAAAATTACTTCCTGCATATTTACAGAAACGTAAAGATTTCGACTACTATACTGTGTCCGGAGTACGCTCTACTATATCAGCAAGATCTGAATATTTTTAAAACTTCGTTTCGTACGAACGCACCTCATTTGCTACGTTCACTTGCAATTTCCAACTTGTAATAATCTTCTGTTCAGTCTTAGAGGCAGTCGCAAAACTCTTCTGCCGCCTCCCAAACACACAAATCATAGGCAAATCACGGTCAGAATCAAAATACTTTCTCCCATTTTTAAAAAAAGGCAAAGAAAAGGAAGCAAGAGATCATGTCTTGATCCAATAGGATCAAACATTACTACCCTGACCGCCGAGTAAAAGGCCAATATCATAATGTTGTTTTGTCTTTAATTTATTTTAAATCTTAATAAAATAGGGATGATTTTCTAACATGGTATAATTTTTTTGTTAGATATTTGCTAATAAGCCTTGAAAATATCAATCATAACTTAATTTCTTAAAATTCACAGAGTCCGCACAGTTCTACCACTAAATTTTAAGAATATTTTAGAAGTGTTTCACTGCAGAAAAATATCGTAAAATCTGTGAATGAAGGTGGGGATTACGAATGTTGTGGTTTAAAAATTAAATGCAAATTTTCTTATTTTTAATAGTGGTGCCAGAGTCCTAGGAAATTCCAAGGAGTGTGCGAACCTTGGTATTTGTTTAATTATATTAATTTAAATAATGCTTCAATTACAGTGAAACCTGCACCATAGTGAACGGATACAGCAGTTCGCGGCAGTGGAAATACGATGTCCTTATAAGTTCTAGGCTACTTGGAAAAAGCTATGAAAATCAAAACTTACATAAATGACTCTCACAGTAATTAAGATTAAATTGTCTCCAAACATTTCTGCTTACGCAATTTTTAGTTAATACTTTTTATTTCATTGTTCAATTTTAATACATGATTATACGTGATAACATGCGCGTTTATCACGTATAATCACAAAGGACTTCGTATACACGAAGGATTCTGTAAAATAATAGTTCTGAAAGTCACCGATAACGTATATATAACGTTATATTTATCAGGAAATCTTTTTATTTTTTTTTTCTGAAAATAAAGCCGTGATACATTTTCATTCAGCTAATTTAATACTTTTGAAGGAAAGTAAAAAACATACGGTTAACGTTATTTGAAATATTTTTTAATTATGTGAAATTCGTTTTTTTAAGACAAAACCATTTTAGGAAATCCATAATTAGTTTCCTTTGAAATTTAAATTATTTAAAATTAGCATTCATTAGAATATCCGTACTATGATTTTTCAATGTCATTTTTCTTTAAATTTCCAATTCCTATACATTATTTTGTTTTCCTGGTTTTTCTTTTTATGGGGTAATTTATTAAATTTGAATTAATTTAGATAATAGATTCTTTTTGGAAGCAATTTTTTTCATTGAACAAAACACGGATAAAAGATGGGAATTAGATATAATTCACTGGAGGAAGCAACTAAAAAAATTATTCGTTACAAAGAGCGAAATAGATAAGTAGATATATGCCTCTTTTTTTTTTAAACAGCGAATGAAATTTAAGATAATAGTGTATCAATAAAAAAGCTATTAAATGGCATTACCATTATGAAAATTTCTACATCGTGTAGTTTTCATGTTAAGAAAATTATATACTAGAATATATTACTTGACATTCGGGTAAAGCATACAAGTATTACATGTTGCAATAATAAAAATGCAGTTTTCTTAAAATTAGATCTGCGTAAGCTGCAAGTAAACATAAAATAATAATAAAAAATAAGCAATATAACATCTAAAACACACATTGAAATGCCTTAAGCTATCCATTTTCTTGCATAGATTAAATATATTTTTTTATATAGCATCACCAGCCTCATCTTTGGAATATAAGTGACGTGCACGTATTTTTTTTTTAGATGTAGGCTAAAGTCACTCCTGCAGAGATCAGGGGAATAGAGTAGATGTTCTACCTCTTTGAAATTTTTATTTATGAAATCCGATTGTAATCTTTGCTGAATACGACGATGCTGAAGCTTGCAACTTTAATATTCGCCTCTTAAATTATCTTCTGGAAGACACTCAGTGGTGTACCAATTAACTGTAACTATCCTCTATCCATCTTCACTATTGGTCACACAAAATGCAACACCCGAAAGGAAGCATATAAGTCATGTGAAATTTATATCATGCGATGAAATATGCAAATCCGTAACATTGCAGCACAAACGCACATCACGGGAGGCTGTAGTGTTATCCGTAAGTGGTGCTTTATGAGGGGAGAACTGACTGGCGATTTAAAGCACATTTTTTTCTTTTTTGCGTAAGCTGTTTATTTGTGCCACGTGGAAACATCTAAGGCCTTTTGATAAAGTTCCTGAATTCGACAGAGGAAGAATAGTAGCCTATAGGGATAGCGGGTAATCTTTCACAGAAATCGGCCAACGTGTTGGACGAAACGAAGCAACTATGATGCAGATCTGTAATCGCTGGATGCAGTACACAACGAGGGACCTACGAAGTCAACCGTACCTACCGCTTTGCATCACTATCCGTGATGACAGGCGGATAGTGTGCATGGCAGTAAAGAACCATAGCATAAGGTTAGACATTAAGAACCATAGCATAGCAGATTCAGTCTGCTACGCCTCATTCGGTATTCGCTTGTACAAATTGACATCGTTTGCAACAGAGTAAAATGTCCACAAGGCGTCAATTGCTTCGTTTACGCTTGATTGAAAACCACAGGCGTTTGCGCCGTAAATGGGGCTAGAAACCGTGGACATAGATAACGGAATGGGACGACATTGTGTTTACTGACGATTCCAACTTCAGCCTGAAACATCACGATGGAAGGATTCGAGTTTAGAGACACCATGATGAGAGGCTGCTTAACTGTTTCGTTATGCAGCGCCATACGGGTCCTGCACCCGGTATCATGTTTTGAGGTGGTGTTGAATTTCAGTGCATCTCCCTTCAAGTACGCATTGCCTTTACACTGAATAGCCGCACTACACCTCTGAGGTGTTGGAGCCCGTTGTCCTTCCATATATTCAGTGCTTGCCATCAGCAATATTCCAAAAGAATAATGCGCGACCACATGTTGCAGACAATGTTTAAGAGATCCTCTTTACCCATGAGATTCAATTTCTTCCTTCGCCTGCTTGCTCTTGCGATCTCTCACCAATCGAAAACGTGTGGACCATGCTTGTAAAATGTCTGCCCAAGGATATAACACCCGCTGCTACAGCAGATAAACTTTGGTAATATGTGAAAGCCGCATGGACTGCAGTACTCCAAGGAGATATCCAAAGCCTCTTTGATTCTATGCCGAGGCATGTAGCAGTGATTATAGCCAATAATGGTGGCTTCACTAAATGCTGATTTTGTCTTCATCCACTTGTCACAAGACACTATAATTCTAATAGTTTGATCTTTGTACAACATTTTATAATAAATTTCCTGTATTATTTTTGGTCCTTCTTAGTGTTGCATTTTGTGGGGTCAGCAGTATCTAGTTTAAAGGCTTTTTTAGACCTCTGTATTTGAAGAACACGTCACACATTTTTTTTTAAATTGTTGGTTTGATATCACCTTTAAAAATTCATACTTTTCAGAACCCATTTTTGACGTGTTGGAACGTCAAAAATGTATACGCATATCTCAACACCAGTTATGATTTTAGAAATAATGGTGTGGTTACTATCATTAAGTAATTTTAGGATTTTTTTTATCGATTATGACACGATACGCTTTGTGGTGTTATACTAAAGTATGGAGGACTCAAAAACACATACATTTTAATGTGCAGTTAATCATGAATAATTTTATGTATAGCTCTGAATCCAATGTTAAATTCCTTGTGGTACAACGAATATCATCGATAAACATTTTTTTTTTTTTTACAGCCCACAAATTTTCTTAAATTACAGCTAAAAACAGCCTACTTGCGTGTGTTTCAGCCAAACGAGAATTCCAACTTATTTTAATTTCTGTAAAACATCTCAATAGAGTGACACGAGACAGAGCTTTATTTTCATATGCTATCTGTAGAAGTTGAAGATATTCATGATTTAGTCTAATAAAATAATAAGGAAATACTAATAAAATTATAGGGAAAAGTAGCTTAATAATGAGCCCGCGCCAATTCCATTTTCTTTTTTTTTTCAAATTTTATTCCATGATTGCTAAATGCATTGGTGCTAAAATAATTGCTTGTGTACACATAAGATTTTTAATTTTCACATCCTATCAATATATAGAATATATATGGGTGATTCTCAAAATAGGGGACAATTTCAAAAGTGAAATCCTAAAAAAAAATACTGTTAGCAAAATTTCTGAAAAAAACAGGTGTTGTTAATATAGTATTAGATATACTTTACATGTAGTCAGCAGAGCTAAATATTTAAAAATCAACTTTAAAAAAATAATTAGTATTTTTTGAGCCATGCTAATGACAAAACAAATTGCATGGAACAAATATATTAAGAAATTTTCATTTTCTACCTGTTTAAGTAATTTTTTCTATATTTATTAGCCTTCCTTTTCAGCAAATGGTTTCCATTTTTACATATATACATATAAGGAGAATAAAAACATTACCAAAAAGCAAACTTTGTTTACATGAGCAACATTCTGACACTAACAATGTAAGAAGCTGTCTTAGTGATTTTCTGACAGATTTAATGCATATTTTAGGGATAAAAATGTAATACCTAAATTTATATGTAAAATTAAACTTTATAAATGATACAATATAAGGAATGGTTACATTTATGCACATAAGTCTTTAGCATGGACAGAAAAACCATGCTAATGACACTGATATTTGTCCATGCTAATGACAAATTTTAATTTATATAAGATTATGAGCCATAATATAATCACAGTGCAATAGTCTTTTCTGGGGCTTTTTAAAACACAAAAGTCTTATGCAAATAAGTAAAATAAAAATTTTAATTATAAAATAAACATGAAAATTATTATCCATTCTAATGACATACAATTGATGTACGCCCCTAATATTCAACTTCTATTCTTAAAATACAATACATGCTTCTATTTTCAGACTGGGATAAAATGGCTACTTGTTGCCATAGAGAAACTTTATATTTTTAAACTATTGTCATATGAGAAAATGAAATTTTGATTAATAACCAGCTGTTATAGTATGACCTTGTTTTGAAAATAGAATATGGAGGACAAACTTTAATTCTTTTTTTATATAGTATAATTTTATTTTAAAAAAGAAATTTATTGGATCAATCCTCTCCTGGATTAATTTAAAGAAAGAATAACATTTGTTTTATTTTATAAACATGATATTAACTCTTGAAAAAGCTAGTATATACAAGGCACAGCTGCTGTGGACATCCATGCTAATGAAATTTTGAACATTTATTCTGTTATTTTAAAGTGTTTTTAACTAAAAAGTGAGTATTTCTTGAGTGAAAATAATGAATAATATTAAGACAAACATATGTAAATATAAAAACATGATAGAAAACCTATCAATTTTTTTTTGTATGCCGAAAGACATAAATTGTCCCCTATTTTGAGAATCACCCATATATGCATATATTTATACATATATAAACAAATAGTGGTACAATTCGTTTCTCCCTGCCTCAATAATTTCAGAATTATCTACATATACAAAACTGCTAGGATCTATTTTTAAAGTTGACTATTTTTTTTTTTTTTTTTTTTTTTTTTTTTTTTTTTTTTTTTGCATATTTCTTAGTTTATATCAGTTCTATATATAACATATAGTGCTTCCCAAATGAATCAACATAAATTTCACAAACGAACTTTTGTACTGAGCTATGTGTTTTCGAACTACAATTTTAGCATTATGAAAATATATTATACACATAAAGATATAAATTTTGCACAAACCGAATTGATAGGTTATGTATAAGAATCGAATTCAGATACTTGTCCATCTTTATGGATGTATCTTAAATTACGCTTTTAAGTGTGTTAAGAGTTTTCAAAAAAATTTATGCATATCGTTATGCATGTTATTTTTCATCTTATAAAACGGTAAAATGTTGCTGAAATATGCTTAATATGCTTGTAATTATTTTATAATCTATGCTTGAGTATTTTTATTTCTTTTATATTTGTGAATTAATGATCAAGGTTATGTATTTTTAGCAAATACATTTTTGATAATTTAATTTTATTTCTTGTTTAGTTAATTAAAACACATAAGACACATTAAATCTTATTTATTCCCATTTTAAATGAGATAGAACTTAATAATTCTTTCACCGACTGTTACAAGTAATATTTTGAAAATACAAGCAATGCACTTTGCATTGTATATTTATAAAATGTGTTCTAAAATAAATTTTCTTGTCCAATTATAAAAATCAAATTTTCCTTTCGAGAAAGTAGTGCCCATATATCTTGTATTTAATGCCGTCACTAATGAAAAATCTTTGCATAGTACTTTGCGAAATAACGATCCCTATATGTCCCTCTCAGAGAAAAGATTTATGTCTTAAAATATCTTACAGACTTCAGATTTTGTAAACGTCACCAGTTCCCTTTTATTTTATCAGTTTCCATTAAGTATGCTACGTTGTCTTAAAATTATTTACTGCATGGCTGAAAGACAATCGTTGTTTAGAGAATGTCCTAAAACAGATTAAAAAAAAAGACTTTTAGATACATATTTATTTTTAAAAATATCTTTCAGAGTATGTAGCTAATTATATATATATTATAGTATGTAATATATCTTAATATAAATATTAGACAAATTATTGTAAAATATATTATATAATATATTACTTTTTACAAAGTTTTTAAAAATTTATTATCGTTTTCTTATAGTTTGCATTTTAGTTTTTTATTTTTATACTTTTCTAAATACATAAAAATTAATTCCAACATCTTTCTTTAAACGCAATATACTTATTTAAATACTAAAAGCATTGTCCTAACGATGTTCCTTTTAAAAATTTATAAATTTTTAAGATGATTGTGGGTTTTTCTATAATTGAAAGAGCATTATAAAGAAAAGACAAGTTTTTAAAGGGGGATGCAGTAAGTGAGAAAAATAGGGCTTTTTAGCATTTTTTTTCTTTAGAATAGTAAAAAAAAATTTATCTTAAATATGGTTTTTAAATGCTTTATCGTTTCAATAATATTTTATGCATGTTATTGCTATTGATTTGGGATTTTTATTATCTTTCACTACATTAACCAGTCAATTATTGTTGAAATTCTTTTAATATGTTAGAAGTTGTTTTATAATATATGCATCAATATATTTTTTCTTTCTTGATTAGTTGATTATAAACTTTATAACTCTTTAAATATTATTTCTTATCAGCTTAAATCAAATAAAATTTAAATTTTTTTTGCATCCTATTACAAAAATATTTTGAAAAAAAGAGGCAACGTTTTTTACGTTATGTATTTCTAAAATCCCTTCTAATATAAATATTTGTATAATTATAAATCATCATTCTGTCCTTTCGATAAATTAGAGTCCATATATTTTGCATATAATGCCATCACTACTGAAAAATCTTTCCTTAATGCATAACGGAATTAACTATTCTTCGATTTACTTTTCAGAGAAAAGATTTATGTCATAAAACATCTTTTAAACTTCAGATTTCGTAAACATTATTAGTTACCTTTTATTTTATCAGTTTTCATTAAGTTTTCTAAGTTGTCTTAAAATTATTTATCGCATAGCTGAAAGACTATCGTCGTTGAGAAAATTTTCTAAAACACATTTTGAGATAGGCTTTTAGACATAAATTTATTTTTAAAAATATTTTTCAGAATATGTAGCTTAAAATATACATTATCGTATGTGATATGTCTTAATAGAAATATCAGCCATACTACTACACCTGATAAGATGTTGCTTTTTATAGAGTTTCTGAAAATATATTAGTTTTGAAAAAAAATATATGCATGTTATCGTTTTTGATATGCATGTTTCATTTTACTTTATTAAACAGTCGATTTTTGTTGCAATATACTTAATGTGTTAAAAAATGTATAATCTATTATTAGTAATTTTTTTTTCATGCTTAGTTGATTAAAAAATTCACGACTCTATAAGTCTTATTTGTTATCAACTTAAAACACATAGAATTTTAATAATTTCTTTCACATTCTATTTCAAAAATATTTAAAATACAAACAATACAGTTTACATCGTATATTTATGAAATCCATTCTAAAATATATTTTCATGTCTAATCATAAAAATCAATCTTTCGTTTCGACAAATTATGTTTCATATATTTTGTGTACAATATCATCAAAATGAAAAATCTGTGCATAGTTCTTTAAGGAATTAACAATTCTCCAATGTCCTTTTTAATGAAAAGATTTACGTCGTAAAATATCTTACAGGCTTCAGATTTCTTAAAAATCACCAGTTTCCTTTTATTTTATCAATTCCCATTAAGTATTCTTCATTGCTTTAAGATTATTTATAATATGTCTGTAAGGCAAACATTGCTTTAAAAATTTTTCTAATACAAATTTTAAGAAAGGCTGTTTGAACTAAATAAGTTATTTATAAAAATTTATTTCAAGTATGCAGCTTATTATATGTATTATAGTATCATACAGGATGAGTCATAAATATCGAAACAATAGTCTATCTCCTTAAATATTGCCTTTCGACCCATACTTCCAATTGCAAAAATTCATAAAAAGGTGAAATTTCTGATAAGATACGTTGCAACTCCATGGGGGGTATATTTGAAAAAATGCGAAAATTAACTTTTTATACGGCCCCTGTAGAATAAAAATGCGACTGAATTAGTAAAACTTTTCTTATCCAGTCCTAAATAAGACACAAAAAATTGCATCTTCATATCTTCAAAACTCGCAGAGGTATAATCGTTTAAATAATATATCTGATTTTAAGGGATTAAACACAAATTGAAATGAACGCAATTAAAAAAACAATGTTACTTAAACAGTTCTAGGAAGCATGTAACAAATCTATCTTTTGAGTTAGAATTTTGATTTCTTTTCTTTTTTTGTGATGGTTCGCCATATAAATTGCTAAGAAAAACATTCTAAATTACATCCATAATCACATCCTAAAATTTCTCATAAAATTTATAAAAATTTCATTTGATTACTACTGGTTTAAATGGGATAATTTAAAAACGTTATAACCCGAAACATTATTTATCGGATTTAATTAAACATGAAAATCTCATTTTAGTTTTGCTCCAGAGTTTTTGTTTTTCAATATTAATTTTACAACTATTAAAAATATTTATTGGAAAAAATATATAACTTTAAAAAATATCATTTTTTCAAAATCAAATATTTTTTTCAAATTTTCCGACACAAAACTAATGTTAAATAATCAAAAATGACATGTTTCAATTTTGAACTTTATTTTCTTTAACAATTCTTAACTTTTGATAATTTAACGACTAGAAATAGTGGGGAAAAACTCATTATACAGAAAAACGAAGCGTACTGTTTAAATGCCCTTCAGAACTATGCTTTTCTTATATGTATATTAAGTTATTTTTATAAATTTCGCTCTTACAACTTCAGGCTTTTTATAGTTCTGGAGAGTCTGTTAAAATATCTGTATTCTGAACCCAGGCCGGGCTAGGACCTAGACGTTACTTTTTTCTGAAGACTCGCCTAACCGGGTCTTGATATGAGGTCTTAACGTTTTTTTCATACCGGAGGGGAATGCTTTCTTCTTCTAAGGTCTGCGTGCTCGGGACGAAATTTTGATATTATTCTCTAACAATCATTATAAAAATCACTTTCTATGACTGATCTTATACGTCCATAAAATAAGTAAAATCTGGTTCAATGAATTTTTTTTACGAAAAACACATACATTTTAAAATTGGTTTTCATTTACAAAATAAAATAAAAAATTAATTAATAAATAAAATAAAATACAAAAAAAAAAACTTTAAAATTCATTTATTTAAAGAATAGGAAAAAAAACAAATACAATAAAAACAGTGAAAAAAATCTGCCTATGACGGAATCCTGTCTTAAACGGAAAATAAATTGATCCATGCAAAATAAATATAAGAATACCTGAGAAAAAAATAAACTCTATTTACACCTCCTGGGAAGGGCATTTGTCTGTAACGTATTATTTCTTTCCTATGCGATTCCGTCTTAAAAAGTTTTACTGTATAACATTTTTAAAGTCTTCAACGCATGGGATATGGTCTAACGATCCTAAAATATAAGTGAAACATTTACATATAAATAGAGATTCATTGATAAAATAAACATATCACAGACTTTCGCGCTTCTTTAATAATAAAAAGTATAAATATGAAAAACGAAACACTATAATAAGTATTTTTGGTTAGAATTACTTCAATCAAAACAATTTTTAACCATATCGAAGTAAAAAACCATGTAGAAATTCACGGCTCAGTCTCGCTATGATTTAAACTTTTTTCCATGCCGGATCGGATTATGATTTGAATATTTTTCCAGGACGGACCAAACTTTTTTCACAACGGATCTGTTTGTGACCGGAACTGGATAGTTAGACCCGTGCAAACCTCTGGTGCAGATGTCACTAGCATATTTTTATACAAATTTTGCGTAAAATCTATAAGCTGCTATTTTACGTGCAAAGAAAAAGCGCTATCTTAAATCGATTTTTATTAAAGTGCAATTTGTGAATGTTCGCTATCTAGCGTTGAAATTGAGGCATTAAATCATTGTTTAGAGGCAGGGAAAAGTGGTGTAAGTCGGGAATGTTGGAGGATTTTGGGATTTAATATCTCTTTGGGGTTTTTAGATACGGAGATGAAATTTTTTTTGTTCAATTTAGGAATGGATAAGGAAAAATTTCCTAATTGAAATTTCGCCCTACGGGGGCCGTATAAAATCTTAATTTTCGCATTTTTTCAAATAGACACCCCATGGAGTTGCAACTTATCAAAAATTTCACCTTTTTATGAATTTTTGCAATTAGAAATATGGGTCTAGGGGCAATGTTTAAGGAGATAGTCTATTATTTCGATATTTATGACTCATCCTGTATATTATTTTACGAACAAATGTTATGCGTGTATGTAAAATTTGTGAAAAAATGATTCTATCGCTTTTGATTACATTTAATAACTAATCATTTTAGAGTTCCATACTACCATTACCTAGATCACATGTTCGACAAAAATGGTCTGAGAGTCATTGTGGCATAACTAAGGGTCAATGCATTTCAGCGGGAATGATAATTGAAACAGTTATCCGGTTGCTGAACAAGTGACAATATTTCACCGAAATTTCGATATCTAACGAAATATTGGCAGCATTGAGCTGACGATGGTTAACGTTGAGCGTTAGCAGCACGCGTTTTGACGCTGGTGGCATTGAGCGCAAGTTGAGGCTCCTGATCTGTAATTTTACTAGCATTAAGATTGGAAGTATGTATATACCACTGTAGTAAAATAAAAAGTTTTATCGCATTAACACATGGAGAATTTATTGTTACAACGAGTTGAAAACAAAGCTATCAGGTTAACAAGAGAGTTTAAACTATTTTTCAGAGCAGTTACGTTTGTCAAATAGGAAATGGTCAAGCGGATTCTGATGACATCATATCTGCCCATTCTTTAGAAGCCTCATTCAGTAAAGATTGGTTTAGCGTATCACACACTTTTCTATCTGTTTTGAAGAAAATGAAATCTTAGAAAGAAAATGTCTTGGAAAAAGATATTATGAGGCTTTTTTTTTTTTTTTTGTTCTATGAGTTCAATTTTTTAAACATAGCTGCAGAGGCTATTAGACGATTTTGCCCCGAATTTAGAAGGACTTCGGTTAGTGAATGGATCACTAAAAGGTTTCAGTCGATCTCGTTCGTATACAAGAGCCTCGAACATAAGCCCCGTGCTGATCGTCTAATCCCCCTTGACAAAGTCCACTATAGGATGGCATTAAAGAGAATCTTCATCAAACCTTCGGTAAGCTATCATACTGTCTTGAAGATAACATTATAAACCTCTGCATAACGTTATAAGCCTCCACAAAAGGGATCGTGTGGCTCTCCTTGATGTCTCACCAAAACAGAGCGTCATTCCTCTACAAAATATTGACAAAAATAGTGTCATATATGATATCCGGAAGAGAAAAAAACAGTGGTCGGATTTAGGTTCCGTTTCATTGGCCGCCAAACTGGAAATTCTTCAATTCACGTGTTTCTGGTGGACCAGCACTGGTATTATTCCCCATAAATACTTACAAATCCGTAAAACCATCATAACGGATGTCTACTCATCAAACTTGCAAATTGTTTCAGTTGCCGTGTTCTAAAAGATGGTAACACTAGTCAACAGACGAAGAGTTCTCCTTCTCCACTATAATGCCAGCCATCATACGATTAAAGAGACCACAAACAGTGGGCTGATAATTTTCTGACTCATCCACCTTCTTCTCTGCATGTGTCCCAACCAGGCTATTATATGTTTTTCGCCTTTGATAACTACCCGTAAAGCTTGGTGACGTCACTGCAACGTCATTGTAAAGTTCTAATGTGACTTTGTGACCATCGATTATCGATGTGACGTCACGTGACGTCAATGTGAAGTTTCAGTGACTAAAATGTGAAGTCGTTATGGCCATTTTAGAGCTCTTTTGTGACGTTTCACAAAGTGGTCACAATGTGACAAATTTGTGAAAAGTGTGTCATTTGTGACTAATTTGACATTAACATTGTGACGAAACTGCGACAATAGCGACGATATTTAAATTGCCAGAAACATGTTTTTTAAAGTAAAAGCATGTTTTAAAGGATATTTATAAATTTCTAAAGATTTTTAAGAAAGTCACATCTCAGTCACAATGTGACGTCACTGAGTGGTGGAATTTTGGTCACAGATGTGTTGTGACCAAAGTGACTCACAGTGACGTCACTGTGACCATGCATGCTATTAGGGTATCTATAGAAACAGCAATGCCGACACCAAGACGCTGTCAATAAAGCTGTTACACAATTTTTTCGACTCTAAAAAATATTTTTATATACAGAACATTTATAAACTTCTTTATCTTTGCGAATATATAATTGAAGCAGATGGTTTCTATTTCGATCGATTAAATAAGTATTTAAGAATTTTTTGGGCAATTTTTTATGAATCATGAAAATTATAGAAATATTCTTGCTTAGCTAAATAAATAAACAACGTTCAAGAGCACAAATATTAAAAAATAAAAGATGTTAAAAGATGTTAAAAGCATACATGTTTCGGGACTTCTTAAGTCCCATCATCAGTGCTAAAAGTGTAAAATGTAAAAGAAAGTCATATCGCAAAATAAAATAAGTCGTGTAACAGAGCTCGCCGCTAAGGCGAACTGACTAGGAAACGTCGCAAAACGACAGTAAAAATAAGCTGGCACGCGCACCCAGAGGAGACCAATCATATGTCACATCTTACTGGACGAGTCCAAATCAAACAGAACAGGAGGGGGGAGCGGGAGTGAAATTACAGGAATGGAAACCAGACATCAGAAAATCTTGGAGTACTGGACATGTTATTAACTAAATTATTAGAATTTTTCCATGTATGATAAGCTCCCCAAAAGTCTAAATCATCAACAGATGAACAATATTGTATTATTGAGGCTTCGGAAAATTTAAAGTTATGACTATTGGACCAGCAATGGCTGGCGATAGTGGAACGTTTTATTTCACAATTTCTAACGTTAGCACTGTGCTCTCCCACACGCTTTTAGGTCTTGGTTTTTTGTCTGGGTGCGTGTGCTAGCTTATTTTTATTGTCGCTTTGCGACGTTTCCTAGTCAGTTCGACTTAGCGGGGAGCTCTGTTACACGACTTATTTTATTTTGCGATGTGACTTTCTTTTACATTTTACACTTTTAGCACTGATGATGGGACTTAAGAAGTTCCGAAACATGTATGCTTGTAACATCTTTTAACATCTTTTATTTTTTAATATTTGTGCTCTTGAACGTTGTTTATTTATTTAGTTATATATAAGCACAAAGTACAATCCTCCCTCCTTCTTATATTCTTGCTTGTCTGATAATTGTAACTAGCGTAGATCTTTTATCTTTGCTTATAAGTCTATATCAAAAAACGAATATCAAAGTACAAGCAATGTAGATTTATTCATAAGATAATAAAATGCATTCCAAAATAAATTTTCACGTCGGATTTTAAAAATCAATATTTCTTTTTGACAAAGTAGTGCCCATATATTTTGTATTTAATGCCGTCACTAATGAAAAATGTTTGCATAGTGCTTTATAGAATTAACGATTCTCCGACTTCCCTTTCAGAGGAAAGATTTATGTAGTAAAATATCTTATAGGCTTTGGATTTCGTAAAAATTGCCAGTTCCCTTTTATTTCATCAATTTCCATTAAGTTTCCAACGTTGTCTTAAAATTGTTCATTGCATGTTTCAAAAGACAATTGTTGTCTCAGAAAAGTCTTAGCACAGATTTTTAAAAAGACTTTTAGAAGTAAATTTATTTTTTTAAGTATATTTCAGAGTATGTAGCTTATTATACATGCTATAGTATATACACTGTAAAAAAATCTGTAAAGGCACTATACTTTATCTAGGAAACTGGAACTGAAAAGTTCTTGGAATCCCAGTTTCCTAGAAATTGTTTAGTACTTTTACAGATTTTTTTTTTTACAGTGTACGTATATCTTATGTAAAATCTCAGCTAAATTATTGCAAATTATAAAGCGTTACATTTTGCAGAGGTTTTGAAAACTCATTTAATTTTGCTTATAGTTCACATTTTACTTTTAGAAATATTATATATGAAACACTACATATTACATTCTCAGGAATGTTGAAATTTCTGTATAACTTTTGCATAACTACGCCGATCATGACAAGACCAACCTTTACTACAATAAATAAATAAAATAAAATAAGAAAAGGGAAGATTTCAAGAATAAATAAAAATCATAATTCCAATTCGGAAGATATCAAATCTCTTTGAATTTATTGTAAATTTCTAAATGTTAGCTACTATTTTTATACTCACAAGTTTTTGGCTCGACCAACTATTACAGCACAAACAATCAAAATAAATAGAAGATGAAGATACAATTTATGTATTGACATGACTCTTATAAGAAAACTTATTGAAAAATTACATTAAAAATTAATCAAAACGAGGCAGGTAAATTTCTTAAACTAGGTTTCATTTACATCATAATTCAGTTTTTGTAGGTGAAATTATAATACTTACCATTTTAACCTATCTCCGTATGTATTTCGGAAGGACAGCGGTTTTTTTCTTTTATATTTTTTATTCACAAAATTTTGACTTCGAAACTTGCATTTGTTTTCTTTTAGTGGTATAGATATTTTCAAATACTGAAATAATTATTTTAATAAAATTCCTCATGAAAATTTATCGAATTTAAACATGTTTGTATGTTTTTCTAGAATTAAACGAACATTCTAAAATAATGCTTGAGGATTACCGGTAGAAGGCAGTAAAAACAGTGTTCTTAACGATATTTTTTCTGGAAAAGGAACGACGACTGTCGTTCCGGTTCTTCTGCTTTCTTTTTTCTAATATTTGAAGAACAATTGACTAAAGTTCTTAATAAAAAATTGATGATAAGGCTCAAAGTACCTGGGTTATGATAAGTCTCAGGTACAGGCCTTAGTGCACGTTCTGTGCGCCTCCAACCGCGTGGTATCCAAACAATCACCAGAGTCCTTTTCAATCTACTTTCGTCAAGAATAATAAATTTAAGAATCACAAAGTTGCAGCAATTTTAGAAAAAAGTTCTATTTCTGACATGTGTTTTTCGCAATTCTGTTCGCTTCTAAATATAATTATTCTTATAGATAGGGCTAAAGGTGTTAACTACCATAAAACAAATCATCACTAATTAGAAACAAGTTGGAAATTGTCCGTTAAGCCAAGCAAATGAGGTGCGTTCGTACAATAATGAAGTTTTAAAAATATCACTCTCATATATCAATCTCATAAAATTGTAAATAGTTAATTACAATTAAAATGCGCACCAAACAATGTTCTTTCTATACTCATTATGTAATGGAATACTTTTGTGTGGCCTTATAAACCAATATCAAATGTGCTTTGCACAACAGATTATGCAAAATCTATATTATAAAATGTACTTTATGATGCATATCAATATTATTATGTTCAAATGAGTGTAGTATTATTAAAATGCATTTGAAACTTCTTTTTCCATCGACTGTAATGTAATGGAGTACTTTTGATTGTCCCTGTATTTGAACAATGCATCCTATTATCAAAAAATTTGAAATGACTTGACAAAATTATGTAATAAGTATGTATTTTAAATTTCAAACGATTAAAATACATTTGAAACATTTTCCCCATTGACCGTAATGTAACGGAATATTTTTGATCGTCCCTGTAATTGATCTATCCATCCGATTCTCAAAAAATTAGAAATGACTCGACAAAATTATGTAATAATTATATCTTTTAAATTTCAAAAGACTCTGTTGGGTAGTTTTTGAGTTGTTATATGCGGACAGACAGACAGATAGAAAGACTGATAGACGGACGGACTGAGAGACAACTATAGGTGCCACGTATTTACATAATTACGAACGCACCTAAAAAAACAACAACAGCAAGATCGGTTTAATCATTTTTGCGTTCTGATCCCTTTTAGTTAGGAAAAATGTGATATTTTTTTCGAAAATATCTTATATTGCTGTAAAACAAGTCTACAGACGCGTCGTGCGAAGCCATTAATTATTGCCAAAGAACTGCGGCAAAATCATTGTATACATAAAATCTATGGATTATACGGAATAGAAAAGTTTTAAAACAGAAAAATCGATTTATCAATTGCATAAAAAAGAAGCTGTTTTTATTCTTGTAAGATATAATAAAACTACGAACGAAAATATACAATATCTGTTCATAGTTATTGATGATTCCGGTAGCTTTTTACACTTTAACAACTCCTGAAGCCCATGTAGTTTCCTTTTTTTCGCAATTCGGTGTGCTTCGAAAAATAATTATTTTTTTATAAATAGTGCTAAAAGTGTTATCTGCCATAAAATGTATCACCACTAATTATACAAGGAAAAAAAGTAGCAAGATCGGCTTAATATTTTTTTTTTTTTTTTTTTTTTTTTTTTTTTTTTTTTTTTTTTTTGCATTCTGATCCCCTTCAGTTGGAAAAAGCGTAATTTTGTGTAAAATCCGCTTTTATTGCTATAAAACAACTCTATGGACCGGTCGTGCAAAGACTGTCAATTACTACGGAAGGACTTAAAATCCTGCAAAATCATTGCAGACAGAAAATATGTCGATTATACGGAATAGAAAAGTTTTGAAACAGAAAAATCGATTTTGCTTCCCCTTTTTAAAAAGAAATCCCTTTTTAATCTATAAAAATATAAACTCTGAAAATATAATAAAACTACGAAGGAAAATGTACTATATCATCATCTGAGTTAATTGTGATTCCATTAGCTTTAGTCTTTTAAAAAAGTACCGAAGCCCATAAACTTTTTTTTTTTTTTTTTTTTTTTTTTTTTTTTTTTTTTTTTTTTTTTTTTTTAGATGAAGCTTTCTCAAAAGAAATCTACATATGTTTTCACAGAAATTCCAAAGCTTTTCTGAGTACACTGTAAATTCTTTAAACACTTATACAACGATAACTGAACATGAACACTTTTAGCAAAATATTTTTCGATATTCTCTTTAATGTGTTGTGACGGGAAAGGATTGTGCAAAATGTGTTGTTGAAACTTACATATATTTTCCAAAAATGCAGTTACTGATATTTATTGGTGATAATTAGTCAAAAGTCATTCAGTAATATCCTACATTTTTTTTTTTTTTTTTTTTTTTTTTGTAAAAAGCAAATTATTTTTTACCTAATTAAAATTGTATAATTTGAAATAATTTAAAATTAATTAATTTGAGTTTAAAATAAATTTAATTTTCGTATTTAAAGGCACCATGTAGAAATTGTTTTGAATGTGTTTCACATGTGTTACTTTAAGGTTCCCTAAATATTGTGGTTATTTACAATGCATTGTTAATTTGGTGTTGTGAAACAGAACATTATTGAAAGAAAATATTTTTATCGACTTTTACAATACTATTTCAATAGAATTAACTTTACTGTTTTTAGAACAAATTTCTAGGTAGCAACACTTTGGTAATACATTAAGAATACAATTCTGATGGCAACATATTTGCAACATATTGGGAACAAATGTTTTTAACGGCCGAAAATTTTGCAATATCTTAAGCACAATAACAATGCAGAAAGCGTTTAGTATATCAAGTATTCTAATTCACAATGCAACAATCTGTTGCAAATTTGGCAACGAAAATTGTTCGAAAATGTGTTTATTTATGCAGTTCAATATTTAGAGAGTGTAAACGGATCTCACAGAACTTAATATTAGTTTTTAGGAGACTACCAATACTCAAGTAAACATGAAACAAACTAACATATTGTAATAATACATTGTATGGTTTATTGCTAAAAAGTCTAAAATACAACTTAAAAACAGTAAAATAAGATTTTTCGACCGTTTACTTGTTAGGACACTACCCGAGTCATTTTCAAAACACAAAAGTAACAATATTCTAAAATTATATAGTATGTGAAACGTATAAAAAAATTTAAAATAAGGAAATTTATATTTATTGTTAAATATAAATAAAAAAATTATATTTGTTGTCAAATATAAATAAGGAATATTTGACTAAACTTTGAAAACTCTATTAACGTGTTTACCCAAAACAACGAACATGACAATAACGGAAAACTTTTAGTTTAAAACAGCAGAATTGTTATGAATTCTTTTCGAGAACTTTCTAGTATAACTGATGATCATTTTTCAAAAATCAAAATGAAATATAAATTGAGGCATGTATATCTGAAACATTTTAAATTAGATTCGGATGATTAGAAAATCAAATCACATTTCTTACGTTAATGAATAACCTGTATTCTATTTTATATGAATATAAAGAAATTGTTAAAGCAACAGAAAGTCAACTTGAATCACATGTACAATTACTCGCATAAATAATTTATAATTATGTGCACTAAGGCATAAAATTAAATGTTTAAATTTATTGTTGATATTTCTCGCTTTCGTTTTCGGTCAAAAATATAAGAATTATTGAATTTCGGTTTTGGTTTCATATTTGCTCTTAAAAGCCTGTTTCCATCCATGCTTACATATAATAATCAGCTCAATGCACATTTCACAATCTAGCAAAATTTACGAGAGTTAGTAGTCACATTTATTAAATATTTTCTAATATTATCCCTCTTCTCTAATAAATTTTCATTTCATTCAAATGAATAAGTTAGCAGATATTTTCTATTTCAACCACTCTGTTTTAAAGAAATAATTTATTTTAATTGGAATTACTGGCTGTGAAACTTACATTTTTATCAAAAGTCTTATCAAACTTTTCTTAGCTCCACACTGTAAAAAAAAGGGTCGATCTACTAAAAAAACTTTAGTAATCCTTGTAATTACTAAAAAATGTTTAGTAATCTTAGTCGGTTACTAGAAAATCTGTAAGAATTACTAGAAAAAAGTTAGCAACGAATAGAGTTAATAGTTTTATATTTTTAATAGCTATTACTAAAACTCACTTGGCGTGGCCTCGATAGCATAGTGGTTATAGTAACGGACTCCAGGCTAAAAGGTAACGGGTTCGAAACTGGACAGCGCCAAGTACGCCCCGAGTGTATGTAGTGTAAGTACTCTATAATAAAGGGGTTATGAATTTCCTGTTGGAGCTAGTCGCAATGTTTGGCGCTGCCATCTATTGCGTTTTTGCCGAAAATCTATCGCTTCAGAAGTCTGGATGCAGCTCGAAGGAAGCTCCTGCCCTTCGGACGCACGAAAAAAATTTTTAGTAACCTCTTGAATTTTTTTTACAGTGCAGGATATCTGATTGTGCAATTGCACTGAGATAATACTTTCATTCTCATGCTGTTTGACTAATCGAAGAATGAAAACTTGAACTGACAGTTAAATTCCAAAGCAAATTTGAAAATGAATTAAAAGTCCGTTTCATTCTGCTAAAATGTATTGAAAATCTCTGAGTTCCCGTGTATTTGTAATTTATAATGGTTGATAAACTTTTTAAAAAGTTGCACCATTTTAAAGTCATTTATCGGATGTTTTAGCGAGTAGATAGTTTTCATGTTCGGTAGGTGTAAATATTGTGTTTTGGAAATAGTAATAATGACAGAAATTTTATGAATATTTGAAGCAAACAGAGATCGTGTTTTCGGAAGTTTGATGCTTCAGACTTGAAAAAATGTAAAAAAATGGAATATACTTATATAAATAAACATCCATTCACGAGAAAAATAATTTTTCAAAGCTCAATTTAAAAAAAATTAATATTAAATGTGCCATATATTTAAAATAGCTACGATCCATATCCACTAACAATTGAGAAACATATATATTAAATTTTGAATCCATGGCCGTGTTCAAATATGAATCGTTATTTACCCCCTTTCTTTAACATACAATTAAATAAAAAGTGTACTTATATTTATTCCGGTCTGCAAATTATTAACAAAGGCCTTTAATTGATTATTTATTCAGAAAATTAGCAAAAATTATTATCAGGATACAAATCGAATATTTTTTATGACAAGCGTAATATTTACAAGCACTTTTATGTTAGTTTAAATTACCTTTTATAAAGTAATATTTATATTAATAAACATAATTTATGCCATCATGAATTAAATAAACTACTACAGAGTACAAAATTATATAATAAAGTTATTAATAACGAGATCAATGCAATTTCAGAACCCTAAAATATCACTGAGACGATAGACAGATTTATTAAACTTGATATTGTTACATGGAATTCCCTTTTCTCTAATAAATTTACATTTCCTTCAAATGAATAAATTGGCAGATATTTTCGATTTCAACAACTTTACTTTAAAGAGTTAATTTATTTTCCTTAGATTGCTGGCTGTGAACCCTTTTATCAAGAGTCTTATCAAACTTTCTTAGCTCCGGGATATCTGATTGTGCAATTGCACTGAGAAAATAATTCCATTCTCCTGCTGTTTGACTAATAGAAGAATGAAATCTTGAACTGACAGTTAAATTCCAAAGCATTTCCCTTTAGATTTTGAAAATGAATTAAAAGTTCGTGTCAGTCTGTTAAAATGTTTTAAAAATTTGATATCCAATGCATGAGAAATTTATAATCGATGAGAAATTTTTTTCGAAATATATTACATTTTAAAATTATTTATTGGATGGTTTATCAGTTAGATAGTTTGCATGTTTTGTAAATGTAAATACTGTGTTTTCTATATAGTAATACTGACAGAATATTCTGTGATTAATTGAAAAAAAGGGAGTTCATGTTTTCGCCAATATGATGTCTCAGATTGTAAAAAACAAAATGAAAAGAACAACTCATTTACTTATATTTAAGTACACATTTACTAAGAAAAATAAGCTCCCAAAAGTTTGAGAAAAATACTTAATTTTAAGTATACCACAGACTCAAAATGTCTCCGAATATAAAAGCACTAAAAAGTTAGAAACACAGGTACTCATATTTGAATCAATAGCCGTGTTCAAATATGTGTTGTTATGTACCTCCTCTCCCAGCATGAGCATGAAATTATAGTAAAAATATACTGACATTTATTTCCCGTTCAAAATTATTAACAAGACCAGTTCAATTGATTATTTATTAATAGAAATTATAAATTTACTATCAAGATAAAAAAAAAAATCAAGTAACTTTTATGACAAGAGCAATATTTACGAACACTTTTAAGTTATTTAAAAATACTTTTTATAGTTTAAAATTAATAATAATGATTTTTTATGCCTCCATGAATGTTATAAACCATTACCGAGTACAAAATTATTGTTTTATGATAATATGTGATGTTTTAGATTTGGGAAACCATTGGTTAATTTTTTATTTAAACATATTCAATTCGATGTGGTTCATGGGTTTACTCATTTTGTGTACTTCATTTTATTTTAGTATTAGGTGTAAGAAAAAACTGTGAATTTTTAAATATAACCTAGAGGAAAGGAAATTATTCATGGAATTTTTTTGTCGCTGTCTAAGTACGCCATAATACGAAAAATAGAATTGCGACATAGCATGACAAAACCATCCTCTACCTTTAGTGGGCTAATCAACTTGTGGCCTTAAGCTCTTTTAGTGCACTATATTTTTGGAATTCAGTTGATGCTAAATATTTTCTCCGAGTGGCAATTTTAGCTTCAGAAACATGCATCTATATCAAAAAATTTCGGTGGTTAATCGATAGCAGTTTTTTTTTTTTCAAAGTATTTTTGGACAGGTATTGCTTTGAGTGGTGGTAAGATATAATTGCACATTATGTAATTACACATATCGTTATTGAGATTATATAAAATATTATTTTTTATTTTAATTTAAGCTACACAGCTTCTTAATATTTAACACTTATTACTCAACACTAAGTTCTCAGTACGTTATCATCGATCAGTCAATTACATTAGTTAAAAAGTTCTATTCCTAAACAGTTTATTTATATGTAAATTAAATACACACGTATTATCTATTTCTCTAATTTGTTCTTTGCTTTCCACTATGATGGTCTGATATTTTCGTGAAAAAAAAATCCCATTCATTTTAATTTTCTTTGTACTTTGCCTACGGATGTTCTTTCTGAAGATATATTTGCATGATTATCGTATGAAAATTTGAAAACTCCTTTAATCCGATGTTCAGAAAAAAAGAATTTTCCTCTTCCATGATCAGGAATGCATTCATGATCAGCATCCTAATCATCAATAATTTTACCAATTTCAAGGTTTTCATTATTTAAATTATTACTCGATTGTTATACATAACCCGAATTGCGTCTTCCGCCATATATTTACGTCATATTTCTAATAAAATATAAAAAGACAAAAGGAAATTCATTTTTGCAATTTTTTTCTTGAAAGTCAGGAATCGACATTTAACTGTCGTAAGGTTGCACATACTGGAACACCAAAACATTTATCATTGCAACAGAATATCTTTGTCAATATCATAAAATAAACTTTGAAACACGTTTTCAGTACTAGCATTACGATAAAATTTAGCATATATATAGTCATTTATTAAACGTATCACGTTAAACTTACGTGTATTTATAGCAACACGTAAAATTCACATTTGGCAGTTGTAACTTTTAGCATAGGAACTGATCTATGCGGTACCGAGAAATGCCGGGTCTAAAAGCACTGTTTCTCCATATCTGTTACCGGTAAAGTGGATAAGCAATATTGATTAGAAAGCAACCAACTGCCCCAACCTCCGACAATCAAGCCAGTAGAAGAGAGAGCATTTTAACAGTCAATCAAAAATAATTATGCTTAAATTTATCTACAGTAATGTTTTTAGTTTACAAATAAAATGTTTTATTTACAAGAAAATTTAATAAGCATTCAATTCAATTTCACAATCAACCACTTTCAATCCAATGCTGGATGTATAGTGGCGGTCAAAAGTTTCCGGCCAGCAAAAAGTTTTCAGTTAATCTGTAAATATACCCATATAAAGAGGAATCTCGAAGGGACATTTTTACATTTTATTGACATAATAGTTAGGAACTTACTTATAGAAGGACATGTAAATATCAATAAATTTAACTGACGAAATTAAGTATAAAGGAAAACACATGTTCTCAAAAGTTCCCAGCCACCTTCACAAGTTTGTAAAAAAGTGGTATTGTAATATAAAATTACAGTGATCAACAACATTTACAATTAATATTTTATCGTATTACTATTTTATTAGTTTTAGTAATAAGTACTGCGGCGCAGTAACGTGACATTCATACAATCAACGGTTAAAGATCATCTATGGTGCGTTTTTCTCACATTTCTTGGAATTTTGGCGAAATTTCGGCTCAGTAGGAATAATTATAGTTCCGCAGACTTTTGTCAACTTCTTTTCAAAGATTTTCTATTGGATTCATGTTGGGCACTTGGGCTGATCATTTCAGAAACGAAATTTTTTGTGTGAAAACCATTGCTTACAGAGGTTTGCAAACATTATTTATGTCGTTATCATGTTAAGAAAAATAGTTGCGACCAAATTTTTTTCTTTAATAAGGCAATAAATAGTCTTGCAAGATATCCTTATACATTGTATCATTCACCTGGCTGTGTATTTCAAATAACGGACCGACACTTTTTGAAGAAAATACTCCCCACGTCATAACGTGCCCTCCGCCACGCTTCATTGTAGGAATAACATAGGTCGAATCATATCTTTTGTTGTTAGGTCATCGGACGATGTGTCTGCCATCACTTCCAAAGCTGTTTTGAATTCCATTGATGGAAAAATAGAACTTATTTTTCCAGTTTTCACTTGACCAGACTTTATGTTTTTTGGAAAACGCCAGTCGGGAACGTTTCTATATTTTTTTTCCTTTGAAAAAATTTTAACACCGACTCTTCCATAAAGTTCTGCATCACGTCAGCATGTTGATATGGTGTACTGACTTATTTCGGCAATATTTTCATTCCGTAAATCGCAGTATATTGCAGCGGAATTTTTATGCGGATTATCAATTGTTTTTCTTCTGATAATTCTGTCCACAGGAATTGTAATTTTCCGGGATCTCCCGGACCTCTGAAAGTCCTGAACGCCACGGCCATCTTTATATAATTTTTAAATATCGTTTACGGTCGATTTTACTGATCGATAACTTTGCCGCAATAACCCGAGAAGATTGGCCTTTTCGCGACAAACTAATCACTCATTTATGAACAATAATAGTAGATCTTTTCAATTTTGAATTCAGACTACGCTATATACGTTGATTCATTCATAAACATAACCAAAAAACAGTTTACCGATAGAAAAAACTACAGAATGATAAGTGGCCGGAAACTTTTGTACACGCGAACTTCGAATTTTATCCCTTTCTATGGAGCATCTGAGGTATCCAATCAAAATTATCATGTGGTCAGAGGTCAATCGCATGTAACTAACTTTTGAAGCAATTGCTCTTCTTCTTTGCTGAAACCTTTTGGTAAATAAATCGAAGAACTAACTGGCCGGAAACTTTTGACCGCCACTGTAGGTCTTACTAAGGTTTTCCCATATATGCTGTCGAGTTCTTTAATCACCCTATTAATGCTGGCCAATTTTCTTTCTTTTTTACCCCATGATACTTGAGGACGTCTTCGTTAATTTACATTTCTTAAAATTGCAGGGTGATTGTGTTACATCTATTGTCCTGTTTTCACGCAAAGTACTGATCCCATTTCCATTTTAGGCATTTAATTCTTTCCCGTACTTCACAAGGAAATTTAACGTTAAAATAAAACCACAATATGTAGTTTTGAATTCGCAAGGAAATCTAACGTTATAATAAAATCACCATATGTAGTTTAAAATTTGTTACTGAAACAAACACTATTTTGATTAGTAAAACAAACATCATCATTATCATCATCAAAATAACATAAATCATTGTGAAACTAACATCATTTATTTCAAAGTTAAATTTAAATACATAAAAAAATAAAATAAAAATCCATTATAAATAGTAATTGTGTCTAAATTTACGATTTCCATTACATGCATAAAATATGTATGCATATTAAAATTAAGATAAACATTAAATGTAAGTTATCAAGATTAATATTGTGAATTTCTGTGCTATGACGTTTAAGAAGAAATGGTATCTTAGATTAAATTACTGATTATATGTATTAAATCAAAAGGTCATAAATTTACAGAGAAACGGTTTAAAAAAATAAATGAGTAGATTTATATTTTTAATATATATATATATATATAATGTGAAAAGAATTACTAAATTTAAAATCACAGTAGATTTTCTTAAACTATACTCATCATAAATATTATTCTGGATTTTCTTATTTAATGTATGGAAAACTAGAATTTTAATAAAATTCAAGATTTAAACATTGTTTTAAATTCAGATTTTTTTTCGCTACCAGTTTGCGTGTGGTCAAAGCTCGTAGACAGGAGGCGATGGGTTCTAACCCAATTGCGTCTATTGGCCTAATCATTTGGAGATGTCCATGGGTTTTTTCGTATAATATGTATCCTTGAATAAATACAGGTTAGGTTCCCTTAGAGGAACCCACCCTGAGGGATCTCATTGGTGGATTAGTATCTCTTGTGCCGATATTCTTCCATCATAAAAGCAACACAACGCTCTCTTTTTAGGTAGATTCGTAATTATGTAATTGCGTAGCAGCTATAGTTGCCGTTCAGTCCGTCCGTCCGTCCGCATAAAACAGCGCAAAAACTACGAAACCGAATCTTTTGAAATTTAAAATACATAATTATTACATAATTATATCGAGTCGTTTCAATTTTCATGAAATTTGGATGCACAGATGAATTATAGGGACAATCAAAAGTATTCCGTTACATTACGGTCAATGGGGAAAAAAAATCAAATGTATTTTAGTGGTGTTATACTCGTTCGAACATAATAAAATTGATATGCATCTATAAAGTACATATTATAATATACATTTTGCATTATATGTTGTGCAAAGAACATTTGTTATTAATTTACAAGGCCACACAAAAGTATTCTGTTACATAATTGTATAGGGAGAACATTGTTTGGTGCGCATTTTAATTGTAATTATATATTTACAATTTTATGAGATTGATATATGAGTGTGACTGTAAAAGTTCGTTATCGTACTAACGCACCTTATACGCTTCACGTGGAATTTCCAAATTGTTTATTACTTATTTTAGTTCTACTTTTTATTTATTTCATTATTTTATTTTTATTTTTATTTATTTTTGTTTTACAAATGCATGCGGGTTATATATTGAAATTTTCTTTAAAAATATACGGAAATGCTTCACATATAGCAAACAAGTAAATTATATAATTGCGTGTTATTTTGATGAATTTTACATTATATTGATGAAATTGGCTCACATTCTCTACATTACATGAGCATACTACAACAGGAATAGAGCGACATTAGAAATTCGGATAATCAATATAAATTTAACAATAAGTATTAATCTTCAGGAAGCGAAATTGCACATTAAATAGATGGAGTGACCTTAATATCTATACATCATATGGCACAAGATGTTACATGAAGCTGAAAGGATATTGAATGCACGATAGTTTCAAAACTTTAAATCCTAACATTACAAGGTAACTATAATCACCATTCAGAATATTCAATAAATTGTTATTACAATATAATGAAACGTTAACTGCATAATTCAACGAAAACATCTTAATATATCACTAACACGTAAATGGTTTATTCTTAATTGCTTCTTTGTGTAAAGAATCTTCATTAATATTATCTACACATATTCATAAAACTGGCAGCGCTAAAAAAAGGGCGATTACCGGGGTAAGTGTATGTGTTTTACTTGTATTAAATCATGTTATTTTGTCTAAATTACAGATGCATTCAGCAATTTTGCAGAATATGTATAGCATCTACATCTATCGTATAAAGTAGGTTGTTTACATTAACATTAATTCTTATACACCTGATCTGTTAAAGTGTCGTAGATTGAAGAAGTATTAGGCTAAATAAGAGTAAAATTTTTAAGTTGCTCTATTGTTGATTTTTTTAACCCGTCAGTAGTCGCGTGTCGGTCTTTTCGCCGCCCGTATAACTTATATTTTCCTAACTTGCATCACATTACAAATACAACGGAGATCTACCATATAGCTGACTTTGAAGATTTCTCGACCACTTTAATGAAGTAACAGGACACCTCTGTTTTTCTTTCAGGTATATTTTTAGAAACAAAGTTGAAATTGGCGAAAAAGTCTACGTAAAAATTACTAATGTCAGTTCATTTTTACTTTTTCTAATTATTCCAGATCTCATGAATAAAATGCATAATTTAAGAAGACTGCAAATTTATATGTTTGTTGTAATGTTATTTTCGCGTATTAGGTGAAAGATATTTCTTATTTTACATATTTGGTATGCGCGGGGGCCAGCGGCGAAAAGACCGAGCGCGACTAATGACGCTGTGAAAAAAGTCGCGACTACTCGCGGGTTAATGCGCATAATTTTTTCCAGTATTTTTACACAAATATTCCAAGCTGTAAATAAAGTATGCAACTTGTATTCTTCCAAATAGGTTATAAAGCATACTGGGATCGATTTCAATCAGAGACGTTTGGTGAAATCTGCCAATGCTCTGCCGATTCAACAATCATGTTTCGTATAACGACCTTATGCAAGTTTCTATGATGTTGGGTGTGAAAACTGTATATGTCAGATATGTACAGTAGGGTGGAGCGAAAAAAAATATTTTTTAAAAATCAAAAACGGGTAGGTGCCAGAAGTTGCCTTTATATTAGTACATCAACTGTGTGAAATTTTACCGCTGAAAAAAAATGGCTTGAGTCTGCGCTTTTGCTCCAAAAATCGAAATTTTGGGTAACATTTGTCCTTTTTTGACATTTTTTCAAAAAAATTAAAAATTTCCTACAGAGCTGGTTATTATTTAAAAGTGTTACTTAAACCTTTATATTTATCTGCTTAACATATTTAAACTATAAAACAATACCTTTATTCCGTATAGCTGGAGAAAAACAGACAACTTTTGGTAAGAAAACGGCATTACCACTCTATTGGGACATACAATGAATTGTTGTTTTTAATACAGCTTTTCTTTTCAAAACTATCTTGGACATACGTCGTGGAGGTGGCTATATTTCATATACCATCCGTACCAACTATTCAATCATCTTAGTACAGTTTTTTATTTATGTATTGATTTTTATTGATTTTTATTTATGTATTTTCTTTATCAAATTTTGACATGTTTTTGATGCATCTACCTAGTTTATCTGTTCTTTGTATCCACAGGCTGCTGTGACTATCTTAATGTATATTTTTTACAGATTACACACAAAAAAATGACAAGCAGAGTAATATGCGGGAATATTATTAAAGGGATCTATTCGGCCATCTATTTTCTTTATCAAATTTACATCCAGTTGATGAAAACGATTGGAAGTTCTGTTACCACAACATTTTTTCAGTGAATTATATTTTTTTACGCAATGACCTGCTTCAAAGATGATTTCAGGTACTTCATCTATAAGTATGCCATCATTTATTCTGCTTTTGTATTTTTTATATGTTGAGGAGCGAGCTGTTTAATTTGATTTCTGGTGATCGACCGAGAGAATTGTAATGGGAATTTGTCCTGCACGTGCAGAGCAACCTTTGTTGTAAATAACTTTTTTTGCATTAGTTTTATGCCGTTTTCTAAGTGTTTCCTTAGCCAGGTAATTTCCCATTATCTTTTAGATCACTATTATATAAGTGAACAATATTTGATGGTGAACTGTCCTGGGCATAAACTTAAAATGCATAGTACTTTTTGAGAGAATGTACAGACTAAAATCGACTATAAGTACTCATTTAAATTTAGGAGCATTCTATTTGTCGCTTTGAACCATTTTGCATTGGGTAAACTTAGAATTGAGAATAATAATGGATCATATGCTACTTCAATTCCAGTGAATTTCCTCTGCGTCAATTATTAGAGAAGTCAATGTAAAACGTTAGAATCTACATGGATTCACTGGATCAATAGGAAAATCTTTGTCTACGTACTATTCACTTCCTATTGCAATTTTTTATAAAATAGATAATAATTTTTAATTTTTTTTTCTCAAATTAAGTAAAAGATACTCGGAAAAGACTAGAAATTTCTGTCGGATATTGCAAAGCTAATTCATAAGGAAAGCTATTTCTCAGAAGAAATAGGAATTTAGAAAGCACCTCGCACAAAAAAACCAGCCCATAAAGCGAATAAAATTTTCCGCTTTACATAAGCACAGATTGGTTTCCAGAGTCCATAGATTCATTTACAAAATATATAATCAAAGTTTATACCGCGGGATATTTTATACCAAATGTAATACACATCTAAAGAATAGGTCTAAAAACTTATTAGAAATTACTCGACTACGAAACAACACAGGCAACGACATAAAACAAGTACTGAAACTTCTTTCGAAATCTTGTTGCTTTACTCGCAAATTTTGTTTGCCATCCTCTGTGACGATCGTCATAATATTAAACTGCTAGCTTCTCAAATTATATTCGATGTAATAGGTACAGTAAATGATGACATACTAGAAATTGAATTCAAACAATCAATTTTTAGGCATATCATTATATATATAATGTAATTGATTGAAAAAATGTTGTGGTAACAGAAATCCCAATCATAAAGTATTAATTGTATGAAAATTTAATGAAGATAATAGATTGCTGAATAGGTTCAATTAAGAACATACCTAATACATTACTCAGCTTCCTCTTCTGTTGCACAAGGTATAAAAATATACCTGAAGCAGGTCACACCAGTAGCATCCAATGTCAGTGAAAACAAAGAAGAGGTAAAGTACTTTGATACATAGAAAACTTATGCCCTTCTTCGGCAAAAAAAAAAATAATAATTCAATGCGAAAATAAAACACTGGGCCTAGATTACTGGGTGTCTGACACGGATGGGATAGGAAACGTAGCCACATCTACGAGTTATATACAGAATAGTTTTGAAAGCAGATAGGTAAGAAATGCTTTCAAAACAACATTTCTTTGTATGCTCCAACAGAGAAGTAATGCTGGTTTTTATCAAACGTTGCTCCAATTATACAGACTACAGATATTGTTTTATAGTTTAAATATGTTAAGCAGATAAATATAAAGGTTTAAGTAACACTTTTAAACAATAATCAGCTCTGTAGGAATTTTAAAAATTTTTTGAAAAAATGTCAAAAAATGACAAATTTTACCCAAAATTTCGATTTTTGGAGCAAAAACGCACACTCAAGCCATTTTTTTCAGCGGTAAAATTTCACGCAGTTGATGTACTAGTATAAAGGCAACTTTTGACACCTACCCGTTTTTGATTTTTAAAAAATTATTTTTTTCGCTCCACCCTAATGTACAGTATAGTTCAGTTGGCAAGCATTGGAAAAAATAAGGCCAATTATCTCTTGTTCAAATCTTGGTCTGGGCAATTTTCAGCATAGCAGTTGGCAAGCACTGGAAAAAGATAAACCAAAGGTCCCTAATTGAAACTCTGGACTGGACAATTTTTCACCGAATAGAAAAATTATGATGAGTACGTTTTATTTACCGATTCGTGTAGTTGTTGTAAATTTATGAGATATATTAAACATATATATCTATTCTAAAAAAAGGAATTGATGCAGTCACCGCCGATGCCAATGAATTACTTCTGACCTATGGTTCGTTAATATTGTTACTACTAGTGCACACAAACAATAAGAAAATTGGTAGCATCATAAAGAGTTATTTATAAACACAATTTATTTTACACACAATATTTTCTATTTAAATGCAAAATGTTTTCACTTTTTTACTGTGGTATATCATGGACATGCTTTACGATAATTTTCTAACCAAATATTTGGGAACCACCAATCGCCGAGAGGTTCTGACCTCTCAACTGGTAGACGGCAGGTGGCGTTTTGAACACAATCGCGGCCATCTGCTTAACCCTTTAACGCGCAGTGTTGCCGTGTCGGCATCACCTAAAGTTCCCCCTGTTTAGAGACACAAAAACTCCGTGAATATTTCAAAAACTACTCTAATGGCTACTTTAAATCCTTCTTATGAGTTCTAGATGGCAGCACCACAGAGATCAAACTCTACTGTTTTTTAAATAATAGGTAAAATATTTTACTGTAATCCGCGCTTCACAGCAATGCTCTTCTCTCTGCGCTTATCAATGCTTTACTTATGGGAAGTTACCACTTCGGCAACACCTGTATAATTAAAATGGTTAGTGCAATCATTACAAAATAATACCTGTGTACTCCTCTAGGCCTGAATATATTGCCTAATTTTTTTCTTTAAATTTCAACTTTAAAGAATAGTGCGCCGGAAAGGGTTAATCGTTCGAAGTTTTCCGAGGTTTTCTTCGCACCTTGGATTTCCTTGCGTTAATACGGATTAGGTTCCTTTAGAAAGACCCCCCCTTTTCACGGAAGGCACCCCACCTTCTTAAGGTCCTAAATCTCTCGTGTAGATAATCGGCCGTCATAAAATAAAACAAACTAACTAAATATTCAGTCGCGGACATTCTGTTAATCTCTCTGTGATTCATTTTCCTAACTGAAACATCTAGAAAATAATTAGGTATTTAACTAAGTACTATAAATCAGTTAAATAATAAGTGACTCTGACTATTGCTATCAGACAAATTATTAACTAGTCTTAGCCTCGGTCTTTCGGTAGCTTCATCGTCCCAGGCCCTCCCTTCCCAAATTTCAGAGTCTTTAATTGGCGTAATTTTGCTTTTAAATATGTACAGTATCTTTTTTTTTTCATTTTTCCAATTCTTCAACAGAGTCTGATCATTCGGGATGTAGTGGCGGTCGTGGACGAAAATTGGCTGTTCTCGCGACGGGAAAGACGTAGTTCGGTTTTTTCGGAAGCTTCATCGCATCCCGCTTTTCAGTGTCTTTAATGTGTCATTTTTGCTTAAAAATGTGTTCGGTATCAATTTTTCATTTCGTTCCAATCTTCGGAATTTACGGGATGTAGATAGCGGTCGCAGACGATGTTTGGCCACTCCTGCGGTCAAATTAGTTAAAATGTACAAAAAAAAAAATAGTTAAAGTGGATTTATGCCACTGATAATGACGTATTTTTTTTTATAATTTCTGAGGACTCTGCGTAGTCAGCTATGCACATATAAATGATTTTATGTAAATGAAATTTTTTATTTGATACAAAAGCATTTGTAAATACTGGCTTGTGTAAATTTAATCTTTTTAGGGTCCCGTCCGGGTTTTTACGTCATGTAATCCTTGAATTCAGGGACGTATTTAACATAAAACCAATTGTAATGTTATTTTTTTGCAATGCATAAGATAAATAAATGTGTAAAATAGTCATAATCGAATCCCCATACAAATAATTTTCATAGCTATTTTTTATGAATAATTAAGCATAAAGGGGAAATTATTCCAGGCGCTTAAAGAGTATGTCGGTTTTTAGAGAATTGCAAGTGTCATTGTCTGTAGATAGATACAAATATATAAAATAGATGCTATGACGAAAATGTACAGTTAATCATGGAAACTTTGCACCAAATTAGAGCAACTTTGCTCCACATTTAGGAATCTTCCATTCTTCGATGTTGGAATCATGACGAACTATTTGTAGAGAACTTGCCAAACACACTACTGCTAATACAGACGAGTCTCTACATAACGAAATCCATCGTTCCAGTAAAAAATTCGTTATACAGAGAAATTCGATGATGTTAAAATATCATTTAATGTGTAAATTTTGAACAAATATTATTTTTGATCTTTTTAATTAAGAATTTGAAATGTTTAAAAGCAAATATTAACCTAACATTTTATTTCTTAATTATTTAAGCAGTTTCAAAAAAGAGAACATACATTTATTTGAAAGCTTAATGAAAACCAAATAAGGAAGACTTGCATTAATTTCAGACGAAGAAATCTGTAATTTTTTTATGTTTTGATTTTAAAATTATTATGCTCTCAAAAAAATGCTCAAATTTTAGGAAAGAATGAATAATTGTAGTTAACATTTGAAGACCTCTCTTATGCGCCTCTCATTGATTCCTCTCATATATGTGTAACAATCCAATGTTTTGAGAAGGATGTTGAAAGATGTGTGGGAGGTGGGATGAACTCGTTGGATTTAAAGAACAAGGAAAGAAATAATATTTAAAAAAAAAACCTCAACACTGAACGATAAATTATAAATAAGTGATGGAAAATTGATTCCATATGATTTCGAAGCTTTTTTAAAACTTAATAAATTAAGACCAATTTATGAAAAAATTCGTTATATGGAGATAGATACTCCGCTATATAGAGACTAATTTTAATGTAATCATGCGAAAAGGGGACCGTTCCTACTAAAAATTCGTTATGTAGAGAAATTCGATGTATAGAGTTTCGTTATAGAGAGACTCGACTGTATCTATATTTTGAGACCAAAACTTTGCCGTTAACTATTATGGGATAGCAGAATTAATCTATTTTCTGTCTTGGACAAATGTAACCCTGATAGATAAAAGCTGCCCTGATTAACTATATTTCATTAAAGCATAATTAAAAATGTAAATAATGTAATGAAAGTAAAATAATCATTTCTTATAATTAGAAGGAAAGACATCGAAATATGCCATTCACTTAAAAAAAAAAAATAGTTCATTTATAGTACTTTCAAATTTTTGAATTTTCCGTATTATACGACACTACAAACATCTTTTTCAACCTCTGAGAAACACACGTGAAACTTTTTTTCCCTCTACAGACATAAACTATTATAATGGTGCAACATTTTGAACTAAGTCAATAAAAAATGTAAATAAATGAACAAAGACAAGGATAAGCACATTTTGTAAGAACTAATTTATATTAATTTATACAGAACATACGTTTCCTTAATACATATATGAGAAAATTTTTAAATAAAGCAATTAGGTTTTCAATTGTCTTTTATTTATGTAACAAATAATATCTGCTTTTCAGTTTTCTAAAATAGCATAATGTTTTTATTTGAATCTTTAAAACATTAAAGATTTCGTTAAATTTCAACGTAGTATATACGCAAATTTATGTATCTAAATTACTCCTACTTTTGTGAAATGTTTAAGGGAAAAATGTTAAAATGAGACAATAAAATGCTTAACAGAATGGAAGAACGATTGTTTCAAATATATTTTTAATATTCGAATACATACATTAATACTTTTATGATCTTTCATAACATCGTTAATATTCTTGACTATTATGCTTTAAACAAATAAATTTAAAGAAACCACTTTGTAAGCAAAAATTATTAAATATTCATATGGAAACGCTTTTCAATAAAGTATACCGTTAGATAAACAAAGAATATTTTAAGTTTAACAACATTTAGGAAAATTTATATGCAAACTTTTCCACATAAATTTAATTAATGAAAGAATGGCAGGAAGAGACAAAGGCATAAGAAAGAGAATTCATGCTCGGTTTTTAAATGAAGCTAAATATTAGAGAATTTTCTAAAATATCAATGAATTCTTAACTACCTAAAAATAATTTTCACTTTAAATTCTAATATATGTGCCTTCATGTAAACTCACGGGATTAATATAATTATTTAGGGCAAGAAAAATATTACATAATTTAATAAAAGTATATAAATCTTGGAATTTTTTATGAAGAAACTTTTCACGCCTGCCATTGAATAACATCTCAAATTTCAATTGCTTAAAAGATGTAATGTCATTACGGTAAAAAATTATCCTTTCCGTAAAATCGAACCCGGTTCACGATGAGAAATAGCAAGCTGGATTTTCATCCACGATGTTCATTTGGTAGAATGTCAGTAAGCTATACCGATGATCCGGTTTCGATTCCGGACTTGGACGATTTTTCACTCAGTTGGCATTATGCCTTTTAAGAAATTACAATTTGAAATATTCTTGCATAAATGGTTTATTAATCACACTTATTTTTGAGAAATCTAAATCAGTGTGAAATTCAGATAACTTTCTGTGGAATAAATTAAGAGTATGCATTTCACTGCCTTTGGCACCATTGGTACACACATGAGTTTGCATGGTATTGTCTTTTATACAAAATTTTTTCAAAAGACCATAAAGATGGGAGGAACGGAGACGCTGCCTTCGGTAGCGCACACTTAAGCTTGATACCTACAATCCGGTTAGTGTTTACAAATAATACCTTGGATTTGTATGATTTGATATTTTTAACGCAAAATAAAAAATTATCCCTTGAAAACCGCTTGATATCTTTAAAAAAACTAAGTGACATTTCTAGGTATTGACAACGGAAAAGACAAAAATTTGGCACGATTCTCGTAAAAAGCGAAATAAAATTTTCAAAAACCACGGCTTTTGCGATATGGCATGTTCGACATAATTTGTAGAATTATATTATCTTAAATATTTCTTATATTACGGTGAAACCCGGAGCGTAATGAATGGAATATTACGTTCCAAACGTTTAGAGAGTTATAAGACGTATGTGTGATTAGCAGCTCATTTAGAGGGGCAACTGAAATGAGTTTTATTATATTATAGTATGTGGTATAAAACATTTGCAGAGTATTTGAAAGATATTATTTCATTTCAAATGCATTCAAACTGAGATATATCTCTGAATCTGTTTCAAGTGGATAACGTTAGAATGAGGTATTCAAAGCATTTTTCGCTTATTTTCAGGGCTACATAAAAGAAATTGGATATAGATACTGTCTTTGTATACCGATTCTTGAATTTAAGTCTTAAAATTTCGTATACATTTTTTAATTAAACAAACTTTTGAATGTTATTCGATATATAAATTCTATACATCATTTAAAGAGATGCACAAAAGAATCCACGTACTATTATCCTTATCAGCAAAAATTGCCGAAGAAGAATTTTCAACAGATGTTCATGTATTTCTCAACAAAACTAAATCTTTACTTGCATTTAATTATAAGTCAAATATATGCTTCATGTTTAGGGCTGCTCAAAGAATTCATTTAAATCGATTCTATAAATGAACTGCTGAATTTTGTTTTTCAAATGTATTATGCGTACCAATATGACTGAATTAGGCATAGTATTTTAAAATAAAAAACAGTGTGGTTTTGTTAGATTATTCTGAATATTTTTGAAAATGTTTCATAATGTATGCGTGACGCGTGATTTTTTTTCTTTCTTTGTTTCAAAATGAAAGAAAAAAATGTGTGTTTACAAAATTGCATTATAATTATCAGGTTTTACTCATCCAAATTTTTATTACTTTAAAATTTTCATAAAATAAAAAAAAATTATTTTATTGATTTTGCTATTTCTTTAGTAAATTTGTAATTTTTGATTTCTATTCAGTGCTTTATATTGAAATTATTAATTTAAATCATTTAACATTAAAATATAATGCAATATTAGGTGAAATTAAAAATGTAATTTAATATTAAATTTACGGCGAAAAATCATTCTATAATTGCCAGTTATTCATTTTAAATGATTGTCAGGTTTAATGTATATGTAGATTTTAAATATTAAATGATATTAATTTTTTTGTTTGGTTATTTGATGACAATAACTTAATCCTATAAAATATATATTGATGTTAAATAAAAAAATCAATAAATGTATAAAAAATATGCATTATATTTGCTTATCGAGATAACGTGGCTTATAAAGAATTTATACCAAGATCTTCGTTATGAGCAGAAAGTAATGGTTTCGGCTCCAAACCCTTGGTACTTTTTTACTCTGTTGAGATAAATTTCAATTCACCTAATTTAATTCTATTATAGGTGCAGATACTCAAAATTTTTAAGGAACCAGTGGCTCCTAAATCCAAAAAATCTAGTTGTCACAACTTGAAAAATTTGCATAAAAGCAATAAACATTGTATAAGAAAAATCTTAGGAATTCCAATTGAAAAATAATTGTTTAATGAACAATACCGAAAAATTAACAGCAGTGTTGCAAATTCGCCTGTGTTCATCGACAAAGAAATTTATTACTATTTCCAAATAATAATATTCGCTTTAATATATGTGCGATAATTTAGTTAAACACTATTTTTCGGAATTATTGTAAGGTGGTCTGGTGTAATAACGCCAGGCGGGGTAATAACGCCAAGTGCTAATATAATACATAATTATGAAATAATCTGGTAAATGACACCCATGCGCTCTGCGCAGAAGGGTTTTTAGTCATATAAATCGCAAAAAACAGATTCAAGTTAATTTGTTTCATTTTTAGGTCTTATTGTTTTTGCAAGCAACTAAAATTAATGCTTGATCTAAAATTTGCGAGATACGTTTTGTGATGTGAAGACTATTTTTTTTAATCCGGAAATACTTTGTTAATTACATAAATTTGTTGTACATTTCATGGACTTTTAAAATATAGTTGAGGATTTTGGATATCTTCTCGAGATAATTTGTAATTTAAAATGTACAGAGCAATAACTATAACTGGGTAATAACGCCAATCCTTGGTATTAATACCCCGGTTGATTCCCTACAGTGGCTGAGCTACATCCTAAATACTGATTCAAATAAACACAGTTAAAACTGTGCAATGTTTCTAATAATTCTATTTAAGCGGTCCTTTTTAAGCAAAAAGAAGCTCACGGTCTGATATTATTTTGCGTCATCCACCCTCCCTTACACTACACCTTTATTTTTCTTACACTTTCACAAAAAATTTAACATTTTCAATAGCTTAGAATGCAATTTGTCAATTTCTAAGTTTGTAGAGTTTGTATTTTTAGAATTGGGCAATCTACATGCAATTATTCCATCTTATTTCATAGTTTTGTTTACATGGCGTTATTACCCATATAGGTGGGTAATAACGCCAAATAGCATTGGTCAAGAAATCACGCCATTACATTTTATGGCTACATATCTGTTAAATATTTTTTTTTTATATAGATGGTCAATGAGTTGCTGTATCAAATCCTATATTTGTTTGAAAAATACAAACTAAAACTGAGCCGTGAAGATTGGTAGAACCTTAACGTGGTGTTATTACCCCCAGGGTACCTTAGATCTTTTAATAAAACAACTCCCAAAATGATCGCTGGTTTTGAGTAAAATAACTTTATAACGTAAAAACTATTTGCTTATTTATAGTTACATTAAAATTTGTAATAATATTCCGTACCATTTATTGTATGTTACATTTGCATTGTTTTCTATCGTAGTATTTTAAAAGAATATCTAAATTAAGATTTTAAATTTTTAAAAAGCATCTTTTTGCAAACAAAACATATATGTTACTCTTCTTAATTAATCATAATCCCAGATTCCATAGCACATTCTGAATGCATATCCCATTTACCTAAATAATAATCTTGTAAGAATTCTTTTGTATTTTTTTTCATACGGCGTGAATTCATTTAGAGATGATTATTTGTACGAGTTCATTTATGCTAGAATACAATATGCAAAACTAAGGACTAATTTAAAAAAAAAGTTTATATAATGTTGTTATATGCTGTGCCGTTCGATAAAAAAAAGTTAAAGAAATATAAAAATAAATAAATGCATAACACAAATCGCTTCAAAAAACCTTTGTTTTTCTTCATCAGGCACAAAGAATAAGTGATGCAGCAGCAAGACTGAAAGGATAAGGAGAGAAGAGTGACAAGATGGAAAAATAGTCAATGGCAAAATAGGAAGCGCCGCTCAATTATACAGGATGACAACTAGAAGAATACAGAGTAGAAGGATAATTATGAAATTAAGAATTTAAAGGAAATATTTTAATACATTACATATATATGTGACATCATGACTGGGGAAACAGAGAAATCGTCGAGGCACAATTAGATTTTGTTAAAAAGACGAAGATCTCTGATTTCTACTGCATAGGAATCGTGACTTACGAAATAGAAAATCAAATTAGTGGCTTAATCGAAGAATAAACACATTGACAGCGTGGAATTAGTTATGCAATAATATCAGCAGACAAATGCTCTTAATTTCTTGGCGAATTTGATTCAGTTGATACAATAAACATTCTATTCGAAAGGTGAAAATATGAAATTAAATAATAATTATGAAATTAAGAATTTAAAAGTAATATCTGAATACATTATATGTGTGTGTGACAACATGAATTGGTGAGAGAGACACGTCAAAGCACATTTAGATTTTGTTAAATAGAAGAGGACATCCGCTTTCTACTGCACAGGAATAGTGGCGTACAAAACAGAAAATCAAATTAGTTGCTTAATCGAAGAATAAATACATTGGCAGCCTCAAATTAGTTATTCAGTAATATCAAAAGACAAATTCTCTTAATTTCCCGGCGAAATTAATCCAGTTGAAACAAAAAACATTCCATTCGACAGCTACACCATCCGTCGTAGCATTCCGATGACCCGCACCAAACTGACTTGCCATCTTCATCTCTAAATCTCCTGGAGAACTTTCTGGAACAGTCGATAATCTTAGATCCGATCCCTTCATGTAAACAGAAACCAGAATTAGGGCCGAGATCAATGTAGCGGAATCGAGTGTCTCCTGCAAACAATTTTTGATTTAAAAAATTATTATTGACTTATTTAATACTCGAAAGTAGTTAAAATTCGAATGTTTTCCACAGACGATAATTGCGTTTCAAAGAAAAAAAAAATAAATTTATTGATACGTAGTGAAAAAATAAAACGCGATGAAAAAATTAAAAAGAATGATGATTTGAATATTTTTGTTTCGAAATAAATTTAATAAGACTTTTAAAAACGGGTTGATAAAAACAGAAAAAAAGTGGGTTTTATTTGGAATTTTAAGAACTAAAATTTATTTAAGAATATTTTTAATTCAGAGCCATTTTTTTAGATTTACGCGTATTGGAATAAAAGTGTTTTAAAGCGAATTAAGAATTTATATAACATCTATAAAAGTTAATAGATTAGATCTATTAACAGAATTTTAATTTAATAAGTCTGAATCAATACGGAATATTGTTAAAAGTAAATTAATATAGTATAAGGCTAATTTTGGCGAAAAAAAATTATTATATAAGGGAAAAGAAAGAGTTTCAAAGATTTAAAAAAAATTACAAACTTATAAATATATAGACTAATAAAAGAAAAATGAAAAAATAAGTGTATTTATAATTATTATGTAGTAGGCCTGAACTGTATTTTCGAGCTGAAGAGAACGTGACAAATGCAGATTTGTCATAAAATTAAATTATCTTTTATTTTATTTTTGAAGCGATATCAATTCTCCAATCGCATACATTTTATGGTCTAATAAATCGTATCTTACTTCCTCCAATCAATCTTTTAATACAATGTTAAAATGAATCACGCTGTTATTTGAAAATGATCCCAAAATTAATTACATCATTATTTAAAAGGGATGATGTGGAAAGAGAGAATTTAAGACTTCAATAAAATAAATAGCGCAGATGGATATTCCGCGTTACGAGTTTATTCTGTAAGTAATTAATCATCATTTAGAGAATATTATCTGGACGTTCTTTCATACAAAATGTCGACATATTGAACACTAAAAGATTTTTAATTGAAATTACTTCCATTTAAAGATTTTTATATAAGAATGTAACACATATTTATACCTAAATGAAGAGAGATAATTAATATAATCGTTTCTGATGAAAAGTAATAAAGCTATTTACATCATGAGTGTACCTATGGTTCTGCATTTTACTAATTCAGAAAATTACAACAATTTAACTAAATCATTAAAAAATTGTAGTTGAAAGTAAGTTATTTCTTTACAATACTTGTTGACAAAGTGAAAATTAAATGTATATACATTGTAAACAACATTACTGCCAGCAGTTATTGCCGTAAAATTAACGGATTTTTTTTACAGTGTACGTATTTAAATAACAAAGAATTTTTAGCTTCGTACTAATTCATAAGCATTCTGAAGTTTCATCATCATTTGGAACAATTTGACAGACCGAAATGTATTGAACTGAATCCTGATTTTCAAATTGCAATAACACAACTATAAATCAATGTTTACACTTGGTGCTGAAGTCCTGTTCACATATAAATGACAAAAGAAATTCTGTGGTGATTGACGCGCAAATAGAGAAATTTTATCTGCTTTAAGTTGTAGAAAATTGTGGAAACACGCGGATCACTGTACAATGCTGAGTGATAAAAGTTGAACTTAATTAATAACCCTGAGAAGCAAATTGTAACAAATTTTCCATTTCTCTATATACCTTGGGTGTTTCTTATAGATTTTAATAAAACATTATTCCCTTATATGCGTTTGATTCACACAAACATTCTTTTTTTTATTACAATGATATAAGACACAGCAAGAGAGTAGAAACAGATGTCCTCCTAATAAATTTTATGTTAGTGACCTTGAACAGACAGCGCTAGCCACCCCCACAGTGTTTGTCTTTAACGCAAATCCGTGACAGTTGAAACTTATCTTTTTGGGGCGAGTGTACTGCCATTTCTTTGTTCTGTGAGACTGTTTACTTAAATTTAATTATAATTATCCTATTTTCCTCTAAAATATGTGACTGATATCTAGAAGATGAGGTTACGGAACCTGATTCATTTCCTGTTTGTGCAGGGAACTAACTTTGAAAGCATCGATGCACTTTCAAGCCGCTAATAAAGACTGTCTATCGCATGTACTTTGGATGTAAAGTAAGTGCACAAGATAAGAAATGGGGGCACCTCTTTCTTCTTGTACACGATGTGCTACAAACCTCCGAGCATGGATGAAAGGTACAAGAAGGAATATACCCTTTCCATACCCATGATATGGTGCGAGCCGAAGGATCATATAACTGACTGCTACTTTTGTATTACAAAAATTAAAGGATTCTCTGCAAAAAGTAAACATAAAATTAAGTACCCGAACTTAGATTTAGCAATGCGACCAGCATTACATAATGATGATTTACCAGAACCGAAACCTCCAGAGAGTTTTACATATGACGATGCAGCAGTAGAAATGGAAATTTATGAAACTGAAACTTCCTTTACGCCTGATATAAACTAGTATCTGGCATAAATGAAGAATCACACCTAATTACTCAAGAAGAATTAAATGGTCTTGTGAAAAACTTAAATTCATCAAAGAAAACCTCGGAATTACTTGAATCAAGATTCTAAGGTTGGAATCTCCTGAAAAACCATACAATGATATCTTTTAATAGAGATCGGTAGAAGTGATATTCGACATTTTTTCAAGAAAAGGTGATTTATGCTATTGTAATGATATAAGTGGTTTAATGTGTGCTTTAAACTGTTAATATAACTCGGAACAACGCCGATTGTTTACCGGTAGTACGAAAACCAGCTTGAAGGCTGTTCTTCTTCATAATGGAAATGTCCCGCCGTCTGTTCTAGTAGCATATCCTTGCATACTTAAAGAGACTTGTGAAAATATGAGATATTATTTCATGAAATTGATTACTCACACCATGATTGGAATATATGTGCCAATTGCCAGTTTTAAAGTTATTGCCATTCTTAGTGGAATTCAACAAGGTTATACAAAATATTGCTGTTTTCTATGCGAGTGGGATATCAGAGCAAAGCAGGAGCATTTTATCAAAAAGATGTGGCTAGAGCGTAAACAATATATTGCTGGTGAAAAAAATATTCAAAACGTTCTTCTAATCGATAAAAATAAAACTATTCTTCAACCTTTATTCATAAAGTTGGGGCTGGTGAAGAATTTCGTTAAAGCTATGAATAAAGATGGTCGTGGATTTCAATGTCTGCTAGAACAATTTCCACGCTAAGTTATACAAAATTAAGGAAGGTATTTTTGTTGGTCCACAAATTAGACACCTTATGAAGGACAAAAATGTTAATGATACATTAAGTGATTCAGAAAAAGCAGCATGGATCGATTTTTAAAATGTTGTGACACATTTCTTATAATATCATCGAACACCTAACTATTAAACATTAATTAAAGACATGTTAAAAAGTTACAAAGATTTCGGATGTTCAATGTCGTAGAAAATTCACTTTTTAGCCTCTCATCTAAATGTTTACCCTGAAAATATGGGAGCTGTGAGTGCCGAGCATGGAGAGCGCTTCCACCAAGATATTTTGGCAATGGAAACCCGATATCAAGGCTAGTGGATCCCTAATATGTTCGGGGATTACTGTTGGAACCTTATTAGGGAAGCTAGTGATTGTGCCACACAGATAGGACATTTACCGCTACTTAAAGTATGAAGATTCTTAATAAAGTCCTTTCTTCTTACAAATTTTCTTCTACATTTTTCTGAAACTTTATAAACAATGCATATTTTTAGTGTTTTAAATATTAATTTTAAGCTTTATAAGTGTTTATTTAAAAGTATGTCATTACTTAATTACCAAATGATAAATTTTATAAGGTAATATCTGTTGTATAAATGATACAAAATTCAGATTTTCAAGAATTTGAATTTTTTTAAAAATCTGTGGGCGATGGAAGATTTTTAATGGCATATTCTTTCACAGAACCACCTAAATTATAAAAGTCACCACATACTTAGAAACAGAAACCTAGTTTATCTGTGTAATTGTTAATAATTGTTTTCACTTTAAGCGACAACTCTGTACCCTCATAGCATGTATGGTCACAGTGACGTCATTTAAAGTGACTTTGGTCACATCACATTTGTGACCAAAATGTCACCACTCAATGACGTCACATTGTGATTAAGATGTGACTTTCTTAAAAATTTTTAGAAAATTACAAATATTCTTCAAAGCATACTATTTACTTCAAAAAAACATGCTTCTGGCAATTTTTATATCGTCGCTTTTGTCACAGTTTCGTCACAATGTTAATGTCAAATAAGTCACAAACGACACATTTTTCACAAATTTGTCACACCGTGACTTCACAAAGTGGTCACAATGTGACGTCACAAAAAAGTTCTAAAACGGCCATAACTACTTCACATTTACGTCACGTGACGTCACATCGACAATCGATGGTCACAAGTCACAATGTGACTTCACAATGACGTCACCATGCCTTACGGTTAGGGACTCTTCTCTCATAGCATGCATGGTCACAGTGACGTCACAATGACTTCACTGTGAGTCACTTTGGTCACATCACATCTGTGACCAAAATGCTATCACTCAGTGACGTCACATTGTGACTGAGATGTGACGTTCTTAACAATTTTTAGAAAATTAAAAATTTACTTCAAAACATGTCTTTCCTTTAAAAACATGTTTCTGGCAATTTAAATATCGTCGCTTTTGTCACAGTTTTGTCACAATGTTAATGTCAAAGTAGTCACAAATGACACATTGTTCACAAATTGGTCACATCGTGACTTCACAAAGTGGTCACAATGTGACGTCACAACGACGTCGCAGTGACGTCTCCATGATTTACGGGTTGCTTAAACTTGGAAAAAACTCTTCATGTATAAAATGTTTCTCGTTTGTCATGAACTCAAAATAAATTTGTTTTTGTTTTACAAACTCATCTTAGTGAACAGTACAACACCAAAATGGGAGGCGTTGATTTGTGTGAGAACTTAGTATCCAATTGCAGAATAAGAATTCGAGAATAAAATGGTGGTGTCCAGTGTTTACAAGTAACATTAATCTAACCTTGACAAATCAAGAAGTTGAACCATGACCGACAGAAAGTTTATATCAAGATAATAACGAAAAATTACTGATTCCGCACGAAGGCTGGCTATTTCCCCTACATTTAAAATAAATAAATAAATAAATTCGTATTACATTAAAGCTATTCGTATCTCTTTTTAAAAAGTTTCTTGTTCAAAATACATTTTTTTTTTAATTTGAGAAAGATCGACAACAGTATTGCCAAATGGTAGATATTTTCTAATCAGAAATCTAACACTCTTTCCGAATAGCTGTATTCGACTTAATGAATGAGAAACAGTTAAGTCTAACACTACTATTCGGGGTTCATTGCTGATTTTTTAATTAAAAATCTTCCGAAATGGATGAGTGTACTGAGTAAAACATTGTATAATTATTTGTTTTTTTTTTCATATTTGCATTAAAATTTGTGATACATTCCGTGCCTTGTATTTTCTAATTTATATATATATTTCTTTTTATTGTAGTATATTAAAAAAATTTTAAATTAACATTGTAAGTAATAAAAAAGTACTCTTTTCAAACGAAACAAATACCTTAGACACTTATGAATTATTTGTAATCCGAGATTCTATATCGCATTCATATTTCATATCACATTTATCTAAATATTAATCTTGGAATCTTCTATCGCTTGTATTTATTTTTTTTCGTACGATGGGAATTCTCTAGTGTTTTAGACATCGTAAATTATAATGTAGTAAAATAAAGAAATATTACAATAGAAAATGGAGATCCGACATCATTTTTGTAACTTTGTCTAAAAAAATATAAATGTAATGTACTATTTCCATTTTTATATTTATGCAAAATTTCAAAATATCGTTGAATTTACTTAAAAAATTGGCCTCAAAGGAATATCATGTTCGAAATATTATACTTATGGTAGTTTATCCTTAAAGGATAATATGTTACTTGAGTTTAGATAAAAAACATGAATAATTTTTTGTTAAAACTGTTGTTAGCTTTCGTTTTTTCAAAAACTAAAACAAAATCACTTCACCTTTTTTCATTCACGTATAAAAACATTTCATATTTATTTACTTAGAAGGTGTCACAAATAAAAATTAAATTAAAGAGTTGACATGTTTCGGTTCATTAATAAGAACCGTATTCATAACATATAAAATCAGTAGAAAATTAAATGACACTGGATATAAATATAATTTAAAAATCAAAACAAAACATTGCCCCCGCTATGATCGTGAATAATCGTATTCAATTTATTCAATTTTCTACGGTACTTTAATCAAAATAAATATATGATTGTAAAACATCTATTAAGTATGTTCTGAAAGTTTAAAGTAATTAACATAATGAAATAAAAAACAACTTTTAATGATATAATAAAGATTTAGTTTCTGGTGCTTTTTATTTTGTGCGGTTCTTAAAATTGACATAATTGTGACTGACACTCCAAACAGCTAAATATCGAAATTTGGAACTTCATTTTTAAAACATTTATCACCATAGTAAGCAAGTGTTTAAATAGATTGAATTACAAATTAGAATGATGGTAACAGACAAAAAAATGCCGGTGTGTTATTGCTGAAAACTGTTATTTTAAACTCTTGAATTTGATTTTATAAATGTTATCCTAAGTGATTAATACAAATAAATTTATAAAATAAATCTGCTGAGAGATTAGAAATTAAGCATGCTATTTTTCGATTATAAATTTGACAGAAACTTATTCATGATATTTTTTAATTACTAGAAATCAAGCGTAGTTTAAAAACACCTTGTATTGCAGCATAATCTAGTGACATTTTACTTGAAACTTTATTTTAATTTCTAGAATAGAGTTAGTGTAGCCATCCCTAATAGCATGCATGGTCACATCACATCTGTGACCAAAATGTCACCACTCAGTGACGTCACATTGTGACTGAGATGTGACTTTCTTAAAAATCTTTAGAAATTTATAAATATCCTTCAAAACATGTTATTTACTTTTAAAAACATATTTCTGGCAATTTAAACATCGTCGCTTTTGTCACAGTTTCGTCGAAATGTTAATGTCAAATAAGTCACAAATGACACATTTTTCACAAATTTGTCACATTGTGACCACTTTGTGAAACGTCAAAAAAGAGCTCTAAAACGGCCATACCCTCATAGCATGCATGTTCACAGTGACGTCACAATGACGTCACTGTGAGTCACTTTGGTCACATCACATCTGTGACGAAAATGCCACCACTCAGTGACGTCACAATGTGACTAAGATGTGACTTTCTAAAAAAAATTTCACAGTTCGTCACAATGTTAATGTCAAAGTAGTCACAAATGACACACTTTTCACAAATTGGTCACATTGTGACGTCACAAAGTGGTCACAATGTGACGTCACAAAAAAGCTCTAAAACGGCCATAACGACTTCACATTTTAGTCACTGTGACTTCACATCGACGTCACGTGACGTCACATCGATAATCGATGGTCACAAAGTCACAATGTGACTTCACAACGACGTTGCAGTGACGTCACCATGTCTTACGGGTAACGACTTCACATTTTAGTCTCTGTGACTTCACATCGACGTCACGTGACGTCACATCGACAATTAATAGTCACAAAGTCACAGTGTGACTTCACAACGACGTTGCAGTGACGTCACCATGCTTTACGGGCATCTTACAAAAATTTCGAATTACAAATCCCTGAGTTTGTGAAAATTAGTTTATTCTACTTTCGTTACTATAAAGTTTAGCTCTTTATTTCTTATTCATCAATTTAATTGACCTGCCATAGTACAATTTTCAGTTGATATTGTATTTAAATTAAAAAAAGGGAATATTCCTTTTTCTGCTAATGGCTAGTTTTAGTTTACGGTTTGGAAAGTCCTAGCACACGTGTTATATCGAAAATTAAGTAGCATAATGAAATATTGTATGTTTTTGTATTAAATATATAAAATAAGAACTAAAAATTAATTATAAATAGTATCTATATCTAATGCAAAATTTCCATTTTAAATAATATAAAATTAGTATATAATATGTAAGGTACCCTGGGGTGATAACGCCACGTTAAGGTTCTCCCAATTTTCACGGCTCAGATTAGATTGTATTTTTCAGACAAATTGTTAGAGTTATTTGTAATTTATCTTTGAAATGTGGCATCACATAAGTGTAACTATAGAAACGTAAATCGCCTGTGTTTTTTTTTTGTTTGTTGTTGTTTTGATTTGCTAAGAGTAAGCAACGCTTTCGCTATGTCTTAAAATAAAGGATGACAGTCTACTAAAGCATGTCAGTTTATTAATTAAGTTAATACGCATTGCCGCATCATAATTCTGGTTACGTCGAGCCAAAGCCTATATATATTTTTTCTTCACTTCGAAAAGAAAAGTTCGAAAATAATGAACTGTTTTCATCATTGAATTTTATTAGAACATTATTCCGCAAGCTGGACTGGTAAAAAAAAGAAAGAAACGAAATCGTCTGCCGCAGCATTCATGGTAATGAATAATTTATTATTCCTTTTGGTGTTAATATAAGTTTTTGAACATGGAAAATATTGATAAATTAAAAAAGAAGCGTGCAACATTACGCACTTCAATTACGAAATTAATTAGTAAATTAGAAGCCTTGATAAACGATAAAAATAATGATAATGATAGTTATTTAGAAATTTCGGAACAATTAAATGACAGAGAACAAACTCTAAAAAACCTAAATGAAGAAATAGAATCTGGTATTAGTTTAGAAAAAGAATATGAAAATAACATTAGTGCTAGCGAAGAATACCAGGAAAAAATTATAAAGGCCAAATTTCAAATTAAAAAGCAACTTAAACATTTAGAACAAAGTAAAGTTTCCAATGAAATTCAACCAAATTCTACTCAAATAAACAACGCGATAAATATTAAATTACCCGACATATCTCTTCTGAAATTCTCCGGAAAACGAGATGAATGGGGTCTATTTAAATTACAATTTAACAACTTAATAACTTCAAATGAGCAACTATCAGATGCGCAAAAGTTGCATTATTTATCAGCGGCATTAATAAGTGATGCAAGAGCTTTGATTAGCACAGAAGACACTTTTTCATCTTTATTTCAAGCATTAAAAGACAGATATGAAAATGATAGAATAGTAACAGAAATACACATCAATTCACTCTTAAACGCAGATAAACTTACACAGCCTTCCGCTAAAGATCTTCGAAATCTAGTCGATAATGTAAAAAAAAGCATTCGCGCCTTGAAGATTTTGAATTATAATAGAAATAATCTTTCAGATGTTTTAATATTGAACATCATTCTCCAAAAGTTAGATAGAGATACCCGAAAAAATTATGAAATGACGATAAGTTCAAAAGAAGTTCCGAAGTTAGATGAATTACTTTTATTTTTAGAAAAACGATCTCAATATTTGGAAAATATTCATACAGTCACGTCTGTTAAACCTTTCAGTAAGGATCAGAAACGTTCATTTAATTCTAAGTCATTGACTTTGTTAGCAAAAAGTCCACACATTTGTTCAATGTGTAAAGGCAATCACATTTTAATGAGATGTTCCCAATTCTTAAATTTACCTGCAAAAAAAGGTTTAATATTGTTAAAATGAAAAAATTATGCTTTTACTGTTTATCATCACTTCATAACATTAGCCAGTGCAAAAGTTCAAGCACGTGCAGGAAATGCAACAAACGTCATCACACATTGATCCACCTGGAACGCGGTGAGGAAAATATTGATACTAATCAGACTATAGCAAACCAAGATGAAAATACTATTAGTAGTAATTTATCGCCAACCGCAAACGCATTTACTCCTCATAGTTACACAAATAATCAGATGCATGTTACCGCTTTGGGTGAAAATACACTTCCATTTGATAACACGCATTCAACTATTAACAATACTATAATGAATATGACATCTTCTTCTAGTAAACAAGTACTGCTTTCAACTGCGATAATATATGCACAAAATGCTAAACGAGAATTAGTTCCTCTTAGAGCATTGTTAGATTCAGGATCGCAAAATAACTTTATAACGAAGGAATGTTCTGAGTTATTGTTCTTGAAAGGAAGGAAAATAAACGCATCAGTTTCAGGGCTAAATGGTTCAGTTATGAATATAAAGGAAAGTATTATAACAACCATAGCAAATAAAAACAGGAGTTTTAATGAAACATTGCAATTTTTTGTTGTTCCTAAAATTACGCGCATAACACCAGCTACATATCTAAACATCATGCCTATTAAGCATTTACAAACTTTTCAGTTAGCTGATCCACAATTTGATAAACCAGGTCCAATACATGTTTTATTATCAAACGAAGTATTTTTTAAATTAATCAGACAAAATAAAATAAATATGCAAAATTTGGTTTTTCAAGAAACTGTTTTTGGCTATGTTGCTAGTGGTTCTACGTCTATGCCCCAACAAAATTTTATTAGTTATTGTGGTCTTTTTCGATCTGTGGATGATTTATCCAACGCTATGCAAAAATTTTGGGAAATTGAAGCGGTCCATGATAAAAGCCGAATAAAAAGTAAAGAAGAGCAGTATTGTGAGGAACATTTCTTGCGTACACATACTAGAAGAGAAGTTGGTAGGTATATTGTGGAAATGCCAATTAAATCTAGTGGGCTTGGATGTTTAGGAGAATCAAAGGAAAACGCACTTAAACGATTAAATCACCTACTTAAGCGATTTGCGCACAATCCAGCCATGAAATTGTTATACGAAGAATTTATTAACGAATATAATGATTTGGGACGCTTAGAAGAAATCTTGCTGGAAAATAAGCCTGAATTTTCATATTATTTGCCGCATCATGGGGTATACAAACCCGAGAAACCAAGCACGAAATTAAGAGCTGTCTTCGATGCTAGTGCATCTACTACCAGTGGTGTTTGTTTAAATGATATTTTATTAAACGGAGGATTAGTCCAAGATGAGCTCTTCGATATCATTTGTCGATTTCGAACTCATAAATACGTCTTTACTGCTGACATCATAAAGATGTATCGTCAAATATTAATTTCGGAAAATCAGAGAGATTTGCATCGAATTTTGTGGAAAACTGATGAAGAAGAACCAGTCAAAATATTTAATTTAAAGACGATTACATACGGTACATCGAATGCACCTTATCTTGCCACGCGGACTTTGAATCAGCTTGCAATTGATGAAAAGGACAATTTTCCACTAGCATCACGTGTAGTTCTTCAAGATTTCTACGTGGACGACGTATTAACAGGAGCTGACACTTTAAATAAGGCTCAACAAGTGCAAGCACAATTAATCGCATTGCTTGAACGTGGTGGCATGAAGTTGCACCGATGGTGTGCTAATCACCCCGAACTCTTGAAAATCGCCTCTAGAAATCAAGAGTATATATTCAATGATCGTAATGCGGACCAGAGCACTAAGACTCTAGGATTGTTATGGAATCCAGTTCGTGACTGCTTTTCGTTTAATTCATCAGTTAAGGAACCAGTTGTATACTCAAAAAGAACTGTTTTATCCGACATAGCGCGTATCTACGATCCATTGGGATTACTCGGTCCTGGAATAGCTAAGGCTAAGATTTTCATACAAGGACTGTGGCTGTTAAAGTTAGATTGGAACGATCCACTTCCTGATGACATTAAAGATGAATGGCGACGCTTTATCAGAGCGCTTCAGAATATAAACAATTTAAAAATCAATCGATTTGTTTTAAACGAAGGGCATTCGGAAGTTGAACTGCACGGCTTCTCCGACGCCTCCGAGCTCGCATATGGAGCAGCCATTTATCTACGCTGTTTCACAAAATTTAATACATCTTTAAATTTACTGTGCAGCAAGTATAGAGTTGTACCATTGAAACCTTTGACAATCCCACGATTGGAATTGTCCGCAGCTGCCTTATTGTCTGAACTCGTATCTAACATAGTGACTGTACTAATGTTGAACATCAGTAAAATAATACTATGGTGTGATACAACCATCGTCTTAGCGTGGATTCAGACTCCTCCTCATCTACTTAAAACCTTTGAGGCCAACAGAGTTTACAAGATCCAAGAATTGACCCAGACTTTTCAATGGAGACATGTATGCTCAGAGGACAATCCAGCAGACTTTGTATCTCGAGGACTATCCTTTGACAAATTAATTGATTGTGAACTTTGGTGGCATGGCCCTCTCTTCTTGAGAGAAAGAGACAGTGAATCCAAACACAGCATTGATTTAGAACAAGTGAAAAACAATAAAGACTTTTCATCAGAATTAAAATTGAAAAACAGTACAGCATTATTAAGTTTAAATTCTAGTGAATTTCTAAATGAAATTTTAAGTATCAGCAATAATTATACTAAAATATTACGTGTTTTAAGTTATATTTTCAGGTTCTTAGATAACACAAGAAAATTAGATGAAAAAAGAAAGGGACACGTAAGTATGGAAGACTTATCACGAGCAGAAATATTTTTAATTCGGGAAATCCAAAAACCTGAATTTAAGGCAGAATATACTGCATTGTTAGAAGGTAAGCAAATTTCTAAGAAAAGTAAATTGCGATTGTTAAACCCCTTTTTAGATGCAGATAATGTGCTAAGAGTTGGAGGGCGTTTAGATTAATGCAGACCTAAAATTTGCTGAAAAACATCAATATATTCTGCCAGGTAAGGGTAAATTGTGTAGCCTAATTGCAATTTACTATCATAAAAAATATCTTCATATAGGTGCACAATCATTGTTATGCTACTTGAGACAAAAATACTGGCCTCTACGGGGAAGAAATTTAGCTAGAAAAATAACGCATGAGTGTGTAACTTGTAGTAAAAGCAACCCCATAACTATACAACAAATCATGGGTTCCCTACCCAGAGAGAGAGTACGTCCCAGCGCACCATTTAATTACGTGGGAACAGATTTTGGTGGCCCCTTTTTCATAAAATATAAGGGACAGAGAAAGGGAATTCTTAATAAGGTGTATTTGGCAATCTTTGTTTGCTTTGTAACTAAAGCAGTGCATCTCGAACTAGTGTCAGAATTGACCACGGAAGCATTCATTGCTAGGCGCGGAAGGTGCGCAGTAATCTTTTCAGATAATGCAAAAAATTTTTTTGGTGCTAACGCCGAGTTACAGAGACTCCATAATTTACTAAGACATCCTGAGGAGGATTTAGCGAATTATTTGTCAGAAGAGAATATTATTTGGAAATTTATTCCACCAAAGAGCACTTTATTTTGGCGGGTTGTGGGAGGCAGGAATAAAATCGGTGAAATATCATCTAAAGCGAACGGTAGGTAATGCAAGTCTAACGTTCGAAGAGTTATTAACTGTAATTGCTCAAATAGAGTCTATATATTAAATTCACGGCCAATCACTCCATTGTCTTCAGACGTGAATGACTTGGAGGCCTTAACACCAGGCCATTTCTTAATCGGAAGGCCTATGAAAGCCATCGTTGAACCAGAATTAATTAATGTTAACGAAAATAGACAATCTAGATGGCATAGAATTTCAAAATACATTCAATTGATATGGAATCGTTGGAATAAAGAGTATTTAAATACGCTCCAACAACGCTCCAAGTGGCAATTTGAAAAAAATAATGTTAGCATAGGAACCCTAGTGTTGATAAAGGAAGATGACCTCCCTACAAATAAATACTTACTAGGACGCATTATAAATATTTTCCCTGGTGCAGATGGTAAGATTAGGGTCGTCGAAGTTAAAACCGCTAGGGGAATACTTAAAAGAAGTATTTCAAAAATTGCGTTATTGCCACAACAAGTCTCGGAAAATTAATTACGAAATGTAAAAAAAAAAAAAAAAGTTTTGTTATATATTTTTATTTTTAGTTTTCCTATTATTGTATGTTCATAATTGTATTTTTCATTGTTAAAAGAAAATTGTTGTATTGTATCATATCACTTAAGCATTTGTAATGTTAATATTTGTATTGTATAATTTATTGAAGTTGACCCTTTAATGTCGGGGGGTATGTTAGAGTTATTTGTAATTTATCTTTGAAATGTGGCATCACATAAGTGTAACTATAGAAACGCAAATCGCCTGTGTTTTTTTTGTTTGTTGTTGTTTTGATTTGCTAAGAGTAAACAACGCTTTCGCTATGTCTTAAAATAAAGGATGACAGTCTACTAAAGCATGTCAGTTTATTAATTAAGTTAATACGCATCGCTGCATCACAAATATATGATTTGATACAGCAACTCATTGACTATCTATATAAAAAATAATTTAGCAGATATGTATTCATAAAATGTAATGGCGTGATTTCTTGACCAATGCTATTTGGCGTTATTACCTACCTATATGGGTAATAACGCCATGCAAACAAAACTATGAAATAAGATGGAATAATTGCATGTAGATTGCCCAATTCTAAAAATACAAACTCTACAAACTTAGAAATTGACAAATACAAATTGCATTCTAAGATATTTAAAATGTTCAATTTTTTGTGAAAGTGAAAAAAAATAAAGGTGTGTGTGTGTGGGGGGGGGGGAAGGATGAGGCAAAAGAATATCAGACCGTGAGCTTCTTTTTGCTTAAAAAGGACCGCTTAAGTAGAATTATTAGAAACATTGCACGGTTCTAACTGTGTTTATTTGAATCGGTATTTAGGATGTAGCTCGGCCACTGTAAGGAATAAACCGGGGTATTAATGCCAAGGATTGGCGTTATTACCCCGTTATAGTTATTGCGCTGTACATTTTAAATTACAAATTATCTCGAGAAGATATTCAAAATCTTCAACAACATTTTGAAAGTCCATGAAATGTACTACAAATTTATGTAATTAACAAAGTATTTCCGGATAAAAAAAATAGTCTTCACATCACAAAACGTATCTCGCAAATTTTAGATCAAGAGTTAATTTTAGTTGCTTGTAAAAACAATAAGACCTAAAAATGAAACAAATTAACTTTAAGCTGTTTTTGCGATTCATATGACTCAAAACCCTTCTACGCAGAGCACATGGGTGTTATTTACCAGATTATTTCATAATTATGCATAATATTAGCACTTGACGTTATTATCCCGCCTGGCGTTATTACTCCAGACCACCTTATATATAGAGAGTGACCAGAAATAAACGAGAGAATTTGAAAATTCAAATTAAATGCCTACATGAATATGAATATCAAATAAGTGATATTTACAACTGCATGGACCCTAAAAGAAAAACAATTTAAATTTCTATAAATAGATGTAACTGCACCGTCTTAAACAAAAAATAATGCTAAATTTTTTTTTTAAATAATATTTTTTTCATGTATAGAGTAGCTAAATAAATAATACAACTCTAGATGTTTTATGCAGATTAACAGACTAGTTTGAGCATTATTCTAGTTTGAAACGGTTCAGTGATATGTATTGATGCAAATTCAAACTATTTTTATAATTAAAGTATTTGAAACGTAAGAGCCAACATATGTAAACATCATACATTTCATATGCATAATTGTTATTATTAGTGAATTATTGGATCTTCAGTTTGAGGCATTGTTTCAAATATGTTACATGCAAAATGAATGACTAAATTTAAAATCATAAGGTTTTCTTTAAACTACATTTGTCAAAAAGTTAGTTTAAAGTTAAAAATGAGCTTTCTAACAAGAAATTATGCTTATTTCATTTATGCAAAGTTGCAATTTTTATTAAAATTCAAAAGTTAAGCTATGTTTTGACTGCACCATGAATAATTCTCTCTCTGTCTCTCTCTCCTTATTTGTTTATTTATTTATTTATTTATTTATTTCATTTCTACAAATATATGCAAAATGTACCTTGAAATATTCTCCAAAACTATACGAGAGTGCTTTACAAATAGTAAACAAATTAATTTAGAAATGTGTGTTACTGTGATTTGTTTTACATTACATAGATGACATCGGCTAACATACTCTATTTTACATGAATATCCTTGAATACAGTGACGTTAGCATTTCTGATAATCAATATAAACTTAACATCAAGTACTTACCTTTAAGGATCGAAATTGCACATTAAATTGATCGAGTGATCACAATAGCCGTACATCATGTGGCACAAGATGTTACACTCATTAGAAAGGATATTGAACACTTAGAATTTACAAAACTATAAATTTTGACATTACAAGGAAACTATAATCACTATAGACAATATTCATTATATTAAAATCAAAATTTACCAAAATGGAATATTTTTAAAATAATTTAAATATCAGAAGTTTGAAATTGATAGTTAAACAATTTAGCCAAACTATCTTCATCTTTATTAGTTAAAAAAATAGTCAAATTATCTTCATTTTTATTAGTAAAAAAAAATACTCAAATTATCTTCATTTTTATTAGTCAAACGAAAAATTTTCATCGACCAAACATCAGCATCAAAGAAACATGTAAATGAAATAAAAGTAATTGATATAAAAATTAAATTTAAATAGATAAAGAAAAACTAAAATTTTATTATAAAAGTAATTATGGTCCAATGCCACGATTTCCATTTTAAATATTGTAAGATAAGCTAATAGTAGGTATATACACAGGGTGACCAGAAATAAACGCCATAATTTGACACTACAATACTTTATTAACTACAATAAATGTTAATATGAAATAAGTTATATTTACATCTGATGAGTCTTAAATTTATGTACTGTAAATTTAAATATAATCAAATTTTTATAAATAAATGGAGCTTCAACCATCTCAAACAACAATAATGCTCAAACAAATTTTTAAAAAATCGTGTTTCAATCGTTAAATATTGAACACAATATAACTTGACATGTTTTACGCAGATTTACATACTAATATCTGCATTATTCCAGTTTCAAACGATATACCGATATCTATTGATGGAAATTTGAACTATTTTTAAATTTAAATTACTTGAAATGTAAGAGCTACTAGATATAAGTATCAGTCAATTCATATGTATAGATATTATTATTAATGAATTATTAAATCTTCAAATTGAAATTTTATTTCTGGTCACCCTTGTTTTATAATTCAATGTAAAAATTACAAGAACTTAGCCAAGTAAAATATTACAAACTAAGGTAAAAATTGAAACAGAATTACCCAGTTGAATAGTGTAATTTTCTGGGTTAATCTTAAAGGAAAATGGTATTATTGAATTAAATAAAAAAATCATTGCATGTATTAAAATAAATATATATTTAACGAGTCATTATGTAGATGAATAAAATGAATAAAATCATAATAATTTTAAAATGTGCTACATGTGAAAATAATGACTAAGTTAAAAAAAATAAAGTAAGAATTTTTTTAACTGTACGCGTGATGCAAAATTGCCATTTTTTTTTTGTAAAAGATCAAAAGCTAAGCGATGTTTCAAAAGCACCTTGAACATTTCTCTCTTTCTGTCTCGTTATTCATTTATTTATTTTATTACTTATTTCATTCTACGAATATATGCAAAATATACATTGAAATATTTTCTAAAAATATAAGACAATATTTTACATACAGTAAACTTTACATACAGTAAAGAGCCACCAGATGTAAACATCATACATTTCATGTGCATAATTGTTATTATTAGTGAATTATTGGATCTTCAGATTGAGGCATTGTTTCAAATATGTTACATGTGAAATGAATGACTAAATTTAAAATCATAAGGTTTTCTTTAAACTACATTTTTCAAAAAATTAGTTTAAAGTTAAAAATGCGCTTTCCAACAAGAAAATATGCTTATTTAATTTATACAAAGTTACAATTTTTATAAAAATTCAAAATTTAAGCTATGTTGTGACTGCACCATGAATAATTCTCTCTCTGTCTCTCTCTCCTTATTTATTTATTTATTTATTTATTTAATTATTTAATTTCTACAAATATATGCAAAATATACATTGAATTATTCTCCAAAACTATACGAGAATACATTACAAATAGTAAACAAATTAATTTAGAAATGTGTGTTATTGTAATTTATTTTACATCATACTCTACATTACATTAATATCCTGGAATACAGCGGCGTTAGCATTTCTGATAATCAATATACACTTAACAACAAGTATTTACCTTTAAGAATCGAAATTGCACATTAAATTGATCGAGTGGCCACAATAATTATACATCATGTGGCACAAGAAGTTACATGCATCAGAAAGGATATTGAATGCTTAGTAATTCCAAAACTGTAAATTTTGACAATGCAAGGAAACTAAAATCATTATAGAGAATACTCATTAAATTACAATCAAAATTTACCGAAATGCAATATTTTCGAAATAAGTTATGTATGAGAAGTTTTAAAAAATTGATAGTTAAACAAATTAGTCAAACTATCCTCATATTTATTAGTCAATCAAAAGTCTTTAATCAAGCTAACACCAGCATCAAAATATATGAAATTACATAAAAAATAAATTTAAACACACAAAGAAAAACTAAATATGGATTATAAAAAGTAACTAACTATGGTCAAATGCCATGATTGCCATTTTAATTATTATAAGATATGTAAACAATAGGTATATATACAGGGTGACAAGAAATTTACTGAATAATCTGACACTTCAATAATTTATTAACTACAATAAATATGAATATGAAATAAATTATATTTATATCTGGTGAGACCTAAACTTCATGTACTGTAAATTAAATATAACAGAATTTCTATAAATAAATGGAGCTACAACCATCTCAAACAACAATAATGCTCAAACAAATTTTAAAAAAATCGTGTTTCAATCGTTAAATATAGTACATAATACAACTTGACATATTTTACGCAGATTTACATATAAGTTTCTGAGTTATTCCAGTTTTAAACGGTGCAATTATATCTATTGATGGAAATTTAAGCTATTTTAAAATTTAAAGTATTTGAAATTTAAGATCCACTAGATGTAAATATCAATCATTTCATGTGTATAGTTATTATTATTAATGAATTATTGGATCTTCTAATTGGAACTTTTATTTCTGATCACTCTTGTTTTATAATTCAAGGTAAAAATTAAAAGAACTTAACTAAGTTGAATATTATAATTTTCTGGGTTAAGCTTGAAAGAAAATGGTATTGTTGAATTAAATAAAATAATGATTGCATGTATTCAAATAAAATAATATATATTTAATGAGTCATTATGTGGATAAATTAAGGGAATAAAATTATAATATTTTTAAAAATATATTACATGTGAAAATAATGACTAAATTAAAAAGATACAGTAAGAATTTTTTTTAACTATACACGTCATGCTAAATTACAATTTTTGTAAAAGATCGAAAGTTAAGAGATGTTTTAAATGCACCAAGAACATTTCTTTCTTTCCCTTTCTCTCTTTATTTAAATATTTACTTTATTACTTATTTCATTGCTACAAATATATGCAAAATACGCTTTGAAATATTCTCTAAAAATATACGATAATACATATAGTAAACAAATTAATTTACAAATTTATGTTATGGTGATTTATTTTGCATTATGTAGATGGCATTGTTTAACATTCTCTACATTACATGAATATCGTACAATAAGAATGCAGCGACGTTAACATTTCTAATAACATATATAAACTTAACAACAAGTATTTACTTATAGGGATTGAAATTGCACATTAAATTGATCGAGTGATCACAATACCTATACATCATATGGCACAAGATGTTACAAGTCTCAGAAAGGATACTGAATGGTCAGCAATTTCAAATCTGTAAATTTTGACATTAAAAGGAAAAAATAACTTTTCATAGACAATATTCATTAAATTATAATAATAATTTAATAAATTCATTAATAACTATTTAATAAAAATGTCTTAAGATATACTTAATTTGTTATGTGATTTCACCATAATGGTTTGTTTGAATGAAAAATAGTAATTAATATTTTTTATACATATGCATAAGATCGGCACTGCTGCAAAATGACTTTTTTGAGGAAAGAGCTATCGCCTTTTTTAGGGTTTAAGCATGTTATTTTATAATTCGAGATGCATTCAGTAATATTTAAAAGAAATGTAAATGTACCATTTGCATCAAGCATTAAATGTGGATTATTTACATGGATATTAAATCTAATAACCCGATAATCCACAATTTTGTACACTAATATGGCCAATAATGTCTGGTCACTTGCGATTTTAGATGTTATGATAAATATCTGGATGAATACTTGAGGAATAGTTTCGAAACGAATAATAAATTATTTTAGTGGAGAAAAAATATTTTTTTATGTTTCTGTGTGATTAAAGAGCTCTTTTTAAAACGTAAATTGAATTTTCTGTAATACTCTCTATGTTAGTGCTGTATGTATGTGCTGTATTGAAAATTTAGCTCACACAAAACGCTTTTAATTTGGTTTCAAATTATTTTCGTTTGTATTCACTGAGGTACATCGTATGAAATATTTTATGGTAATGTGTTAATAGAAAATTTCTTGACGGACATTATATTGATCAATCTGTGTTAAATTTTGAACGCTAAAATCGTTAGAATAGCTTTGGAATTTACTAAAAATGATATAACATTTTTTACGCTTAACAAAATTTAATCAATTATTTTTCTTTAAAAAAAATGCGGGTTAAATAAAGAGAAAATCTATAACGAAAATGTAATTATTAAAATATTATTAGTTTAATAAAACTAAAGTAACCATTTCTTATAATTACAAGAAAACTTTTACAATATTCCATTTTCAATCGACTAAACTTTACCCAGTTATGATACTTTCGATATTATGAATTTTCAATCTACAAACACCACTAAAGACCACATGTGGGATCTACATAGACTTCAAACGACAATAAAACAACAATATTTTGTACTAAATATAACAAAATTAAAATTAAAAAAGACACAAGATAAATGTATTTTACAGAAAGTAACTAAGACAATGTTATTCAGAATATACACTGCATTAATACAGATGGAATATTTTTGAAGAAAGTAATATATTAAAAGATTGAATAAAATAAACTAAGACAGACTTTACATTAAAAAATTAAAATTTATATACAAATATAAAAATATTAATAACCATTTTAAAATATAAAGTGAACGTTTCGCCAATCTACTCGCAGGGCATCATCAGTACAAATATCCATTGAATAACAAATATTGGAACAAATCATGAAAAGTTACAGTAACTTATTTTTTAGAATTAGATAATATTCGCTAGGGATAGAACAAGCCTCATAATGTTAGTGAATATCGTTAAGAATAATTGTTATTGGTTATTGTTAGTGAATATTAATTTTTTCTAAAAATAATTATATGTTATCATTCTTGATTTGTTCCACTATTTGTGCTGCAACTGATATTTGTGTTGATGATACCTTGCTAGTAACTTCGTAAAACGTTTACTTTTGTATTTTTTAATATTTAATAATACTTACATTTTTTATATAAATTTTAATTTTTAAAATGTATTCAAGTCTGTCTTCGCATATTTTAATCAATCTTGTAATAACATTTTAAATTCAGATACTAAATGTATATCCATTGCAAAACAATATATGCTTAATTTTTTTCTAGTTACTAAAGAATAAAATTTGCTTCTTAATTTGGATTAGTATTATAATAATTTTATTTCAATGTTTAAAACAATAAAGATTTCGGTAATATCCAATGCAGCAAATTAGATAATTAATGTATTTAAGTTATTCATGATTTCTGAAATTTTTAAGAAATAAATATTAAAAATAGAAAATAAAATGTTTCACAGAATGGAAAAACGAATATTTAAAATATATGCTTGCTGTTTAAATAAATAAATTTAAAATTTTATAGTATTCCATACCATAGTTAATTTCCTTGACTATTATGCTTGAAACAAAGAAATTGAATGAAACTGCTTTGTAAGCAAAATTTATTAAATATATGTATGGAAAAGTTTCTCTATAAAATATACCGTTAGATAAACAAAGAATATTTTAACTTTAATTTATGAAAATTTAAGCGACCTTCTGCACATAAATTTATTTAATAATGTAATTGCAGGGAGAGATAAAGGCATAACAAAGAGTATAAGGACTCAGTTTTAAAAAAATATTATTATATACTTTTCCAAAATATCATCGGATTTTTAACTATTTAAAATATTTCACTCTTTATATGATGTGCATAGATTCTAAAGCATCTGTATTTACGTAAATTCTAACGATTAATATTAATATGTAGGGAACGGCATTTAGTACATAAATGGTTTGTTTATCAATTTTATTTTGATAAAATGTCTCTGCAACATGCAACAAATTGTTTGTTAAATTGTAACTTATAACTATCTTTCGTTAAGCCAACCACCTGTCTTCACAATAGACGTTGCACAATGGGGCAAAATTCCGAAAAGCTGGCCAAAATTTGAAAATGTTATTAAAATTGTACAAAACTGCGTACGTTGAATTTCAATTTCGTACAGTGGATCAGAAATTAGGTATATCTCAGGATGTTGATTAAGAATACATAATTAAAATTTAAAAAAATGGTGGATCCAGTATGGTTGAATAAATATTTTAACGCTTCGAAAGTCATTCAATTTGTATGGAATTTCGTATACTTTTCAGGATGCTTACTGTGTTTCAAAAGTTAAAATTGAAAAATAAATTTATAAATAAAATGACAGCTTAAAAGTAAAAACAATTGGATTTAAATAAAATTTAAAGTTTCAAGGCTAAACTTCACAAGGAATTTTCAAGAAACCAAAACTTGTTTAATCGAAATTTAAATATATTAATGATAAGTAAAATAAACAATATTTATATTTTATATTCTTAAAATTAATAGAAAATGTATTTTACAAATTCATCTTCTGAATTAACTGTAGTTTAATAAGAATATTATTCTGAGGCATCGAAATAGTTAACAGAACATTTTGACAGTATCAAAGGATGCTGTATCTCTAGGGAGAAGGATTTTGATTTTTTCTACGATATTTTACTTAAACTTGATATGAAAGAATCTAAGAACGTTAATAGACTGAAAAAGCATTTTTCTTTTTTTCTTTCTTTTTTTCTTTTTTTTTTTTCGAACTACTGAATTTTCACGAGAAATTTTTTCCTTACCTTTTGATCAGTTTGTTGCACGATTCTTGAGCGTCTTTCAACATTTGTCACATCATCAATAATTAAAAAGATGTTATTTATTTGTCATTTATAAGTTTTTTGTGTACTGAAGCAAACATGTAGTACCAGAGATATATTTAAACGAAATATGCGAGCTGTTTGTAACAAAAAATCTTTTAAATTGATCACGTAAATGGCATGGCTACAAGAAATTACTTATTACGTTGAATTGTTTTATCAAATCTTTGTACACATTCGTTATAGAAACTGAAATAGTTGTGTTTTGAAAGAATCGCCAAGTTCTATTGCTAATCATTTGTGCTTTCAGATCCGGGCTTTGGTATCACGACGAGAACTCTTAATTGTAATCCGATTTTTTTTTTTTTTTTTTTTTTTTTTTTTTTTTTTTTTTGTATATTTTATTTTGCAATTTCAATTTTCTTCTTCTCATGCAGTGTACGCGATTACCATTTATTTCAATCCAGTTTGTATACCAGATGTGAGCAACTGTCAAAACATCTTAGCATGCAATGTGGACATTCAGAATTGTAAATAATCTCTATTTATGTTAGATTAATTTCATCACACAGTTATTCAATCGGCAAATTGATTATATTACATGTAAATTTTCAAAGTGGCTTAAAAAAGTCCTGGCCAGGATTCGAACCAGGAATGTAATGTTTGAATCCGCCAGTGCTCTTGTAATTGAGCAATCCCGGGCGAATACTGGAGGACTAATTCATCCAAATGACCTCAACGATCACGCACACTGGTCTGATACTTTCGATTATCTCTACAGAATAAATCGAAGTCTATTATGGAACTACAGAAAACGCTGCTTACAAAATTAGATTATTTTTTTCGCACGATTATTCAATATGTAAATTAATTACAATACATATAAACTTTTCCAAGTGGGTGAAAAATGTCCGGGGCAGGATTTGAACCAGGGATGCATTGGTTGAAGCCGCCATTGCTCTTCCAACTGAGCCATCTCGGGCGAATACTGGATGACTAATTCACCCAAATGTCTTCAACGAGAATGCGTGATCATTGAGGTCATTTGGTTTAGTGATTAGTTTGAGGTCATTTGGTTTAGTTATTTGGTCATTTAGTGAGAATGTTGGATGAATTGAAATACTAAGAATTTTGAGGCACAAAATTAAGCGAAAAATTAACATTGTTACCGAATATATTGAAAACGTGACCTTTTTTCTAAAATACTACACTTAATGCGTTATTCATTTGAATTTCAAAACATTCCTATTATTGTTGAATCTCCATAGTAGATTCGAAGCGGCTGTTTTCTAACATTTCATGCATTACTTGTGCATTTCTAATTCTTGATTTTCTATCTTTATATATATTTGCACAAATGCTTTATTTCCTATTTTAATGTTTGTTCATAGTCACAATTAAATATTTAATACATTCCCTGTCTTTTATTTTCTTTTATGTTGTTTTGTATTGTAGTATTTTAAAAGAATATTTAAATTACAATTTTTAAATAAAATGGCACCATTTTCTAAAGACAAAAAAAATCTTATAATCATGAGAATTGGGAATCTTTGTAATCCCATATTTCACAACAAATTCAGATTTCATATCCCTTTTATCAAAATATAAATCTTAGAAATGTTCTCTAGTACTTAATTTTTTTCTTCACACAATGTGAACTCTCCAGTGTTTTTAAACATCATAAGATATAACATAGTAAAATGAAGAAATATTACAATAGAAAACGGAGAAGAGACATATTTTTTTCTATTTTGTCAAAAAGATATAAATGTAGTGCACGATTTCCATTTTTATATTTATGGAAAGTGACAAAATATAGTTGAATTTATAAAAAATAGCTTCAAGAGAGTATCATGTTCGGAAAATTATATTTAACGTATTTTATAAATGAAATGTTGTATTTTCTCGAGTTTCGATATAGATTATATAACAATATTTTTAGATGTTTTAACTTAAATTTGTCTTTTAGTTTTTATTCAGTAAATTTTGTCTAGTACTTTAATGAAAATAAATTCGTTAATAAGTAAAAAGTTTTTACCATGAAAACAAAAAACAAAAAACAAAAAAGATAATTTAATGTATTTATTAAAAGATTAATGTAACAAATTAATATGATAATATTCGTATAGTTTCATGCATTTTGTTTTGTTTTGTTTGTGAATCAGAAATGTCAAATACTGGAGATTGTCGTATGAGACAGCTCAAGATCAAATTCTGATGCTTTATTTTTAAATACTTACCCCCAATTCCACGGAGAAAATTTTTTAAATAAAATTACTTACAAAGAAGCTATAGAAAAAAAATATAAGTACGAATTAAAATACACAATAAGCTCTCCCATTTACCCCCAATACTGTAGTAAATAGCATTCTTTATGATTTGAAACCTCAAAAATCACAGTAAACTCTGAAAGTTACCCGCAATTTCGCATTTAAAAGAGTTCTTTATATATGCGACTATTTTTTTAATTGTAACAGACATCAAAACAGAAATCCCTAACATACACTTTGACAACAGTTGCTAGTGAAACATAATTAAAAATTTATATTTAAAAATACTGGTTCTAACAGAATATAAAAATAGTCTCATGTAGCAGCTCTGCCTTAGGGACACATGTTTACTTCGGGTGATCATGAATTGTTGCAATTTCCATTCCGAAATCTGTCCTATGTTTTATTTTCCTTTATGGTCATTTATACCGACTTTTATCATTTAATTATTTAAGAAACTTTTAGAAAGATAACTAAAAGATCTCCATTACTAAAGTTATCATACAAAAATTAAACTTCGAGTCATTGTTGCCATATCTGTTACATTTCTTATTTAGAAATTCGTGTTTATGACGAAAGTGTGAAAATGACATTTTCTTTACATTTATTCACGAAATATACAAAAAGTACCATATTTAAAAAAACAATAATAATTATTCCAAATTTCTAGTAAGAATTTTGAATTTCTGAAAAAAATTCACCAGGTTTGTCTTGCAGCAGGATATTATGAGTAACATTTTTTTTTCTTTGGAATATGATTAAATATCATTTAGAGAAGATTATTTGGATAAATTATTTTATGAAAGAATTCAAGGTGCAAAAAGTTTAAATAATTAACACGTTAGTGCCCAGCGTCCCTTTTCAGGGGCCATTATAAAAAAGGCAATAAAGCTCTTTTCACACCAGTAAATAGAAAGACAAATAAGCACTATTTATCACGAGACAAATTCTTCAATAAATTAAGATAAATGTTATTCGTATTTTAAAAGTTGTGGGAAACTCAAAATTTCATTTTTGATGAAGAAAATAATTTGGGCATTAAAGAGTTAAAGAAGTTAACATTTAATGTTGAAAAACTTATGTGATACGGTAAAATAAACGTCTTATAAATATTATAAAAATAAAGAAATATGCAATGCGTTTCAAACATCTTTGTCTTTCTTTCTGAGGCACATTGATAAAATGTTATTATTTACGAAGCAGAACGAAGATTGAAAAGCTGAAGATGGGAAACAAAAAAAATGAAGAAATAGCCAACAATAAAGCAGGAAGTTCCAGCCCTAATAGCAAGCATGGTCACAGTCACGTCAGAGTGACGTCACTGTGAGCCACTTTGGTCACATCACATCTGTGACCAAAATGCAACCACTCAGTGACGTCACATTGGGATTGAGATGTGACTTTCTTAAAAATCTTTAGAAATTTAGAAATATCCTTTAAAACATGTCATTTACTTTAAAAAACATGTTTTTGGCATGTTAAATATCGTCGCTTTTGTCGCAGTTTCGTCACAATGTTAATGTCAAATTAGTCACAAATGACACATTTGTCACATTGTGACCACTTTGTGAAACGTCACAAACGAGCTTTAAAACGGTCGTAACGACTTCACATTTTAGTCACTGTGACTTCACATCGACGTCAAGTGACGTCACATCGACAGTTGATGGTCACAAAGTCACAATGGGACTTCACAATGACGTTGCAGTGACGTCACCATGCTTTACGGGAGTGAATCATATAAGTGCAGTACCCGATCAAAATAAATCACAATGTAAGGAGAATCATAAAGCAACTTTAATAAAGACAGAGTCAATAAATTGAAGGAAAATTCATATGGATAGGTAAAATGTAAATAGGTGAAGAATTTAAGAAAAAAGTATTGAATTAAAAACATATACAAAACTAATAATAAAATTTAAAATATGAAATAAATGCAAATTGAAAATTATAAAATAAAAAAAAACGATATTAATAGGTAAATACATATGCATATTTATATTGATGATTTGGAAGGACTGAACATTTTTTTTTCCCGATTAACATAGAGGATGAGGATATAAGATTTTTCATAGGAAGAAATTCTCCATTATTACTTACAAATCATACGTAGTATAGGGTAAATCGTTTTGAAAATCGAAAAAAAGTTTTGACGTATTCACACATTTAAAATAACAGAGATTCCGAAAGAAATATTTAAAAAAAAAATTGCTGTCCCTCCGTCTGTGTGTCTGTCTATCTCTGTGCGTGTATGTCTGTAAACGGTCTATCTCCCGAACAAATTAAGACAGAGACTTCAAATTTTCTATGTACTTAGTATGTAAGATTTAATATCATTAACCTCGATTGTCCGGAACTATTTTTATCGGACTCTCGAAAAATTCGTTCTCATGAAAGGATTTTTTATTTAAAGGAATGAATGTAAAAGTCAATAAAATAACACACGTTTTTCGTAAAGTCGAAGTCAATCGGTTCATTTGTTGCCGAGATATTTGTAAACCTGTTTTCCACATTCTTCGATTTTTCATGACCCTGTATTTCATTCAAATTTAAATCAAAGATATGTTTTAATTGGAAATGAGACGCCTCATCCGACGCAGTAAACTGTTAAGTTATATGATTATTATTTTTGGACCTATAAGGATGTTTCTTTTACACAATTTGGTACTAGTTTAGTAGTTTGTCGTTTCATAAAATTTGTCGAAATTCGTTTATCAGCAATTCATTAATAGAGCATTACTTTGTATATTAAAAATAATTAAATATACGTTTAAATTTTTGTTTTGAATTGCAATGCATTATATAAAAAGTTTACGCATGTTTTATTTTCATATATTATGCCATTCATACCCATGATGGGTAAGCATTACGGTGGCACCAAAAGATAGTTTTAGTCTTGGTTCGATTATTAATTTTTAATCTCGTTCAGTTTACGGTATAATAAATCCTACCTTATTTCCTCCCATTTATCTTTCAATACAACGTTAAGACTAATTGCACCATTATTTGAAACTGATGCCAAAAATAATTATATCATTATGTAAAATTGATGCTGTGGAAGGAGAGAAAATTCAGAATTCAATAAGATAAATAGTGCTAATGGATATACGGCATTAAGGGTTCCATCTTTCAATGTAATTAATCAGCATGTAGAAAGGATTATCTAGATATATTCTTTTATGTTAGATGTAGGATATTTTAAACAATAACAGATTTTTATTTAAATTATTTTGAAATATCTTTTCCGTAACACCATTTTTTATACATAATTTTAAATGTACCTCACTTTCACTCATTTGTTTTCTCAATACAAAAACTACAAACACAACAAAATTCTTGGTTCGATTATTAATTTTTAATCTCATTCAGTTTATGGTATAATAAATCCTACCTTATTTCCTCCCATTTATCTTTCAATACAACGTTAAGACATATTACACCATTATTTGAAACTGATGCCAAAAATAATTGTATCATTATGTAAAATTGATGTTGTGGAAGGAGAGAAAATTCACAATTCAATAAGATAAATAGTGCTGATGGATATACGGTATTAAGGGTTCCATCTTTCAATGTAATTAATCAGCATGTAGAAAGGATTATCTAGATATATTCTTTTATGTTAGATGTAGGATATTTTAAACAATAAAAGATTTTTATTTTAAATTAATTTCAAATATCTTTTCCGTAACACTATTTTTTATACATAATTTTAAATGTACCTCACTTTCACTCATTTGTTTTCTCAATACAAAAACTACAAACACAACAAAATTCTTGGTTCGATTATTAATTTTTAATCTCGTTCAGTTTATGGTATAATAAATCCTACCTTATTTCCTCCCATTTATCTTTCAATACAACGTTAAGACATATTACACCATTATTTGAAACTGATGCCAAAAATAATTGTATCATTATGTAAAATTGATGTTGTGGAAGGAGAGAAAATTCAGAATTCAATAAGATAAATAGTGCTGATGTATATACGGTATTAAGGGTTTCATCTTTCAATGTAATTAATCAGCATGTAGAAAGGATTATCTAGATATATTCTTTTATGTTAGATGTAGGATATTTTAAACAATAAAAGATTTTTATTTTAAATTATTTTCAAATATCTTTTCCGTAACACTATTTTTTATACATAATTTTAAATGTACTTCAAATTCACTCATTAGTTTTCTCAATACAAAAACTACAAACACAATAAAAATTCTTATTTAAATTCTTTATTTTTACCCAGAATGGGATTAATTTTTATTTTATAAAACAACTATTTTGCTAAAACATTTTAACCCTAAATATTTTCTAAAAAATATGCGGTTTTTCTATTTTATAAAATGTATGAATGAATAGTTCCAATTCAATATAGAGTCAATACTATCCTCAAAGTTCATCATTTAAAAACCAATTAAAAATTACTTTAAACCAGTTTTTCACAATTGCCACAAAAATAGTTCTTGACTAATATATAATCGCGATTATATAAGTCAAGAACTATATTTAGTAAATGAGTGAATGTGGATGTTTAAAATGAAACATTTATAGTAAATGAGTAGATTAAATGAATGTGTGTTTCTGTGGTTTATTGTACATTATATATATGAAATGAATTATTACTCTGCATTATTTGAATATTCTACAAAAGGAACATAATAATGTTAGCATTTCTAATTATCATTATAATCTTTACAACAGGTATTTACTAGTATACACAGGTTAAAATTATTTCAATGTAAATAGAGGAATGGTATTCGTTCCACTAAATAGGCGTTCATATTTCATTCTCCACATCGCAACTCTCATCATCCAGGTACTCTAGATGTCAACTGAAAAAGTAGCCGTGGTTTGAAGCTAGCCGCAGAAAAGAAGTGAAGAGAGTTTGTTTGGAACAGTTGTCGTTTGTTTCTAGAAAAGAATGAAGTAGATCGACACGAGATGATGAATTCAATATAATGTAACGACGAACGATAAATTAAGATGTTTGTAGTGCCTGTAATTCCTTGTATATAGTCTTATGCAAATAACATTCTTTTTTTGTAAATATTAATTTTTAAGAGAAGTTTCAAAAGTTCTAATGGCGTCAGAATTTATGACTCTGTGCTTAATTATGATTTGAAAGAACTTTAGAAGAATTTCTACAAAAATGGTCTCAGTAAGTGGGATAAAAGGCAGAAAAAGAAATATTTTTGAATATCTTGGAAGCTGAAAAATGATGTGATGAATGTGTTGTCACAGTGTATAAAGCTGGACATCTAATTATAAAGTGAGTTTATTATTTTATTTTATATTCGACCATGTCAAAACTCATAGATTTCAAGGAATTAGAAAATTCGTTGAAAACAGAAAAATCGTCTAGTATTAAGACATTGCATAAATGAATTTTTGGAAAAATCGGTGACAGAAATAACAGATGTAGAATTCGGAATTTTACTGGGTTTGCGTTTGAAGTAGATTCTGATGAATATCAACCAAAATTGAAATAAATCAAAGATAATTTTTCTGTCAACGATTTGATGACCATTTGCAATGTTTTGTGTATAAATAATTCTGAAACTTTTGATGAAATTGCTGCTAGAATAATTTATAGTTTATGTGATTTTAGTATTTTGAAAATTAATATTATGCCCGATGAAGGTTACCTTAGCGATAACGAAAGTGGCGATGAATTTACTGATGATTTACGTAAAACTAGAAATATTTCAAATGTTTTTGAGGATAATGTGAGTAATGATTCTGGTAGTTCTAGTTGTGAAAGTACTGAAAATCAGAAAATTCTAATTCCTGATTATGTTATTAAACCTTCTGTTTCCATCAATGATGTCGAAACGATGATAATGATGTTCTGAATGATGACTAGAGTACTGAATTTCAAAATGTTCAAAAGTGGCTTGCCGATTTTGAAGATATTGTTTCATTATTTAATGTTAGTGATTTACAAAAATTGGTTTTGGCTAAACGCCGTATGACAGGCAAATCTAAATTATTTAGTGAAAGTGAAACAAAAATTAATTCGTGGTCTAAATTAAAGTCATTGCTTATTTCTGAATTTGGTCAAACGTGCAATTCAGCTGAATTACATGAATTGCTATCCAAAAGAAAAATTAGACCACATGAATCGTTAGATCAATATTTTTTAAACATGAAAAAACTATGTTCAAGGCAATATTGAAGATTCTGCACTTATTCAATATGTAATAAATGGATTTAATGATCCTATTTTTAGAAAATCTTTTTTGTACGGTTGCCCCAATATTGCTGAATTTAAACAAAAATTAAAGGTCTACGAAAAAATAAGGTCGGAGTATGAAAATGCAAAATCTCATAAATATGAAGGAGCTAAGTCTAAAATTAAATCCGAAGTTGAAGTTAGGAACAAATTTAAGCCTGTAAAATCAAATATGCGCTGTTATAATTGTGGCGGAAATAATCATAAGAGCATTAAGTGTGTAAATAAGGATAAAGGGCCGCATTGTTTTTCTTGTAACGCTTATGGTCATAAATCATTTCAGTGTAATAAATCAAAAGATACAAATGTTAATAATGCCCAGTCACAAGTAAACACTATTACATCCCAATATTTAATTCTGAAAGAGATACCGCTTTAATATTTGCGTTTAGTCTCTTTAATAGATACTGGTAGCCACAAGACTCTGTTAAAGAAAAGTATTTATGATAACTTGAAAAGCTTTGTAGAATTAAAACCTACGTGTATCATATTGACCGGTCTAGGAAAAGCCTAAATTAAGGTTATTTCAATTCAGAAATCGAAGTAGATGGTTCAAAATTTAAAGTTACTATTTTTGTCGTTAAGGACAGTTGAATTAATTTCGATTTAATTATTGGAACTGATGTTATTCATCAAGGAACATTAACTATTTCTGAGAATCACGTTCACTCTAATGACTTTTTAGTTAATATTGAAAATATTTTGGATGAGCCTAAAATTGATTTAAGTCACATTGCTGACAAAAATTTACATTCAGAGTTATCCTCTTTAATTGAGAATTATGTGCCAATTAAAACTAAAATAATAGATATTAAAATGAAAATTAATTTAACTGATGAAATCCCAGTTTGTTCTTCCCCTCGAAGATTACCTCCATGTGAGAAAAAAAATAGTTGAAGACCAAATTGAGGAGTGGCTAGCTCAGGGAATCATTCGGAAATGTTCTTCTAATTTTTCTTTGCCGGTTGTGCTAGTTAAGAAAAAAGATAACACAATGAGACTTTGTATTGATTACAGACGTCTTAACAAAAAAACAGTACGTGAGCATTTCCCCTTGCCAGTTATTGATGATGTAATAGACCAATTACATTCTACCGAAGTATTTACCACCATAGATTTTAAAAACGGTTCCTTTCATGCAGATGTTGAAGAAGGCTTGCGGAAATACACCTCTTTTGTCACTCATGAATGACAATACGGATTTTTAAAATGTATATTTGGGCTGACCAATAGCCCTTGTGTTTTTCAAAAGTATATCTATAATGTATTTCGGAACATATTAAAACATCACATTGTAGTCATTTATATGTATGACATAATAATACCTGCTAAAAACGAGGCTGAAGGTTTAAAAAAATTAAAACTTGTTCTCGAAACTGTATCGGAATTTGGGTTAGAATTAAATATTAAAAAATGCAATTTTTTGAAGCGTGAAATTGATTTCTCGGGGTATAGAATTATAAATGGTAAATTGTATCCCTCAACACTGAAGACAAAGCAGTTATACATTTTCCCGAACCAAGTTGTATCAAAGATGTTCAAAGTTATTTAGGATGAACAAGATACTTCCGAAAGTTTATAAGAAATTATTCGGTTATAGCTAAACCGTTAAGTGACCTGTTAAGAAAAGATTCGAAATTTAAATTGGATATAGAAGAACAAAAGCTTTTAATGAACTCAAACGTATTTTGTCGTCAGAACCTGTACTCTCCATTTACAATCCCAAAATCGCGACCGAAATCCATTGTGATGCCAGTATTGATGGCTATGGCGCTGTTTTAATGAAACAATCTCCAGTAGATAATCAATTCCATCCAGTTTATTTCGCCAGTAAAAAAAAACCGCCGAAGCTGAACAAAAGTACACTAGCTACGAATTAGAAGTTTTAGCTGTAATTGAAGCCCTGAAAAAATTTAGAGTATATGCGCTATGTATTCCATTTAAAAGTGTAACCGATTGTAATGCATTTAAAATGACTATGGATAAAAAAGATATGTGTACAAAAATAGCTAGACGGGCAATAATGTTATCCGATTTTGATTATATTATTGAACATAGACACGGTAGTAGTATGAGGCATGTTGATGCATTAAGCAGACATCCTATTTGTATGGTGAAGAGAAATTACTCCAATATCAGAAGATTTACATTTTCAAAATAAGTTTATTCTATATGTTGAAATATTACTATACACATATTTACAATACCAGAAAATCTGGTATTTCTACTATTATTCAAAAAATATAACATTCCAAAGATGCATAATTCAACAACTCTAATAATAAACTAAACTAAAACATTCCAAACATTACGATCGTCAAGGCAACGCAAAACTAGTTGCCACTTAGCATCATATAAATACATCGCTCGCTCGCAGGCGAGAAAGAAACGTCACTTTCATCGGAGGAGATTTAGCAACCCCCCCCCCCCCGATGAATACATTCATCAAAATTAAATGCAAACAATAATGAACAATATAATAAGGTAAATATAGTTAACAAATGCAATTATTTTACTTACTTAGAGAAATCATAATATATTAATCAAAGTTCCAATTTATAAATCAGTTGTATGGGTCGTTTTATAAACCCTGATGTTGTCTTCAACATTATGCTTCTAACCTTTTCATTTCGTCCCTGGAAAAGTTCAGTGATTTTAGCTAATTTCCATAAATGTCTCAGAACTTTGTCGTCACCTACTAAAACTACATCATTTACATTAAATTCACAATTTTCACTTATGGGGTGTACATTATGTATACCTTTTAGTTGGAGCAGATATTCTCCCTTCCAACATTTCCAAAATTGGTTCAACAATTTTTCTTTATACAAATATCTTTTCAATAAAAATCTTTTTGAGCTGGAAAAGATCTGCTCCTTGTTACGACCAGCCTGGTGGTGAGGTAAAGATGTTATCCTTTCCCCGATTAAAAAATGTGATGGGGTGTGAGGTGATGGTTCTGAAGCATCGTTATACACATACGTAATGGGCCGAGAATGTAAAATTGCCTCAATTTCGGTCAGAATAGTTTGTAATTCTTCAAATGATAATAAAACCCTCCCTAATATTTTCCTTAATTTAATTTTAGTCATCTTAACTATCCTCTCCCAATAACCACCCCACCAAGCTGCTCTTTCAACAATATATATAAATTTTATGCCCTTTGTTCGAAAGTAATTTTTAACATTTGGATCTGCAACGTTCGCGCAGAGTGTTTTTAGTTAATTTTCAGCTGCCTTGAATGTTTTGGCATTTTCGCAGTTAACAGTTCTGAATGCCCCTCTTCGAGAGACAAATCTTCTGAACGCCATCAAGAATTGTTCAGTGTGAAGGCTACTAACGATTTCCAAATAGATGGCGCGAGTAACAGCACATTTGAAAAGTGCAATGTACACTTTGCCTTTGTCTTTAACATATAAAGGCCCTGCGAAGTCGATACCAGTAATTTCAAACGGTTTAGATTCATGGATTCTATTAAGTGGTAATGGAGCTATCACTTGACTGCCAGGTTTAGCTTTAAATTTTTTACAAATTAGACACTTATTTAGACAAGATTTCACTGTTTGGCGACCTCTAAGGATCCAATAATTTTCACGTATCTGAGTCAGTGCGTCTGAAACTCCGGAGTGCAACAGATTTTCATGTTCTCTTATAATTAAAATTTCGGTAAATCATCCTTTGCCGGGTAATAATTTAGGATGTTTTGCGTAAAATTGGAAATTTGATTGCTGCAGTCTACCACCCAGGCAGATTATTCCACTTTCAGTCAAAATAGGATTTAAAGAATACTGTCTTGATTCGGTTTTGATGGATCTCCCTGCCTTAAGAAGACAATATTCATGTTTAAACTCGGTCTGTTGAATATATTGTACCCAATATTATTCAGCATTAAACAGTTCCGTTGCTGTTAATACTCCTGTGAAATTTTCATTTTTCCTTTTGCAATTATGGACAAATCGAAAAATGTATGCTGCAATTCTTAAAATCTTATTTAAGTTACTATATCTGTTCAGATTCAATAACGGTTCAGTCAATTCCACGAATGCCTGCAGCACAAGATAATTTTTTCTCGTTTCCTTTGCAAAATCTCGAATGTATTTGCGACCAATGTAGTTGCCATCAAAACTATTCATATCAATTTTATGAAGTCAAGAAGGACCCTTCCACCAAATCTCGGCATTAATTAAAGACCGAGCACTTACACCACGCGTCAGTTTATCCGCTGGATTTGACTTTCTATCACAAAAATTCAAATTCAAGGGATTTGTTTTTTCTTGAATTTCTAAAATTCGGTTGAATATGAATTGTTTGTAGTCATCGGCTTTACCTTTGATCCAGTACAAACATATTTCTGAATCAGTCCAAAAAAAGATGTTATTTTCAGGTACTGTCGGAAAGGTAGATAGTAGATATGGTGATAGTCTTGCCGAAATCAAAGTTTTCAATAATTCGAGTCTAGGCAACGTTATTATCTTGAGCGGTGCTATTCGAGATTTAGAAGTGATAAACCTAGTCAGTGTTTTCCCTTGACAATGGCTTTTAAAATATGCAACAGAACCGTACGCTTTAGGACTTGCGTCCGAAAATATGCGGATTTCGATTTTTTTCTATTTGTAATTCATCGAAATATGGCCTAGGTATTTTAAGTGGCCTCAAATCCGGTATTTGATGTAGGTATTCCTTGAGTTGTACTTCCAAATCTAATGAAATATATTCGTCCCATTTAATACCCTTTTGCCACAACGTTTGCAATAATAGTTTAATTCGTATTGTGAAAGGATTTATTAGACCTATAGGGTTGAATAGCATATTACATACGCTCAATACCTGGAGTTTTGTTGCTGGCGTATTCGATATTTTCAATAATGGACTCAATTCAATTTTATGAGTGTCAGAATTATTATTCCGAATCAAACCCAAAATCTTTAAGGACACATTAGAATCAACAGGATCTTCACGACATTCTAGGTTGTTAGCTTTCCATTGTTCAGTTAAATTTGGCGAATTAGAAGTCCATCGCCTTAAATTCATGGTAGCTGCTTTTAAAACAGATACGGCATCTTTAGTTACCGTAATGGCTTTTGCAACAGTGTCCGTCCCGTTAATCAGGTCGTCGACATATAAATCTTTGAGAATATTTTACGCCTTTGGATTCGATATTTTATATTTCTTCAAATACAATCTAATGGTACCGCTCGAAAGGTATGGACTACATTTAACACCGAAGGCTGCTCTGGCGAATCTTAGAATTCTGACATCACGGCCACAGAAATCGAGATCTGCCCCATACTTATACCATAAAAACTGTAAAAATTTCCTATCTTCCTCTACAATACCGACTTTAATAAAGGCTCTTTGTATGTCCCCACAAAAAGCAATTCGATGATAGCGAAATTTAAAAATAATTTTAAGTAAATCTGGATTAATATTGGGACCACTATCTAAACAATCGTTAAGAGATTGTTCATGTTTATCCTTGGAAGACGCATCGTATACAATCCTAACTTTAGTACTTTCTTTAGATTAGCGCACTACTGCATGGTGAGGCATAAAATATCAGTTATCTTTATCAAGTTCGGATTGACATTCAACTTGTTCAATTATACCCTCTTTTAGCTGTTCCTCAATAATATCCTTATATTTAATGTATAAATCAGGATCGCGAAGAAATTTATTGCATAGGCTCACCAAACGCCGTTCTGCAATCTCATAATTACTTTTAAGCTCCTTAAAATTTTCCTTCCACAACAACCTATTTTTATATCTATTATTTTTATATAAGGTATTTTGTTCAAATTTATTGATAATGTCTAAATCTGATCGCGACATTTCCTTATCTGGTTTTATTCCTATTGCCTCCATTTCCCATAAATTTTTAACTCTCTCATATTCTAACTCTTTCCTCATAACAATCGCATGATTTACCAAAATATCTCTAGATTCCGAATTTCCTACCCTACCTTGAACTACAATCCGAACAAACTCTCTGTTGCAACTAAACATCTACTTAATCTAACAATTTTATCACACAAAACTTCCCATATATAGTCTGAACCGATCAAAATGTGTATATCTTTACTAGTTGCATTATCAGATAATTCAATTCCTTGAAGTAGTGCAAGATTCTTAACCCATTGAGAAGGAATTTTAATTTTTCCATGCGTAATCTTATCAATCACCACGGCTTGTATTTTGATGCATTTATGAGAATCTGTTGTATTTTCCAATTCAATTTCCACTATATCATAACACTGAATTGATTTAGTTTGATTATCCACAAAGGAATGAATTCGAAATGTTTCTCTTTTTATGATCTTTAAACCTAACGAATCCACAATGCGTTTTTCAAAAAAAGTCTGATTCAATCCTCCATCTAACAAAACACGAACAATTTTAGGTTTTTTGTTTCCCTTTACTATTGCACTGAGTGTCTGCAACAAAACAGGTGAACATTCTTTTCTGTCCCTTTTATTTTTGAAACATCTGGTGGAAGCTAATGAAATATCTGGCGTCGAGTCAGAGTTTTTAACATCCGAATTATTTTTAACGGAGGTCAGCGATTTGTCCCAAATTAATTCATTGTGACGCAATTTACAAATTTTGCATAACTGATTCCTTTTAAAATTTAGCGATGTGTTTTCGTTTAAGGCAAATGAAACAACAACCATTACTTTTAAAAGAATTTTTTCTTTGATTTATTGTCAGAGGACAGTTCATACTTGCGTGATTCTTATCAAGACAATAAATGCAAGTGTTATTCGTAGCAGTCGTTAAGACAGCGGCTGAAGAAAGCCTTGTGTTATCATTTCTTTTCTGATTCAAATAATATTTACTTTTACTGTTTTGAATTATTTCCTTATTACGGAATGCTGATTCATTTGCATTCCCACCCTTAGAATTAGCTAACAATAACGATGTTTCCCGACATTCTACCTCCTTTCTCAAAAATTCCATTAAATTCTTAATATCAAATAATTCACACGTTTCCCGATTCCAATTATAACTCAAACTTAAATTTTCGGGAATTTTCTGTAAAATTACCGGACATAACAAGTTACTGTATGTTTCAGTTGCAACATCAAGCGATTGTAGTGATCGGATCTGTACTTCAATCGCGTCATACATTTTTCTTAACCCTATTACATTTGAAGAATTCCTTACAGGTTCCGTAAGCAAAAGCTTTTTCATATGGGAACTAATTATTAAATCCGATCTCCCAAATCTACTTTTCAATAATTGAATTGATGAATCATAATTCTCATTCGTTAGCTAAAATCCAGAAACAGCACTTAATGCTAATCCACCTAAAAACGTCTTTAAATAAGTGGATTTCTCGAATTTACTCAATGAGTCGTTGTTATGAACAGCAACCTCATATGAGTTCCAAAAATCTAGCCACTGACTACAGTCCCCATAAAACTTAACTATATTCAATTTTGGCAATTTAAGTGTTCTGGTTTCGTTATGCAAGCTCGTGTGCGAAAGGTCATTGTTATATATCACTGGCTTATCCTTAGAGGCAGTGTCATTAGATTTAATGTCGTTTTCTTTTATAAAACGCGTCATTCTACCTCGATATTTAACAATCTTTTCAATATACTCTTCACAACACAAAACTTCATTTTCAACCTCATTAACATCCGTAAGCTCAAAAATTTCTTTATCTAGCTCTTTTAGTTCCGACAATTTTTCATTTATTTGTTCCTGACAATCTTTAACTTCTTCTATTTCAAAGAAATTTCCATATCATTATTCTTCAAAATAGATTCAGTTTTAGAAATTAGTTTCGTTGTGCTCCCTCGAACGGAAGTACGTTTCTTTTTTATTTTTTTCCAGATTTATATTCAAAACGATATAATAAAATATTTCCTAGTATAATATCATTAAATATTTCCAAACGAAACTAAATTTCAATAATCATCTATTCTCAATCCGAGATTAAAATAATTAAATTATCAATTTCGGAACTAAAATAATAAATTTCATAACGAAACCAAAACATTCTATTTATTTATTTTTAAACGATATTCCATGCAAATATATAAATTAATAATCCAATGGAACCTTCCTCAAATTTCATCGTTGTGGCCGCGACTTCTAAACCCGTCGGATTCGCCAGATAAATTCTTTAAAAGATGTATCTGCTGTCTATATTTCCAGAAGAAAAAAATATATTCATATTCCATAGAGCGTGAAAATCGTCTTCATAAACAGCTATATTTCTAGCATACACGATCACGTCTTGGGGAACTATGAAGAGAAATTACTCCAATATCAGAAGGTTTTCATTTTCATAATAAGTTTATTCTATATGTTGAAATATTACTATACACATATTTACAATACCAGATAATCTGGTATTTCCACTATTATTCAAAAAATATAACATTCCAAAGATGCATAATACAACAACTCTAGTAATAAACTAAACTAAAACATTCCAAACATTACGATCGTCAAGGCAACGCAAAACTAGTTTCCACTTAGTATCATATAAATACATCGCTCGCTCGCAGGCGAGAAAGAAACGTCACTTTCATTGGAAGAGATTTCGCAACATATGGTAATCCAAGATAGCATAACTTTAAAAATTATCCAATCTCAAGAAACCGAGAAGCTTATTAAAACAATAAAAGAAATTCTAAAAGTGAAATCTTATGATATTTATTTAGTTAAAAATGATGTTCTTTATAAATGTGTTAATGGTAACAATTTATTAGTTGTACAGGAAGACATGCAAATGAATATAATCAAGGCCGCTCACGAAAAAGATCATTACGCAGTTGCAAGAACAGAAAAAAAATTAGAAAATGATTTTTTATATCACCAAAGTTAAACAAAAAATTGAGAAATACATAGCAAATTGTGTTCCTTGTATTTTAATTAATAGAAACTTCGGTAAACAAGAAGGTTTACTTCACCCAATAGAAAAAGAAGACACTCCGTTACATACGAACCATGTTGATCACTTAGGTCCATTGGAAAGCACGAATAAAAATTACAAACGTATACTTTCGGTCATTGACGCATTCACAAAATTTGTTTGGTTGTATCCCACAAAGTCTGCCGATGCTGCCGAAGTAATTTCTAAATTAGAAATCTAAATTAGAAATCCAAATGTTGCACGCAAAACCGGTTTAGAAGTCCAGTTCGCATAATCTCAGATAAAGGTCCGGCATTTACCTCTAAAGCTTTCGAAGATTATTGCATCAAAGAAAATATTAAACATATCCCGATTACCACTGGATTACCCAGGTCCAACGGCCAAGTCGAGCGTCTAAATTCTGTCATAATATCTGTTCTGTCTAAATTATCTGTCGATAATCCTAAAAATAAGTACACACATGTAAGCGACGTCCAACAGGTGATAAATTCGACTTTTCAGAGAAGTATAAGCACAACCCCTTTTGAATTGATGTTTGGTAGTAAAATGAAATTAAAAAATAACATTGAGATTACTAGTCTTCTGAATGCTGAAATACAATCTGATTTTACAAATAATCGCGAAGATATGAGAAAAAATGCTAAAAAACAAATTTTAAAAGTCCAAGAAGAAAACCGCAAAACTTACGAAAGCAAAAGAATTCAAGCTTAATGATGTGGTTGCTATAAAACGAACGCAACAAGGTCCAGGTTTGAAATTAAAATCAAAATATTTAGGTCCATACAAAGTCATAAAAGTAAAAAATAATGACACCTACGATGTAAAGAAACTTGGATTCAACGAAGGTCCCATGATCACCAGTACTTGCGCGGAATACATGAAGCCGTGGACTGACGAAGCTTGACAAAAGAAAAAAAAAAAAAAAAAAAAAAAAAGAATTTCACCGATTGTGACACTATACCGACTATGACAAACCACTGGACTGACAATTAAAAGAATTTTAACTTTATTATTCTCGAAAAGACGTAAGAAAGAAAAAGACGAAAAGACGTAAGAAAGAAAAAGAAGATGAAAAGACGTAAAAAAGAAGACGAAAAGAGGTAAGAAAAAGAAGACGAAAAGATGTGAGGTAAAAGAAGACGAAAGTACGTAAAAAAAAAGATGAAAAGACGTGAAGAAAAGAAGAAATTATTATTGAAGAAATTATTTAAATTTTCATCATGATGACTTCTTTTTTTTCAATTTAGACTTTGGATGCTGTGTTTTTTTTCTTTATCATTAAAATTAAAATATCAATTAAAAAGAAAACGAAAAGATGTAAGTGAAAACAAGACGAAAAGACGTAAAAAAGAAGAAGACAAAAAGACATAAGAAAGAAGAAGAAAAGACGTAAGAAAGAAGACGAAAAGACGTAAGGTAAAAGAAGACGAAAGGACGTAAGAAAAAAGAAGGTGAAAAGACGTAAGAAAATAAGAAGACGACGAAAAGATGTAAATGAATCAGAAGAAGTATCTGAAAGAAGAATCAGAAGAAAAGACGTAAAGTGAAAGAAAAAGAATACGAATTTTCTTTTAAACAAAATAATTTAGATTTCATCATGATGAATTCTTTTTTTTTTTCAAATAAGACTTTGGATGCTGCTTTTTTTTTTATCTTTCCACGTGATCCAACTGCTGCTTCCTATAAACAAAGATGCATTCGAGGACGAAGGCTTCGTCAGGAAGGCCGAATATAGGAACTATTCTTTCCACTAAATAGGCGTTCATATATCATTCTCCACATCGCAACTCTCGTCATCCAGGTACTCTAGATGTCAGCTGAAAAAGTAGCCGTGGTTTGAGGCTAGAAAAGAAGTGAAGAGAGTTTGTTTCGAACAGTTATCGTTTGATTTTAGAAAAGAATGAAGTAGAACGACGCGAGATGATGAATTAATTATATTGTAACGACGAACGATAATTTAAGGTGTTTGTAGTGCCTGTAATTCCTTGTATATAGTCTTATGTAAATATTTTTTTTGTAAGTATTAATCGTTAATAGAAGTTTCAAAAGTTTTAACGGTGTCAGAATTTATGATTATGAGTTTAATTATTAATGTTAATGCTGTTATTTTATTTATGATGTTTTTTCTATACCATTCACTGATTAAATATTTAAATTTTTACATAAGAACTAACAGTTGATAGTACATGATTTTACACTTATATTTTAGGAGCATTAATATATTTTTTGAAAAAAAAGTTAAGTATAAAATTATTTTTAACTAAATCACAAAATGTATCATTTAAAGGAAAAAATCTTACGCTTTTCAGTCGAAATATCAAATTTCATGACTGTTATTCATATTTCATATCAAATATATAAATGTCATTCTGCAAAGAATTTCTTTACATTTTATGTTTTTATACGAAAATAAAATTCTCAAATGATTTTAATTTTCATAAAATGTAATTTCACAAAACGAAGAAATATTGCATTTCAAAAAACGCAGAAGAGTCTACATCATTTTAAACCGCAAAAAAATCTAAATGTTGTGCACGATTTGCATATTTATATATACTCAAAATTCAAAAAGGAATGTTCATTATAAAAAATAGCTTTTAGAGATGTATCTAAAATTTTCGTAATGCCATATTTAAATTTAGAGTGCTACAGAAAAAAATTGCTCTGTCGATTCTATAAAAATCATAAATAATACTAATTTTCAAAATTCTAAATTATACCATTCTTTCTTTTTTCTTTTTATTTTCTGCATTATATTCATCTACGTAACGTGGACCTAAGTACAATTTCTCAAATAAAGGCTGTTCAATAATGAAAATCGTCTTTTTTAAACATGTTCCTATTTTTCGCAATGTAATATGCTGATATGATCCAAAAACATAATGAAAAACGTCTTATCTTTAAATCAGTTATTTAAGAAACCTTTTATGGGTTATATATTTTTGAAGTAAAATGGGTATGACTGTCGCAGTTATTATTAAATTGCTTGTAATGGCTCTTTTATATGCACTGTTTGCTATTAAATTTCAACACCATGAAAGAATTAAAAAAAAAATATTTATTGTATGTCTTAGTACTTTTGCAGTATGTCTTAAAAACAACAGGATTAAATTTTAAGCAATTTTAGGTTTACAGGGATTCAAAATTAATGCAAACAGCTGCTTCTCCCGGTATTTAAATTTCCCTTTTCCGGCCTGGTTTGTGGTTTGATGACAGAAATTGGCAAATCATTCCATGCTGCTTTAAGACTATGCCACGATTTATCAATCGTGATAGTTGGACGGGGGCATTGAGCTATGATAAGGGGAGACAATAGATCAATGTAGCATTGTTGTGACAGTAGAAGCCAAAAAACAAGCTCTTTCCCGAACCTCTCGCGTCCGTCATGTTTCACTTTTAGCGTAGTTGACTTGCGCCGCGAGAAGAAATTGGGGAAGTCGCAGAGGGCACAAGACAGCTTACCCAGGTCAAATATGGCGGAAGCAGTGGGATAGAAACGGCTACAAGTCATGCCATATATGTCGTCTCCATATAGCTCCATGGACAGAGGGGAGGCGGGCCAGTCTCTTAGCAATTCATAATCAGAAGTTTTCAGTGGCTGACCGATCTAGAGACCGAGCAGGCCATGGAAATAACCAAATGCTCTGTGTTTGGAGAGAGGTGAAAACACGACGCTCAACATGTGGTATTGCGTTGGGTGATCGCGTTTGAAAGACATCGAAGACAGACCAAAAAACTGGACGCAAGATGTCAAAAATGTATCGATTTGCATTCTAATTGCCGTCGATCTCAACTAAGGATGTGCTTGTCGTGTTCCCAGTGACTACCAGAACCATCACACCAGGTGCAACCCCTCCCCTATGCCGATACCTAATGCAAGGAGGTGACGAGCGTTATCCTTGGAACTCCCAAACACATACACGGCTACTGTAATGTTGCACGCAAAACCGGTATTCATCTGAAAAGCCGACATCTTGCCACGTTTGCGTTGTAACTTTAAAAAATCTATAAGGTTCCTGAGATATTTTAAGAAACTGAGATACCTAGAACTTTTTACTTACGGAAACACTGGTTACAGGTAAAAGTTTAGTAAGATCACTCTAATTTTAGTAAGTTTTTAAGTAAAGCTAAAGATTTCTGTAGCTTTACAATAATTAGTTTTGTATATTTACATCTTATTTTTGTACAATATACAAATAAAACTTTAGTAAGGCTGCATATTTATACATCTTTACATCTATAAAATTAAATTATTTTTAGACTGTAGTTTTTCCTTTTTAAATAATTAAAAAATCAAATAAATAAACCGATTTATTATATTTTCAACTTTATGGATTGTCAATATTGCCTGGCACTGCAGATGCATCTTTCATCATCGGAACATTTGTCGAGCTTTTGTCCTTAATTTATTTAACGTAGAAACTAAATTCTAAACATTTCGAAATAAATAATGTACTTTTAAAAATAAAATATATATACATAATGTAAGGACATATAATAGAAAACTACATTGATTGGTGCATTGAGAAGGTACAACTATTGTACAACTTTAAAATATTCTTCAACTATTATATTTTTTTAACGTTCTGGTAATTAATAATCTGCTGACTTAAAATATTTATAAAAGTAAGTATTTGTAAAATTCAAGAATAGAAACTAATCGATTGTACAAATCCCGAAGCTTTGTTATGCTTTATAAATGTTAATACTGGAAATTAATCTTATTTGAAGTAGGGAAAAATTAGGAGATTAAGCCTTACTTCTCCCCTTTCCAAATTTCTCTAATTAGTTAAAATTTATATAATATTCTCATGCATTCATGGCTCTTAGATAGCATACTTATGTCAAGCTTTTGTGCTCTGAGGTACTCGTGACTTTCTACGACAGATCAACAACTTTGTTCCTTCTAATCTTATCCCACCAATAAAATTCGGTATCACAGAGCAACATATCTGGTCAGTATTTTTCAAAACATTTAAACAAACCTCGGCCTGTTGCATTACACCTGAATATAAAACTCCGTTGACAAACATTCATAAGATTTTTTTTTAAATCTTATAATTTGTAAGTCATACAAGTAAAAAATTACATTCATAGTTATACAATTAAAAATGCAGACATTTCGGATCATGTATATGTATTTATTTAATTTCTTACTTGTATGTCTGATAAATTGTAATGTATTTTTTTAATTTTTTTAATTCTGTATACCAGGCGTTAAACACTGTTTAGTTATTCGTAACTTCTTTACAAGATAATTGAAAAATCTCACGATTCATATTTTTTGGTCCCATTCCCTTTGGGGATGTAAACAGTTTCAACTGGCACTGCCACGTTCATAATCAAAAACATATATACGGTGTTTTGATAAATTACTTTCATAAATTCATGCACTTTCGGTGATAAAAAAGAAAAAAAATCCTGCAAGAATCGCAATCGTAATATTCCTTTCATTTATAGTCGTCGTGAAGTAAAATGGGGCTTGCTGGTCATCGCCAAAAATATGTAAATGGAATTTAGTTCTGTTCTATGCACATCTTAAAATACATTCCTGTGATAAAAAGTAGACATACAAGCATGTGTAGAGGCAAATATTTTGTAAAAACATGATTTTCGGGATTTTTTGACATTCAAGACGTGTTCTTCTAAAGCCAGAATTCGGAGGAAATTTAGAGTACAATACTTTCTTTTATTTGGAATGGAATTAATTACTTACATAGCTACGGAGTTCGGTTTCAGTCTGACATTTTTTAAATGTTTAACGATGAAATCTTAAAATGAAAAACAAACTTTCAGAAAATGAATCAACGAACATTTAAAAGGCTTAAGTGTTTGTTAAATGACAAAAAGAAAATTTATCTTTTTTTAATTTTTACCTTTTAAAATAATATATAATATTTTCGTTTAAATAACTTACTAACTTTAATATTATTCTTTATACAAAGAGATTCCCTATAATCGATTCTTAAGCATTTTTATTTTAAACATACATACAGAAAACTTCTCTAATAAATAAAACGTTATTTAAAAAAAGAACAGACTGCATTCATGTAGATTTATGAAAATCTTTAAGCAAAATACTTCGCTTTTATTTCATTAGCTTTAAGCCTAGAGCAACAGTTTTAAATGTCTGGTTTCTAAGTGAAGGTAAATATTACGAAGTTTTTTAGAATATCAGCAAATTTTTAACTCGATAGAAACATTTTTAAGTACTGATTCAAAACGTAATTTTTAAGGTTTATTATCATTATATATAAAAAGAAAATTATTTCATAAATGGTCTTGCTGTATTTTCTGATAAAAATTAACCGCGAAAAGGGGTTTCTAAATCTTTTTAACTGTTTCTAAATCTTTTTCACTGTACAAAATTCTGTAAAGTTACTAAACTTTTTCTAGGAAACTAATATTCCTGAAGTAACAGCAACATAAAAGTTTATGTAACAGATAAAGGTTACGAAGGTTACGAAGATTTTTTTAGAAAACTGCAATGCCAAGAATTTTTTTTATGTAACTAGCCCGCGAGTAGTCGCGACTTTTATCACAACGTCATTAGTCGCGCTTGGTCTTTTCGCCGCTGGCCCCCCCGCATACCAAATATGTAAAATAAGAAATATTTTTCACCTAATATACGAAAATAACATTACAACTAAGATATAAATTTGCAGTTTTCTTAAATTATGCATTTTATTCATGAGATCTGGAGTAATTGGAAGAAGTAAAAATGAACTAACATTGGTGACTTTTACGTAGACTTTTTTGCCAATTTCAACTTTGTTTCTAAAAATCTACCTGAAAGAAAAACAGAGGTGTCCTCTTATTTCATTAAAGTGCTCGAGAAAACTTCAAAGTCAGCTACATGGTAGATCTCCGCTGTATTTGTAATGTGATATAAGTTAGGAGAAGATAAGTTATACGGGCGGCGAAAAGACGACACGCGACTACTGACGGGCTAGAACTCGGGTTAAAGATAAAAGTTTAGTAAGATTAATGCAATTTTAATAAAAATTTTTATAAAGTTATTGATTTCTGTAGCTGTATAAAACCTAATTTTTTAGATTTACATCCTTTTTGTGCAGTGTATAAATAAATACATAAAATTTTAGAAAGCTTACAGATTACTGTGAATTTACATAAATTATCGTTCAATGGTATTGCATGTATTACATGGGATCAAGCATTCTAATTCGATGTCAATAATTTTAACAGAACTTGGAAAAAACTGAAGAGATAATCTGCACACTAAAACATTATGTCTTCAAAATCAATTTTTGAAATGTATTAACAGCTAATAAGATGATCCGAGTATCTTATAATTGTATTTTTATTTTTTTAAACGAATAAGACAAAAGATGAATTCTGGAAACATCTTGCTTTATTAAAAATTCGTATGTAAACCTAACTGAAACTTTATTTGCCAAAAATGTAATAATGTATGTATTTGGTATCTAAAACGTAATACAGAATGATTTAGAATAACATTTATTATTTTTAATTGCAGAGACAAATAAAAAGTCACTTATAACATTGCTATAAAATACATAACATTGCTATATTTATTTTAAACATACATACAAAAAACTTCTCTAATAAATAAAACGTTATTTAAAAAAAAAGAACAGACTGCATTTATGTACATTTATGAAAATCTTTAAGCAAAATACTTCGCTTTTATTTCATTAGCTTTAAGCCTAGAGCAACAGTTTTAAATGTCTGGTTTCTAAGTGAAGGTAAATATTACGAAGTTTTTTAGAATATCAGCAAATTTTTAACTCGATAGAAACATTTTTAAGTACTGATTCAAAACGTAAATTTTAAGGTTTATTATCAGTATATATAAAAAGAAAATTATTTAGTAAATGGTCTTGCTGTATTTTCTCATAAAAATGAACTGCGAAAAGTGGTTTCTAAATCTTTTTAACGGTTCTAAATCTTTTCACTGTACAAAATTCTGTAAAGTTACTAAACTTTTTCTAGGTAACTAATATTCCTGAAACATTTTAAGTAACAGCAACATAAAAGTTCATGTAACAGATACCCGTTTGCATGTTATATCAAAAATTCCATAAGGTTACAAAGATTTTTTTTTAAACTGCAATGCCTAGAATTTTTTTTATGTAACTAGAACTCGGATTAAAGATAAAAGTTTAGTAAGATTAATGCAATTTTAATAAAATTATTTATAAAATTATAGATTTCTGTAGCTGTATAAAATCTATTTTTTTAGATTTAAATTTTTTTGCAGTGTATAAATAAATACATGCAATTTTAGAAAGCATACATATTGCTGTGAATTTACATAAATTATCGTTGTATTGCTATCGCATGTATTACATGGGGTAATGCATGCTAATTCGATATCAAGAATTTTAATAGAACTTGGAAGAAACTAAAGAGATAATCTGCACACTAAAACACTATGTCTTCAAAATCAATTTTTGAAATGTACTAACATCTAATAAGATGATCAGAGTATCTTATGATTGTATTTTTATCTTTTAAAACGAATAAGACAAAATATGACTTCTGGAAACATCTTGCTTTATTAAAAATCAGTATATAAACCTAACTTAAGCGTTATTTGCCAAAAATACAATAATGCATGTATTTGGTATCTAAAACGTAATACAGAATGTTTTAGAGTAACATTTATTATTTTTGATTGCAGAGACAAATAAAAAGTCACTTATAACATTGCTATAAAATGTTTGTCACTATTTTATTTTGATTTTTAAAATATTCCATCAGCTTTTCAAAGTGAACAATAAAAATTCCAAAATTATCATAAATGTAATTATTCCTCACTTTTATATTCTTTAAATGTATGCTAAGCATTTTATCTGAATACTTACTTTTTATTACTAACTTAATGTTCTTACAACATCTTTTGCCAAATTGGAAGACTGTGATACAGAAAAGAAGAACTCGATGTTTTATGTTAGCCAGACGTCGATTGTAAATCACCAAATATTGTTCCCGTTGCCTTTTTCTGATTTTATTAATTTCTTTTAAAGTATGATCAATTTACTATTTTTTTATAAATCACAAAACTAGTTTAAAATTTACAACTTTCACTTATTTGTAAAAAAAAACTAGAGGAGAAACAGAAAATAACATCTTGGAAATTGCACGTGAAGCGTAGCAAATGAGGTGCGTTCGTACGATAACAAAGTTTTAAAATATTCAGATCTTGCTGATATAGTAGAGCGTACTTTGGATACAGTATAGTGGTCGAAATCTTTGTGTTCCTGTAAATATACAGGGAGTAATTTTTATTCTACTCCATTAACGTATATGTTATTCATAAAATGTGAAGTAGTTTAATATAATTAAAACACCCCTCAAACAAAGTTTCCCCGTATAACATTGTTTAGTGGAATACATTTATGTGGCCCTGTAATTTAATAATAAATATTCTTTGCATCACAGATTGTATAAAATGCATTTTTATAACATATTTCATAGATTCATGTCAATTCTGTCAAGTTCAAATGAGTGTAACACCATTAAAATGCATTTGGAACTTTTTCCCCATTGATCGTAATGTAACGGAATACTTTTGATTGTCCCTGTAATTGATATATCCATCCGATTTTCATAACATTTGAAATGACTCGACAAAATTATGTAATAAATATACGTTTTAAATTTCAAACGATTAAAATGCATTTAAAACTTTTTTCCCCATTGACCGTAATGTAAAGGAATACTTTTGATTGTCCCTGTAATTGATCTATCCATTCGATTTTCATAACATTTGAAATGACTTGACAAAATTATGTAATAAATATACGTTTTAAATTTCAAACGATTAAAATGCGTTGGAAACTTTTTTCCCCATTGACCGTAATGTAACGGGATCCTTTTGATTCTCCTTGTAATTGATCTATCCAGCCGATTTTCATAAAATTTGAAATGACTCTACAAAATTATGTAATAATTATGTATTTTAAATTTCACACGATTCGGTTGGGTTGTTTTTGCGTTTTTATATGCGGACGGACAGACGGACAGACAGACGGAGAGACACACGGACAGACAGACGGACAGACGGACGGACTGAGCGCCAACAATGGGTGCTACGTATTTACATAATTACGAACGCACCTAAAAAATAAAGTTAATAATATAAACTATTTAAATTTAACACAAAAGTTTTGTTTTAATTTAGTACGTGAAAGCAATGTTTCTGACGATTTAAAAATGTATTGACTGAATTTACATTCGGCTAACATAAAAGTACGAAGAAAACGTTGTAATCATAGCAATTTTGAATTAGTTTTGTTTGAAAAAATAATTTCAATTAAAATCTGCCTTGCAAATAACAATAAATGAGTTAGTAAATGTTTATGACAATCACGTGACTTGGAATATTTTATTATAGATGATAGTCTTGTTTCTGACACCAAACTTTTTTAATATTGCAGTTTTTTTTTCAGAAACTAAAAAATATATATGGAAGGATTTATTTAAAAATTGGTTATTCGAATGACAACAAAATTCAGCATTTGCTCTGAAATTTTCAAATTAACATAGTGATTAGTTTTATTTATTTCAACCAATTAGTGAATATTGTCGCCAATTTTATTATCACAAACCACCCGTAAGACATGGTGACGTCACGGTGACGTCGTTGTGAAGTCACATTGTGACTTTGTGACCGTCGATGTGACGTCACGTGACGTCGATGTGAAGTCACTGTGACTAAAATGTGAAGTCGTTATGGCCTTTTTAGAGCTTGTTTGTGACGTCACATTGTGACCACTTTGTGACGTCGCAATGTGACCAATTTGTGAAAAGTGTGTCATTTGTGACGATTTTGTCATTAACATTGTGACGTAATTGTGACGAAAGTGACAATGCTTTCAAGTCACATTGTGACCAAATTGTGAAATACAGGGTGAGTCCAAAATCATGGAACAAACTTTGAGGGGGCGGTAGGACTCACTATAGCAAATAATGATGGCACAGAAATATATGACCGGAAGTGACCCGTCAAGACGTTACACTAGTCACCAAAAAAGACCCGGATGGTAATGTTATGTCTATGGGGGGGGGGTGTTGTTTTCAAATATCTTGCTCAAATTTCAATATTTTACATGATATTTTTTCCATAGGATAGCTGAGGACGATCCACAACTAGGCTAATTTTTACTTTTTCGATTTTGGTTATATTTTTTTTATATTACAATAGTTTCAGTTTTAGAACCGGTTTAAACTGGTTCTGAATTATTGTGGGCTCTTAATCTGTAACCAAAATCAAAAAAGTAAAAACCAGCCCAGTTGCAGGTCGTCCTCAGCTATCCTATGGAAAAAAATATGCGAAAATATTAAAATTTTAGCGAGATATTTGAAAATAGCGCTCCCATACACTTAACATTATAATCCGTGTCTTTTACAGTGACTAGTGTGGCGTTTTAACGCGTCACTTCCAGTCATACATTTCTATGCCATAATTATTTATTATAGTGAGCTCTACCACCTCCCTTAAAGTTTGTCCCATTATTTTAGACTCACGATGCAGATCGTTTGTGACAAAACTTTCGTTAACACTGTGATGATTCTGTGACGATTTATCTTTTCTTAACGATTCTCTAACAATTTAAAAGAAACAGGATCTGCTGAAGCTATAACTCCACGCCATGTTCTGTTAAAATAGGGTTTGAGTCCTAAAATCATATATTGACAATTTATGAACAAATACTGTATAATATATAAAATAGTTACCTGCAGTAAGGAGACTTTCTTCTAAATTAAAGTTAAAAATTCGATTTACCTCACATGCCTTACAACTCTGGTGTTGTTTTTAAAATTTGAAAAATATTGCCTTTCAAAAATATTTATATATTTTCCCCACATGCTGAAAATTGCATAGCTTCAATTTTATTTATAACTGACACACATTTTGTAATATGCTGTTCAAACTGTTTAATCTTTTTGAACTTTTTTAAAAAAAACTTTTACTCGCTTTAATATCCACAAATTTCAGCACATATCTAAAACTGTACAGCTTGCCAATATTTCTGACCAATAATCCTGATGTCTATAAATATATAGGGTGGATGCTCCAGTGTTGGCCACATTAAGAGAAAAGTTGAAATGGAAATTTTATAGTTTTAGACTGAATAAAGCATATTAAATCGCAATAACAGTATTCTTTAGTAAATTTAGTTGTCTTTCTGTTAATTATAATAACTTTCTATCACATATTTTAGATTGTGAGTAATAACTCGTTAAGTAATTTCTTTCAATTTGCACCAGTTTTGGTCACCCCTGCACCAGTTTTGGCCGCCCTAATATCTTGTAATTTTGCAAACATTTTAACTGATAATAAGTAAAAATAAAGCATTTTTGTGCAAAATCTGTTTTACCACACAGATATTTGTTTGCTGTATAAAAAAGATTTGCATTTTTTTAAATGAAATCATAAAAACATCGAATAAAATATACTTAAGCTGATTTTAACTGAACATTTAAATTTAAAAACAAAAAATATATTTAATTCATAAAAAAGACTTATAGGACATAAAAAGCTTATTTTAACATTTTGCATATTTTCATTTATATATATCATATGTTATACTATACCAATATTTACAGTTATATGACTAGAATCTTGAAATTATTCCATTTTTACATGAAACAGTATTTTGACAATCTCTAAAATCCATTTTTTTCAACTGATTTTAAACTTTAATTCCTCGTACTTAGCTGCCTGTCAGCCTAATCATTTGGAGTTAGTTTTCTTCAAACCTCAGATTTCCTTGTGTAAATATTGGCTAGGATCTTAGAAAGATCTTCACAGAGGGCATCTCCCTTCTTTTTTGGCCCATATCTCTCATATAGATAATTGGCCATCATAAATAGCACAACCCTATTACTTGAGATTCAAAAATAGTAAAAACTGGTCTCCATTCTGTAAACTTGTGTTGCAAGGTAGAACGAGATACTACAAAACTTAACCATCTTGAAAAGCTGACAATGAATTTTGAAAAGCCATAATTTTACTTCCTATCTTATAACAGTGTTTAATCTAGACCATTTTTAAGAGTACAGAATTGTCTTTTTTAAACTTGTTAAAATGAATCCTATTTATAGTATAAAGATTTTCACATTATTTGTTATTTCTAAATTCATGTGCTTGAAATTTTGCAAAAGTTATGCAACTTCCTCATTTTGTTTCGAAAAAATACAAGAAACCACTAAATCATGCTGTAATTTTATTGAACTTTTAAATTTATAAGTCATAAAACATTTCTAAATATATTGCTGAAATTTTCACTATAATTAGTCTTGTGGCCAAAAGTGGAGCATATTGTTGTGCCATTTTTGGCCACACAATGGCCATAACTGGTACACATAGCAAATTTAAAGCACGTACTAGCACGTAAAGCAAGTAGTTTTGGCCACCCCTACTTTAAGCTGTAAAAATAATTAATTTAAATATGAAATTGCAACAGAGAGAAAGCCTACTTCATAAAGCTTCATAGCAATCTGTTTCAGAACAAATAAAGTTCGATAAATCCCTAATATTGAAAGATTGTGAAAACTTGTTACCTAAGCAAAAACCTTAATGTATGTGAGTGCACACTATAGTTTTACACTTTTTTCTTTTTTCTTTTTTTTTTTTTTTTTTTTTTTTTTTGCAAGTCATTTTTTATCAAAAAATAAACAAATGGGATTGAAAATAATAAAAGAGTGTTAGATTAAGGAGTAAGAATGCATATAATTTGTTAAAATCAATTTACAGCCTAAATAGAGGGTAAATCATTCCAATGTGGCCAAAACTTGTGCAGTTGTCAAAACTGGAGCATCTACCCTATATCTTTTAATTATCTTTTGTTGTAATTTTCCAACTGATTGAAAAAGTGTCCAGGTCAGGATTCGAACTAAGCAGTCTTTCGCGCAAATTGTCAATACTTTGTCGACTGAACTATCCTGGAAGAATCTGACGCACACAATTCACACAGTGAATACGAACGCATACTTATCATTATTATATATAACCCTATGTAATAATACTTTAATTTTTTTTCAAACTACTCGTATGATAAATGCATACTATTCGTATGAGTATATAATGATATTTCTCCGGGTGAATTGTGCGTGCTAAGTTGCTCTGTTGGAAGAGCATTGGCAGCATACATCGAGGGTCTCTAGTTCGAATCCTAATCTAAACATTTTTTTACTCATTTTGGAAAATTAATATTCGTTTGATTAATTTACCAATTAAAATCATTCTCTTAAATATAATATAGAATTATCTTTTGATAAAACTACGTGAAGTTTATGCGCAATATTTGTAATATACAGATTTTATTTAAAAATCGAGTACTAATGAAGATGAGGCAATTAGTTCTAGTATTACGCTTAGTTATTTCCTTACTATAGTGGCCTGTGCGCATGTATGATTACACCAAGGTTTAAATTCGTAGTTAAACTCATATATATATATTGTATATGTCATATAGTGTAGATGTGCCGGTAAAGGTCATCCTTATGGAATTTATTTTTAAAAAGTTTCCTTATTAATATTTATAATTATTAGATTTCATTTTTTTTTCGTATTAGATGAATCTATTAATAGTATTTAAGTATTCTCAGTCTCACTTCCCAATATTAGACAAAATTTTATTGAAAATAAGAGAAATACATCAAACACTAAAAATTTCAGTAATGTACATCCCACAAAAAAGTACATGTAATTGTTTTTATGACTATTTAGAACCAGGATTTAATGAACACATATTAATGGAACAAAATTGTTATTTTCAGCACCATTTAACAATTAATATATTAAAAATTAATAAAATAATGCGATAATTACTCATTTTTTAAAATCAATAATTGTTAATATCACAAAATCAATATCTTAATTATTTTAGATACATGGTTTAAAATAATAAATGTCATGGAATTACAGTTATCAAATTTTTGGGATTATGAGAAATTCAGAAAGGTAATAAAAAAGTTTTAAAAAATTTGTTTTTGCAATATTAGGGCATAAATTAGTATATTTATCACTATTTTCAACAGTTAAACAACCCCAAACTCCTTTATATATTATTATAACGTTAACTTTTGATTATGCATACATTTTTTAATTTATTAATATTTGATTTTAACCATGTAATTAAAAAAATGTGAGTAAAGTGCATTTTAAAAATAACATTATTAACTATTTTCAAATCGTTGACATACTGTTCCGTATTTCAACAAAAAAAATGTTAAATTTATTGAATTTACTAAGGTAAGTGGATTCAAAAAAGTTAAATTTATATGATACTTATTCCTTTTATAACATGTTTTTTACGAAATTCACAGAAATCATTATAAAAAAAGCAGGAAAAATAACATTTTCTTACCTCTTTCTTAACGGCATTATCCTCTAATTCAAGTTTCATAATCCAAATAGCGAAGATAATTTCGAAGTCGGAATGTCCGAATGAAGTACATTGACATTGGCGCGCTCATATTAACGAAACGCCACTGACAATGTATTTTTTCGGACCGGCATTTTATATAAAATGTCAACTGATCGCATTTCTGCATAACTTTTTAAAAATTTTCAACTTACGTACTAAATATACACGCATAACATCATAACAAAGTTACTAGAGCAGCTGACCTAATATTCTAAAGAATAAATACACTAGTGTCAACTATTCTGGTTGTTGCCAAACGATATTTTTTAAGCAGGTGATTTTTTGTTATTATTGGTTGTTTGAGCTTCGAAGATTTATAAGTTGAATGCGCATGCGCATTAGTTTTATGAGGGTATCCCTAATTAAAATTTTGAGTTAAATTTTTTTTTCACGCATTTCTATTTTACTTTTAATTAGTTTCAAAATACAGTGGAACTTTCATTTAACGAAGCGCATATTTAATGAAATTATCTACTTTTTTAATTTTCTGTTGAACCTTCTTTTAGAACGCAATTAACATTTAAATTAATATTCATATTAAAAAAAAAAATTCTTCTTAGCAAAATTTGTTGCACTTCCGTGCATGCACAATATTCAAAAGGATAGATTGCTGTTAAGATTGATTGGTGAATATATTTCAGCGGATTGTACGAATTGAAATTATGTATTTATTTTATCTTTTAAATAAAAAGGAAAAAATGCGAAAATTTTTCGATATGCTAAGAAAGGGATTCTAGTTCCGTTTTTATGAGTGTATCTTTCATAAGAGATCGCACACAAAGTAATATTCGAATTTTTTTTTTATTTTTCGATTTGAAATACAAGAGAAAACGAGAATTAGAACGCTGCGATTCAGTTTTTGTTTCCCTTCCTTTATTACGCGGTTTTTTAGATATTATACTAATGATTTTTTTTTATGTGGCTATATTGCATAACAAAAAGTACTATCCAAATTAAAACACAGTTTTATAATATTTCCATTTTTATTTGTAGTTTACTATACAAATTTCATGAATTTTCGTGGATTTCTATTCAACGATATTTTTTTCTTAACGAAGCATTTAAGTGTAACGAGAAATTTCCTTAAATGGAAGTTTCACTGATAGGTTCATTGCTGGGTGCTTAGTTTCATATGATGGGAAGTTTATCTCATATATGTGATATGACGTACATGTTACATGCAGTGCATGTAATGTGTGACATAAGAGCGATTGCACAATATTCTTCTGCAATGCCAGAAAACACGTTTTTTTACCAGTAAATAACATGGTTTGGAGAATTTTTGTAATTTTCTAAAGTTTTCTAAGAAAGTCACATCTGAGTCACAATGTGACGTCACTGAGAGGTGGCATTTTGGTCACAGATGTGACGTCACATTTCAGTCACAGATGTGACGTCACATTTCAGTCACAATGTGACGTCACTGAGGGGTGGCATTTTGGTCACAGATGTGACGTCACATTTCAGTCACAATGTGACGTCACTGAGGAGTGGCATTTTGGTCACAGATGTGACGTGACCACAGTGACTCACAGTGACGTCACTGTGACGTCACTGTGAACATGCATGCTATGTGGGCACTGTAAACCGAAAAATAGAATAACCACTATTATACACCTTAGTGTATTTTATATATAGATAAAATGATATGAATACTGTTTAGAAAATGCATATAAACGTTAGTACAAGCTATTTTCATCTTTGTTTGGCATTTATTAATAACAGCAATTGCATTTTGATAAGAATTTGAAATATTTGTGAATAACCGATTACATATTGCCAGTTTACTTTTAAACAGCTTATTTATTTCCATATACGGTAAGTAATAATGACATTATTTCATGCCATATATTTTTACATATACTGTATACTATAATAAATTAACACCTTATAAATGATAAATATAACAAGTAATAACGTCACAATTTTTTAGAAAATTATATAAAGGATTACAACATTGTTTGAAATATATATAAGGTTTATTTTAATCAACACAAATCCACCGAGTTGCCTAAAATATTATGTGTAACTAAAACATGCTATAAATAATTATTTTTCAAAACTAATTAATTTAGAATTTCTAATTCGTTCCATGGCTTTTCGTTTCTATGTTGGTATATTTTGTAGCGTTTTAAAAAGAACGAATAAATTTAAATTCAAAATAAACTTATCATCACTATTTTCCTAACAAAAAAAATAGATTCTGAAGTATTATTAATCATATATTCCATTTTTATGTATTCAGATTTCATCGCACATTTATCGCAATTTCAATTGTAGGAATATGTTCTTGCATTTGCATTTTGTTTTATGTGATTTAAACTCTCGAGTGATTTTAAGCATCAAAAATCAAGCAAAATGAAAAAATATTATAGTAGTAGATGTAAAAGAAAAACCGTTTTTCTATTTTGTGAAAAATCTAAATATACTGCATGATTTCAATTTTTATATTTATTACAACATTATAAAACATTGTTGGCACTAAAAAAATTGGTCACAAGAAAAGAGTGTATCATTTTATAAATGTTATAAATCTGATTAAAGCTCCTTGAAAGAGAGTATTTAGCTTAAATATCTCCAAATAGTATTAATGTTATTTTTAGAAATTTTACTTTAATAAATCAATTACTTTTTCATTAAACTTTCTACAATATCTCAATTAGAATTTATCAGTATATAAATAAAAAAAATCTATAAAAGTATCATGTTGAAAAAAAATAAATAAATAAACAGTAATCTCAATGAAATGAAAAATTCATTTTATTTAATGCTGTACTTATTGAATACTGTAAGAGAATTAAACAATTAATAAAATAATTAAAATTTAGCTATGGGCTAATATTTCGATAATCATACAATTTGGATATTGAACAATGCATAACATGACGTACATAAATGTACTTGGGATTTCACAATTAAATAAAATTTCAAAACTGGAATGTCATTTTCAAGCAGATTTCACGAAGTAGATATATATGTTTAAAGGTAAAGAAGAACGTTCATGAATAATAATCAATTTTAGTGTTTTTGCTCAGATGAATATCACAAAATGTCGTGTTTTGATCAGCTGAGATAGTAAAATACCCATTGAATGATTGTTTCCTTAGCGCTATCTATATCGCTTACTAATTGTTTGGAATCTTTAATAAAAATTTCAATTACTCTATCAATCTTTTTTAATTCATTTTTTTTCTATTTTAACAATTCAATATTTTCTTCTAATTCTGTCCCATTGTCTGTAATTTCATCTACCGTGATAATATTTTCAATATTCCTAATACAATTTATAACACTTCTCCGTAGAGTAGTTCTTTTTGTTTTAAAAGTTACTAATTCAAATAGCATTTTTAACACAATTAAACTGATTGATAAAGTTATCATACGGAATAAATATTTCCAACTGAGCGAAAAATTGCTCAGGCCGGTAATCGAACCCAGATACTCGGCTTACATGCCAATGTTTTACCATTTAAGCTAACTGGGCACGACAACCGGTGAGCATTTTCCGATCACACTGTAAAAAAAAAAAATTCAAGAGGTTGCTAAACATTTTTTAGCAAATTTGTATTCCACAGAATTTTTTAGTAACCATTACAAACTTTTTTTTGCAAGTGAAACAAGCATTTCTTTTCTAAACTGAACAAAATAATTTTTTGTATAACTAACTTAAAAATTTTTAGTATGAGCCAACAAGCAAATTTTAGTAATAGCTCCAAAATTATTTTTAATAACCATTACGTGCGCCCGAAGAGTAGGAGGTTCCTTCGAAATGCATCCAGACTTCTGAAGCGGACGATTTTCGGCAAAACTGCAATAGATGGCAGCACCAAACATTGCTAACTGCTCCGACAGGATTTTCATAATCACTTTACTAACGAGTACTTACACTACATACATTCGGAGCGTATTTGGCGGTGGCCAGAAATAACCCGGGACCTTTTAGTCTGCAGTCCGTTACTATAAAAACTATCCTATCAAGGCCACACCAAGTGAGTTTTATTAATAGTTATTAAAAATATAAAATTATTAAGTCTCTTCGTTGCTAACCTTTTTCTAGTAATTCTTACAGATTTTCTTGTAACCGACTAAGATTACTAAAAAATTTTTAGTAATTACAAGGATCACTAATGTTTTTTAGTAGATCGACCCCCTTTTTTTTTACAGTGCAGATAACCTTATAGATCATAACATCTGGTCTGTCATTTAGAAAGCTCAACAGAATAGATCGCAGGTAAAGGAACTCCATAGAACGATGGGTTACGTAGATAATTTGCATTATTAACACATTCAAACTGATTGGTAAAGTTATCATACGAGTCCAAAAAGCCTGTTTTTATTTCAATTGTATCTATAATTTAACGTCAGTAACGAATTTTTGCCCCTTGCCTTCTGAAAACATAATATATATGAGCATTGTGAAACGTTGTCATATAGTAAAACAAAAATGCTAAAATTCTATTTATTATTATTGGAGAGTTTAGAATCTACCTATTAATATTTAAATATTTTAACATTCGGTATGTATTGTTTTTGTATATTAAAATTTGAATACTATACATTATGTTCTAGACGATAATCTTGAAAATAATATTATAAAATCACAAAATGTCTGTTTGAATAGCAACAATCTTGATTTAACCTACGCACGTCATTATTTAAAAAATTGTGTAAAATAAGAAGATATTACCTCAAGCATATCACCCATAAATTATTAAATCTTGAATAAAGAAAAAACTTTAGGTAGACTTAGAATCGGATAAATGGGTTCATATCAATATTTCCTTCACAGGGACTATATGCATTTGCATTAAAAAAACTAAGAATGCATCAGTGTAAAAGGTTTGAAAAATGTTATCGCAAAACATTCAGACTCAATTTCGAATCTGAACTTTTGAAGAATTTAAATTATTTTCATAAAATTTTGAAAGAGATATATTTTTTGTATAAACTTCAAATAAAATATTACACAATAGTAGTAACACAAACGTAGTTCGTAAAGCTTTACCATAACATTTTAATTAAATGATTCTCCATTTGCTATTCATAGGAAAATATTAATATTCTTTAAATTAAACAAGGAATTACAAAGTGTTTCAATATTAAATAGAGATATTTGACCTAAAACGTGATGACAGAATTAAATTTATTTTAACAATATCATAATAAGACATTTCTCAATTAAACTATTATATCTATTATGGATCTCTTGGAACAAACATTTCGAATACTTTAATTAATAAAGAAATTTTTTGGTATTAATTTTATACAGTTTTATTTGTCAAAGGATCTTAACATAGTTACATCTGTATTAAGCAAATGAAATTTTCAGTAAATTTTACCTTAATCTCGGAAAGTGTTTACTCATTTTCAACATATATGATTAAACAGATTCTTTAATCTAAGAATTATTATTAATGTCTTGAAACTATTATTTGATAAAGAAAGCCTAAATCATAATAGACTCATGATGTGCATTGAAATTAAGCAAACTCATAAATAAATATAAACCAATTAAATAAAATACGCAAATAAATCTTTCGAACAATTTACATATATATCTTGATTCATGATCTTTTATAAAAACGTCAATTACAAAGAAAACGTTTTATGCATCAAATGTAATTGTTAATACCACAAAATCTCTCAAAGACACAAATAAGATTCAATTGTTTTAGAATGAATAATTCAAGAGAGGAAATATTAATTTCTGCACACAAAAGAACGCCAATTTTCACGTGAATTCAATTGAAATATTGATTTACATGATTTTTCTTTATTATTTTTTAAATCTTATAAGTTTTATAGGATGAAATTTCGGAAAATGTCTTTTGATTGATTTTATCATATTTATTAAGAGAAATAACTGTAACTCTTTTTGAGTATACAATATAAAAAAATTAAATACAATTTTTTTTATCTAAAAAAAAAAAAAAAAATTACAGTAAAGTTGTTAGCCTTTAAGAGGACAGTCATAAACACTTTTCAACTGTTTGAAGGTGTTAAAAAATGCATTCATATTAAAGAAAAAACTTTATTTACGTAGAAAACCTTTTATAAGTTATCTGATAATAAGTTATAAAATGTACGAAGAAATTGCAATGTACGATGCATTAAACAGAAACAAAATCCATAAAAAACTACAAATAATCTTTAAGAATAATATGTATACTACAGTACAAAAGTCATTGATCAAATATGTAAATGAATTAGGATAAGCACATTATAGTGAAATAGTAACTAATTTAGCTTACAGAAGTGGTATGCATCGTGTAATAACAATATATAGGTGAACATTTTACATTCTTAACATAAAAATACAATAGAACTTATAATTTGCTTTCATCGATGTTGCCTCCTTCAGTTCACATGATCGTAAAAAAACATCGGTAAACAGCTGAAAAATTAACCGTTAAAGATATAAACGATTAGGACATACATAATGACTGAGACCGCGGAATTGTATTTACCATAACTGGTATAATAAATTTTTATTGATATATTTGTGGAATGTAATTCCCCGTAAGCAGAATATGTCAAATTGTTTAAAAAACTAATTTAATTAGTATTATTTACATAATTACTGTAGTATTGACAACTAGCTGGCACTGAGTGGATCTCTCGTGTTTCTGTAAAGCAAAGATAGACTCTCAAAATAAATCTCTTCAACCGATTTGCCTGAAAATGAAATATATGATTACAATTGTAGTTATTTGAGAAAAGCTGAAATGTTAAGGAAAAATATTAATTACTTTGTTAATTATTAATTATTAATTATTGAAATAATTAATTAATTGAAAATGCTTCATGTGCATTTCTTTTGCATATAAAATAATAATTTTTATTTATGAGATATCTTCCAGATCTAAGAGTAAAACTTAGTTAAAATTCTAAACATAAATAGAAAACAAAAAATAATAATGATAAGTCGAAAAACCAATTTTTATTGTGAAAAAACACTGTAAAAAATTCTTTCGATAAAGAATTCACAGCCTATGAGATCCAAAGTACAATCATTTTAAATAACATTGCTTCTTTGTACTATAAGGTAATTACATAAAAAATTCTGAAGAGCTCAGAAAATCAGGGATGGGCACAGAAAATTTTGAAAATTGACATTATCACGAAATTTTAATTTTGAGAAAATCCACTTTTAAGTTAGAACTATTAGTATTTCAATAATAACATTAAATAGCATATAGTAAATGAAACACACACACACATATACATATATCTATACTAATAAAAGAACAAAACGCTCTGTCTGTCTGTGTGTGTGTCTGTGTGTCTGCGATGGCTAGCAAAATCTATTTGACGTACAAGGCTCAAAACTTTTATGAGAGTAGCCCAATATATATCCTGATGCACCTGAAGCTCAGAATTTCAAAATTTTATTTATTAACTGAGTAATTAATTAAATTCCAAAGCTCACTCTTATAAAAAATCGCCTTTTTTTCGCTTTTTTCTCTTTCATTTTCTTATGGTTGATTGGTTGCATAAAATTTTCGCAGAAATAATTAAAAAAGCTGGGACTGACCTTTAAAATTCATAGACTGGCAAACTGTCAGTTTTAATGAGTTTTTTTTTTTTTTTTTTTTTTTTTTTTTTTTTTTTAAATCACAGTTGCTGTACGCCATGGAGAAAAAGATAGGTGGAGACGAAGTAAACCGAAAAAAAGGTTTGCAATATTAAACCATTTATCGCTAAAATTTTAATGTCTCAAACAAAAGCATGAGGCAGGAATTTTGTATTAATAAAACGAACTGAAAGAAATGAAGTACAACTGAAGCATATTTTACGAAGAAATAGTAATTTTTTAAAATGATTTTTTCTATTATATCATTTAGGTTAAAGTTAGGTTAAATTGCATTTATGTTATGGTTAGAATAAGGATATGTTACAATAAAGTGAAGGCTAGGTTACATTTATGTTATATTTAATTTACGGTAGGGTACTGTTAAGTCGCTGTTAGGTTACAGACAGGTTCTGGTTACGGTACAAAAGTTTAAGGTTAGGAATTTATACACAGAGTGAACATTAAGCAAGATTTGATTAAAAATAACACTTACTTTTGTTAAATAGCTCTGAAATTATAATACTATATACCAATCTTTTAGCTACCATCGTGTATCGATTTCATTCATGGTATAGTCGGATTTAAGAGTGATATAATTAGTTTGAAATTCAAAATATTTCACTTGGGATTTGTATGTGAAAATAATAATTAGTTACGTGACTTAACAGCGATTTTTACGGGTAAATATAAAATTTTTTAACACGAAAATCACGCAATCGTTGGATACATATTCCCTCTCGCGTTTCTCATTGCTCATTTTGAGTATTTTTAGAGCTTAATGTTAGTTGTTGTTTTTAAAACCGATTTTTCACACAGTCAGTGGCTAAGTATTTCAGACAATGCATTTCTGCATGTGAAGAGTTAATGATAAAATCATACAAATTTCAAGTTCGTTTAATATTGTTAATACGGATCCGGGCAACGCTGGGCGGGTCAGCTAGCTATCAATATTAGAGCTGCCAAGTCTCCGGCTTTTTGGATATTAGTATTTTAATACAGAAAATGGCCTTTTATTTAATTGGTCATTTGGCCGATTTAAAACAATAGCATTTTCTCAGAGATAATAGTGGTGTGCAAAAAGCCAGAGATTTGGCAACTCTGTAATGTGAGATTTTTCTCAATTTTCACCTATTCTTCTGGACTTTTTACGTAACTTGTCCTATGTATATGATTACCAAATATGCGAGAATAATTATTTGTTTGCAGCTACATTTGTTTCACATCAGAGTAAGTAAAAGAAGGTTTAATTATTAAGATTTAGTTAGATTATTTTTCGAATTTTTTGTTGCGAACCGCGGACCTATCGCTGGCCGATTTTCTTAAACTAAGTAGAGCTTTTTTTTTTTTTTTTTTTTTTTTTTTTTTTTTTTTTTTTTTTTCCCGGCAGTCTTAGACCGAACTGTTTTTATATTATTTATTTTATTGATTTTATTTCCATTCTTTGTATAGTTTCCCTAAGCTTGGGCTCAAGATAAGGTTTTGGAGAGCTTTACGCAATCCGGGATTCAGGAAGTGAAATTAGTTGCCAAATGATGTAAAACGTTCATGAATACAAACGTGATGAACTTTCATGCTTGTATATATATATATATATATATATATATATATATATATATATGATTGTAATAAAATTTTAATAAATAGCTAAAAAAGGCAAATTTTTATTTAAAAAAATATATTCTTCGCTTTACGAGATATTTTCGCAGTAGTTCTGCGTTTTGTTTCATCACGAAACAAAAGTGCTCCATGCGCATTGCTTTCGCATATATTATGGTGATTTTTATTTATAAATATCTTTCAGACCTAAGGAAAAACCATAGTAAGAATTGTAAGTATAAAAAGATATTAAAAATTAATAATGATATTAATAATAATAAGGAAAAAAACTATTTCTATCGTACAAAAACACTGTAAATCATCGTTTAATAAAGAATTTACAACCTATGAATTTTGAAGTACAATAAATGTAAGTAATATTACTTTTATTTACTATGAAGTAATTGCATATTAAATTTTGAAGAATACGGAAAATTAGGGATCAGCATGGAATAATTTCAAAATTGAATTCATTCGGAAAATTTCATTTTGAGAAAACTAACTTATTAGAAGTATTGGTATTTCAAAATTGGTGAGCCTTAATTAAAATATATTTGTATACAATACAAATATAATAATAAATATGCAAAAAAACCATTTCTACTAAAAAAAATCTCATCGCTTAAGATACTCATGCAGTAAGATATCAGTGACATTTGAAATATTTTATTGCACATGTTATGTGTGAAATATAAATTTGAAATTTACCTTTGATATTGGTATAGATCTTTTCTTACATTTCTTATTAGAATGAACTCTGTGATTTAAACAGTTAAGTTTTACAGATATAAAAATAGATTTGTTTTATCGAATTACGAGTAAAAGTTGAACATCATATTTGAAAAACCAGAAACTGTTGAACTTCATTTTCGATATGCGGCTAAGATATATTTATATCACTGATGAATTCTTAACGTAAGTATTTTTCCAGCTAATTTGCTTTCTTAGAATAATTCTATTAATAGCAAATTGAATGTTTTTCTCATTATTTTCGGAAGTAAATTCCATTAAATAAAGATTAGGGATAATATAAATTGGTTCCTTGTTATCGATCGCGATTTAAATTTCTAAAACTAATTTTATAGGTATCGACAAGTGTTCTTTCTTTTCATTAATTTCTTTTTTTCTTCTTTTTTTCTTTATTAGTATCATTAACTTTAACACAAAATTTCCTTTAAGACCAAAAAGAAGTTGTATTTTTTTATATCTAAATGTTTCTGTTTGTGTGATTCCACGATTTCTAGTTATTACATCGATATTAATTAAATAATGTATTTGTATGTAATTCAGTTTATGAATTGTATGTGAGAAAACAGCTTACTGCTTTCTGTCATTTGGAAAATATCGTTAAGTTTATGATAGAGGCTTATTCAAAATTCGTATCAGAAAAAAATTATAAAATAAATAAAAATTAAAATACAAATTGAAAATTATTAGCAGTTTGTTTCTAGAAATATCGTACTATACTGTTCGAAATTGTACATAAGTACAAATTTCACTTGCATTTTTACCTGCTAGTGCCGCCAATCGTCTGTTTACACAATCTAGTAAATTTTTCCGAGAACAGAAATTCTTGGTACTTTTCCTGTAAGAGGGATTTGGTTTTTTCTGTAAAAATTGGAGCAATTCAGGCTTAGAAAATTATTGTCGTATGATATAAACTGCTATAAAACCTGGTGAATAGTCATTTAGTGCTCTTATAAGGTTGAATATAACAAAATGTCGGATTTCGATCATTTGAGATATTGAAAGCATCCATTGAAAACAATTCAAAATTTCAAGAAGTAAATTTATTTTCTATTAAAAAAACAGAATTTTCCCTATAAAATTGCTAAATTTTGAAGATTTTAAATAATAGGTTATTTTTTATGTAATTACATGTCATTCTTGGCGTATGTATACCAGGTTAATAACAAATTCATTTTAAAACGTTTTTTATATTTTTTAGGTTTAACATTTAAAATTTATTTAAAGGAACGCATTTTCAAAAGTGTAGCTCAAATTTTATGTAATGTTCCGTTTTATTTGTTTATTTATGATAACTAGGAAAATGTCATAACAAATGTCGTTTACAAAAATCTTTTTTACAAAAATATTAGTCGCTTTAGTTTCAAAAAATTTGTAAAAAGTCTTGCTGGTAGCTATTATTTTACTACTCGTACTTAAGCATCCCCCAAAATAACCCTAATAGCATGCATGGTCACAGTGACGTCACTGTGAGTCACTTTGGTCACATCACATCTGTGACCAAAATGCCACCACTCAGTGACGTCACATTGTGACTGAGATGTGACTTTCTTAAAAATCTTTAGAAATTTATAAATACACTTCAAAACATGTTATTTACTTTAAAAAAACATGTTTCTGGCAATTTAAATATCGTCGCTTTTGTCAAAGTTTCGTCACAATGTTAATGTCAAATTAGTCATAAATGACACATTTTTCACAAATTTGTCACATTGGGACCACTTTGTGAAACGTCACAAAGAGCTCTAAAACGGCCATAACGACTTCACATTTTAGTCACTGTGACTTCACATCGACGTCACGTGACGTCACATCGACAATCGATGGTCACAAAGTCACAATGTGACTTCACAACGACGTTGCAGTGACGTCACCATGCTTTACGGGGAGTTACTCTGCAGAGCCATGTGTATAACTAATAAAGAACTAAAATGAGCATGCTAAGAAAACGACATTCATTTCAGTGACAATGTTATTCAGTTATGGAAAATTTTCTGTAAGATACACTGTTAAAAATTTGACCCATTTGCTGTTTAAGAAACCACCACCTCCACCGCTGTTAAAGAAAACGGTTACTTTAGTGTGTTATGGAGCATTCTCATTGGTGATAAAAGAGATTTCTATAAAAGCTGTGGAGTAATGCTGCAGTAAATGGGTCAATACTTTCCTCATATATGTATTTTATAAAGTATAAATAGTAATTAGAAATTAAAAAATAACTCGAAAAAGATACTGATACAGTATAAAGGAAGAGCCTTTTATTTGCATATATCGCAGTGTGATATGCCAGGAAAGTGACAATCTGAAATTCTAAATCTTTTAATTCCTCTGTTTATGTTATTAGAAATGTAATGTCTCTTGAAAATACTTCAAAGTATAAATTTGTTGGAATGTATCATAAGACCTTGCATTATATATTGTTTAATAGGAAATTTATTGTGTGGATTGAGATTTCCGTATTATTTTATATTTACCCATATAGTGTGGGTTTTGGTCAAACAATTTTGTAATTACAAATGTTTCCATTTTGTTTATGCAAAACACAAACGCACTCAAAATACCGTATTCTGTATCAGCTTCTTTTTAGATAAAATATGCACAAGTTATGTTTGTAAACTCTTTCTCTTTAACTTTAAATGCGGATAATCTATTAATACCTAAATTACAACTACGCAATCTTACAAATGAAGACTTGTATGTAATATAATAAATGTAAAACAAAGAAAAATAATACATAATGGGAGCAAATGTTTTTCTGCCTTAAAAATTCAAGTTATGAAATAAATAAAAAATTTATAATCACATTTTATCTGATTTAACTGATTTTAAACCAACTGGAATAAAATTTAAAAACTAAATTTTAATTATCTTTTTATTCCAAATATATAATACATATTACATGAGCATAAACATATAAACTGGGTTTTAAAATGCACGAATTAGCTTATTATATTACTGGAATGTTTTTCCTTATTTCTCATTTTGATTCAATTTTATGATTTTTTTAATTAAATTAAAATGCTTGAAATAATTTATTTTTCAAAGAGAACTCAAAATAAATGAATCATAAAATTAAGCGGATTAATTAGGTCTTAATGAAATAAAATTTGTATTTAATGGCTAATTTAAAAATAAAATGTCTAATTATTTTACCTCAAATTAATCGTGTAACATGTAATAAATAAATAAACAATGATGAAATGCGATGAAAACTGAAAACTAAAAATAAAAAAATAAAAGACCCAGGAAGAATTTTGAATTAAAAAAATTATTCACTTAATTATTGTTTTTTACTTATTATATTATGTTGATTAACTTATTTGCAATATGCTATACTTTTATGCAGCTATAAAAAAATTACGAAAAAATGTTTTTTTTATATATAAATAAATTTAGAATAATAAAACATGTTTAAAAAACAAACAGAAAAAGTATACACTTAAAAAAAGAATTACTTTATAAAATTCTTTATTATAGCAATATTCAATGTAAAAAAAGCTGAATGAAAAAGTACAGACATAAAAAAAGATTTATTTTTATAAAATGCTGTATTTATCAGTGTTTAAAGTTTAAATAAAGTTTAAATAAAAAATATATAATTTATAAAATGCATTATATTAGCATTTATTATAGAAATAGCGGACTGAAAATGTACATGCAATTTTATAAAAAAAGGTTTTATTTATATAATATTTTATTTAGCAGTATTTAGTGTTTAAATAACATGCTTTAAAGAAGAATTTAGTTTTTCTTTATTTGGAATTTTTTTAGTTATATAATTAGGCCTAACTTTCTTTTATATCACTTAAAAATTGTCTCATTCAAATAAATGTCACGATTTGACTCCCAGAACAATTGAATGAGCAGAAATTACTTTTCTTTTAAAAATACTTCTTTAATGACGAAAATTGATTTTGTAGGCGGTTTAAAGAATACAAAGCACCTCATTAAGTGTGACTTGCGGCATCCATAAAAAGTAAATTTCTAAGAACAATTTCTTTTCTCGCAATCCCTTTAAAACTGTTTTTAAATAAAAGCATTTTAAATAACTTTAAAAGGAAAAAAACAAATGATTACAAGAAAAAAAAATACTTATCCAAAAAGTTATATTTTTTAAAATATAACAAAAATGTCGCAGTTAATCCTTTGTATTCTACTTTTTGCATTATATTTGTTAAGTTTTTTCCAATAAGGCTAGTTTTTATGTAGCTGTAAAAAGTGCTCTAAAGGTTTTTTTTTTTTTTTTTTTTTTTTTTTTTTTTTTTTTTTTTTTTACTTTTCTTTTTTTTTTTAAATTAAAGATTACACATAATATTCGAAGAAAGTTCTGTAGAAATTATTGATTTAAAAATTGATTCCACATACAAAACGATTTATTATATTATCATCTTATGGTCTGTAATTTTTATCAATGCGAGTATTTTTGTAAAATTAACTAATCTATATGTTTAATATTTATATTAGTAATTTAGTTTTCCATTAATGGATTTTTATTTGTTAATTTTATGCCAAAAATGCATTAAATCTTGAAATATGGCACAAGTAATTCTCTGCCCCATTTATCACTGGAGTAAACGTACGGTATGAGCTAGATTAAATCAAATTAATCAGATTGCTATTTGTTTGACAATTGATAACATAAGGAAGAAGAAATATGTATTTTTCAAAGGAGTCTATAAAAGTGTAAATATTAAATATATTTTTTAAAGCTTTTGAAATCATTGAAAGCCATTTTTCAGTGAAGTGCAAATGAACCGGCCAGCTCATACCATGCCAGCGCATTTGAATGCACAATAGGATGACAGATGTATATTTTCTAAACGGGTGAAAAATTACGGGCCAGGATTCGAACCAGGGATGTATTCGCTGAAGCCGCCAATGATCTTTTAACTGAGCCATCCCGGACGAATACTGGAGGACTATTTCACTCAAATGACCATTACGATCACAAAATCTGGTCTGATACTATAGCTCAATTGGAAGAGTATTGGAGTCTTCAGAGCATTCCCTGGCTCGAATACTGGCCAGGACTTTTTTCACCCACTTGGAAAATATAGAGCTGTTGTAATTGATTTACTGATTTAATATTCGTGTTATAAATTAATCTAATATAATTTCGCATGCAAAGTTTTCTTCAGTTCCTTATATTAACTTTTGATTTATTCTGTTGTGCTGAATAATAGTATCAGACCAGATTGTGTGATCGTGATGGTTATTTGGGTGAAATAGACCTCCAGTATTCGTCCAGGTTGGCTCAGTTAAAAGATCATTGGCGGTTTCAGCGAATACAACCTTGGTTCGAATCCTGGCCCGGACTGTTTTCACCCATTTGGAAAATATTCGGCTAGAGTTGCTGTAAGGCACTATTTAAATAAAAAAAAAATATTGCCCTGTTAAACTGATGGCATTGTGCTCACAGGCTACGCATACTCATTGTATATTACAGACTTATATTTTCAAGGATTAATGCCGTTCGAAAAATAAATTAAGGAAGGGAATAGCTCCCCAAATTTATTCTTTTTATACTTAATCATTGAACCCCCTAAAGTAATAAAGGGTTATGCTTATCATATAAAAACTTACATCCAAAACTTGAAACAAATCGGATAATACTTCATAAAAACCCATTTGTATAATTTAAGAGGAGTTATCCTCCCCTTTATGTTTAACCATAAAACTTCAGTAATTATTCAGAGATTCGACACATCATAAAGAATTTTCGTCCAAAATTTAAAGCAAATCAGATATTTCTGCATAAAAAAATATTTATCAAATTTAAGGTTGGGATTATCCCCCGTACTCTTTTTATACATAACAAAAGAATCCCACAGCTAATTGGGGAATCAGGTTATCACTATGAGCCTGCATCCAAAAATTGAAGCAAATCGGTTTATTCTGCAAGGAAAACCATCGACCTAAAATAAGAGGGGTACTCCCCTCGATCCCCCATTTATACTTATCCCAGGAATTCCCAAAACAAATCAGAGAAGCGTCTTATCAGAATCAACCTATATCCATGAATTGAAGTAAATCGGTAAATTCTGCGGGAAAAACACATTGACCTTAATTAAGGGAAGTTACCACCTATTTCCCCCCTCGTAGACTTTTCCAATGAACTCGCCTAATCAGACTGATTCGATGTCTAAATTTTGAATGAAATCTTATAATTCTGTATGAAAAACTCAGTATCTAAATTAAAAGCGGAGGATTAGCTCTAGTATTCCCTCTGAGATTTATCCAATGAACTCGAAAAACTAATCATGGAGCTGCAATCATCAGAATGATCCTATGTCTAAAATTTAAATGAAATTGGATAAATCTGCATAAAAAAACCATTTCTCGAAATTAAGTATAAATTATTAAAGAGTAGGATTCTTCCCCTTTTTATACTTATCCAATGAACACCCAGTACTAATCATGAAGGCGCCTCAGCAGAATGAACCTATATCTAAAATTTGTATGAAATCTGATAAATCTGCATGAAAAACCCATTTATAAAATTTAAGGGAGAGGAGTTGCCCTCCGTCACCTTCTCAAACTTATCCAATGAACTCCCAAATGTAATCATGGCAGTGCCCTCATCAGAATGATGCTATGTCTAGAATTTCAATGAAATCTGATAAGTCTGCATGAAAAACCCATTAATCGAAATTAAGTGTAATTTATTAAAGAGGGGGGATTCCTCCCTATTTATACTTAACCAATGAACACCCAATACTAATCATGAAGGCGCTTTATCAGAATGAACCTATATCTAAATTTTGAAAGAAAATTGATAATTCTGTATAAAATTATTCCCCCTTATATTATATAAACGTGTTTCACTTATATAAAATAAGGGGGGGGTACATTAGGCCCCGTTCCCCTTCTTATATTTCTCAAATGAACTCCCGAAACTAATCAGAGAAGCGCCTTATTAGAATATAACTATACCTAAAAATTCAAGTTATTCGGATATTTTTATCATGAATTATCGCGTTACGCACGCACATACATAAAGAACGGGTTGCCATTCTCAGGCTTTGATAGCCTGTGAGCTGAAAAAAGAAAAGTTAAAGGAAATACGAACTATTTTCTATATTAAAAATATGAATATAATGTTGTAGTTTTTTAAGTGAAATTCGTAAATTTTGGTAAAATTTTTTATTAATATGTTTTATCATTATACGTTTATTATTGACTAATTTGTGGTTTAGATAATTAAACAAATCCTGTTACTAGTCCTATAAGTGGTTTCAAAAAATGTATTTTCAAAATATTATACTTCTGAAAATACACTTGAAGAATGGAGTAATAGGACTTGAACGGAAACTTTTTTTTATTAGACTGTCGCAATATGCAGCTTAAAATTGCACCAGGGTTCAATGATAGGAGTGAGCAACACTAAAATTTTCCCAGTTGTAAAAGAAAAGAATCTAAGGAAAATGTTGAAGATTTTTAAGGTTGTTCCCGGTTATGCACATGACAATAAATTTAGTTAAAGAGATTAGTGATAATAATCTTACTTATAGAATGATTTTTCTTCGCATTTATTACATTTATATTTATATAATCTCCACTAAATTTATTATTGCATAATACACTGCTGCTTAAAAGTAGCAAAATGCCACATATTCACTATTTTTCGAATAAATATTTTAACATTAATTATTTAGGATTCTCGTGATTTCCTTATACTTGAATAAAATTTTATCGGCTGAAGGTATCGTTACTATATTTTACAAATTTCTTCTAAGTACAACTAGAACTTATTCTGCTATTTTTAATACTTTGAAATCGCTTCATTCAAAGGAAAATCATGGTTTGACTCCCTGAGCAAATCAATGAATATAATTTACTTTTATTTTTAAAAAACCTATTTATTTATGTGAATTCCCACTGTAGGGGGTTTATTGAATAAAGAAACCTTCATTTGGTACTCATAAAGAATACGTTTTTAAGAATATTTTCTTATCTTTCAAAGCAGTTTAAGACTTTTTTGAAGAAAGACATTTCAATTTTTAAGAAGAGAAAAAGAACTGAAAAAAAGCTACCCAGCAAGATTTTTGAGTTGTAAAAAATGTTGTGCTTAATAATTATTTTTTACCCATTGCATTATCCACTTTAACTTTTTGTAATATGCTTTTTTTTTTTAATGAAGCAATAAAAAATATGAAAAGAGTTTTTTTCTTTGTTTTCGTTTTTTTTTACTCTTAAAGATAAATATTTTGAAATAATCAAAGATCTAGAAAAAGCAGACAGAAAAAAGTACGCTCTTAAAAAAAGATTTAATTAAAAAAATACTTTATTATAGCATCATTTAATGCAGAAATAATATATCAACTTAATAACAATATTTCAGCTTTTAAAACTTTTATTAGAGCATTATTTAGTGTTTTAAAACTGATTAAATACATACATTTTTAGTGGATTTCATGTATAGAATGATTTAATAAATTAGCATTCAGTAGATTGCAGTTTTTATGACAATATTAAAATGAAACATTTAAAGTATATCTCTAATATATATTCATTATTAGATATATTGATAAATTTGGTTGAAATTGTTTCACCATAATAAATAAAATGTTAAACAAAACATTATTGAGAAGAATTATTATATACAGAGTTTGTTTAAACATAGAGTAGAGACAGAGTTTCAGACACAGAGTTGATACACATAGACACAGTGTTTGTTTTCTGCTGTAAGAAAAATTAATCTTTTGGAAAAAATAAAAATCTTTTCAAAGTTATTACATATTTCATAGTATAAAGAATCGTCAGCACTCTGCGATATGTAACGTTTATTTACATGTAAAATAACATATGTAAGACAGCTAAAAAATCGTTTTTAATAGATGTATTTCTTTTGTAAATGTACTATCGGTACAATTAGAAGTTATCTGTTCTTTTTAATACTTCAAATTTGATTCATTCAAAGAAAAATAACGATTTCTCTCCCAGAGTAATTCAATGCATGTGTTACCGTTAAAGCGTATAATTCAGTTATTTCATAAAAGACCTACTTATTTCATAAAATAACGAACCAAGTATGTTAAAATGTACAAAATTATTGGGATCTGTGATTTAACTAGTTATTTTATAGAATAACGATTATCTAACCGTTAAAGTATAAAATAAACAATTTAACATAAAAAAAGCTGTTTTATAAATTAACTGATGGTAAATATTTAAAGTCATTCGAAAAATAGATTTCAAATTACTAATAGATGATTCAGTAAATAATATATAAAAACTGAATATATAATGTAATACTATTTATATTAGCTAAAAGTAATACAAAATTACAAAATGTAGTGCGAGAATAGTTGTGTAAATTTTTATAATTCATATTTACATAATTATTAGATTAATTTTTCCTGTTGTCAAAAAAGTTTAAGCTATTTAAAAAGCATCAGAAAATTTATATCCCAAACACAAAATGATGTAAATACTGCTTACAAAAGAAATAATAATTTTAAATATTATTAAAAAAATTGCTTGCTGACAGGAATAAATATATTATTTAACACTGTTTTATTAACTTTTTTCGAATTAATAATGCAAAAGCATATTATTTAAAAATTTATGAATTACTCTTATTTTATTTTCTTTAAATTTAAGAACAAGAATTGTCGTAATATGACATTCATTTCATTTCTGTCATTATATCCAGGTGTTATAAAAAATATCGAAGGGAATGTCCCTTGAGAAATAAAATATGACAGCAGGTTTTGGCACCACTGTTAATAGATGATGGCAATAGTTAATGACAGAAATAAATTTTTCTACCTATAGGATATTAAAAGTATGCATTAAACCTAGTCACACGTGGTATTTTTTTCAGTCCTGCTTTGGCGTAATTTGCTGTTTCTATCAAATTTAATAATTTTTCACGAGTAAGTATAGCGCTATTTTCTTGTTTCACGCTTATTTAACAAGGATTCCAATAGTTATTTCATCAAAAGATTTCTTGATCAGCGATTGATCTCTCATTCTTGCAGAAATCATTTTTTTAAAAAGTTGCAAAAAATATTTGTGGATAACATGGTCATTCCACAACAAATGAGCAAATCGGGTGTGGCTGACGTGTCACAGATTTTATTGAAAATTATCATATAAGTAGATCACAATCATTTACGAGGAAACGCAAAGTAGTAGAGTTCAGACTAATTTATTTCAGTATAAAAATTTACATTAAAGTTGATACGAAATCGAGTTCTTGTGTACATGCTTGAAATTTCAAGTTTGATTATTAGCCATAGGAATGGAAATATTGTAATAAAAACTATTTACACTTAAGAATGAACTATAAGTAACAGATTAACATAATTTAGTAATTGTATTTTTATTTTATAATTTAAAAATAAATATATAATGAAAAAAAATCGTGGAAAAAATAAAATATTTCAATTATATGCTTTAAAATGAAGGACACTTTTTACAAATTCAATTTTTTTGCAATTATAGCTAATTGAATATATTTAATACATCTATAATCTTGCCTTTTTCATTCCTTTATGAGAAAAAAAATTAATAGTGAAAACTGCTGATTAAAAATTCAACATTTTTATCATTTTTTTGGAGACGAATAAAAGCTTTCAAAAGTTTTAAACTCTTTGATATTACAAATAAAAGTGTATATCATAAGTATACGGAGTTTTATTCTTGCTTTCAGTTTATTTTTGCCTCAAGAATATTTTAAATTTGTATAGAAGAAAAACGAATTTCTGGATAAAATAACTGTATTTTAATCTTAATATTAAGTAGCAAACATAGATGGCAGCATTTATCTTTTTTTAACAAGAAACTTGCAAAAAAGCGCGTGTTTTCAAAGAAAGATTGTCTTTATAATGTCTCGAATAATAGTTTTTTGAACCCATTTTTGTTATGTTAGAAATTAAAAAGACAGTATTGACACTTTTTTAGTGTGTCATGAGCTTATTGATCCTTATGTATGTGTAATATTGTTGATGTAGGAGCTTTCATTAATTATTTTTTGAGGTAACATAAGAGGAATAATTATGATTTTGTCATTTTTTAAACATTTCTAAGTTTTTTTGAAGATGATGTAAATAAATAACAACTTTGAAACTTTGAGAAATCGATCTGCGTACATAGTACTACATCTTGCATAAGTTTCACAGATGTTTTTTAAATTCTTTAATTTTTATAACATTTCAAAATTTTTAAAAATTTACTAAATTTCCATAATTAGAATCAATTTATGATTAATTATGGTATTACCAGATTATTATTACTCAATAAATATAAAGTTTGACATCCAGAGATTTCAATATTATAAAAAAACTTCATTTTTGTTAAATAGTTTTAGAAATATAGAACTTGAAACTTGACTTTCGACGATTATCCACAAGCCATTCTATATCAATGTTTTTAAATGTCCAAAACTGATAAAATAATTTATTTTTCGTCAAAATATTGTGCAGACATACATTTGAATATGAAATGAACACGTATCTCAAATTTTACTAAAATCGGATTCTATGCAGCCACAGCTTTTTTTTACATTTTTGTTCATTTGACATGGAATGTCCCAATATCAAATGAAATATGCTAACATATGTCGCGTCGACTGGTTCAGTGGCTTTCGAACACAAAATTAATTTAGGCGATTCATATTCAATAATTTCAAAACGGGCATCTTCTTACTTCTTTTTAATTGGAAGAAAATATTATACATCTTATTTACACATTATACAAATACTGTACATCTTCTTATTTACACATATGATACATAATTTACATGAAATTCAATATATTTTAGAATTATTCTTCTATCAATACTGTCATAGCACCATCGCGTATTAATTCTTTTCTCTCTCTGAAAACATAAACAAAAAATATCTTGAGCCCAGGAGGGGGGTTGCCACGCGTAACTAAGTTCAGGATTCATCGCCCTTTTGGCGTTAAAACATGATTCCCCACACACTCCCCACCTGGACTCATGAGAGTACATAATGATAAATCGATAAAACTAAATTCTTACAATAAACATTAATTTAAATCATAACTCAAATAATAAAACAGAAAAAAATTTCAATCTTCAGATACTGACATATAAAGCATTAAACAATAAAATAATATCATGAATAATATAAATAAAAAATGACACTTCAATAACATGTAGCTACATGAACGTATCTGGCCAGATATTTACCTAAAAAACATAAAGTAAATATATATACATAATATAAACAAATTAAATACTATTATTAACATCTCAATAATCCTTTCAATTTGAAATAAAGCATAATTATACACAAAGGAATTTTTTTTTTCAAAATGGATGAATTAAAAATTGCAAAATACGCACATAAAAAAGATATTTCAACTATGTTTTTATAATAAGAAATAAATCACATTTATATATTCAAACAATAATAGAAAAAAAAGTTATAAATTTAAATTTCAAATATTGAAATCAATTAACATTCAACAATCTAGTTCAAAAGGATACAAAAGTTGTACTGGTTTTCTCAGCAGGCCTTTCGCAGTCTTTACCATGCAAGCTCGAATGAGTTGATCTCTGCCAAGGATCATTTCTTTTACTCCTAAGTCCCACAACAGTTTAGATTTAGCACTACCGTCCACTAAGACAACATGTCCAATCTTTAGATTTTCGTGTCTCTCAGGAGTTTTAAATTGATGGATCGATCTTAAGTTCAGCAAGTATTGTTCCTTCCATTTAGTCCACAACTGTTTCAACAAGGTGGTTTGATATCTTTTTCTTCTTAATAATGTCTCTCTGGTAGAGATTTTATTCTCTAATTCGGCAAAATTTAGTGGAAAACTAATATTTTCTCTTCCGAGTTGAAGAAAGTGAGCCGGTGTAAGTGGCTCTGGCTCGCCGAAATCACTTGTTGTATACGTAAGAGGTCGCATGCTTATTACGGCTTCTATTTCTGTCAAAATTGCAGCCAATTCTTCAAATGTGATGAGAGCTCTTCCCAAAATTTTTCTTAGGGGTTCTTTTACACTTTTTACGAGTCTCTCGTAAAATCCTATCCACCATGGGGCACGCTCGATGATAAATTTCCATATAATGCCTTTGTTTGATATGAAGTTTTGAAGTTCTTGATCTTTAATGATTTTTTCAAATTGTTGTAGTTCTTTGTCGGCAGCTTTAAAACTTAATGCATTATCAGAAAAAAATATTTTACAGTTTCCGCGTCTTGAAATAAATCTACGAAAACTCATCATAAAGGACTTTGTAGTCATATCCCTGGCTGCTTCCAAATGTATTGCTCTTGTTGCGGCACAGGTGATCACTGATCAGTACAATGTAGAATTTTGACGTCTCTTTACTATCTGTTTTGATGATTATTGGGCCAGCAAAATCCAATCCTATAACGGTAAACGCAGGAGATTGTGAGATCCTTTCTTTCGGAAGTTGCCCAGTTAGCTGGTCAGCTGCCCTTGCATTGTATCTTCTACAATTTAGACATTTCCTTAGATTCTTTCTGATAGATTGTCTTCCTTGTGGAAGCCAAAATTTCTTCCGGATTTGTGCAAGTGTTAAAGAAACTCCACTATGCAGCAAATTTCTGTGTTCTTGCATAATTAGCAATTCTGTTAATTTTTCATACTTCGGCAATATGATTGGGTTGGTCTCATTCGAATCAAAGGAGCCTTCATTAAGTTTGGTTTTCATTCGTAAAATTTTATTTTCATCCAAATATGGACACAGGGAATAAATTCGTGATGTTTTCTTAACAGAATTTCCTTTTTCTAATGACTCAATTTCTTCCTTATAATTCTTCATTTGTACTTCTTTGATTAATAATTCTTCAGCTTCTTTCAATTCTTCAGCAGATAATGTATCTTTACGTTTGATTGAATTTCTTAAATTGAAAATAAATCTTCTAACTCTTGCCAATGTTCTAACTGCCTTCAAGAAGGAACTGAAACGCTCAATTTCTATAAGTGGCTTCTGATGTTCTAATGAACAAACATTTTGGAAAATCACATTTCTTTTAGCTTTTAGTTGTTTCATATCTTCATCTATTTCTCTGTCTTCTTTGGGCCATAATTTTGAATCTTTAACTAACCATGGAGGCCCTGACTACCACAGGTCATCTTTTTCGAGGTCGAGAAGGGATAGTCCTCTAGTGAGTCGATCAGCAGGATTTGAGCTACCGGGACAATGCCACACGTTCTTCGGATCGGTTAAACTTTGTATTTCTGACGTTCTGTTGCTCACGAATGGCTTCCAAGTACTAGATGAACTCTTGATCCAGTGAAGCACGATATTTGAATCGCTCCAATAATGTACTCTGTCTTCACTTATCTTGAGAACAGACAGTACATGCTTTCCAAGTCTAGCTCCAATCAGAGCTCCCATCAGTTCGAGGCGGGGCAAGGTTAACTTCTTTATGGGAGCTAGTCTGCTTTTTGATGTAACAAAACTTGTCTTTATACTATTATTGTTGTTATATCTCAGATATATAACACTTCCATAGGCCTTAATACTTGCATCACTAAAACAGTGAATTTCTACATTGTGATAACTGTCTATTTCCTGAAAATAATATCTTGAAAATCGAGGCTGTATGGGGGTGATTCCAGGCCTCCCACCTGAACCTTTGAAGCAATTCCTGAGTCTGGCGAGCTGTATGGGGCCTGGCATTGTCATGCAGAAGAATGACTGTGAATTCGAATGTGAATTTCGGATGCGGCTACATTCTTGGCCCATAAGGATCGAATAACGGCTCGCACCTCTATGCGAGACCACTCTTCTCGTCGTGCCATTACTGTCGCTCTTAAATGTCTGCGTACTGACTCTACTTACTCGTAGAACCGCTATAGAATAACTACCGCCATTTGTCAACCACCCTGGGTGGAAATATTCGCTCCACAATTATTGCGTTTCAAATGATTCTGCTTGTAAACTTTTTTTTGGATCAACCTACGTAGATATAGATATAGATATATTGATAAATTTGGCTGAAATTGTTTAGCTATAATGAATATAGTGCTACAAAAGGCTTTATGGAGAACAATTATTACATAAAGAGTTTGTATAGGTGACATTTATACGCGAATTTCTCTAGCTGTAGAGAAAAAAATTGTTTTTTGGAAAAAAAATACTTTTAAAAATGATTATATTTTCCAAAATTAAAAAAAAAAGTCTTCGCTCTGCTCTCTGAAACATTTGTTTACATGTAAAATGACATACATAAAACTGATGAAGTCTATTTTTGTAATTTTTCTGGAAGGCGTTTTATTATTTTAAAAAATATATTGTTTAAATGAATGCTTTTTGACATTCGTATCCACACTAGGCAACCTATGTAGTAGAAAAAAAGGGATAAATTCAAAATAATAAATTCTAGCTTCAAATAGCAAAAATTTTCAAAATACGTATTTACCGGTAAAATTTGTCACTTTTCTTTGAAAATTTAATTTTAGATTGTGTTCTTGTATGGGTTCAAACCCAGCACCTCCCATCTAACAGCTTCGAGAGCATAACCTCTCGGGCACTGGTGGGGCGGATGCACTTTCAGAATGCGATAGTTTGTGGGTGCGCCACTAAGCAAATCTTGGCTGATTCGTCACCACAAAGACCGGCTGATGCTACACTTTTGCACCCTGGTGTCTTTGAATTTCTACACCAATGGCTCTATTGATTCTCCCATGCCAGTGTTACTATTTGTTATTAAAAGTTTTAACATTTATTGTAAACATAGCATTTGTCAATGGCGCTATCAGTAAACATTCCTTAGACGATGAACCCGATTAGGTTCGAACCTAGCACCTCCCATCTGACATCTTCAAGCGGAATGCACTTTCGGAAAGCGATAATTTGCGTTTACGCCACTATGCAACTCTTGGATGATTCCTCACTCAAAGACCGGCTGATACTGCATTTTTGTGTTCTGGTGTCTTTGAATTTCTACACCAGAAGCTCCATTGATTCTCCCATGCCTGTATTACTATTGTATAAATAAGGTCATTTATTGTAATCATATCACCTATCAATAACGTTATCAGTAAACATTCCTTTCATTTCTTATTCCCGTATTTATACCTAAACACGGCAGTTGCACCCATACATTCCTATACAATAAATTGTTGTCATATTGTTCTCTATAAACCCTTATAAACATTGTAAAAAACGGAAAATTTTACGAAAATTGCACTGGTAAACGTGACACTAGTACATTTTACTTTTTTGAATGAAAAAACTTCCGTAAATTCCAGAAATATTTTCGTTTTGGGTTTTTTCTGGAATTTATGGAAATTTTTCCGTTAAAAAACAATAAATTGTATTGGCGACTCAATTACTAGTACAACTTCCTTAAAACCGTTCGGGATTTTTTTTTTCGTGAATTGGTGAATGACTTCTGAAATATTCTGTACTTTTCAAACGAAGTGCATTTTAGGAACTACTACTTTCCTATTTGATGGAGTAAAAATTAGATTGGTGACGTATTTAGAAAATAAAATACAGTACACTAAAACAAAATACTGCTTTAAGTTCCTACAGTTACAATTACGCAATCGTTATTCACAAGATGATTTTTGCTTTATAATACGTTAGATGTTTTATTATCTGTAAATCAGGTAAAGACTAATAGTTTTTCTCTTGATTTTTATATATAGTTGGGTCCAAGTTAACATATTATCGCCAATATCAATTCTACTTTTGTAATATTTTTAAATAATGTTATGAATAATTACTAAATACGACAAATTTTTTTTCGATAAAACGTGTTCATTTATTTTATAAATTATTAATTTGTTTCTTATATATATATATATATATATATATTATGAAAAAAAAACTTCATACAATACATTGGAAATAGAAATTACAAACAAACGCAGTACTAAAAAATAAATACATAGTAAAACGTACATGTGGGTAAAAGAATATAAACAGTAACATCAGACTCTTAAATTCCGTATTTTCACGTAAACTATTACATATTAAAATAAACTTATTAAAATCACAGCTGTATTTATTATAGTGAAAATTATTTAACTTTTTTTCTTTTAAGGAAAAAATAAGAATAAATAAATTAGATAATCCACGCTAAGATTTATTTTCTTTTATTTTTTTTCCGAAGACATATATTAAATTTAACGCAAAACTTTACAGTCTTCTGTCGACAAGCAATTTGAAATTTTAAAGTAATTTATGCATTTTTCTACAACACTTGACAGCCATAAATCAATGTTCGGTAATCATGATTTATGTTGCATATTTTCACTTATGTTTCAAAAATTCTATAAATTTATTTTTGTTTACAAAATATATTATTTATTTTCGAAGTTTTTGGAAATTTTTGAAACATTAATTTTTTTTTAATCGTTTCATCTTTTATGTCACAAAATGAATGTTTATTTAATGCAAGTTTTCTTAAAAAACATATATTATGTTCACAACATAACGATTGCATTATACAATTAATATTGAAGGATTAATATTGATTAGGCAGACTAAGCAATATTTTTTTTCCTTTTTTCGATATTGTGTTGTGGGCGAAAAGTGCCATTAGCCTTAAGTTCATATAGAAAAAAATTATATTTTTACTTTTTTCTATCTTAACTTGAAGAAAGTGCTCGCGAATGTTTCCGAAATCTAGTTTTAGACGGATTTACGCGTTTTAAAGGCGAGGGAACCCGAAAAACATGTTATTAAATAAATGACTGTCTGCGTGTCTGTCTGTCTGTCAGCCTTCCTCTCTGTATGTGACAAAAATTTTGTGGGCGCTCTATCTAAAAAACTAATGCACGGTTCTAATGCAGTCTAATGCGGTTATAAAAATGAACTAATGCGGTCACAAAACTTTAGATTATGTTAGACAATGCTATAAGTTAGATCTGATTAGTCTTTAGTGTATATTGCTCAGTACGTTTAGCTAATCCGTTGCATTATTTATATTTTCCACAATAATCATATCTCAATAACTAAAGCATGGATTTTCATAAAATTTTACGTTTAATTAATACTTGATATAGTATCGTTTTGGTGGAAATTGCTCAACAGGTGATGCTGCCTTAGTGCATTATTCATGATTATCGCAATAGCTCTATTTCAAGAATTAATGCACGGAATTCCAAAAAACTTTAGATTCTTTTAGAACTTGATATAAACTTGATCTGATTAGTTTTTGGTGTGTATAGTTCAACAGGTGGTAATGCTGTGCCGCATTATTCACAATTTCCACAATAGCCATGTATCAAGAACTAGTGCTTGGATTTTCATAAAACTTTATATTTAGTTAGCACTTAGTATAACATATTTTAATAGCATTTTGATGCACATAGCTCGACAGGTGGCGCTTTCATGGTGCATTATTCTTCATTATCGCAATAGCTCTATCATAAGGACTATTGCAGAATTTTTTTTTTTAATTCAGAAACTGGAAATTTTAACGCAGTAAGTAAAAATTATTTTTAAATGTGTCCTAGACCACGTTTAAAAACAACAATATTTTTCTACATTATATAGTATAAAATTACACGTCATTAAATTTTTGCAAGGAAAAACATTAACTAATAAGATATAAATTATAAAACACTAAATATACATTTTTAAAACTTTTATTAGGCAATAAACAGACCTGACACTAAACATCACTTATAATTAGTACATATAAGTATCTAAATAATTATTTAAAGAACACTTAAGTTTGACTTCTGAAAGGTAATTTAATAATAGAAGTGAAATAATGGAGTTTATTGTTCTTATTTAATTGAAATCGCACACACAAAAGAAGTAATTATATTTCATTAAGGTTGACGGAAGGCTCTATTTTAATAAAACACTAACTGTTCCTTAAACCAAAACGATTGTAATGTAATTTTGTTACTTTTGAAAAGAAAATTCGTTGTTTTAATAAAATGATTTTTTTTCAGTATTTTATACAATATTTACTTTGTATTTTTCATTTTTTACTAAATTGTGTATTAAATATATAAAAAATACATAAACATTACATTATTATTAGTCCGATAAGTGGTTTCAAAAGTTGCATAAAAAAAATTACGCTCCTGCATAATCAAGAGATGGGATTTTGACAGAAACATTTTATTGATTCTAGAAATCGCAATATAGGACTACAAAATACATAAAGCCTAGGTTGTAGAAGCAAACAACACCAAAAGTGTTCACATATTAGTTGAAATTATCTAAGGGAATTTTTTTAAATGTTAACGATTGATTCCGGTTACGTACATAACAATAAATTTAAATTAAATAGATTCGTAATCATAATCTCTGTTTGGATCAAGTTTTTTTTTTTCATTTGGTATTTTTATAATAATATTATCTCCACTAAATTTATCATTCCTTAGTAAACTGCGACTTAAAAAGCAATGAAATTCTGCATAAATATTTTCACATTTTTTTGCACAATTTATTTAAGACCTTCGTGATTTCCCTATATTTTTCTAAAATTTCATTAGGTAAAGGAATAGTTTTCAATACACGTCTTTCCATTACAATAATTTTTTGCATACAATTACAATTGGCTCCTCTCTTTCTGATGCTTCAAAATTGATTCTTTGAAATAAAAATCACGATTTGACACCCAGAGCATTTCAATGAAAATAAATTACTTTTCTTTAAAAAAATAATTATTTAATTATGTAAATATACGCTATAGGTGGTTTATGGAATGTAAAAATCTTTATTTGGTACGTAAGGAAATCTTTTTTAAAAATATTTTCTTTCAAAGGAATTTAAGACTTTTTTAAGACAGACATTTTAAAAAGCTTTAAAATAATAATAAAAACTGAAAAAAAAATCCACTTGTTGCACAAACCAAATGTTGCACTTAATAATTTTTTTAATCTATTGTATTATGCTCTTTACTTTTTTGCAATCTTCCTTATTTTCATGAATGTATAAAAAATTATAAAAATAGTTAGATTTTCTTTTCGACTCCGTAAGACAAATTTAAAAATTTAAAAAAGATGTAGATAACAGGCAGAAAAAATACATATTTTAAAAAAAAATCTTTAAATTAAAAAAATACTTTAACATAGAATTCAACGAAGAAATAGCGCACTAAAAAGTATTGACTTAATAAAAGCTTAAGGTTTCCAGCTTAAAAAACTTTTATTATAGCAGCAGTCAATGTTTACAGAAAATATTGAATGTATACCGGGTGTCCCAAAAATGACTGATGGATTTTAAAATTCAATAACTTGCAAACGGTGACAGAAATTTAAAAAAAAAATTGCAGGAGGGTTATGTATAATGTCAGGAAATTTTTTTACCGGATTTTTTTATTTTAGTTCGCATGTCAAACAATAGGTAGCGCTGACGGCGATTGAAGGCCAGGTGATCAGTGCTGAGTTATGCGTCGATCTGGCATTCAATCGCCGTCAGCGCCACCTATTGTTTGATATTCGAACTAAAATAAAAAATTCTGGTAAAAAAACTACTGACATTATACATAAGCCTCCTGCAAAAATTTTTTAAATAGCTATCACCGTTTGCAAGTTATTGAATTTTAAAATCCATCAGTCATTTTGGGGACCGGTGCATATGACCCGCATATGTATATATACATAGATAAATTTTTCGCATATAAAAAGTTCTAGTAAATAAGCATATAAAAGTTTGTAGATTTTATGACAATATTAAAATTGAAAATATTTAAAATATAATTTTAATGTCTATTGAATATTAGATATATCGATAAAGTTTATTGGGATTGTTTAGCCGTAATGAATAAGATGTTAAACAGTAAGTTAACGGGAACAATTGTTATATACAGAGTTAGTTTAGATGATATTTTTGCTTTTGATATTTTTCTCTTTTGCTGTAAGAAAAAAAAAATCAAGTTCTGAAAAAAATATTTTAAATGAAAAAAAATAGTCTGCTCCCTGTTACTGCAGTTTTTCATATACAGTTTCATATTCAGTTCATATTAACACAAACTGATAATTAACAAGTAAGAAAAATCATGCGTTAAGCATATATTATGGAGCACTTTCCTACACTTCCTGAAATCTCTTACAAAAATTCGTTATTTAGGGAAATAATGTCCATATTCAATTATGTATTCCAATACATTTGAGCAGCCTGTATTTGATCTTAAGTTGATATCTATCCTAAAAAATAAGAAATATTAGTTTAGCAAGAAAACGCTATGTTGAAATTTATCTTTTACTAATTTATACTAATTGACGAAAACTTAATAAAACATTCTAAACATACTAAAATTAAAGAAATCACATTTTTAGAAATTATCATCCGTAGGAGGTCATGTATCCAGTTTTTTGCATGACTCTGTATATTGTTTTATCTATATTCTACAAACATTTCTTAGTAAAGTGATTGATATTCTGTGTAAAAATGTATAACTTTTTTAAGAACCATCTTTATGTATATTACGCTTATATTCAGTAACTTTTACGAGCTCTTTTGTGTAGCCATGTCAAGTATAGCATTTACACACACCATATAAAATCATAAATTTAGTGAAACAAAACCTTTTTTTAATGATGTATATTGACGTTATAAATGGTTTATAGAATGCAGAATCCTCCATTTGGCAATCATAAATAAATCCCTTTTCAGAACATTTTATTTTTTTTTCAAAGCCGTTTAATTCTTTTTAAAATAAGAACATTTTAAATAAGATTTAAGAAGAGATAAAAACAGAAAAACAAGTAACGACTTAAAAGATTTTTAATTACAAAAAATTCACTTAATCATTTTTTTTTTTACACACATTGTATTATGTTCTTTAACCTTTTTTTTTTTTGCAATTGCTCTACATTTATGCAGCTATAAAAACTAACGAAAACTGTTCGCTGTTTTTTTTTAATACATAAATTTAGAATAAGGAAGGATTGAAAAAAAGAGGCAGAAAAATTATGTACTGAGAAAACATATAATTTATAAAATGCTTCATTATAGGAGCATTTAATGAAGAAACTGAAAAAGTAAATGTATTTTTTATAAAAAGGTTTTATTTATAAAATACTGTATTTAGCAATATTTAATGTTTAAATAACATATTTTAAAGAAGGATTTAGTTTTTCTTTATTTGGATTTTTTTAAATACATAATTAGGCTTAACTTCATTCTTTTATATCACTTAAAAGTTGTCTCATTCAAATAAATGTCACGAATTGACTCCCAGAATAATTGAATGGAGGAGGAATTATTTTTCTTTTAAAAATAATTCCTTAATGACGAAAATTGATTTTGTAGGTGTTTTAAAGAATACAAAGCGCATCACTAAGAGTGACTTGTGGCATCCATGAAAAGTAAATTTCTACGAACAATTTCTTTTCCCGCAATCCTTTTTAAAGTTTTTTTTCTTTCTAAATAAAAGGCGTTTTAAATAACTTTCAAGAATAGAACAAAAAAGGACAATAAAAAAAAATGCGTATCGATATTTTTAATATAAAAAATGTCGCAGTTAAACATTGTATTCTAATTATTGCGTTATAGTTATTGATTTTTTGTAATACGTCTAATTTTCATATAGCAGTAAAAAGTGTCTCAAGTTTGTTTCTTTTTTTCTTTTTCTTTTTCTTTTTTTTTTTTTTTTTTTTTTTTTTTTTTTTTTTTTGAAAAAATTAAAGATACCAAAATAAGAAAAGAATAGAAGAAAGGACTGTAAAGATTACAGTTTTAAAATAAACATTTCATATATAAAACACTTTTTTATATCATCATTTCATAGTTTGTATTTTTTATGAATAGGAATATTTAAAAAAATAATTCAATCTTTATTTATAATATTTATGCAGCATATCTTATTTGTTATTATTGGATTTTCATTTGTATCTTTCATGCCAAAAACTCGCAAAATATGGTGGAAGTACTTTTCGCCTGATTTATCACTGACGTATATGTACGATACCTGCTAAAATTGAATCAGATTGCTATTTCTTTGATAATTGATAAAACAAGAAAGAAAAAAAAAGTTTTTTCTATGCAAGAGATAATCGTACAAATATAAATCATATTTCTGTTAAAAGCTTTCAAAATCATCGAAAACTTTTTTCTTAAGGGTTTAATTTATAAAATATTGTATTTAGCAGTAATTAATGTCTAAATAACATGTTTTAAAGACGGATTATTATTTTTATTTATTTACATTTTTTTAAATATATATAATTAAATTTACCTTCATTCTTTTATTTTTTTCAAAGCCATTTAATGCTTTTTTAAATAAAGAAATTTTAATCAAATTTTAAAAAGAAATGAAAACTGAAAAAAAAACAGCGACCCATAATGGTTTTCGAATTAAAAAAAATATTCACTTAACCATTGTTTTTTACCTATTATATCATGGTCTTATTTATTTACCTATTATATCATGGCTGTTTTATTTTTTTTTTGCAATATGCCATACTTTTATGCAGCTATAAAAAATTACGACAAAAATGTTTTTTTTTTCTTTTTACTTAGATAAATTTAGGTTAAGGAAAAATGTTTAAAAACAGACAGAAAAAGTATACACTAAAAAAGATTTAATCTATAAAATTCTTTATTATTGCAACATTTAATGAAGAAAACGCTGAATGAAAATGCATGAATATTAAAAAAAAAGGATTATTTTATAAAATTCTGTATTTGTCAATATTTAAAGTTTAAATAACGTGCTTTAAAGAAGGATTTATTTTTTCTTTATTTGGTTTCTTTTATGTATATATTTAGCCTTAACTTCATTCTTTTATTTCACTAGAAAATGACTCATTCAAATAAAAGTCACGATTTGACTCCCAGAACTATTGAATGAACATAAATTACTTTTCCTTTAAAAACATTCCTTTAATTACGAAAATTTACTTTGTATGTGGTTTAAAAAAATTCAAAGCACTTCATTTACAGTGTACCATCCATAAATTGTATATCTCTTAGAACAATTTCTTTTCTCACTATCATCGTCAAGATTTTTCTTTAAAAAAAGGGAAAATGCATTTTAAATAACTTTTAACAAAGGATTAAATGAGCACAAAAAAAAGAAATGCTCGTTCAATTTTTTTTTAAATATAAAAAAGGTCGCAGTTAATCAAAGTATTCTATTTATTGCTTTATAGTTGTTAACTTTTTTGCAATATGCATAATTTTTATTAAAATTAAAGAGTGCTCTGTAGATTTTTTTAAACTTTTTTCGAGTGAATTAAATATATTTAAAAATTAGAAGAAAAGTCTATAAATTATACTTTTAAAAGAAAGATTTAACATATGAAAAACTTTATTATATCATCATCTCATAGTTTGAAATTTTTATGAATGGGAATATTTAAATAAAATAGTTTAATTTATATTTTCGATATTTATATTCGTATTGTATTTTTTTATTATGACATTTTATTTGTTTATTCATGCCAAAAGTTATTTAAATCGCGAAATAATTTCTCGCCTGATTTATCCATGGAGTATTTGCACGGTATATTTTAGAATTAAATCAGATTGCAATTTTTTTTATAATTAATAACAAAAATTAGAAGAAATAATTTTTTCCTGTGCGGGATATAAATGTATAAATAATAAACACTTTTCTATGAAAGCTTTCAAAATCATCGAAAACATTTTTTTGATTTAAATTCAAGAAAATAGTCAGCAAATGCGCCTTCATATGTTGATTGAGTGCAAAATTTGATTGCCGTAAATTTAATCGCAGTGTGTATGCTGACGGGTTATGTTTTTTTTTTCGGATATTTTTTTAAAATGTGTAATACTTTTATGCAGATATGAAAAATTACGAAAATAGAGTTTCTTTTTATTTATACAGATACATGGAAAAAAAACAGGCAGTTTAAAAGACAGGCAGAATAAGTTATACACTTAAAAAAATAATTTGACAATTATTTATTATAGTTGCATTTAATGGAGAAAGAGCAGGATGAAAAAATAAAGAAAAACAGGTTAAATTTATAAAATCATATATTTAGTAGTATTAAATATTTAAATAGCTATACTAATAAAATTCGCGCGCCTCTGTGTGTCTGTCTGTCTGCTTGAAGCCGATTACAGTTCGCAACGCGGGCGAGTTGGAAGTCGCGAGAGGTGTCTTTCGATTCGAAAAATTCCGGGAAAGTCATTTCGGCCATTTTAGAGACCGTGGGACAAAATTAAAAAGTTATGAATTAAAAACTGCTCGGGAAACGGAACGCAAAACGTCTCATTTCCCTAAAAGATCTCCCAACAGATACAAATGCGCCACCTTGCGGTGAATGACTAGAACTTTTCCCCTTTGGTTAAGAGCGCAAAAAGAAGAACCAGCCAAAAAAATCTTTTTCTCCCCGCGCTAAGTGCGCTTTATTCCGCATCAATTTTTTTGACTTGCCGTCGATTATTTACCGTAGTTTTCGTTAAAATATTGAACTTAGAAATAAAACAGGCCGCCGCAGAGAAAATATACCGAAACTTTTTTTTTTGCGCGTTTTTTCTTAAACCATTATGCAGACAGTTTTTAAAGTCGAAAAAACTGACTACATATTCAGAATCTGCGTAAAAGTCTGCTTCTTATGAACCAAAAAATACGAAAAAATGTCTTATGGGCGCGTAGCGCCAACCATGCAAAACCAAATACTTTTAACGGAAGGATGGGCGCGAAGCGACCATGGCTCCGATCCACAATCTTATTTTTCAAGTGCGCGTAGCGCCCACCGTGCGAAATCAGATATTTTTAACGGGATAATGGGCGCATAACAACCATAGCTCTTTAATTTACTTTTTTGTGTTTGAGGATTCGAACACCAAGACTTGCTTCTTAAATGGATTTTTTTGCTTATTATATATTGCTTCATATCGTGGTTCGTTTGGAAAAAGTGGCCCAGCTAGCGGACGTAGCTCGCTAGTTATGATGTAAAGACTGATTTTTTTCTTTTTTTGCAAGTTATATATAGTACATAAATAAAATTATCTTATTTCTTTGTATCACTTAAAAGTTGACTAATTCAAATAAACGTCACGATTTCTTTCCCACAACTATTGAATGAACCAGAATTACTTTTCTTTTTGAAATATACTTCTTTAATGACGAAAATTTACTCTGTAGGTGGTTTAAAGAATACAAAGCACCTCATTAAGAGTGACTAATGGTATCAATAAAAACTAAATTTTTAAAAATAATTTCTTTCTCCATTATTATTTTTTAATTTTTTTAAGAAAATTATTACAAATACTTTTTCAGACAAGAACAAAAGAGTAAAAAAAAGAAATACTTATCCAAACAGTTTTTGTAAATGCAAAAATTTTGTAGTAAATCTTTTTATTATAAGTATTGCATGATATTTGTAAACCATTTAATAATATGCCTTTTTTAATGCTGATTTTTTTGTCTTTTTTTCATATATATATATATATATATATACAATTACAATTGGTGCTGCTTTTCTTTATAGTTCAAAATTGATTTATTAAAATGAAAATCACGATTTCACACCCAGAGCATATCAATATACATAAAAAAAATTTCTGTAAAAAATTCTTCTTTAGTTATTATAAATCGAAACTGTAGGAGGTTTGTGGAATGCAAAAATCTTTATTTAATACGCATAAAAATTTAAGTTTTAAGAATATTTTCTTTTCCTTAAAAGCCTTTTAAGATTTTTTATTCTATTTTTCAAAAAAGACATTTTAAATAATTTTTAAGAAGAGATAAAAATGAAAAAAATATCTACCCATAAAGATTTCCGAAATTATAAAAAAAAAAATGTTGCCCTTAATCACTGTCATTTAAGTATTGCATTATCCTCTATAATTTTTTGTATTATGCCTTCTTTTATGAAGCTATAAAAATTATAAAAAGTGTTTTTTTATTTTGTACTCTTAAAGGTAAATTTAAAATAAGGAAAGGTGTAAAAACAGACAACAAAATTTCCACATTTAAAAAATGATTTAATTAAAAAATATATTTTATTATTTCTGCATTTTATGTTGAACAAGTGCTATAAAAAAAGTATGGACTTAACAAAACAATTTCAGCTTTAAAAACTTTTATTGATATCTCACCATGTATATGAATAAAATATATATAATGTTAATATTTATGTTAATATTGCATTTATAAAATGATCTAGCAATTAATAATTTAATAGATTGTACTTTTTATGACGATATTATAATGACAAATATTCAAAGTATACTCTTTATACCTATTCAATATTAGATATATTTTTAAATTTGGTTAAAAATGTTTACCTATAATGAATAAAATGTTAATCAATATCTTATTGAGAACAATTATTACATACAGAGTTTGTTTTGACGACTTTTTACGAAGATTGTCTTATGCAATAAAATGCAAAAAAAAAATATGAAGAAATTCTTTTTAAATTGATTAAATTTTCTAAAGTATAAAATTTCTCCTACCCAATCTCGTACCGAATCCCCGCTACCTACGGTACCATTTAGCAGAAGTGCTGTGGGCGCACAGCAAGAAAATAAAGGGGGGAGGGGGTTCTGGAATTTTTTAGTTTCACATTTCACCACTAGGAGGCGAACTCAACAAAACTGTTTCTGAACTTAAGAAAGATATTTGATGAAATTACTATTCGAAAATAGGAGTAAGTACTTTTAAAATTTTATATTAAATAAGTATTTCCCTCTGGGCTCTAAAAAATCCGCATCCAATAAGGTAGGGTTTTTAATATTTCCTCACATTCTTCCAAAAATAATTATTTCCTCTCCTACCCGTAACTGAACGTCCCCTACTTTTTAAAATCTATATTAGTGTTATAATCTATCTGAAAGTGTTACATTAAATAAGTAATATTTATAGCTGGGCTTAGTGAAAAGTCCGCATTTAAAATGGTACAAAACGTTGCAGTTTTAAATATTTGACCGCTCCCCCTAAAAAAATCCCCCCGCCCTATATTGGATGCTCACTACTCTTTAAAATATTTACTATCTGTTATAGCTTTTTTGAAAACTCCAAAACAATCGTTTTGTGATATTTTTTATATTAATTAATTCGCGTTTCAGCATTTCTTTTCATTTTTTAATAATAGCTAAATAGTTTTGAAAATTAAAACACACGCTTTTATAACAGTTCGGACTAAAAGTTTGAAATGTTTTGTTATTGTTGTTGTTGTTGTTGTATAGTTACGATTTTCTAATGTGTTTCAGTGATTGTCATGTGTCTAGGGTGTCAGGCAACTTTCAATTTCTCAAATTGCTTTTGATCCGTTTATCCAGCGTTTTATTTTTATCCTATTAAGCGGCAATTATAGCCTATGTTCGCCGGAAATAGTGTAGCTTTCCAATCGTGAAAGAATTTTTTAAATCCGTCTAGTAGTTTCGGAGCCTATTCAATTCAAACAAACAAACATACTATCAAATCTTTCGCTTTTATAATATTAGCATAGATAAAAATTCATCTGCTCTCTGCTATCTCAAACATTTATTTACTTTTAAGGTGTATTCCAATCCAAACTGCTTACTTTCTGATTTATTTTTAAATTTATTTTTGCTCTCAAACGCATGAGACTGGCAAATTATTTTATTTAGAAACTACACAATGTGCGCGCTTTTCGATTCTTTGATAAATGCAGAAAATATTGAAAAATAAAAATGCTGTCAAAAATCGATTTTTGAAACAAATTATCCGAGCCAACAGATCTCGGAACAAAAAAAATTACCATACTGAGAAAATAATTGTATATAAATCCAAATTTAAGGAATTGAGTGGAAAATGAAATCACACGGTATCTTTCACATTTCTCTCTCTCCCAACAAAAAAAAAAAAAAAAAAAAAAAAAAAAAAAAAAAATTCTACACGAATTTTATGGGGGTTTTTATGTGTTTGAAAATATATAATAAAATTTCGAGCTGTTGAATGTGGAAAAATATTTTTATTCCAAATACACCTTTAAAACAACATATACAGGGTGGTTATAAAAAACTATCCCGACATTTGGTCCCCTAACTATTATACCATTCACAGAAACTGACTGAAATTTTGGTAAAAGGTACTTTTATTTATGCGCTCAAGAATGATATGGAAAACATCAGTGTCACTCAAACAGTTACGGTTACAGTGAGAAAATTTCGAAAAAATCAAATGGCAATCCCGAGTTTTTTGTATTGGAATGTGATCTCCATTGTGAAAAACCCTAAATAGCGTTGGGATGGCAACTGTAGCATGAAAATCACCGGAACTAATTGGGAAAAGTAAAAAGGACTTTGTCGTGCACCAGAACATTAATGTTCGTTTCATTTACGTCACACATCACACCGTTTCTTCGGCTGATATCCCAGCGTGATTTGTTTTCCACAAAACGAGAAGAAGAAACCAAAAAACGCAAATTTCGAGTTTACATAAGACAGAATTATGATTGACGTCGTTACGCTAGGTGAAAGAAAAGGCATTGCGAAATGCGAGCCGCGTATGTTGCCTTCTGCCATTTAAAGCAAGATGCCACTTTCAGGGAAAGAACGTGGGGAAATCGTACAGATTTATTACCTGAATGGACAAAATGCCGCAGAGGCATTGCGTGTTTACCACCGCAACCATGGGTTACGGCCAGGCCCGTGCACTGTCAAAGCTGTACAGAACTTGATTCATAAACTTAATGAAACTGGTTGCACATGCGTTCGATCTCGGTCTGGACTATCTTCCATTCCTGTGGAAGCTGTTGCAGAAGTTCATCAAACGATAAGCACAGTTCGTCCCGCAAATGCACTCCGTATTTCGCGTGGTCTGAATATGCCGAATTCAATGTACGCAAGATTCTGCGCTTTGTTCTAGACATGTTTTCGTATCGATTCCAACATGTCCAGATGTTGGAAGCATCAGACTATCAATTACGGCTGGATTTTGCAAAAAAGTTCCTTATCCTGTACGATGAAGATAGCAGCTGTCCTTTACGCATTCTCTGGACAAGTAAGGCGCATTTTTCGTTAACTGGTAACGTGAATTCAAAAAATTGTATGCCGTGGATACAGAATAATATACACGATGTGCATACCCGTCCATTACACGAGGAAAAAGTGACCGTGTGGTGTGTTAAAACGAATGCGTTCATCTTCAGCCCTTACTTTTTTGAAGAGGTTATTGCCGGTAACCTGCAAACGTGTACAGTAACGAGTGATCGCTATCTGGACATGTTAACTCGTCACGCGACTCCCGCATTGCAACGGCAAAATGCTATATCTGAGGTTGTGTGGATGCAAGATGGTGCTCCTCCACCTATCGAGTCTTCTGTCAAACGTGTCTTAAGTCAACAGTTTGGTGACAGAGTTATCTTCCGCCATTTCCCGTTTCCGGGGCCACCAAGGTCTCCTGATCTGACACCAATGGATTTCTGGCTGTGGGGATACCTGATATCCAAAGTATATCAGTTTCGTCTTCAAACTGCATCTGATTTGAAAGATGCCATCAGAACTGCGATTCAAGAGATTCCTATTGCCATGGTATGTAATGTAGTGCGATACACCATCTGCCGTAAGCAAAGTCTCATCGTGTGTGAAGGAGGTCATGTAGAAAATTTGTGAAACACAATAAAATGCTTTATTTTATGCTGCTTCTCTGTCCTTATCGGTTTTTTTCACTTTTAGCCTATCAACCGCCGCTGATTTTCATGTTGCAGTTGCCGTTCCAACGCTATATGGGGTTTTTCACAATGGAGATAACATTCCAATACAAAAAACTGGGTGCTGCCATGTGATTTTTTCGAAATTTTCTAACTGTAACCGTAACTGTTTGAATGACACTGTTGTTTTCCATATCATTCTTGAGCGCATACCTGAAAATATCTTTTCCTAAAATTTCATTCAGTTTCTGTGAATGGTATGATAGTTAGAAGCCTAAATGTCAGGATAGTTTTTGCTATAATCAGCTTGTATAAGACGTATGAAGTCTATTTTTGTAGTTTTTTTAAAGGCCTATGATTTTGTTTAAATATTAAAAATATTGTCAAAATTAATGTTCTTTTACATTTGACACCATACTAGACAAAATTTTTACAAGAAAAAAAAACAAAAAGTTGGAAATTGCACGTTAAGGGGTCTCAGGAGTCTTTCTTTTTTCCTGGCAGTGCGATTTAGCAACATATACATTTGATTTTTTTCTCAGTCCCTATTAAACTTAAATGCATAAAACTTTTTATATAAACAACTTAATATCTCTTCTATTTAAAATAATTTTTTTAACATTCTATACTGAATTTTTATTAGATATTTTTTATATTTAATTTTGATTTAAAATTTAAATTGTTCTTTGACTGCGCGCAACATTTCTCAAAAAATAATAAAGCAATTTGTATGAAACTTGGTAAATATCTTCATTTTAAGTTTAAGAATAACTTATACCTCAAATTTAGAATTTTAATTACATTGATTTTTGATAATTGGAAATTTTTTTAATAAAAAATGATTTTTTTCAATTTTTTCAATTTCAACTTAAATTTTAAATAAATAAATGCATAAATTGCTTTAAAATGAGGTATAAGTTCAAGATACAAGACTTTTGCACCCTTATCAACTATTTTAGCTGTTCTTGAACTAATAGTGTTGCTAGAATACAGCGCGCAATGGATACAAGTCTAATTTTTTTAATCAAAATTAAACATTAAAAGAATAGAGTAGAATTTCAATGTAGAATATTAAAAAAAATATTTTTAATAGAAGAGATATTAAGTTGTCTATATTAAAAATTTTATGCATTTATGTTTTATAGGGACTGAGAAAAAAAATCAAATGCGACATGTTGCTAAGTTGAACTACCTGGTAAAAAGTAAGACTCCTGAGACCCCTTAAACGTAGCAAATGAAATGTTTTCGTGCTATAATAAAGATTAAAAAATATTCAGATCTTGGTGTAATAGTATAGAGCACAACGGATACAGTACAGTATTCAAATTTTTTGTGCGCAGCTGTAAATACTAACTGTTGTCATTTATAAAGGAGATATCTTGTTTAAATGTTATGTGTAATGTTTATGTTTAAATTTTAAAATATTATGTACAAAATCTTGAGTTCTCTATTAATTTTATTTAAGAATCATAAACACAACATTTAAAAATATAGAACAGCTATAAACGAGATTACTATAGTAAATTCCATGAGATGACACAAAGAATTGTACCATTCTCAAGTTGAAAATTATTTCATAATAAAGGAAAACACTAGTTTTCTCGAAATTTCGGGATGATGAAGTAAAGCTATTAGAGATATAGCCAATTCCGAGAGCAGTCATGCGGTACAAGAAATTCTTAACATTGTTAATATGATAATTTACGCCTTTAATATTTAGCAGGTAATTTCAGAGCTTTAATTTAACTGAAAATTGTATTAATAAATATGCGCATTAATAAAGTTAGAAAACAAACATTAACATACTAACAAAACTACTCAGAAAGGCTTTCAAAATTCACTGACAGCAAAAGAATCTCTGATTTTACAAATGCTTCTTTAAAACTTTAAAATTTGTACGTTCTGGGTTTTTTAAAGATAAAGACACCATTCGTAATTGTAATGACACGCTAATGACTGTCGTATATTGTCATTAGTGATTGTATGATATTTTCTAGCTTAAGAGGAATCGGGACACAAAACATTTCAAATTTTCAAAATAAACATTTTTTGTATTAAAATTATTTCCATTGTTTCTGCTTAAAATGATGTTTCTGCTTAAAATGTTGAAAAATCGTGTTTCTATCTTAACTGGAACAGAATATAAGGTGGTCTGGTGTAATAACGCCAGGCGGGGTAATAACGCCAATTGCTAATATTTTGCATAATTATGAAATAATCTGGTAAATGACACCCATGTGCTCTGCGCAGAAGGGTTTTGAGTCATATAAATTGCAATAAAGAGCTTCAAGTTAATTTGTTTCATTTTTAGTCTTATTGTTTTTACAAGCAACTAAAATTAACGCTTGATCTAAAATTTGCGAGATACGTTTTGTGATGTGAAGACTATTTTTTTTTTATCCAGAAATACTTTGTTAATTATATAAATTTTTAGTACATTTCATGGACTTTTAAAATGTTGTTGAGGATTTTGGATAGTTTCTCGAGATAATTTGTAATTTAAAATGTACAGCGCGATATCTATAACGGGGTAATAACGCCAATGCTTAGCATTAATAACCCGGTTGATTCCCTACAGTGGCTGAGAAACATCCTAAATACTGATTCAAATAAACACAGTTAAAACTGTGCAATGTTTCTAATAATTCTATTTAAGCGGTCCTTTTTAAGCAAAAAGAAGCTCACGGTCTGATATTCTTTTGCCTCATCCTCCCCCCCCACACACACACACACCACACCTTTATTTTTCTTACACTTTCACAAAAAAAATTGAACATTTTCAATAGCTTAGAATGTAATTTGTCAATTTCTAAGTTTGTAGAGTTTGTATTTTTAGAATTGGGCAATCTACATGCAATTATTCCATCTTTTTCATAGTTTTGTTTGCATGGCGTTATTACCCATATAGGTGGGTAATAACGCCAAATAGCATTGGTCAAGAAATCACGCCATTAAATTTTATTAATACATATCTGTTAAAATATTTTTTTATATGGATAGTCAATGGGTTGCTGTATCAAATCATATATTTGTTTGAAAAATACAACTAAAACTGAGCCGTGAAAATTGGTAGAACCTTAACGTGGAGTTATTATCCCAGGGTACCTTATTATTTTCTTCGTTTTGGTTTATTTTCAAAATCTAGCTTTCAAGCAATAATTGTCGAAGTTAAATAATGTGATTTGGTTCACAAATGATATGTTTAACCATCACAAAATATCGAAGATTTAGCAAAATAAGGAAAAATTATTTTAAATTTGTCCTAAACCACCTTAAGAAACATCAGTATTTTCCCACGTTGTATAGTATAAAATTACGCGCTATTAATTTTTTGCAAGAACTAAAAAAATATAAATTATAAGACACTTAACATATTTAAAAATATATGCATATGAATAGAAAATAAAGAGGCCATACAGTAAATATCATTTATAAGTAGTACATTGAGAATCTAAATAATTATTGAAAGAATACTTAAGTTTGTCGTCTGAAGGTAATTGAATAATGAAAATGGAAAATTGGAATTTATTGTTTCTATTTTATTGAGAACAAAACAAGTAAATACGATCATGTCAGTTAAATAGAAGTATATGCTAGAAAATCTTGAATGGTCTGTTGTTTTATTAATTTTTTCAGAGAAGATAAAAAAAATTACTGTTAAATGTAATTTATTATATTTAAAAACATAACAATAAAAGTAGTTTTTAATGTAAAAAAATAATAGCTTTTCAGAAACAATTATGTAGAAAAATTATTTTTAAAAGCTTTATTACACAGTAAAAATGAGATAGACGTTTCTTAATTTACGGCAGTTTTCTATATTTGCGAATATATTCGACAACTAGGTTTAAGTCACCCAGTACTCCAAAAAGCGTAACCTTTATGTTTAGAAAACTGAAAAAAAAAATCCTTTTCGATATAAAAAGAAAAAAATATATAAAAAATGAATTTTCATTAGCTGCCCTGAATTTTCTAATCATATACAAATGACCTCTACGACACATTAATTAGTTCTCTTTACCTAAAAAATCATGTTTCGGTTGCTATTAGATCTAAACTAAGCATTTTTTGTTGCATAACTAAAATTGTGCAAACAGTTGTAAGAAAAAATGTTAATTTTAAAGTTTGTGCTAATGCTGTTAATTCTACACTGTGAAAAAAAATATGGTTCTGTCATATAGAATCTAAATTGTGGCTCTAGAAAAAATAGTTCCATGCCATCCTCATAAATTCTTGCTCCCTGTGTTCGAGAGTTCTAGAGTCTCTTACTGGAATTCAAGAGTGTTTTCCTATATTCTCGTTGTCTAATTTATTTAAAAAATCCCTGCAAATAGATGCGATCACAGGAGGTTCGATTTTTCAACTATAATTCTAGTTTATGAAACCATTCCCGAAATCAAGCGATAATTTCTTGTTACTGAAGCAATTCAATATCATTTCATCACCTAGAAAACAAGAAACTAGAAATGCTAGGTCATTTCGACGATTCAGCTTCGTTGTTTAACCCACTCGCATAGTTCGGGAATCTATAGTTCTAGTTTAGGTATTCAGAAAGTGACTAACTATTCATTCTAGTTGAAGGCGGTATATTTTTTTTTCTCAGTGTATATATATATTATTTTTTTTTGTTAAGCATGTTTTCTGAACATCAAAATATTTACTTCAGGCCTCATAACATCCAAAAAAGGAATTTTCTGTGTCGAGACAACTGATTAATGCACTGTAAATCCTTTTCGGAAACGTTTTTGAAAACTACCGGCAGCTATTAAAGATTTATTTATGCATATTTTTTTTTCGAACATAAATACTTTGAGAGATTTTTAAAGATTAAGAAACTTTTTAGGAACCTTGGTAAACTCGGAAGAAATTGTTGCACATTTCCGGTCGAGATTTTAGAGAATTTTTGTAAAATTAAGAAATATCTGTCTTTTTTAATAGTGTATTCTTTAATCTATGAATGAATCTCATCTTCAAAAATTTTAGCATTATCCAAACTTTAAGAATGAGATATCATGTTATAGTTTAGGTTCAGTTTAATAAAAAAATATATGATTGAAAAAAGTTGATTTAAAATTACTTTTTAGCTCAAAGAACGGCAATGCCACAGAGCTTGTACCGGGCTCTTCTGTATATATGTATATACGTAACGCAAAAACTGTTGATAGAAATATCCGATTCAGTTCTATATATGAAAAATACATTCATTCTGATAATGAGCTTTATTGATTATCTTTGGGGTACACTTATTAAGTAAAAAGCGGCGGATGGGGGAGCTTCCCCCGCCTTTAGTTTAGAAAAAAAATTTTTGGTTAATTTCTTCACTTTTGAGAGGTATTATTGTTTGAAATAAGAGTAAAGTATATATTTGATGTGAATAGTTTCCGTGCTCAAAGCCGTCAGTTTTAGTCAGCACTTTTCTTTTCTTAGAACTTTATTTATTAAACATTTATTATGATATTGAGAAAATTTACTCAAAGAGATTTGTTCTAAAATTAAAATTTTTATTATATGAAATATGAAATAATAAAAAATATAAAACCTGCACATACACAGAGTTTCACTGAATCCATGGGCCATACAGCGTCCAATTTGCGTACCTTTTCTATTATTATATTTTAAAAAAGACATATGTTCCATTCCGAATTCCCAGTATTTCTGTTGCAGCATAGTATCCGAAATCTTTTGTATGCCCCTGTAATTACTATGTACTTTCTATAGTACAAGATATAATTCACAGTACACTTCAGCAAAGTATATCAATTTCGTTATATGTAAAATAATTTAACGCGATTAAAATATGACGAAATTCCCCATACCATTATGTAACGGAATACTTTTGTGCGGCCCTGTAAATCAATAATAAACATTTTTTACACCGCATATCGTGGCAGTGTATGTATTTTAGTATACTTCAATAAATGCATTTCGATTTCAATGTATTTGAAAAGATTTAACGCCCTTAAAATCGACATAAACTTTTTTTCTCACCGGCCGTAATGTAACGGTGAAACTTTGACCGTCCCTGTAATTAAACTATATATCCGATTTTAATAAAATTTGAAACGACTCGACAAACTTTGGCAATAATTATTTATTTAAAATTTCAAAGTATTATGTTGGGTAGTTTTCAGGGGTGTAGTCGTAAAAATAACAGAGGTTATACGCTCCAAGAAGAGGGTATACGTACATTATGGTGTATATATGAATGGTATATATATATTCAAATATGAGGGTATATATGAATACATACATTAGGGTATACTCTCAAGACAGAGAGTATACCCTAATGTATGTATACTATAGCTTTCATGAGAAACAGAGGATATACGGTGTTACTTTAAAAATCCAGGTTTATGCGCCCGTACACCCTCCACTACAACTTTGGGAGTTTTCCCTCAGTTACTTGCTAACGGAGAGACTGATGGACAGATGAACAGACAACTTCAAAATCTCTATCACCATAGGGCACGCTCTTTGACAGTCCGGTAATTTCAATATTCCCCCAAAAGTTATAACATAAATAGAAAAACGCCGTCCAAACTGCGTTAAAAATGAATATACATTTTTTCAGTAACTATAAGGGAGCAGGTGTTGCAAATGGATAGGGGAGCCAGAGGCGCAATAGTGTAAGGACTAGAAGATTGAGGACGCATTCATTTTTGTGCAGATATATAAGCAACTACCGCACAGACAGTACGTTTCCGGTTAGTGATTAATAACGAATTAAATTTTAAAATCAGAATGTAACATAATTTCTTTAATTTTCGACCCCCCCCCCCACTCTGTGTGATTAATACGGTTTCTTACGGTTGTAATGTTAAATCATGATGAATTATACAACATGAAAATACTTGAATCTAAATACTTGTCTCTAACTGCTTTCCAAGTGCTGGTTACGAAAACGATATTAGGAGTATATTTAATAGTACATACACAGTTTGAAAATATTGTCGGAAAGCTTTTACTATGCGAGTTATTTAGTTATTTATAACAATCCAACATATTATTTATGAAGAAATCTCCCAAATGAAATGTTTTATTGTTGGCATTTAAGTTGGTATAAATAAATAAATTCTAAATTTTCTGTAATGCCTAACATTTGAGAGTGCTTGTAGAAATTTAAACATCCATTAATTTTCTCGGTGAAAAGCAAAGTATTCTTTAAATAATAAAGGTTTTTTTCACCAGCAAAAACTGAAAAAAAAATGTTTCATTTCATAAGGCTGTCATGCTTGCACAATTAATAAATCATTAATAAATTTCAGAAACAATCACAAAACGAAAAATTGTTTACAATTGTACCATTACGAAATCACTTCGAAAATTTCTACACCAATGTTCTTAATATTAAAGTAGATAATTTATGGGGTGCGTTAACTTAGCTCCCCCACCACCGATTTTTTTAAATTCAAATACATGAGGAATTAGCTCTCAATTAGCTCTAATTTGCTCTCTAATATTAGAATTTGCTCCCGTGATAAAATCGAGATATTTAAATTAGAAAGGTGGAGGGGGCTAAGTTAACGCTAGCCCCCCCCACTTTTAAATATCGAAATTTCAAAGGTGCCAAAATTTAGCTCTCAATTAGCTCTAATTTGCTCTCTAATATTAGAATTTGCTCTGGTTTTGTTATCGAGATATTCCAGATTCCAGTAGGGGGAAAGCACTAGCTAGCCCCCCCACATTCGATTTTCGAAATTTGAGAGGTGCCAAAATTTAGCTCTCAATTAGCTCTAATTTGCTCTCTAATACCAGAATTTGCTCCGGTTTTTTTAACTAGATATTTCAATTTATATAAAGGGGGCAAGCGTTAACTTAGCCCCCCCCCCCACATTCGATTTTCGAAATTTCAAAGATGCCAAAATTTAGCTCTCAATTAGCTCTAATTTGCTCGCTAATACCAGAATTTCTCCGGTTTTTTTTCGAGATATTTCAATTTATATGAAGGAGGCAAGCGTTAACTTAGCCCCCCCCCCCCACATTCGATTTTCGAAATTTCAAAGATGCCAAAATTTAGCTCTCAATTAGCTCTAATTTGCTCTCTAATGCCAGAATTTGCTCCGGTTTCTTTTTCGAGATATTTCAATTTATATGAAGGGGGCAAGCGATAACTTAGCCCCCCCCCCGCACTTTAGAGTATCAAAATTTCAAAGGTGCCAAAATTTAACTCTCAATTAGCTCTAATTTACTCTCTAAAATTAGAATTGGCTCCCATTATAATATCGAGATATTTCAATTTATATGAAGGGGGCAAGCGTTAACTTAGCCCCCCCCCCTTTCGAGTATCAAAATTTCAAAGGTGCCAAAATTTATCTTTCAAGGAGCTCTAATTTGTTCTATAATACCAGAATTTGTTCCGGATTTTTATGGAGATATTTCAATTTATATGAAAAGGGCAAGCGTTAACTTAGCCCCCGCCCCCACTTTCGCAAATTCGAGTATCAAAATTTCAAAGGTGCCAAAATTTAGAGCTCTAATGTTAGAGCTCCAACATTAGTAGCTCTAATTTGCACTCTAATATTAGAAGTTGCTCATCGAAATTTCAAAGGTGCCAAATTTTAGCTCTCAATTAGCTCTAATTTGCTCTTTATTATTAGAATTTGCTCTGGTTTTGTTATCGAGATATACCAGATTCCTCTAGGGGGGAAAGCACTAGCTGCTCTTCCACCACGTTCGATATTCGAAATTTCAAAGGTACCAATATTTAGCTTTCATTTAGCTCTAATTTGCTCTCGAATACCAGAATTTGCCCCGATTTTTATATCGAGATATTTCAATTTATAAGAATGAGTCAAGCGTTAACTTAGCCCCTCCCCCCCCCTCCACTTTCGAGTATGAATATTTCAAAGGTGTCAAAATTTAGCTTTCAATTAGCTCTAATTTGTTCTCTAATATTAGAATTCGGTCCCATGATATTATCGAGATATTTCAATTTATATAAAGAGAGCAAGCATTAACTTACCCCCCCCCCCCCCACTTTCCACTATCAAAATTTCAAAGATGGCAAAATTTAGCTTTCAATAAGCTCGAATTTGCGTTATAAAAAATTGCGTCTAAATTGCGCGAGTGCGTTATAATTACTATTTCAGTAAAAAAAAAAAAAAAAAAAAAAAAAAAATTGTAGAAAAAAATGCGTAGAAAAAGAAACTTGCTGTATACAAATCTATATTATTAAATGGGCGTGTGCTGCAATAAAAGAAGATCAGAATTTTAAAAATGATTATTTTGATATCATACGCTTTAAATAAAGTATCTCTCTATTCTAAAAAAAAGTAATTTATTGTCACCGCCGCTGACAATGAAAGTTTTGTTATTTAGGATATTTCTTAGCTAAAATTAAGAATAAGAAAACGAAAGCATAGAAAAATATGAAAATTGGTGGTATTACAGAGAAATGTTTGATAAACATACTGATGCAGGCAGCTTGTAAATTGAATAACTATTTTAAGATATATTTTATGTTAAAGTGGGTGTTCCATTAAAAAAGTTTCATAGGAACAAAAACTATCGAAATTTAAACATTTTTAGATCATTTTATATATTAGAAATTCCCGGTATGAAGACTGCAAGTTTTAATTGAGCTCATTTTTTAAGACTTATTTCAATTTTAAATTCAACTTTTCAGCATTTTGAGAGACATTTTTTGCAAATTTTATAAATGGTTATTATTTTAAATTGTTACCAAATGATCAAATGATTCCTTTAAATTAAAAAAAAAGTATTTACTTGCAACTATCACACACAGAAAAAAAATCAAATAGGTAATAAATAAGAGTTAAAGGTGGGAAAATACTGAAAATTACGTCAAAAGAATGCATTTACATATGACTATTAAAAGAGAAATAAAATTTTAAAATAATGAAATCATAAAAATGCATTTATAAGAATTTTAAATAGAAAAAAATATAAGGTACCCTGGGGTAATAACGCCAAGTTAAGGTTCGACCAATTTTCACGGCTCAGTTTTAGTTTGTATTTTTCAAACAAATATATAATTCGATACAGCAACTCATTGACTATCTATATAAAAAAAATAATTTAACAGATATGTATTCATAAAACGTAATGGCGTGATTTCTTGACCAATGCTATTTGGCGTTATTACCCACCTATATGGGTAATAGCGCCATGCAAACAAAACTATGAAATAAGATGGAATAATTGCATGTAGATTGCCCAATTCTAAAAATACAAACTCTAAAAACTTAGAAATTGACAAATTGCATTCTAAGCTATTGAAAATGTTCAATTTTTTGTGGAAGTATAAGAAAAATAAAGGTGTGGTGTGTGTGTGGGGGGGGGGGAAGGATGAGGCAAAAGAATATCAGACCGTGAGCTTCTTTTTGCTTAAAAAGGACCGCTTAAATAGAATTATTAGAAACATTGCACAGTTTTAACTGTGTTTATTTGAATTAGTATTTAGGATGTAGCTCGGCCACTGTAGGGAATCAACCGGGATATTAATGCCAAGGATTGGCGTTATTACCCCGTTATAGTTATTGCGCTGTACATTTTAATTTACAAATTATCTCGAGAAGATATCCAAAATCTTCAACAATATTTTGAAAGTCCATGAAATGTACTAAAAATTTATGTAATTAACAAAGTATTTCCGGATAAAAAAAATAGTCTTCACATCACAAAACGTATCTCGAAAATTTTAGATCAAGCGTTAATTTTAGTTGCTTGTAAAAACAATAAGACCTAAAAATGAAATAAATTAACTTGAAGCTGTTTTTTGCGATTTATATGACTCAAAACCCTTCTGCGCACAGCACATGGGTGTCATTTACCGGATTATTTCATAATTATGCAAAATATTAGCACCTGGCGTTATTACCCCGCCTGGCGTTATTACCCCACACCACCTGATATCAGATTTAAAACAATCAGAATTTAAAAAATTGCGCTGATTTTTTAAATATCTGGTTCGAGTTTTCTCCAAAATCGATTTGAATAGTTATTTTCAATACAAAAACACGTTATTTGTAGATATGTCTACACTCGGTATTTTTTTTTTAATAATTTAATTTTTATATTTTAAATTAAAAAGTTTTTTTTTTTTGCATGAATCAACATATTTCCCGTTTAAAACAGGATTTTATAGACAAATATATAGACAAATTCATTTTCAGAGTTCCTTTTGCTGATTTTCATTTTTATTACCCAGAAATATTTTTACTATTTATACAATAATAATAATAATAATAATTTTTAATGATAAAATTATAACAATTTAAAAATACATACATTTTTTGGAAAAAGAAATGTTGGGTTGGGGCAGATTATACGGATTTTTCCCATAGGCCGGCCGAGACGGGATGAACCAGTTACTTCCATACGGTTGGATCGGAACCTATACTAATATATTTTGATTAGTAAAACTAGTGCTCTAGGAAGAATGTATGCAGCCCGGTCCGGTTTGGCAGTAATAAGTCAAACCCGGTCCGAGTTTGCAGAAAAAGTAAAGTCAGGGACCGGAAAAAGTGATGATGAGACCTATCAGAGTCCATCCTTCAAAAATATATAAATAAATAAATAAACAAAGCCGATACCAGGCCCGGAACGACTGAAGAATAGGTCTGGTCAGGCCCGAGCCGATTGTCGTGGATTAAAATTGGCCAGCCTACTATGCCGGACACGGCCCATGAAAACCTCTAATCTTATACACATTTTTTTTTCTAATTGTTGAATTGTATTTTGTATTTTAAATGTATTTTGAAAATACATGTATTTTGTATTTGGAACTTTTTCAATTCGAAAAGTATTTTGTATTTTGCACTTTAGGTTCTAAAACTAATGTATTTTGTATCGAAAATGATTTTTCGATGTATTTTGCCCAACTCTGCTCGTGACTGTCTTCGCGGGCAGGTGCCGTGATTTTAAATACTTTCTAGGGAGAGTTGCACCAAAAGAAGCACTTGGCTTCTTGTTGAATTGGCGATCTTATTCTTATTTTGGGCCTTGGTAATATTACTCAAAGAAAGTACCTATTGTAATAACGCCATCCCTTGAATCCGCCTTCCTTAATCCAGATTCGGTGATTGGTGACACACGGAGTTGTCAGAGATCTACCGTTTGTGTCCACTTGAGTCAATTGATGATTGATGCTGAAAATTCTCGAAAGAAGAAACAAGATTTTAGGAATACAGATAGTTTCGCTTAGGACCGAATTAGGGTAATACTTTCAACGAAAATAAGGACTCTCTGAAACTCAGATTTTGACAGTATTGTTTAAAACAATGAATACTATAGTACTCACATTTAATTTTTTTTCTTCATAGTTTCATTTCATAGTTTAAAAAAAAGTACTCCGAAAAAGTTTTATTATTTTAAATATATATATGTATGTAAACGCTTATTATACTTTTTATTTCTCAAATTGTGAATTATTAATTATTTTACTTTCCAAAGATTTGCCCATTTTTTTAATATGCCAAAAAATTTAATTTTGTTTGTTAATGAGATAAATTTGAAATTACACAATTGTGGAATACTTTTAAATAATTTCTTTTGAATATTGTTTCTGATTGTTAATGAACTAAATAATTAGAATGTACGAATATACATTAAAATATAAAATACAAAAATAAATACAGAAATATTCAATAAGAATAAATAACCATAATGTAATTATTGAAATATACTGTAGAAATGTACAAAATTTTTAAAAATAAAATCTTCATTTCCATATCTTTCAGCATCTAAATTAAAAAATGAAATAATATCTATAAAAATGAGCTAAAGAAAATAAACAAGCAATACTTATATTTCAGAATAAAAAGAAGCGTTATTCCAGAATTCTGGGCCCCACCAGAGGCCGAGAGGTTCCCACCTATCAACTGGTAGACAGTAGCTGCTGGTTTCGAATCCAATAGCGGCCGTCGGCCTAACCGTTGGGAGATTTCGTGGTTTTCTTCAAATCTTGCGTAAAAACGGGTTAGGTTCCCTCAGAAAGACCACCACGATGGGCACTCCTACCCAGGGCCTATATCCCTAGTATAGAAAATTGTCCGACAAAAAATAAACCAAACAAAACCAAAATTCTAGAGTGTCAGAGTGTTAAAAATAACACCTGCAATAGGTGCATTAACTTGCCCGCCCCCCCACCACCACCAACCACCGATTTTTTTAAATCCAAATACATGAGGAATTAGCTCTCAATTAGCTCTAATTTGCTCTCTAATATTAGAATGTGTGTGTGTGTGTGTGTGTGCGTGTGTATGTGTGTGTGGGAGGGCTATCTCGATAACGAAACAAGAGAAAATTCTAATATTAGAGAACAAATTAGAGTTAATTCAGAGCTAAAGTTTGGCACCTTTGAAATTTCGATGAGCTACTTCTAATATTAGAGAGCAAATTAGAGCTACTAATATTGGAGCTCTAATATTAGAGTTCTAAATTTTGGCACCTTTGAAATTTTGATACTCGAAAGTGGAGGGGGGGGGGGGTTGGCTAAGTTAACGCTTGCCCCTTTCATATAAATTGAAATATCTCCATAAAAAAACCGGAACGAATTCTGGTATTAGAGAGCAAATTAGAGCTCCTTGAAAGATAAATTTTGTCACCTTTGAAATTTTGATACTCGAAATGGGGGAGGGCTAAGTTAACGCTAGCCCCCTTCATATAAATTGAAATATCTCGATAATATAATGAGAGCTAATTCTAATATTAGAGAGCTAATTAGAGCTAATTGAAAGCTAAATTTTGGCACCTTTGAAATTTTGATACTCGAAAGGGGGGGGGGCTAAGTTAACGCTTGCCCCCTTTATATAAATTGAAATATCTCGTTAAAAAAACCGGAGCAAATTATGGTATTAGAGAGCAAATTAGAGCTAATTGAGAGCTAAATTTTGGCACCTCTGAAATTTCGAAAATCGAATGTGGGGGGGGGCTAGCTAGTGCTTTCCCCCCTACTGGAATATGGAATATCTCGATAACAAAACCAGAGCAAATTCTAATATTAGAGAGCAAATTAGAGCTAATTGAGAGCTAAATTTTGGCACCTTTGAAATTTCGATATTTGAAAGTGGGGGGGCTAGCGTTAACTTAGCCCCCCCCCCACCTTTCTAATTTAAATATCTCGATTTTATCACCAGAGCAAATTCTAATATTAGAGAGCAAATTAGAGCTTATTGAGAGCTAATTCCTCATGTGTTTGAATTTAAAAAAATCGGTGGGGGGAGGGGCAAGTTAACGCACCCTATCTTATGAAATGCTTTTACATAAAATTTTTAATGATAGTTTAAAGACAAACCCATTATTATGCTTAATTTTTTAATAATCTGAAATTATTGATACATCACCCCTTAAAAATATTGACATAATTGGGAATGAATGATAACATGATTAAGAAATAAATTTTCATAAGGGTGGTAGCTGCAGGTAAAAACTTTTAATAAATATGCGTTACCGGATAGATGCGTTTTCAGATAAAAATTTCAACTTTCGATTTCTTTAGTTGCATGTTACTCGAAATACATATATTTTTCAGAAATATATTAGATGTGTATTTCTAAATTCCAGATATGAAACTGTGGATGATCTCATAAATATATATTGATTCTGGATGCAGAGCAAAAATGATTTATATTTCAACATTATATTCTGTATTCGAATAATATTTGGATTGCTTCAAAAATAATAGAAATTTGTTTCTGCAATGAATACATAAAATTACAATTTCTTATTGGATTTGTGTTGGTTCTACAAAGACATTTTAGTTGTGTAAATACAGTAGGCACATGAACATGTTTTTAAATTAATTCCTATGAGTAGCGGCAAATTATTATATATATATATATAAAATATTTAAAATCAGTGTTTCTACTTGATTATTCCGTGAACCAATTTTGCAAAATTACACAAATATCTACAGGGTTGCCACTCTAATCTTGAAAAAAAAATTCCCTGTGTTTTCCCTGTACTGCAACGCATTTATTCTATGTTGAGTGCGCAAAAAGTAGGCGCGCCGCCGTCAAGAAGTGGATTAAAACTCAGTTTACCCAAATGGGCAAATTTATTTGGATATAGTAGGGAAAAAATTCCATGTGTTTTCCAGATTTTTCAGGATTTTAAAAAAATTCCCTGGATTTTCAATGTTTTGGGAGGGGATTTTAAAATTCCCTGTGTTTTCCCGGTTTTCCAGGTTCTCCAGGTGGCGTGGTAACCCTGATCTATACATTCGTCAAATTATGCAATTGTCATAATGTTGCCATATTAAAAAAGAATATTAATGACTTTAAATAAAAAAAGCATATCAAGACATTTTTCAGACATTCAATTTTTAAAGAAATGTGAGTATTTTAATTGTAAAAATCGAATTTATTGAGGTACATGATAAATATATGAATGATAAAGAAATATTGTAAGGAACTTGATGCTCTTTATATACATAAAAAAGTAGCATAGCTGTAAAATAAATCGAAATTTTAGGTATAAGGCATAAAGAAAAGTAAAATGAAAAATTGCAGCTACTTTAAATAAAAAAAGTAAATTAATTTGTAAAATTTTAATAGAAAGTACAGGTAAAATGTCTAATTAAAAATCCCTTGATGTCGTAGCCGACACATTTAACGTATTTAATGTCATGTGACAGATAAATTTGTAGACATGCATTATTGGTATTTAATCTTAGATTCTAGCGAAAGTTTTTTAGTCGACTTGATAATCAAGTAGTACTAAATCAGCTTTATATTCATTCAGCATATTGCCTACTTTTACCAAATTGATTTTTATAGATGCTAATTCGCTATTTAAAACAAAATGATACGAATTTGTATAATGTACGAGTTGTTTTGCGATTTACATAATTTGTCGAAATTTGTCGATGGGATAATCAAGTAGTACCCGCAATCCAGAAATAGCACATTACTATGTAAGGAAAAATAGGATAAAACCGGGACCCTAATGCCTTACTTTATATTATTTTGCACACTCAAAATTTGTATTAAAAATGATAAATTTATTCTTTGTGAAAAAAAACAAAAACATTTATTCAGCCACGAACAATAGCAATTTAGATCATAACAGTACTTTTTTTAGAAATATGCAATCTCCCGATTTTGTCCGACCTTGTCGGACAAACTGAGAACTGGAAAAAATAATTAAAAGACATTGTAACTTTGCAATGATAGTATTTATTAAACCTTAAATGCATATTGTATCATTTTCGATACCATAAGTGTTCCCGATTTATTGGGGGTTTTATTCACATATTCCGTATTCTCACCAGAAATTTAAAAGAGGAATTTTCACTTTACTTAATGACAGACCATTCGTAATTAAATAAAGGAAAAATTACTATTTAAATTTTTCTGGTATGAATTCTGATTCTTTGAATGCGCATTTTTTGGAACGCGTTCTATCCTATGCATTTAAGGGTTAAAAGAAAATTGACATATTATGCTTATAGAATGTGAATTTATATCAAATCAACATAAAATAAAAATGAGTTAAGTTATCCTCTAAGAGTTGAAAGTGTTATGCACAAAAACCACAAATGAAAGTTTGATCTTGCTCATTCGTATTGCTGCATGCTTCATGTATCCACCCTCTGCAATGAAGGCATTGAATCCAACTCTCTTTAAGTTTAGATTGTTAATATAAGCCGTTCCAAAAGATGCCGCAAACATAAGTTTTTTAGTGTTAAGGTAAACCGCAAAACACTAGTAAAAATGTAAAATCATAAATAGTTAAAATGGAATGTAAGAACATTAATATCAATATTAGGGTACAAAATTTGTTGCAGAAAAAATAAAAAGAAGTTCAACACCACTCTTTCCAAATTATAAACTTTGCTGTTTGAAATAAGAACTGAAAAATGTTTTGGTGCCAATATTTTCCGCGACAAAAATTCAAATCTGAACAGTTGTTGCAGCTTTATAATATATGTAAAACATATAATTACTACAATGATACAATTCCTGGGAGATTTTCTCTAAAAATACATATTTTGCTCATTAATATTAAAAACAAATGTTGAAACTAATAGTGCTGGTTTAATTTGGTATGATGATTTGTTATTGTTGAAGATTAAAAATTGTGTACAAATGGGATCACACCCAAACAGAATTTTTAACTAAAGACATGACTTTCTACTCATTTTTCTAGTTAAAATCTGTCCTGTTAAATATAATTATCTTCCTAAGAAAATATATAAAACGACACTGAAAATCACAATTAGTTTTTATGCACATCATCTCAGTTAATTGTCTAAATATGTATTAAACGATTTTGTGCTTTGGGCTGCACATAAAATGTCGCCGGACATAATTACGTAAGTATAGTTGTTCTAAACAATGAGATGTATAGTATACATAACAGTCGTTTTTAACTATTTTTATCTAGCTTAAGAGGATTACACATTACACATAACCTTATATATATATATATATACAGGGTGTATCTAAACTACTGGGCAAGACTTTAAGGGGTGATAGTACACATCAAGACAAATAATATTAAATGGGAAACTAAGGGTCCCAAACGTCTTTCGAAGGAGATAGGCGCCATCAAAGTTTAAGCTACAAAATTTGAAATGATTATAAAAAACGGAAAAATTGGTCGATTCGTTTGCGGTTTTCACGAAAACTATTCTTTATGTCAGTATTGTCTTGAAAATAAATTATAAAGATAAATTTCAAAAAATGCCGATAGAGGGCGCTTCAGACTTTGGAGTAACGAACAACTATTTTTTACCGTTATTTTCTGCATCTCATTAATTTTTTTCAGAAGTTTAGACATAAACTTAAATTTGGAGCTCAAAATTTGTGGTTAAGTAGCGCAAACAGAACTGTGTTCAATGGGAGTGGGTAGGTTTAAATTTCAAATGATTATAAAAAACAGAAAAATTGGTCAATTGATTTGCGGTTTTCACTAAAATTATTCTTTATGTCAGTATTGTCTTAAAAATAAATTATACAAATAAATTTCAAAAAATGTCGATAGAGGGCGCTTTAGACTTTAGAGTAACGTACAACTATTTTTTACAGTTATTTTTTGCATCTCATTAAATTTTTTTAGAAGCTTAGACATAAACTTAAATTTTGTGCTGAAAATCTGAATCGTTGAGAGTGGTTAAGTAGCGAAACATGAACTGTGTTCAATGGGGGAGGGAAGGTTCAAATTTCAAATGATTATAAAAAACTGATAAATTGGTCGATTCGTTTGCGGTTTTCTCTAAAACCATTCTTTATGTCAGTATTTCCTTGAAAGTAAATTTTAAAGATAAATTTCAAAAAATTCCGTTAGAGGGCGCCTTAAACTTTAGAGTAACCAACAACTAATTTTAACCGTTATTTTTTTTTTTTTTATCTAAATAAATGTTTTAAAACCTTAGACTTAAATTTTGAGGTCAAAATCTGAATCGTTGTGAGTAATTAAGTAGCTAAAAATTGAATTGTGTTCGTAGGGTGGGCAGGGTAACATTTTAACTCCTGAACACAGTTCAGTTTGCGCTTCTTAACCCCTACCAACGATTCAGAATTTGAGCTCAAAATTAAAGTCTAAGCTTTTGTAAGCATTTAATTAAAAACAAAAAATAACAGTTAAAAATTATTGTTGGTTAATCTAAAGTTTAAGGCGCCCTCTAACGGAATTTTTGAAATTTATCTTTAAAATTTATTTTCAAGGAAATACTGACATAAAGAATTGTTTTAGAGAAAACCGCAAACTAATCGACCAATTTTTCCGTTTTGTATAATCATTTGAAATTTGAGCCTTCCCATCCCCATTGAACAAAGTTCATTTAGCGCTACTTAACCACTCTCAACGATTCAGATTTTCAGCATAAAATTTAAGTTTATGTCTAAGCTTCTAAAAAATTTAATGATATCCAAAAAATAATGGTAAAAAATAGTTGTACGTTACTCCAATGTCTAAAGTGCCCTCTATCGACATTTTTTGAAATTTATTTGTACAATTTATTTTCAAGACAATACTGACATAAAGAATAATTTTAGTGAAAACCGCAAATCAATTAACCAATTTTTCTGTGTTTTATAATCATTTGAAATTTGAACCTACCCACTCCCTTTAAACACAGATCCAGTTTGCGCTACTTAACTACAGATTTTGGGCTCAAAATTTAAGTTTATATCTAAACTTCTAAAAAAATTTAATGAGATGCAGAAAATAACGGTAAAAAATAGTTGCTCTTTACTCCAAAGTCTAAAGCGCCCTCTATCGGCATTTTTTGAAATTTATCTTTATAATTTACTTTCAAGACAATACTGACATAAAGAATAGTTTTCGTGAAAATCGCAAACGAATCGACCAAATTTTTCGTTTTCTATAATCATTTCAAATTTTGGACCCTAAACTTTGATGGCGCTTCTCTCCTTCGGAAGATGTTTGGGACATTTAGTTTCCCATTTATTATCATTTGTCTTGATGTGTACTATCAGACCTTAAAGTTTTGCCCAGTAGTTTAGATACACCCTGTATATATATATATATATATATTACTTCTTTTTTAATAAAATAAATAACTTTTGAAATGCAGTAGGAATTAAATAAACATAAAATTCTATGAGGAACGTGTCTCTTTTTAACATTTTTTCTATTATAAACATTCATTTTAAAAGAAATTTTAAAAGAAAGTAATGCATTTCTCAAACAGTATCTGAAAGTTATATATTCATAATGATTGAATTATTCTTTGTTATAGATTTCACAACCTTACTAAACCCTTAAAAAAACATTTGTTCATCTTCAAATTTTAAATTTCTTGTCTAAAGATTATTTTAAAGCCATAAATAATGACTAATTACAGTTCCGAAAGCAAAAAAAAAAAAAAAAAAAAAAAAAAAAAAAAAAAAAATGGTTGCCTGTAAAGTCGGTATACGGGCGAAAGTTTTACGTGACAACGACTTTGAGTTGTAAAATAATTTTAATGTGAATATTCATTCGTATAGTAGGAAGAAGGATGAAATAATAGTAACAATTTAAAACATCTATTTATACAAAGAATTATATTTAAAACATTAATTTATACAAAGAATCTCGCACTGAATTTCATATTAACAAAATTTTATTTTTACCTTTACACATGCATACGTATTTATATACAAATATACATACAATAACTTGCAATACACTGTGTTTGTTAAACACATTTTACTTCATGTTTATTGATGTCAAATGTTGAATTTTGTAAACAGCATATTAAAGAATTTTTCAATGAGCAGAATATAACTAAAGTAAAATGGCTTTCACTAATCACATATCATTAGTTTTCCATAATATACCACCGAATTGCGAAATAAACTACACTTATTTTCTTTGTACTTTATACTAATAACTAATACATAACGTATTTCGTCTTAGTTTGATACTATCTAAAATTCCTATTAAGCACCGCCCCTTCCTTGCAGCGAATTCACATTCACGTTCAGAAAATGGTCCCACAAGTGACCGGAAAAAGTTAAGAGAAAAGTGAGCGCGTATCGTGAGCGGAGCGTAACGTAACGTAACGCAGTTTCTTGAAGTGTCTCCCGGCAAACCAATTTATAAGACGTTGTCACGTCAAAAAAACACTTGTGATTTTTAGACGTTTTGTTAAATATTTAAAACTATATACGAGGAATTATTCTGAAATTCCAGATATATAAACAAAATAGTACTGGCGTATATTTTCGCGAAGTTTTTTTTCCGATATACTCTAAGGGACAGTCAACAAATAAAAAAAAAAGATAACCCTGTCAAAACTAATGTAGCAAAAGCGTTCAAACTGCAGATTACGATTAAGTGGCTTATCTAATAAACTGTGCTAATTTTTATGACTATGGCATCCATACTTATAGAGGAATTAAAGTTTTTATAATAATGATTTCAAATTTGGTCAAGTGTTTTGCTTATAATTTGCAAAATTCTAAAAAAACAATATACTGATCAGAAAATATGACAAACAACATTGTACATAATACCCTGCAAAAAAAAAATTTAAAAAATAATAATGATTGTATGAAAAATGAACAGGTTTTCTTTATCATTATAAAATACTGCGCATGCGTGAACGCAATGTAAATCGAATTTGCAAAATGCGTTAGCTAAATGCATAGAAATACTTTTGTCAAAGTTTCAAAATTATTGCTTGAAAATTCTGAAAATTATAATTGATTAAATAAGCTCAAAATTCTTTGTTCGCAAGAGGAATAAAAAAGATGCGGAATTGTATCGAAATATAATAGTAAGTGCAGTATTTTGTATGCTATATTGACACTTATCAATGGAATAAGAACACAACTCCTATTCTTATTGTTTCATTTTGGAAAAACGCGGATTTTGAGCTTATTCTATCGACGATAATTTTCAAAATTTCCAACCTATGTTTTGAGACTTTCTTAAAAGCTGCTCTATACATTTATCTAACACATTATGCCAATTATATTTTGATTGCATTTACGGATGCTCAGTGAAATATTCTTTAGTAAACCTGTTCATATTTGATCCAGAAATTTTTTTTTTCTGATTTCAGCGTATTATATGCAAAGTTGTTTGCCATATTTTCTGAAAACAATATTATTCTTTATTAAGAACTCTTCAAATTATAAGCAAAAAACTTGCCGAAATTTGGGCCTTTTTCTATAAAAATCTTAATTTCTCTACGAGTATACATGCTATCCACATAAAAAAGACAGTTTATTAAGATAAACCACTTAATCATAATCTGTAGTTTGAACGCTCTTGCTACATTAGTTTTGCAGGGTTATCCAAATGATCCTCGTTATTTTTCAATATGTTAACGCTCCTCTATTTGATTTCGGAAAAAAGTCTTCGCGAAAATACATGATCTGGACTATTTCGTTTACACACCCGAAATTTCAAAATAATTCCTATTGTAATTTTCAAAACGAGATATTTAACAAAACATCTAAAATCGCAAATGTAAAAATTTATCCCCAAATTTAACATTAGTAAGATAAAACAAAGTTTTATTTGATTTATCTAACTCAAATTTTCTAGAATAAAAAAAAAAAAACTAGTTTTCTTTTAATTTTTGTTTATTAGTTATTTAGTTATTTTTTTTATTAGGATAATGTGTTTGCAATATTTCAATCTTTATATATATATATATAATTCTTCTGTACCTGTGTATGTGACTGAACTCCTCCTAAACGACTGGACCGATTTTAATGAAATTTTTTGTGTGCGTTTCAGTGGATTCTAGTATAGTTTAGATTCACATTTCATCGAAATTGATTTAGTAAGATTTTTTAGTAATTAGGCAAAAACTAATAAAATTAGTAATTTTTCGCTAATTAAAAGTGTTGAATAAGTTTGCTGAATAGACTGCGGACAGAATGGGATGGTCTAAGGCGCCAGATTTAAGCTCTTGTTCTCGAAGAAAGAGACCCGTGTGTTCGAACCCCACTCATGACATACGTGTATGATTTACAATAATCTTTACCGTAATTTTAACCGACTTCATAAAAGGAGAGGGGGTTATCAATTCGACGCGTATGTTTTTTTTTTATGTATGTTAACTGATTACTCCGAAACTATCCAGCCGATTAATTTGGTTTTAGTGTTAAATGAAAGAATTGCTCTCGAATTGGTAAATTTTTCCATTTCATAAAAATTGATTCGGTACTAATTTTAGTAAATTAACAAAAACTAATAAAATTAGGGATTTGTCCAAATTAATAATAACATGGACATTGAATAAGTTCATCATATAGAGTGCAATCAGGATGGCCGATCGGTCTAAGGCGCCTGATTTAAGCTCTGGTTCTCAAAAGAGAGAATGGGTTCGAACCACACTCATGACATACATGTGTACAATAACCTTTTCCGTAATTTAAATTTTAACCGACTTCCAAAAAGGAGGAGGAGGCTATCAATTCAACGCGCATGCATTTTTCTTTTATGTATGTTCACCGATTACTCCGAAACTATTCAACCGATTAATTTTTTTTTTTTTTTTTTTTTTTTTTTTTTTTTGTGTTAAATTAAAGAGGTTACTCTCAAACCGGTACCACTTCCATTTCATCCAAATTGGTTTAATACTTTTTTAGTAATTAGGCAAAACTAATAAAATTAGTGATTGCTCACAAATTAAAAGTGACATGGGCCTTGAATAAACTCGCCGAGTGGAGTGCAGTCAGGTCGCCGAACAGTCTAAGGCGCCAGATTTAAGCTCTGGTTCTTGAAAGAGAGCGTGGGTTTGAACCCCACTCCTCACATAATTTACATGCAAGTATAATTTGCAATAAACTTTTCCGTTTTATAAACTTAATTAACCGACTTCGAAAAAGGAGTAGGAGATTATCAATTCGACAAGAAATTAAATTAAGAGCGTATAAGAAGTATTTACCATGCCTACTATTATACCTATCTACATTTATTTGATTTTATGGAGTCTGTGCCAGCCAAACCAATTTCAAAATCAAAATTAAGTATCCAATGCAAATCGTAAAAGAATAAAGTTAATTTTTTAAACTAAATATTAAATCGTGAAAAAAAAACTCTTAGATATTTGGATGTGTGTCTACTGGAAAATTGCATGTAACTTGGCTTGGTTGGCACCGACTCCAAAAAATCAAATAAATATACATAAATATAATAATACGCATGATAAATACTACGCTCATAGTATACATATACTCACACGCTATCGATTGGTCGAAATATGATAAATGTAGATATAATAGCATTAGATAATGTAATAACTTTTTAATAAAATATTTCATCAAAACTGTCCAGATTGTTACAGCTTATTCAAAAAAGTTTTAAATTTTGGAATTAAAGATGTGACTACAGGGCAACGTGTCAGGTCTGCTAGTGAAGATATAAATAAGTAAAAGTAAGAAAAAAAGAGGTTTTGAACTGAACAACTGATATTCATTTTTAGCTACAATCTTTTATCTTCCTTCAATATATTTAATAAATAAAATAAAAAATATAAAACATAGTTATAGCGCACAAACACTTAGAAGTAAAGCCCTCCAAATTATTACATATGGTCGATTCAAGAATACTCTGATTCCCTTTCTTCGGTGAAAAGAAAAAAAAATGTGAACTGCATTCAAAAAAGCCCCCCCCCCCCCCCGCCTATTTCCACAAGTACTGGCTGAATAAATTGATTGAAATGGTGAAAACATGGATTGATATATCCTAAAGCAATGATGCAACTGACCGGAAATAACTGGAAAAAAGAGTCAGTGCGTACGATCCCTCCACAGGGGGGGGGGGGGGGAGAGAAAAGGTTTGCTGGTGGTATCGTTAACTATATAAGAAATAAGTTTATAAATATTATAAGCTTAATAAAAATTTAGATCAAAAATTGAACAACATTTTGGAATAATTTCAGCCTCTTTCCTATTAAAGTGACGGTTGAATTTCGAAAAGTATTTAGCTAATGTAGACTTCTCTAATTTCTATTTTATAACATAATTTAGATGTTATTTCAATTTAAGTCATTTTTTTTTTCACTGAAGAAGGGGCTTAGAGTATCCTTGAAACACCCGTATATAATAATTTGAAGGGTGTTTCTCCTAAGCATTTAAGCGTTATAACTTTGTTTTATAGTTGTTTTCTTTGTGTACTAATATTCAGACAAAATTTTGATTCATGAATATATTTATTAATCTAAATCTTGCATAATTTCCATATATCATTTTATAGAATATATGAAATTAATGGTGCTATGAAACATAATGGAACACACTATCATATTCTAATTTTTCATACTTCGTATGCAGTTCTAAAACGCCAACTGTTAAATTTTCAAAAGAATGTTTACATATAATACTCAATATTTCAGAATATGAAAATGTACGTAAATCATAGTAAGCTTACTTATAGATATAGCTTACGATTTTTTCAGGAAGAAAGGAACTACTTTTATTTCATTTTTGTAATTTCCGTAATCATTTTTGTATTCCCAAAACGAAACAAAAAATGAGTAGCTGTATCCATATTCGATTGATTAGTGTCTACACAATACTGCACGTAATACCATATTTGGATACAGCTCCTCATCTTTTTGCTTCATTTTGGAAATAACGGATTTTGCTCTTATTCTATCGTTGATAATTTTCAAAATTTTCAAGGTATGATTTTGAAATTTTAACAAAAGTTACTCTATACATTTGGATAACACAATATGCAAATGAAATTTTTTATGGAGTTGGCGCATGCGCAGTGAAAATTTATTTAGTAAACCTGCTCATTTTTATGTAATTATTAATATACTTTTTAAAGTTTGATTACAGTATATTATGTACAATGTAGTTTCTCATATTTTCTGAAAAAAAAACATTCTTTTTTATTAAGAACTCTGTAAATTAGAAGCAAAAAACTTGGCAAAATTTGTGAATGTTTTTATAAAAACCTTAATTTCTCTACGAGTATACATGCTATTCGCATGAAAAAGAACACAGTTTATTACCATAGGCCACTTATCTATAATCTGCAGTTTAAATGCTTTTGCTACATTAGTTTTCACAGGGTTATTCAAAATATATTCGTTCTTTTCCAATTTGTTGACGGTCCCCTATTGGATTTTGGAAAAAGTCTTCTCGAAAATATATGACATGTTCTGCTTTCTTTATACATCTGGAGATTCAGAGTCATTCCACATGTATATTTCTTGATAATTGACAAAATGCGTGAAATCATAAATATCAAGAACTTTTATTTATTTATTTATTTATTTTTTGCTGTGACTGTAGTTTATATCAAGGTCCAACAGAATCTAAAGTATTGTGAAACTCTCTGCTTTGTTCTTGAGAGAACTTCCACAAAATTTTTGTTACAGACAGACTCACAGACTTACACGCAAGCATTTTGTAAAAAACATATTTTTCGGATTTCTGACCCCTAAAACGTATAAATCCGTCAAAAACCAGATTTCGATTTTTTTATGAATCCAATACTTTCTTCTATTAAAGATAGAAGAAAGTGACAACATATGAGAAAAAATATTTATGATTTATATTTGATTAACAATTGAAAGAAATTTATGAAATTTTGCTATTAAATTGCGTTTTAGTGTACGTAATTTGTAAAGATTTTTTCTGATGGTATTTAAATTTCAATTGTATATATGTTTGATGCAAACACTCTAATCACATATTATAACTATAAAATTTAACAGTTATGAAATATATAAGGCTGTTGAGGTTTTGCTCTCTATATATAATTTTTTATTTAATTAATCACACATTTAATGTAGTTAGAAATTATTAAACAAATCATTTTTTTCTTTTGAATTTAGAAGCAATAGTCTCATGTATTTTCAATTTTTTAATTTAGAGAATTTATAAGGATTGAAAAATGAGCGAAAAAAACTGCCTATTAAATAATTTAAACAATAAAGGTATTCTGTATATTAATTCTTTTGATTTAATAAGAAAAACTATACGATAAAAAATTTGCCTCAGTAAACAGATTCAGCTATCCGTTAATTGTAGCTCGATAACATTTGAGAAAGGCTGTCATATTTCTATCGGAGTATTTATCTTTACTATTCATATTTCTTTATAGCGAACTTATTCGGAGAGAAAATTTCTGATTTATTACACACAGCACAATCATTTCTCAAGTGACCGGACACTCAATATCACACCAAGAAAGAATAATTCATAAGTGAATATGATCACGCATAAATTACTTTTTCCGCTAAAAAGGGAAAAATAGATTGTTTTTTTTTTCAAAGATCTGAAAAGAAATCCCTTTAAATAAGGTATGTGTGGAATGATTACATATTTTTCCATTTACAATATATATATATATATATATATATATATATATATATATACAGTGTGTTTTGCTACCAGACCGACAAACTTTGAGGGGCGATAGTAGACATAAAAACAAACATTATTAAATGGCAAACCATGGGGCGCAAACGTCTTCTATAGGAGCTAAGGGCCATTAAAGTTTAAGGCCCAAAACTTCAAACGATGATAAAAAAACAGAAAAAACTGTCGATTCGTTTGCGGTTTTCGCTAAAATCATTCTTTATATCACGATTTGTTTGTAAAAAAAAATTCAGATTACGTTAAAAAATTTTCGATAGAGGGCGCTTTAGATTTTAGAGCAACGAACAACTACTTTTTACCGTTATTTTGAGCTTGGGGTTGAAATTATTTTAAAGTTTAGACTCTAACTTGGATTTTAATCCCAAAATCGGAAATATTGGGGTCGCGTAACTAGCCAAAATTGAACTGTGAACAGAGGGAGGGATTTTAAACGCTGATAAACATTGGACAAACTAATCGATTTTATTCCGGTTTGCGTGTAGGTCATTCTCTTGGTAATTATTTTATTCAAAATGACGTGCAGATTTGGTGTCCTCATTTTTTGTTAGAGTTCGCTTCCGTCACATCTCCGACATTTCTATGGCATTATTTCTGGGGGTTTTACTACCAAACCAACATACTTCCTGGAAGTGTTAGGGATGCAAAGATGACTCGGAATGATAGAGAATTGTAACGTTGGAAATGCCTTTTTTGCGAGTTACGGTTAAAAGAAGCAGAGAAAAAAGCAAGAAAAACAGCAGAGAAAGAGCAACACGTTAACATGAAAGAAAACAGTTTATTTAAATGTTTTACTAGAAAAGGTGTTCAAAATTACGACCAGAAGTAGTCCGGCATTGTTGATAGCGGCGTCGCATGGAATTCCTTACATTTTGAAAGATTTCTGGCATCGCAGAATGCTTTCCGGCAGCTACATAAATATCAGCTGTGAGGTCTACAACTGATGGTACAGAAGTCTCATACACCCAACTTTTCACTTGACCCCAGTAGAAGAACTCCATACATGATCTTTCCGGCGATCTGGCAGACCAATGAACCAGGCCACCACGACCTATCCACCGCTGTCCATGTGTTACTTTGAAGAGTCAGCAAACATCATTGGTAAAATGTCAAGGAGTCCCATCATGCTGTTCATCGTTCAAATACTTCCTTCTGCTACCTTTGGAACCGGTTTGCGAATGATAGCTTCAAAATGATCGCTGTTCACGGGCATTACCGTTTAGTGCCGTCTACCGTCACTGTCAAACTTGCCGGACTACTTCTGGTCCTAATTTTGAACACCTTTTCTAGTAAAACATTGAGCTTACAATTTAAGTTAAAGTCTAAACATTAGTATTACTTGAACCCCATGCACAAAATAACGGTAAAAAGTAGTTGTTCGTTACTCTAAAGTCTAAAGTGCCCTATATCGACAATTTTGAACGTAACCTTTAAAATTTTTTCCTAAAAAAATCGTGGTATAAAAACTGATTTTAGTGAAAACCGCAAACGAATCGACCCTTTTCTCCGTTTTTTATCATCGTTTGGAGTTTTGGACCTCAAACTTTAATGGTCCCTAGCTCCTATAGAAGACGTTCGCGCCCCATGGTTTCCCATTTAATAATGTTTGTCTTCATGTCTACTATCACCTTTCAAGGTTTGTCGGTCTGGTAGCGAAACACCCTGTATATATGTATATATATATATATATATATATATATATATATATATATATAAATATATAAATTTATTGTTTCGCTTTTGATCGCGACTAATCGCGAACTAATGTACGAAATTCAATAAAAATTTATATTCAGGTAGTCCCTAGCATAAATTTATGCTGATTAGTTTTTGGTGTTAAACAATGAAAAAGTGACATAGTTATGTTACATTTTTCACTATATTTGCAATATCTTTATCTCAAGAACAAATTCACGAAATTTTATAAAAAATTATATTCAGGTAGTTCCTTATACAGATTGATGTTAGTTAGATTTTGGTGTAAAATGCCCAAAAATGGTGTTTCTAAACAGCATTTTTTTCGGTTTACGCAACAGCGTTATCTCCGTAGCAAACCCTTGATTTTGCAGGTATTCAAAATATTTGAATACCTATAACTAACATGTTTGCTCATTTACAAAATTAACCTAGATAATTCTCGAATAAGTGCAATAAATAACTGCATTTGAATTCCTACTTAGGCCGGCCATGTAATGGTTGAAAACGTTTTATGCGTTTTAAGATAAAGTGCTCAGCAAAAGTTTAAACAATGAGCGATTACGCTTCTATATACAGAAGTATGTACCGAATGTTTGTAATTCATCTCTCATACATTACTTGTGACTTATCCTTTATTCACAAACAATAAATTTTGAATTTTACTTTTTACATAAAATATTATACCAAAAAATTGAAAATAACATTGTGACAAAAGTATAGACAATTTGTATGTTTACAGAAAAATAATTAAAAATTAAAATCGAGTTGCACCCACATTGTTTGCAGTCAGTGCAAGAATGTGGCTTTTCATCGAAAAAACTAAATGCTGCGTCACTTGGGGGTCTATTTTGTACCAAACATGTTCAACAGCAGCTCGAAGCTCATTAAAAGAAAAGTATAGCAAAAATTTGCATAAAGATTACCACATATGATATTACAAAGGTTTTCGATAGGGTCCGGATCAGAACTACACGCCGGCCAGTTGAGATCAGTAGTATTTTCAGAGTTAAACGAAAATCTTCTATTGTATGCAACATGAATAGACGCGTTATCTTGCTAAAATCCATACTTTAGATCAGCTAAAACTTTCCAAATGACTAAAAATTAATCTCCCAACGTATGTACGTAGTCTTGTATTGCTTGGCAATTAATGAATAACTCCACAGATACTCGAGCATTAAAGCAAAATGAGGACCAAATCATTAATAAGACACCTTCTTTTTGTCGACTTAAGAAAGTCCCAGGTTATTTACCCGCAAGTCGTGCCAATGGTATGCCCACCCGTTTGAGCCATTCAAATTCCACTTTTTTTTCGTTACTGAATATCATAGCGTATCATTTGGGTCCATATGACGTATGTTTGCAAGTCCATTGCATTCTCACCAATTTGTAGCGAGATTTTAAAGGTGATTTTTTTATTTTATTTTCATGTAAACTAATTTACCTGTTTGTTTTTTTTTAAATTCATCTATGAATCATGTCCGTCGACGCAGAAAGTCCTGATTTAATTTTAATGTGATTAGCAATCATTATTTCTGTAAATGTCACTTTTTGGATCATTTTGTCATCTCATTTTCTCGTTACACAAGGTCTTAAAGATTATGTTTTGTTTTGAAGGAGTCATCCTTAGACTATACTTCATAGACAGACCACTTTGGACGATTCAATGCTGCTGAAATTTTTGCAACAGTCTTCCCTTTCCATTTCAGCTTTCCTACTTCAATTACCTCATCTAACTGAATATTTTTAGCTCGCGGCATCTTCACTAACTGATGCTATATCGAGGCATAATTAAATACTTCAGACATGTGACATCATAACTTTGAAATTTGCATTTTTCCATAAACAGTTGGCTAAAAATCAAAAAAGTGTCTAAACTTTTGCAACATGCATATTTTACTTTTTTCAGTTAAATTAAATACTATGTTATATTATAACTATTATTTCGATTCTACATAGTTTAAAATATATTTGAAAATTAGTATAGCCATTTGTAAAACTCTCGTGTTCGTATTTTTTATTTAAAGGTTAAAAAACACCAGTGTCTAAAATTTTGCTGAGCACTGTACTTTAATATATTTTAAATGACTTTATATTATAAGTTTGCACATGAAAGTAATTTTAGCATATTTATTTGTACTTTATATGAATTTTAAATACGTATCTCAAGGTGAATTTTACGCTAGAATTTTAATTCTCATTTATCCAAACTTTTATTTAATACATATTCTTACATTTTTTTTTAAATAACTATTATTTCAATTTATTATAAAATAACAACGTTCTTGTGATTCAAATTTCAGATAAAAATTTGTATATTATAATAAATTTTCTGTGTTAAAAGGTTTGACATAGGAAATTACTTTAATTTCTATTATTTAATACTTAGTTATCTTAGATAACATCTAAAACATCATAAATAAATTCATAAATGTTGAATGGGGAAAATTCAATATTTTCTATACTGAATACTTTAAGATTTTTACATACGGAATAACATAGTTTTATCAACACTTTCCAGCAGAGTTGAAAAACGTTTGTGAATTCGGTTAGTCTGTTTACCTGTCTCTCTGTCTGCCCGTGATATATATTGTGTAAATAGAGTTCGAATACCCTGAAAATGATACATGTTATTGTTATTTACTATAGTATGTACGTAATTGAAAAGATGGTGTGCAGCATTCCACATTCATTTACTGGGCTAAGCAAAAGTATTCCGTTACATAACGCCTTATGGGAGAAAAATCTTTTGCTTTGTATTTTAATGGTTTTAGAGTAATTTAAACATATTAATTCGTTAAAATCACAGTACAAACATTTTTCATTAAGAGGGTTACAGAGCGTATCCTAGAATACAATTTTAAAACTTTCTTTGTACTTGCGACTGTAAAAATGTATTCTAAAGAGGGGTGCTGAACAGTAGAGTAGCTTTGAGGGTTTATATAGCTGAGAACAATTTAATAGCCAGTCTATGGAAATGAGATATCTTATGTTGCTAAGAGTCAATGGGGAAAAATCGATGTAAATAAACTAATTAAAGTGAAAACAATGAATTGGTAGAGCAAAATTTAAAATTAGATTTAATGTGAAAATTTAAAGTAAGGATTGAGATTTAAACGTGTGTTTATTAAAATACAGAAAAGAAACTAGTGGAACACTCTTTATAGGGTTTAATTATTTTTTTTTTTTAATGGCAGAGGCTGTTTTTTTATTTCTCATTCATTTATGTTATTTGTTAAGCCTTGTCTCACATTAACTGTTCTAACAAAAAAAATCTTAATTGTTATTAATTTAGTAATTCTTTTAATAAAGGCTGATATATATTTTAAAAAAGCTGCCAAAGTGGGCACTTCGCAAAAAAAAAAAAAAAAAAAAAAAAAAAAAAAAAAAAAAAAAAAAAATTCTCAAAGCGATTATGATTAAAGAATTGCGGATGCATTCAAATAACAAATTGGTTATTTTATGACTCATTTTAAAATTCAATTTTGTTCTCAAACGCATTCAATTGACAGTTATTTGTTATTTAGAAATTATGTAATGGGCCGTATTGGTCACTCTTTTGATAAAGGTTAAATATATATTTAAAAAAAGCTGCCAAATTGGGCACTTTGCACAAAATTTCCCAAAGTGATCTTCATCAATGAATTGTGGACTTATTCAAATAAAAAAAATTGGTTATTTTATGACTAATTTTTAAATTGTAATGTTACTGTCAAACGCATTCAATTGACAGTTTTTTTTTTTTTTTTTTTGGAATTACATAATGTGCGTATTGATCGATTTTTTAAATATTATGTATATTTATATATTTATATATATTTATATATTTATATATTTGAGCCGAATTTCATTTAAGAGGATTTTGATAAAATCAGTTCTTACAGAAAAATGAAATTAAAAATTTTTCAAAAGTGGTCAAATAAATTAGTTAAATTGGGTTTATCGTTAATAATATTTTATTTTTTATTGTTGAAATGAAAACTCTTCGAAATCTACCTTCGCCTATAGGCCAAGCCGACAGGGATTTTTTAAACTAGTTTCTTTCTGACACTTTATATTTCAATTCTATTCACAAATGTATGAAATCAGCTTGTTCTTTCATTCCGGAATGTTCTAACCAAATAGATTATTTTCCGTAGCATAAAATGCAGTAGAATTGCTGGTTTGGGATTAATTTCCACTGATTAAAACAAAGAAAAAAAAACTACTGTAATAAGACAACATTTATTTATAACTCAAGTCTGGAATAATTTGAAGAAAAAGGAAAAATTTATCAGTTTACTTTGTAATTTTTACAATCCATCTCAGTAATCATGCCTAAAATTGTTACACTTTTATATTAAAAAATGAGTCAAAGTTCTGCGAAGGAAAATATTTTGCCGAGATCATATTTTTTTCTTAGCTGTGACATATTATATTCATTTTAGATTATATTGTTGGTATATGGTAAATTTAGAAACAATCTTTACAGTTTTTTACTAAATGCATCAAATATTATCAAAATTGAATAATCAAGACTGTAATTTTGACAAGAAGAGTATTTTTTAATGTACTGTATTTTCTTCTGATAAGAAATGGTTTCATAATGTAAATGTCCATCTGGTACCGGAGTCAATTACTTAATAATAATTGCTCAAGTTCTTTCGTTAAAGGTTCTCATATTTATATCAGTTGTTTTTTCTTGTCTATTCACTTTTCTCTTGGGCAAACTTTTATCGGAATGAAAATTCTGATTTATAGCACACAGTGCAAAACTTTCTAGAGTGACAAAACAATCAATATAACACTAAGGAAAATTCAAATGTGAATATTTTGAGACAAGTGTTACTTTTCCACAGAATGGAGAATTTCTTTGCCAGAGAAATATATATATATATATATATATACAAATATATATGTGACATTTTAAAGTTAGGAGCCAGAAACATCATCGCCGGATTCCCCATTTTACCGCACAGAAGTCATGGCAACCGAGAAAAAAAACTAAATAAATGTAGAGGATCCACTAAATTACTCATTGGCTACTGCAAGTTAATTTATTAACTGTAGTCATGAGAGAGGGAAAGGCTTCCTTTGCAAACTGTCTTTCACCGAAACATCAAAAAGAATATTCCATCATTATTTCAGCGAGCCGTACTCATCGAAGAAAAAACCAAGAATCTTCCTTCTCATCTCTAGGCTTCCTTTCTTAAAGCTAAAAAGAAAGTTCTGGAAAAATCTCGACTCTGGGCATGAGTTATGTTTACATGAAAAAATGATGGTTCGAGAGTAGAGAATTTTCTAGAACATTCTTTTTAGATTCTTGAAGATTCTAAAAGATTCTTGGTTTTTTCTTCGATGAGTACGACTTATGGCTTGTTGAAATAAATGATGGAATATTTTTTGGATATTTCGGTTAAAAATAGTTTGCAAAAGGAGCCTTTCCCTCTCTCATGACTACAGTTTAATAAAGTAACTTGCAGCTGCCAATGAGTAGTTTATTGGATCCTCTACATTTATTTACTTTTTTTCTCGCTGGCCATGACTTCTGTGCTGTAGAACGGGGACCCAGGCGATGGTGTTACTGGCTTCTAACTTTAAAATGCAACAATCTTTTATTTAGCCGACAGGATAAATAATGCCTGGGGATTTTTTCTTTTTTGGATTTTGAAAGAAATTTGCTATGGAACGAAGTGTTGATAAAACCTATGGATCGCCGAAGAATTTTCCCGCCTTGAGTTCAAAGTATTTAAGAGCTTTCTGTGCGAGTGGTTTGAAAGACTTCTTCGAAATATCTCGTGAATTCCTGAGGGCTGATATTTCACCTTTTGCATTTTATGTGTCACTGATGACTCAAGATAATCATAGTCATAATGACAATTTTTTAAAAATTTCAAAATTGTGAGTATGCGAAAGTTATTTGATGAGGAATTTAATGAAGAATGGATTTATTAAAGAGTTTTCGAGAACTGTAAGTTATTTTATTAAATGTTTTGATTTTTTTTTATTCTTTTTATGATTGATGAAAATTATTTTTTATGTATTTATTTATTTATTTATTATTTTATTGATGAGAGTATTTTGAAGTTAATTTATTAATTTACTAATTTATTTATTTATTTATTTATTATTGTATATTATGTGTCTGATATAGTAATAAAAAAAATATGTAATTGATAGAAATTATTAACTGTGAAATTTATTGCGAATGATTTTACGATCAGGATTTAATAAAGAAAATCGAAGTGCTTCATTTATTCTAATGAGTAAGAATAAAAAAAAAATTATGGATGATCCTAAATTCGTACCGTTTGACCCGAGTTCAGGAATGAACATTTTATCTTGGTTAACCTATTTTGATACAACATGTGAAAAGGAGCAGAAAAATCTAGAATGGAAATTTAATTTTATTGCGCAATATTTGAAGAGGGAAGTGCAAAAAATTTATATCAATGACTGTTTAATTTGTACGGATTATGAACAAATTAAGAAAATTTTGATAGAAAGATTCATTGAATCAGACATCCCGAGTTTTTCTGATTTTTCAAATATGAAATTAGATAATTTAGAATTTATACAATTTAGAAACTTATTTTCGTAAAAAGGTGAAAATTGGTAGGAAATTACATCTTAGTGAAAGTATACTATTACAAGGTTTAACTGATGGTTTAAAACCAGAATTCAAAAACAATATTAGTATAAATCCTCCTAGTATTACCACCGAATGGTACCGGGTTGTCAAACAATTCGTGAAAGTTTCCACCCCACTAGTTTCAAACCAAGTAATAAATCAACCATCAGCTAGACAAAATTTTCAACATTTTCAACCAACTAGGCCATGGATTCAGCCAGTTAGGCTCAATAATATACCTAGGAATTGGATTCCACAAAGGCAATCTCAGTTTCAAAGGCCTAGAATTTGTCAAAATAATTATATTCAGAATGCATATCCTTCAAGACCTTGTAGGATATGCACAAATAGGGGTGGGCGTAATACTTTTCATTGGGAAAGGGAATGTATTTTTAGGAATGAATCGCCATCCTCTGATACTCTTCCAAGTAGCTCACAAAATAATTCTCATAATATTTGACAATTGATTGTGTATGGATATACAAATAATTATAATTTACCATGCGTTGTAGATACTGGCTCAACTATTGCAATATTGCCACTTAATTTTGTTAAATACTTAATGCTAAAATTGAGACTATAGCCTCAGTTACCATTGGTCTTGCAAAAGGATTTTTACATATAAATAAAAAATGTAGTGCTTTTCTAAAAGTGGGTAAAATTTAAAAATATGTTAACTTTTTAGTATGCAATACAAATTTGCATTATGCTATTTTAGGGTTAAAATAATGTTCTAAACTTAAATTAACCATAGAATTTAAAGATTGTATTGTAAGGTGGGGAAGAAAAATTATAAATAACAGGATATCCATACATAATGAAAGATCCCTTCATTTCAATACAGTAAATATGGACCAAGAACAACAAAATAGAGATCAATCTAAAGAGTTTGTAACATCAGAATATGAGAAAAAAATAAGTAAATAAATGTAGAGGATCCAATAAATTACTCATTCGCTACTGCAAGTTAATTTATTAACTGTAATAATGAGAGAGGGAAAGGCTCCCTTTGCAAACTGTCTTTCACCGAAACATCAAAAAGAATATTCCATCATTATTTCAGCGAGCCGTACTCATCGAAGAAAAAACCAAGAATCTCCCTTCTCATCTCTAGGCTTCCTTTCTTAAATCTAAAAAGAAAGTTTTGAAAATTCTCTACTCTCGAACCATCATTTTTCCATGTAAACATAGCTCATGCCCAGAGTCGAGATTTTATTCCACAGAAGATAATTTTATTTTAAAAAAATATTATTTGACTAATTCATAATCGACTCAAAATTTTCAAATATATTAGACAGACGATATTTTTGCAAACGATTAATTTTAAGAGAAAAAGAAAAGAAATGAATTTATTGAAGCACAAATATCAAATGTTGAAGGAGAAAAAAATATAGATAAATAAAAATAATGATATTTTTTGAAAGGTATGGTTTTGGAATAAATTTAATGAAACTTTCTTAAAAAGAGTTGATAAAAACACAGAAAAAAGGAGTTTTATTTGGAATATTAAGAAATAAAGTTTAATAAAGAATATTTTAATTTAGAGCCATCTTTTTAAATTTACGCATATTGAAAAAAATGTTTTTTAAGGCGAATTAAGAATTTATATCGTTTCCATAAAAATTAATAGATTAGATCTGGTAACAAGATCTTAATTTAATAAGTTGAACTAAGTACGGAATATTGTTATAAGGAAATTAATATACTATAAAGGTTAAACGTGCCGAAAAAAAATTAAACTTTTGTATAAAATTTAAAATTTGTAATATTATCCCCCCTCCCCAAAACTTTGTATGAAATTGATAGTTAAATAGAACTACAAGTTCAGACAACAGAAATCTAATAACTTAGATAAGTTAAAATTTGGAATAAAACTGTCAAACACAGGAAGCCAAGAGATGAAGAAAAAGAAAATTAACGTAATATAAAAAATAATAGCGATTAAAAAGATAATAGTTAAGAGCAAATTAAATCGAATTAAGATTAGGTAGGAGCATGTCCCTGAAAGAAATACAGTAATATTACAATATCACTTACCATTTGTAAGTGCATAGGAGACAATACATACAATAACAGTAAATAAGTTATAAATATTAATAAGCAAGAAATATTAAAAATATAATAAAAACAATAAGAAATCTCTTTCATGGGAGTTTGTAGAATTTCAATCACTTAATCAGTAGTTATTTCAGTTCAAAAATTAAATTTGTTAGATATAGTCCTTGTAGTAAACAAAGTCTTTAAAGGCTACAATAAACGTTCTTCTCAAACTTAGTTGACTACATAAAGTCCTTCAAATCAAGTCTCTAACTAGTTTTAAAAATGCAATTCTTCAATGTAGTTCATAGTAAATTGTATATTTCTTGTAAATCTAGTTTAATCTTTGATTTTAATCTTATGTTAGATCCAACATCTTTTAATAATCAGTCAAATTTTCAATAATAAATAGTCTTACTCTCAATATCAATAATAAATAATGTAGAAAAATTTAAATAATAATAATAACAACAATAATAAGTAGTATAATAAAACTCAAAATTTATGGCAATATTAATAATAATTCTCCATATTCTAATACTTCTCAATAAGAGCATAATTATTACTAAACTTCATTATAGAAATCATAATGATAATAATAAGAAAACAAGAGTATAATCAAAAGAAAATATCACAGTTCGTTTATTACTGGTAGAAAAAATATTGGTTGAGGATAAAAATAATTACATAGCAACTAAATAATTTTCTTATCTTCTAATAGCATAAGAAATTATTTTTTGCTAGCCGAAAGTATACATAAAAATAATAATTATTATAATTATAATTCCAAAATCTAAATAAAATTAAATCTAACTATTTAGAAAATGGACTCTCAGCCAGTATTTCCTTACAATAATTCCTCTCTGATACTCTTTTACAAAATTGTCAAATTTGGTTATAAGTTTTCAAATGCCAAATGTAGAGTAATGTTTTATCTACACATGGTTTATAAACTTTAATAATAAAACAAATAGGAATAAAGGGAGTCATTCTTAATTGAAAAATGGAATTAAAGATAATTTGCTTTTTGAAAAACTCTTAATATCTGTAGTTTTCAGAATCACTGAAAATTACATATTAAGTTATAGGTTTGAGTAAAATCATTAAATTTTATAACTGTTATCATATAAATATCTGTTGAATAAATAGAATAATACTAATGTCCAATAAATGAGTAAATATAGTTAGAATTATATATACTTAAAATTAATTTATCAACATCAATTTGAAAGTTTTAACAATCAAAGTGCTCAACTTATGCCTGCATAAGGATCCCAATTTAATCCCAAAAACCATTCCAAAACAAGTAATATTCTTGATGCGCACCAAGAACATACCTGTTAATGTTGAAAATTATGGTGATAAAATATTTAAAGAATAAGAATTTTAATGTAATCTACTGTCTTGACTTTAGTTTGATCTAGTGATTATGATTGTATCTGAGGTTTTGTTCGTTTTTTGCGTTGCTCATGAAACAATTTAAAATCTTCGGGTAAAAAATACGGTCTTAATTTAGAAACATGCACAATAACTGAATTCTGTCCTGTCTCATAATTAAATTTATCTATTTCATAAGTTACACCAGAAAGTTTATTTATAATTTTGTATGGTCCAGAGAATGTAGGTTCTAATTTTCTAGTGTTAGGGTATTTAAATTCTTCATAAATTACAGAGTCTTGTATCTTTAATGGGGATTCGACAAAATTTCCGAAACCGGGATCAGTCTTTTACTTTTAAGGTGAAATTCACGAGTTCGCGTTTTCGCAATCTTGAGGGCTTTGTCTACTAGATATGTTTACATTCTGATTGCTTCACACATAATTACTATCCTCCTTTTAAAAATCTGAATCAAAATTAGCGTGAAATTGTGACTATATTTAGCTGTTAATTTTAACCAGAAATTGTATCTAATAAAAATAAAAATTGTAACTATCATAGTTATACTTTAAATTGGAATCAACTTTTTAATTCTATTGTTTCATAAATCATAAACAGATACAAAAATTTTAATGATAGGTAATTTATTACTTAAAATCACAAAATTTACTGAAAAAATTAATTGTATTTATCAGTCAAAACTCTAGCAGCAGCTTTGTATAGTTCCATCTTCCTTACTGAATTTAAATAAATTATAAAAATCCGGGAACTAAAGCTCAGTGCCACCAGAAAGATTAAAAATTTTCAAATATATTAGACAGACGATATTTTTGCAAACGATTAATTTTAAGAGAAAAAGAAAAGAAATGAATTTATTGATGCACAAATATCAAATGTTGAATGAGGAAAAAAATAAATAGATAAATAAAAATAATGATTTTTTTAAAGGTGTGGTTTTGGAATAAATTTAATAAGACTTTCTTAAAAAGGGTTGATAAAAACATAGAAAAAAGTGAGTTTTATTTGGAATATTAACCTCTTCAGACCTGAGCGTAAAATAACTCTACAAATCTATATTTATTGTTTTAGCATAATCGAAATGGCACCATAGATGACAGAAAGAGTCATTTTTATGAAATCCGTACTTTAGAGGACTGGTAACTTAAGTTTACAAATATGGATATAAAAGTACTAATCCCTTTAAAACATATGTTTAACTATCAGTAATATAAATTTACGCAATAACAAAATTAAGGTCTTTAAATAAGTAAACGATCAGCAAATTCTCAATTTTTTTTTTTTTTTACTGTAAAGCATTTAAGTTAAATAATCATGAATATTTCTTACTTTCTTGGCCACAATGTCATTAAGGTATTTTCGAAACTCAGATGAATATAATATGTATTTTATGAGGTAATATTCCTCAGTGCTGACATTTATTGATTTCGTTTTAAAGCAAAAGACATTCAGCTGCATAGAAGTGAAGTAAAAATGCAAAAAAATTGAACAGTTTAGTTTTTATGAGGAAAAGAATGGAGGTACACATTTGTGTACCTCAGATCTGAAGAGGTTAAGAAATAAAGTTTAATTAAGAATATTTTAATTTAGAGCCATCATTTTAAATTTGCGCATATTGGAATATATGTTTTTTAATGCGAATTAAGAATTTATATCGTATCTATAAAGATTAATAGATTAGATCTCGAAACAAGATTTTAATTTAATAAGTTGAACTAAGTACGGAATATTGTTAAAAGGAAATGAATATAGTATAAAGGTTAATCTTGGCGAAAAAAATTAAAATTTGTTATATATATAAATAATCCATATAAAAGAGGTATGCACGGAATGTGCTTGTTATGCTCAGATATACCTTTGTTCTCAAATGTTGTAAATATATGTATAGTTTGAGAAAGGATGAAATAAGGGACATAAGATAAAGTATATATGTTCATATTGTATTTAATCCTCTGAGCGTCTTCAAAAAGGGTAAAATTGTAATTTTTTTCTCTACATTTTCATTTAAATGTTAAAAAATATGATTATTTCAACATTACGTAAAAAAAGAAAATTCAAACATAAATGTAATCTTTAAGAGTATTAATCATTCTCAATGTATTGAAAATTCACTAAATCAATATAATTATATTATTTTAGTTATTGCTTGTACTGGTGTGAAATCTGGAGCTTAGTGAACGGAATATTACGTGCCGGGTAACGTAGGCTTATATAGATGGTTAACATTTAATCTTTCGGTGTAGTTTGCATTTAAAAGCACATAATAACCTCAAAATAATGCGTACGGCCTGAGTACGTATGTGACGGCCGTATTCATTGAAGCATCATGCGGTAATTATTAAGAGTTAGGTAAACTAGGTGATTATTCATTTTTTTTTTTTTTTTTTTTTTTTTTTTTTTTTTTTTTTGTTTGGATAATTTACCTGAAATTCTAACATCGTATGTCTTAAGTTTAAAAATTAAAGAATCATAGTGACATTTACAGGCGACGGCCCAATTCGCAAGGGTATTTCATTAAATGTAACTTTTTTTTTTTTTTTTTTTTTTTTTTTTTTTTTTTTTTTTAAAGGTAAAGCTGCGGTAAGATGAAACAGTTGTTGACAAACAAAAGTAAGTGATTCAGAGTTAAAAAAAAAAAAAAAAAAAAAAAAAAAAACGAAATGAGTTGTACCGTAACTTTTTGTAATTGCTTGAGCAACACAGATAGCGAAGTTACAAAAAAAAATATGTTTATCTGCAAAACTGGCAAATAACCCAATCATTTTATTCCTAACATTGTTGTCATAATGCTTTTTTTATTTCATAAATTAAATCTAATCTTATTATTTATGCCTCTTACAGAGTATACTGTTTCTTGTTATATTTTAAACTAGCGAACGTACGCGGAATAGCTCGGAATTTTAAGAGTGTTTGATTTAAAAAATCAATTTGTAAATTAAATAAACAGTATAAAACAAACAATAAAATAAACATTTAAGCCATCCTTATGTATGGTTTTCATTATGAATGAGTTCTAAGGACCGATACCAGGGTTCGATTTAAGCGGTATCGCATCGCAATTTGCGATTCAAATTTAACTAAAATGCGATCCAAGAAATGCATTAAATCGCAATCATTGCGATGCATATTTCCCACACCCTTTGTTATGTCATGTACACTTAAAATTTAAAGATGTTTTCACACGACATACGTTGTGTATTCACTCTCCCCAAGTGTTTATGTACAATGGAAGTACAGTGAGACGCGATTGCTGGGCTCAGTTTTCCCAGTAAACACATAATTTATTCCCGCCCTGACGCTGTGATTGATTACTAAATCACTGTTACTCGCTAATCACTGCGTTTGCTCATAGAAGTTTGACGTGCGTGTTGCAGTGGATCTAAAATGAACACTCACTGGTACGATCTTTTTACTTTATTTATGCATCGAAACTGATGTAGTGACAGCTATACTACTATACTATTACTTGCTATACAAAAGTGTCTAATTGCTATTCAAAACTGACTTTGTATAGCAGTTACTGCTATGCAACTTTCTTTTTCTAAATCGACCCCTGATCGATACGTTTGTAAAAATTCTTATAAACCCACATACATATAAGTATATATATGTAATATATTTTCAAATGGAAAAACTAAAAGCAGGAACTCTGAAAATTTTATATGCCAATATTTTCATAATCGTTCTTTAATCGTGTCTCGGTACTTTTCCTCAGACTTATATGACATCATATATTCACCAGCTGTTGTTTATTATATTTCCAATATGAAGTAAATTTTTTTAATTATTATTTAGTCACACTATTTTTATCATTTCATCTTTTTTACGTGGAAATCTTATAATAGAAAACTTATAACGTAACAGTCCTCTTTAAGATTTGTCAAACTATTTATTTCGTTTTCATCTTTTGCGCTCAAAATCTTGCAATAGAAATGTAATTGTTCCGGTAAGAAATTCACTGTAGCATTTTAATTGTTATCAACTGCTTTAACGAAAAATGGTTCAACATGATATGAAATTGGTGTTTTTATTATTAAATAATTATATATAATTTATTTGGATTGCGGATCACTCGGGTGTCCTCAGGCGCGTTTTAAAACACATATATCTAATATTTCAGAAATCTGATTTTATAACTTTGGATTTGTATATGATTGCAGATAGACAGAGAAATTGTTATTTTAATATATTATATTATGTTTAAAAGCATCAACTAGCAATTAATAATTCATCAAAGGAAGTTAGTTTCACACATTGGAAGCCTTATATCAAGGTTTTATTTTTACAAAAGAATTATTTTTTCATTCGAGGAACCAAAAAAATGCATTAATTTTTAATATATGGGTGATTCTCAAAATAGGGGACAATTTATGTCTTTCGGCATACAAAAAAAATTTAGAGGTTTTCTGTCATGTTTTTATATTTAGATATGTTTGTTTAAATATTTTTCATTATTTGCACTCAAAAATTACTCACTTTTTAGTAAAAAACACCTTAAAATAACAGAATAAATGTTCAAAATGTCATTAGCATGGACGTCCACAGTAGCTGTGCCTTGTGTATACTAGCATTTTTCAAGAGTTAATATCATGTTTATAAAATAAAACAAATGCTATTCTTTCTTTAAATTAGTCAAGGAGAGGATTTATCCAATAAATTTCATTTTAAAAATAAAATCATATTACATAAAAAAAGAATTAAAGTTTGTCCTCCATATTCTATTCTCAAAACAAGGTCACACTATAACAGCTGGTTATTAATCAAAATTTCATTTTCTCATATGACAATAGTTTAAAAATATAAAGTTTCTCTATGGCAACAAGTAGCCATTTTATCCCAGTCCGAAAATAGAAGCATGTATTGTATTTTAAGAATAGAAGTTGAACATTAGGGGCGTATATCAATTGTATGTCATTAGAATGGATAATAATTTTCATGTTTATTTTATAGTTAAAATTTTTATTTTACTTATTTTCATAGAACTTTTGTGTTTTAAAAAGCCCCAGAAAGGACTATCGCATTGTGATTATATTATGGCTCATAATCTTATTTAAATTAAAATTTGTCATTAGCATGGACAAATATCAGTTTCATTAGCATGGTTTTTCTGTCCATGCTAAAGACTCCTATGTGCATAGATGTAACCAGTGCTTATATTGTATCCTTTATACAGTTTAATTTTACATATAAATTTAGGTATTACATTTATTATCCCTAAAATATGCATTAAATGTGTAGGAAAATAACTAAGACAGCTTCTTATATTGTTAGTGTCAGAATGTTGCTCATGTAAACAAAGTTTGCTCTTTGGTAATGTTTTTATTCTCTTTATATGTATATATGTAAAAATGGAAACCATTTGCTGAAAAGGAAGGCTATAAAATATAGAAAAAAATATTTAAACAAGAAGAAAATAAAAATTTCTTAATATATTCATTCCATGCAATTTGTTTTGTCATTAGCATGGCTCTAAAAATACTAATTATTTTTTTAAGTTAAGTTTTAAATATTTTGCTCTGCTGACTACTTGTAATGTATACCTAATACTATATTAACAACGCCTATTTTTTTCAGAAATTTTGCTAACAGTAATTTTTTTTAAGATTTTTCTTTTCAAATAGACTCTTATTTTGAGAATCACCCATATATATATCTAATCTTATATAATATATATATATAAAATATGCATGAATATATATTAGAAAAACGATGTCTACCTTTATGTTTGCATGCCTCGATTAGTTATACATGTATAAATTTACTAGTTCATTACGGTATTTAAGGATATTTTGATATGATGCACATTGTAGTATATGCTATATCTTTTACAAGGTATTTAATTTCAACGATATCACGTGTGCGCATTTAAACCTTCATTTAACTGAACTGAATTTGTCATTTTATGTAAGTCTCTTTCCAAAATTAAAAAAATACATTCCATGCAGTATCGATATTTTTAGTAGCAAATATTGCACTTCTTTGACTTTAACAATACAATTAATTTCTCATATAAGTAATATTTTTTTAATTTAATAAGCATTAACGTTTTGCGTTTTCTATTTAATTAATTAATACATCTTAATATTCCTAAAAATAGTACAAAAAAGTAATATTTATATCAGCACTATGTACAAGCATAAAAATTTAGTGTGATTTTTGTAGAATTGGGTATTTGATTCAATATACCTTATACATATAACTGTAGTGATCTTAATATATTTGACTTAAACATTTCAAATAACTGTGATAAACATATTGAAATGATTTCCTTTTAAGCTTTGAAAATGTACATTAAGCTTACCGTGTTATCCAAACGCATGCACACTGGTGGTATTATATTACATGGTTATGTGGACATCTATGGATGAATTCAAATTGAATGCTTTGAATAGTGATTAATACTGTCCTTAAACTTACTCTGTGGAATAGAGAAATAGTTTATACGCTTAGGAAAAAGAAAAACAAGAGTAATATTAAATTGCAAATAAAACTAAACGAATAAAAAGTTAATTGAACCGCAGCGCGTAGATTTTGATATTTTCTTGATCGATAACGATTCTAAAAAATATTATTCAACACAAACATATTGAAGCATGAGTTTTTGTTTTGTAATTTTTGTATTTATGTTTTTTTTTTTTTTTTTTACCATACATATTCAATTATGCACTAATACTTATACAGTAATACAATAAGTATTAGAGAAATATTGTAGTTGTTTCACATCATATAACTCGAAAAAAGTAATAAGAGAGATAATTTGTTTTTATAAAAATTCTAAAAGAAGCATTTATTATTATTATTATTATTATTGTATTTAATATTTTTATGAATTTGATTTTTATGAATACAGATTTTTTTAAAATAGAAAAATCTAATTAAAAATTTTTGTACAAACACAGAAAAATAAGCTAAGCTCTCTGTAAATATACATTAGTTCTCGGTTAAATGCACTCGATCCAGTTTCTCGGTCATCATTTTACCCATATTTTTCTTATGTTATAATTCTCTGCAGGGATTTTCATGTCTTTATTTAAAGATATTTTCTCTTTGATAAATTTTGTAATTTAAAATACACACTTTTAGATTTTTTATCCAATTTTATTAGAAATATTAAAGAAGAAAATACTGTTTAAAGACTTTTTTAACTTAAAATTATTTAGAAAGGAAAAAATAATCTCATCTAATCTAGAAAGATTTTTTTCCCGCTGACTCATAAAAGTCATATTTTGTAGAGAAAAATAATATCTTCTATAGCTTAGTCAATAAAGTGTTCTTTCACTGTCAAGAGGTTTTGTGTTCAAACCTCTGGTCGGCTAAAAACAAACAGTGTTAAAGATTAATGATACATCAATCAAATTAACTTAAAATATTCAAGTTCATTGAAGCTAATGGAAGATTGAGGGATTCACGAATTTAAAAAAACTAAATTAAATTATTATTATTAAAATCAAATTTACAAAGTCTTTTGTAAATTTACCGAATAATTTCTCTGTTATTTTGCAGAATCTCGGTTTTTATGATCTTTTTATTTTTACGTAAGATTTAATATAATGGGTTACAAGTAGATATTTTGTAATTTGAAAGAAATGTTTTTAACAGTAATGCTTAGAATTTTAGCATCTAAATTATCAAATGAACTATCTTTTTATTACGTTTATTATGAAACAATATTTGTGTGAAGTCTTATTTTTATAAAATATAAATATTATTTATTAAGTGAAATATCAGTTTTTCTTTAGCAAAAACAAGCTTAGCTTTTACCGATAACAAAAACAAATTACTCAATGATGACATCTGTTTGCGAAAATCTATTTTTCAGTTGTTCAAAACTGTCATTTTCAAACATTCCCTGGAGATATTTTCTTTTATCAATTTCAGTCGCAAATAAACTATCAAAAGAAACTTTCGAACTTTGTTCAGATGCTTTTAACTTTTTAGAAATTTCATCGATCATTAATTTTATGTCCAAGAAATACAGAATTTGATATGTTTTCCAAGAATTTGTCTGAAATGTATTTTTTTCTTTTAAAATAAATTTATGAAACGAATTTTTTTATATGCAATTAAAAAATAAGATCATAAAATTGAAATAAAATAAATCTCAGAGTATGTAAATGGCCTTTTAATTTTAATTACTGATTTGCGTAATTATTTTTTCGTACGTTTTAGAAAAAAAATCTTGTCTGTTAATGGCATGATATTAAGTTTTAAATTGTGTAGTTCTATATAAATCTTCATTTATATAATCCTTAAATAACCTCTAGTTTTTTTTAATTAAACAAGGCAAATTATGCATTTAGATAAAAAAATAAAACAGATTTTGAAGTTATATCTTAGTAAGATTTACCGTATTTTCCGGCGTATAATCCGCGGATCAAATAATAATTTTTCAACCCAGAATTTTGTTTAAAGAAAATGTAACTGATTAGATCGCGATAAATATTTCACTTAATTTACTAGATAAAATTTCTAGGTCGAAAAAGGATTGTTTGATCCGCGGATTATATGCCGAAAATAACGGTACTGCTAAACAGACAAAATGAGTTTAACCTGTGTAATATTTAAATATTTCTCAACTTACTCAAAATTCCATGATATATAAATTATCTTCGAGATTAATCATATTTACTATACAATTTAAAAATGTAATTCAATGTATGTAATTCACAAAGGCTTATTTGAAAAAATTCAAATTGACACTAACCCGTGTGCACACACCCTGAGATAAAATCTGTCCCAATCACATATTTATTCGGAGAAAAAAGATAATTTTTTTGAGAACGTTTATGACATTCTAATACCTTTCAAGGTCAAGATCGGAGACTTGGGGGAATTATTTTCTTTTATTTAATTTATTTCCTTTTATTCATATAAAATGTATTCATTTTATATGAAACTACGTGAAATTATCAAAGAAATCCTGAGCAACACTCCAAAATTTTAAAAATTGTTGAAAAAAATAAATTAAAAAAAAATCCTCTTTATCCAATTAATTATCGACGGTACCTATAATTGCCAAAGTACGTATTATAAAACTCTTTTAATATGTCAATTAGATGTAATACTGTTTAGAACGAATTACAGATTATTACTTTATTGTGTTCCAATAGCATTATTGGTTACACAAGACAAAAATATTTTTAAAAGGGTGATTTCTTTCGCTTTGTAGCCATTCAGCTTTCTTGACTCTGTGGGAGGGGGATGGGGATTTTTTTAATTCGGATATATTTCTATATGTATATTGTAAGAACATCATATTTGTACATTTTATAATTATACAAAATACTAAGGAAACAATTTAAAATAAAAAAAATGAGTGGGTATTTAAATATTGCACACAATCCCTGTAAATTCAAATTTAATTAATTCTTCTTAATCCTTCAAATCTTCTAAAATCCTTCAAAAATTTATCAAATGATTCTGTATATCGCTTAATTTAGTTTAAAAAAAAATACGTAAAAGACTTTCATAATTCATTAGATAATAGGGTAAAATAAGACAGTTTGCTTTATTGTTTTATGTTAACTATTTACAACTCAATTTCGACGTTCGAAAATCGTATATAATGTTTTTTTTATAATGGATATGCGAGTTGAACTGGGAAGAATGACCCAAACTAGCCCAAGTTGATGGTTATTATTTGGATTTAATTATTCTAACCAGTTCATGCCTAATAAATAAAATTATATACGGCAATATCCATTACACTATTTCTTTAAAATAATTTCTTCTCTTCTGATAATTTCATTTTAATATACTGTAATTATTCACAAATAATATGTAATAAATTCAATTAATAAACCAGTCAGATTTGGCATGTTATCATTTTATGTATATTAATACTTCCTAAAAATACAGCATAGAAGCTTCACCGGTTCGGTGGTTTAAACCAAACTCTATTCAACAATAACTTATGTCAACTTTTAACTGAATCTGAAGTTTCATGAAAATCCATGCATCAATTTTTGAGATAGAACTGTTGAAAAATATGAAAAAACTGCATAGCAGCACCACATGTTAAGTGATGTACACGAAAAACTAATCAGAGTCAATTGTTTATCAGGTATTAACTGAATGTGCAGTTTGATGAGCATCCTTGAGATTTCATTACACATTGCATTAGTTCTTGAGATACGTGTATTGAGAAATCGTGAGAAATGCAGTATATCAGCACCATTTGTTGGGCGATTTACACCAAAAATTAAGCAACACTAATCCACATCAGGGAATAACTGAATATGGAGTTTCAGAAAATTTCATGGATTAGTTCTTGATAAAGCTATTGAGATTATCACGAATGTGGCACAATGGCTAGGTCACCTGTTGAGCGATTTCCACAAAAATGTAATCAGATCCACGTTATTTAGGTACTAACTCGAAATAAAGTTTTATGATATTCCATGGATTCTTTCTGAAGATATGGCTATTGTAGAAATTGTAAATAATGCAGCATAGCAGCGCCACCCTTTCGGCGATGTACACGAAATACTAATCACATCTATTTTATATCAAGGTCTCACAGAATACTAAAGTTTTGTGAAATTCCGTTTATTAGCTCTTGAGATAGAGCTGTTATAATGATCACGAATAAAGCATAATGGCAGAACCACCTTTTGAGCTATTTGCACCAAAATGTAATCAGTACCATATCGTACATCAAGTGCTAACTAAATCTAAAGTTTTATGATAATCCATGTACTAGTACTTGAGGTATGGTTATAATAAAAAATGTGAATGATGTTAATTAGCAAGCCACTTACTGTGCAATAAACGCCAAAAACGTATCAGATCCAGGTCATATCAAAGTCTGATAGAATCTAAAACTTTGTGAAATTCCGTGTATTAGTTCTTGAGATAAATCGCCTACAAAATGTTTGCCACATACAGTTAGACAGACTCACAGAGTTTCAGACAGACAATTTGAAAACATACTTTTTCGGGTTCTCTGACCTCTAAAACGTGTAAAGTTGTCGAAAACCAGATTTCAAATGTTTTAACGAATCCAATACTTTTTTCTTGTAAAGATCGAAGAACGTTACTAGTTCACGAAATTAAAATCTATGAATTTGATGAAACAAATTTTAAAACAGTAGTTAAAATGCTCAAAATTTCATTCGAGTCGCATCATGAACCATTTTACATATTTGCTATAGAAGCAAATGCATAATAAAAGACAATGAAATGAATTGAAAGAAGAAAATTTAAAATATGACATTTTTTTAAAAATTTTTAATCTGAAAGTTTAATCTAAAACTTTTTTATGCTTCAATGAACTAGAATTTATTCATTTTAATTAAAATTTTCAATTAAATGACACAGTATGTTATCAGATTAATTGCTTGAGTGATTTTTGTTTGCTTAATACCTAATCAGTCATAAATTGTGTAATTCTTAAAAAAATATATTCTTTATTTAAAATGTATTTTTAATAAAGAATTTAATTATTATTTTTTTTAGAATATAATGTGAATTTACAGAGTTTCCTCATAAAAATGAGTAATTTTGGGATTTACTTCGTTTATCATTAGACTGTAAAAAAAGGACGATGTTATGGAAATAGTACTGATAGTCGGAACGCCAGTAAAATTTACTGTTTTTTAACTGAAAAAATTCCCTAAATTCCAGATTTTTTTTCGTTAACCCTTTATGCATTCAAATACCTTTGAAGAAAACTTTATACAAAACTTATTTATTGTGTCTATTAATAAAAGTTTTTTTTTATTATTATTTCCAAATAAAACATTCGAAGCTAAATATTAATAAAAGTCTATTAATAAAATAATAGTTGTCTATTAATAAAAGTTTTGATTATTCTTTCCAAATAAAACACTCATCTCGATCAAATTTAGGTAAAATAAAAAAAAAAAACAGTCGAAGCTATATATTAATAAAAGTCTATAAATAAAATAATAGTTGTCTATTAATAAAAGTTTTTTTTTATTCTTTCCAAATTAAACACTCATCTCGATCAAATTTAGATAAAAAAAAACAGTCGAAGCTAAATATTGATAAAAGTCTATTAATAAAATAATAGTTGTCTATTAATAAAAGTTTTTTTTTATTCTTTCCAAATAAAACACTCATCTCGATCAAATTTAGATAAAAAAAACAGTCGAAGCTAAATATTAATAAATGTCTCTTAATAAAATAATAGTTGTCTATTAATAAAAGTTTTTTTTTTATTCTTTCCAAATAAAACACTCATCTCGATCAAATTTAGATAAAATAAGAAAACAGTCGAAGCTAAATATTGATAAAAGTCTATTAATAAAATAATAGTTGTCTATTAATAAAAGTTTTCTTATTCTTTCCAAATAAAACAGTCATCTCGATCAAATTTAGATAAAATAAATAAATAAAAAAACATTCGAAGCTAAATATTTTCTAAAAGTGGTAATCTTATTATTCATTTTTGTAGGTATTCCTTTTCTTTCTTTAAATAACATTATATGAAACATATTTAACTGCAAAAGAATTTCCTTTTATAGACATGATCATGATACATTTAAACTCATTGTTCTTTTATGAATTGTGATATTTTCAAAAGAGTAATTTTGCTTAATTAATCTGATTGTTTTTGTAAATATTTCACCAAAAAAATTATAACTACCGATATATTTAATCAGTTTTATTGAAAAAAAGCATGTCTAAATTCCACATTAGTATTATCTAACAATTCCAGTTTAACTTCAGATATTAAAGAAGAAAATTATTGAGGTGGATTAATTTCTTCATAAATAATTCGGTAGATAAAGGGTTAAAAAGCAGAAAATTGTACTAGAGTCCCAATTATCAGTACAATTTTCGTAAAATCATCCTTTTTCTTGGAGTATAGCGTAGTCAAAATTTCCAATTCGCAGGGGCTCAAATAACTGTTCCTGGTATTGCTTATGCGGGATTTTTCGTAAAGCACAAATAATTTTTATTTCCTTTTCATGTTCTCCAATTCATTAGTTATGAAAAAACAGGCATTTCATTACAACATTGCATTAAAACCTTTTAAGATAAAAGAATAAAAAAAATAAAACATATTGCTTTCCAAAGTATTTTTTAACAAAATTACCTGCTTAGATGGACCCTATAGAGAGCTACGTAACTCAAATGAATTTATTAAAATATTTATAAAAATGTATTATAATTTGAAATATATTTTAAATGAACGTATTCAAAGTATATTTTAATTTAAATATTGAATGGAAAAAATCGTTTTTTTTCCAAAAATTTAAAAAAAAAACATTATCCAATAGGAATATAATTTTCATATTTTACATCTGGCAATCTTAAAAAAATATTTATAATTCTATTTTTAATCCTGTTCTAATATTAAAATATTAAAAACACATTCACAATCTCGTTCGAAATTTCTTTTAAAATTAAAACCTTTTTTTTAAGAAATTTATCCATCCGATAAATTCTCTGAAGTATTACCTGATAAATTCTTTGATCTAAATATGTCCGCTTTGAAGCGAACATATTTACTTCAAAGTAATCGTATAACTACACTGTAGCTCAACATTCTGTACAACTCTTGCTCAATGATTAGTCCCCTCATCTCTCATCAAGGGTTCATATCCAAAGTCCACAACTTTATATAGAGTGTCTCATTTATTTTGCAACCCGCGTAAACGCAAAACAAATCAAGAACACGAGTGCACGCGCACACCGTTAGCGCAGGTAGGGACAACACTAACAAATAGAAAAACGCAAGAGACACTTCAGTGGTAAGGAGAACGAAGTGAAAGGTAATTTTGTGTTAAGGTGCTGTGCGCAGAAAAACACGCGTTTATTATTGAGCATTATTTTCGAACATCTTCATTCGAAAATGTCAAGAAACGATGTGGAAATAAATTTTCAGACACGCTTCTGCCAAATAAAAGCACATTAAGCGAGTCGTTGACCATTTTGAAACTGTGAAATCGAAAATAAAGAACCGCCCGTCACTTGTCCTAACTGAAAACAAAATGAAGGAAATCTTGACGAAAATCAAGGAGAAACCGGCCATGTCAGTAAGAAAATTAGCTTTAGAAACAAACGTTCACAAAGCTATTGCACACCGCGCTTTAAAATATTTGAAAGAAGATTGGTCGACGTCACTCTGTCATTTTTCGAAGAATTTTCGGCTAATTACAAAAGGGCTGTGGCCTCCACTCAGTCCAGATCGGTCACCGCCTGTTTTCTTCTTGTGGGGATATTTGAAAATTCCCGTGTTCAGTGAGCCGGTAGCTTCGATTACTAAACTGAAAATTCGCATTATGGAGGAGGTGAACACTAATACACCAAACAGATTACAGAATTTGTCTCGAAAACTCTTCAAACGGGCCCACACATGTAAAGATGGAAACGTCGGTCACTTCCTACTACACTAATATATGTATATATATTTGTTTGAACTTTTCTTTTTCAAAATAAATGAAACACTCTGTAGAACGGAATTCTGTTTTTTTAAGATTTAACTAATGAAAACGAAATCTGTTTATATCGAAATTCGGATTTAACTGTAAAAATGTCTTAATTCCTACGGTAGGAAAAATATACAATGATACGTCAAAAATGTGAATTTGGATTCAATCTCTATCGATTCCGCTTTCACGGGTTTTATTGAATAAGTTTGAATCGTCAGACAAACAATGTTAAGAGAGTGTATCAAAGAAGAATTGCAGTTTTGCTAATTTAGCTGGGTTTTGTTTTATTCAAAATATAGCATTATTAATCTTTTTATCAATTATTTTGTAGTTAAAGTTATTCAAAGTATTAAAAAAATGCTTTTTGTCTGAATAAAAATAATCCGCAAAATTGGCAACACTTCAGAAGATGGAAGATATTCGCATATTGAAAAATGTGTTCGAATCCAAAGCATACCCTCATAGCATGCATGTTCACAGTGACGTCACTGTGAGTCACTTTGGTCACATCACATCTGTGACGAAAATGCTACCACTCAGTGACGTCACAATGTGACTAAGATGTGACTTTCTAAAAAAATTTTCACAGTTCGTCACAATGTTAATGTCAAAGTAGTCACAACTGACACACTTTTCACAAATTTATCACATTGTGACGTCACAATGTGACGTCACAAAAAAGCTCTAAAACGGCCATAACGACTTCACATTTTAGTCACTGTGACTTCACATCAACGTCACGTGACGTCACATCGACAATCGATGGTCACAAAGTCACAATGTGACTTCACAACGACGTTGCAGTGACGTCACCATGTCTTACGGGTAATAAAGATTCCTTTACTCAATAAAAAATATTGCTTTTTTCCGTCAATAAATCAAACATTATGGAATGAAAAGAGTGATACCAAAAGTACTAGAAATATCACCATGCAGATACATGGTCAAAAATGTCATGTCTGCAATTTTTTGAATACTACCGAACGAAATGTCCTAAGGAACATTTTTTTGCCATTGATTCAATTACTATCTTAGAAAGATTTCGTATAATAAGATATATATTGATAATTCTTTGTGGAATCACTTGGAGCCCTTTATTTAAATGAGTGACTATGAAGAATAGAAATTACAGTTAAAATGGTATATTTAAAATAATAAGTGGTTTAAGAAAATATGGCAGAGCGATGTTTCAGGTAATGAAAATAAAAACCAATATCTGAATAATAACATTGAATGAAATTCACTTGGCTGTAACACACTTGTAAAAAGGCTTCTCTGATATCAACAGAAACTGTGGCAATGGTATTATTACATTACTAAAAACACTTAAAACACTGTATAAAATGCCTGTTGAATAATAGTGCTTGAATTTTATCCGCTAGTCAACCATAAAAAATTTATTAGTGTGTAATTGCGCAAAATAACCCAGAAAACTGGACTGAAGGAGATTCAATCATAGTTTACAAAGTAACATCTCACCAAAATAGGAATATTTTATCTTTTTCTCTCCCGCTTTCAATTGCGAGGAGGCAATCTGTGCCCCAGCATCTGAGTTTAATCTGTGATTTTTTTTCTATTTCCTACTGGCTGATTTTTTTTTTTTACACTTTAATAAATTCGATTGAAGGGACACTATACACTACACACAAGACTTCCTTGTCTGAACAGTCCCTCTTAGGCATTTAAAAGTAAAATTAAAGATTGTTTAAAAGCATGTTCAATGTTCATGCATAAATTGTTACAATTCATATAACACAAGACATAATTTTACGTAAGCTTCGTAAAACTAATACGCACTGTTCTAAATCTATAAAAAAAAGTATACATGAAAAGGTACTTTATTAGTAATTCATAAAGAACTTTGAAAAATAGATATTTACCCGGTATGACTATATTCATTTGTTGTGTAAAAATACCTTAAAAAATCCTCGATGATCAACATAAAAATGCATGTTGTAATTTTCGAACTAATATAATTACAGTCGTCAAATATACAAATTAAGTTTGGATAGAGAAACAGTTTCAAAGTTTCAATCGTTTATTTACTTTGATTAGCAAGTGGAATGTAAATAGTTGCAAAAGCCTTTAGGAAAATTGAAATAGAGATTCTAGTTCCTAAGAAAATAGTCAATTCTGTTTATTAATGAAACGTAAATACTCATTAGCCTCATATATATATTGCAGAAAAAGTTAAAACTTTCAGTAAAATGTATAAAATAAATTTTCTTAGCAGCTTTTTTCTTTAATGTTAAAACTTATCAACAGCAATTCTTGCAATTTCAGATATGTAATTAATTTTTACAAACTTTTTTTTTTTTTTTTTTTTTTTTTTTTTTTGTAAGAGCTGAACTTGATAAGATGTTTAAAGGACTCTTTTAGATGTTGAACATAAATGTTTCCTTTTATTATAAACCAATGAAAAATACAAATATATTTTAATCTAGTAAAATCTAATTATGAAAAAAACTATGGAATAAATTTTCCTGAATTAACCATGAATTTCGAAATGCTTTTTTTATCATGAAGAACTTGAAAACCCAATGCGTCTTTGACTTTTAAAGTAACAATTAAAAAACAAAGTTTTCCACGTGAAATTTTCGGTAAAATTTCGAGATATAGAACAGAAATTGAGTTTTATAGTGTTTTATTCTGTTTTCTAAACTCGAAGAAAAAAAATATATAATGCTCATAATGGCCGGGATGCAGATAGATTTTTCACCATTAGCGGAAGAGATTGATTAACACTAGAACTACCGGTGTTTGATATATACCTAGTTTTACCGCATCCGTCAAATTGGCGGATTTTTGAACACGGCTTTCATTGTAGCTTTTGACTTAGTTAATGTAAATAAAAATATATAATTTAACAAAAACATAATTTAATATGATAATTCATTAATTATTAATAAAAATTCAATAAAAAACAGTTTCTATCTGCATTTATAGTACATTTGCTATGCATGAAATAACTATGAGGCACATATTTTTATGTTATCTTAGATTAACACTTGCAACGAACATGTCAAACTTTATTAATGTAAATAAAAGAATATAATTTAACAAAAATAATATTTAATATAATAATTCCTTAATGATAAATATAAAGAAACTAAACAAAATCAGTTTCTATTTGTATTTACAGTATAGCACATTTGATATGCAAGAAATAATTATAAGGCAGATATTTTACAATTGTCTTTTATCTTAGATGAACACCTTCCACAAAGATATTTGACATAGTTAATGTAAATAAAATACATATAGAATTTAACAAAAATAACATTTAATGTATTAATTTTTTAATTATTAATAAAAAACAACCAGTTTCTATTTGCATTTATAGTATAGCAAATTCGATATGAATGAAATAATTATGAGGCATATATTTTACAAGTACATGTTATCTTAGAAGAACACTTACCACAAATATATTTGTTGCATACATTGCAAGTATAAATCGCTTTGTTTTTGTTGCATAATTGAATTTGGCAAAATTTGCGATCACAAGCAATATTTTAAAACATTTTCTAGAGCACTATCAATTGATTTCCGATCTTGTTTTTCGGAGGAGGCTTCTTTTCTGCAGCATTTATATTCACTGGAGAGTTCTTCGGATAACTGAAATAAAAATTGTTTTCTAATATATTTTTATCACAAGTTTCTTTATATAAATTCCATGCATTGATTGCTGCCAAGTCCAAAATAATATAAAATACCTGCAAGGGCCATCTACGCGACCCTGCTTTTACGCTTTATTTGCGGGCCATTTGGTCAACTACGTCTGCTCCAAACTTAGTCTCATTGTAAAATGACACAGTTGCAGGAATTTGTTTTCGATTAGAAGCAATTTTTACAGATTTATGTTTTGAGCGAAGAAGTAGTACTTTTTTACGAGGCTTACGTTTGTAAACTGTTAAAACAATATCATTTGATTTGTAGAATTTTGCGGAGAAAGCAGCCATGTCATCTTTTCTAACTTTAGCTATTTTCGGCAATTCTCTTTTATTTGCTCGTATAGTTCCAACAAGACTTGTTTTTTTAGCCAGTAGCTTCTTTGAAAGCTACATACTTAAACAAAAAAATCCGTTGTTATATTCCTCCCTAAATTTACGTAGTTTTTTTACAAGATTCAAAATTACAAATTCATTCAAAGATACTCCTGATGGTTTGAGTTTGTCTTTGCCTAAATAAGAAAAGCGAAGTAAATAAGATATTTACTTCGCACGTCTACAGCTAACCAAAATTTAATTCCGAATTTGTCTGTTTTTGGGCAAATATTGCAGAAATCTGCATCTTGCCTTAGTGGGAAACAATTTTTCATCTACGCTTATATTCTGATCTGGTTTGTAACGAGCTTGGTTGTTATCAATAAAGGACTTAAAAATTTCGGAAGCTAATCCAAATTTGTCAGTTCGTAAGCGAACACTCCTCTCACTTTTTTGTCAAAACGAATGAATCTCATAATTTCTAAAAATCTATTTCTACTCATAGTTTCGCGAAAGAAAGAAGGTCCCAATTTTTCTGAAAACAAATAGGATAATTTCAAATTTCGAGCTTCATAGGCTCTTCGAGCATACAAAATAGCTACAAACGCATAGAATTTTTCAAAAGTAATTTTCTAATCTTCCTTCTGTAAAATATTTCTGGCCTCAAGCTCAGTGCACGTTTTTAAGTGCTTCGTCATTTGATTATCAATTATAAGTCTAAATGCAATGCTAACATTACCAAGCATAGTGTTTCGTTTCGCATACCCAGTTGGGCCTGAAGTATCCTTGAATATAGTGTGTGATGGGAGTCTACCAACGCAACCATTCCCTATTTCTTCCCATTCCGTATCATCGAGAGCAATTTCTTTTTACTGTCTTTTTTTCAGTTTCTGTTTGGCTGTCCGATTCAGTATCTGAAATTATTCGCAATCGCTTTCTGCGTTTGTGGCCCTTTTGGGGGAATTTCATCTTCACTCACCGAATCTTCACTTTTATATTCTTCTTCTTCATTTTCTTCAATATCTCGTACTTCAATTTCATCTCCAGAATTTTCAGAGTCATTATTATTACTTGAATTAGTGTCTTAGAATTAGTCTTCATTTATACTAGTGAGTTCTTTGTATTCTCAGAATAATTTTTTTCTTCCTCGAAATCGTTTCATTTTTGACTAGAGTTTACAAAAAATAAATGTTAATTTTTTCATAAAAATATATTCATACTTTTTTCCAAGGTTGGATTTTAGACAGATTACACTATTCACAGACTGCACTTTTCAGTAAAAACGTTATCACATTGGAAGTAATATTAATAATGATCGCGTTCTAATTACATTTACCAGTTACTGATACTTTGATATGAAGCCTAGAACGGACTGCGCATGAGCGGGACGGGCTGGTCCATGTGGAAAATGGGGAAATCCGCACCACTTCGGGATGAGTTTGTTAAATGCCAAAGCCGTCAATTTGACGGGTCTTGGTATAAATAGGTATAGGTCATACTGATTACAAAAAATAAAATGGGTGAGAGGAAATTGAATAGGAATTTTTAAATATTCTTATGTTTCATTAAAAGTCGCATCATAAAATTTTGGAACTTGCCATAAATTATATAAAATTTTTAAGCATGAAATTTGAAAACCAACAAAATTACGGTCTTGGTCGTTCTAGTGTTAATCAGAAGCCTGAATTTTTGTTAGCTATTTACTACAAACAGCGAACAGTCCACAAAAAATGCAGGTTTCTGATTGTTCAGTGTTGCCTTGCTAATGACAAAAAATCTATCTTGATCCCTGCCATTGTCACTTTTATATTATTTATGTCGTATTCGGTTTAAAATTCAGAAGAAAACCAAGCAGAAAATTTTATACTCTTCACATGCAATTGAATAATTGTTATTTCATGCATTAATTTCACATATCCAAATTAGTGAGTTTATAAATTCGTTTCATTAAAGTTTTTAAAGATTGACAAAATGATATCAATAATTAAAATCCTTATCAATTTATTTTTCTCTTTAGCGCTTACATAAATGACTTCGTTTGGAAGGATTTTTTTTAAAAATATTTCCAGAATATGAATTAAAATAAATACTTGGGAAATTGTATTTTTGCCGCTAAATCATTTCGGTTTTATATGCATTTGTGAGCTAACAAAGAAAATAAAAAAAACTATAGTCGAATTATTAGTTTGAATTCAATAAAATTTATGACAACGAGTAAAATGACATACGATTTTTTTTTTCCTAAAGTAAACTATTCCGACATTTTTAGATTATTTTTCTCTTAAATTCCTAACATTCTAATTAAAAAAAACGGGGGACAGTTGGATTCTTTTGGTTTAGGAACTAGTGGTTCCTTTAAAAAGTTTTGGAGGCTACACCTATAGTTTACATAACACTATTTGACTGGACTTAATTTTTTAATGCACCACGTGACATATCTAGTACGTATTTAATATTATTATAATTTTTTATTATATGTCATAAATTTAGCAAATTCCGTCGATATACTTGATGAACAAAAAGACAAATATTGAAATAACACTTTATATTGTCCATATCAGATGACAACTTTAGGCTAAAAAAATAAGTTCTTCAGAAAGAAAATAAATTTTGATTAAGCTCTTGAGAGAAGTTTTATTTTCCCTATTTTTACTGATTTTTTTTTAAAGTTTTAAATTAAAAAAAGTTCCAGAAATTAAGAAAATAAGAAGAATTAATTTAAGCTCAATTAGTTTTAAAATATATCAATATAATGTTTTAAAACCCTAATTGTGTGCTTATAAAACGTTTAAAAAAAAACATCAGATTTTAGCTGAAATATCGAAATTTATTTATTTATTTATTTTTAATATTTTTCTCATTACTAAACTGATATATAGATTTCAAATAATGTTTTACATAAAAGTAGAAAACATTTTGTGAAGAAATTAGTTCAGAATTACAGCTGAACAGAATTCTCATTGTTGATGGCTAAATAATAGTCATATAATGATGTGAGCTCTAATTATTTTTATAAAATACTCCTCTAAAGGATATTGTTTTTTTTTGTTTTTTTTTTACATTGTCAAATTTTTCCCCGTGAAATTACAGAAAATTTGCGGGTAAAGCATTATCTTAAGTATTATGAAAAATAACACACTGAAAAACTGAGATTCTGTTAAATAACAGAGAAGTTATTCGGTTAATTTACAATAGACTCTGTAAATTAACATCGATAAAAATACCAAAGAGGCAATCCTTAAATGACGTCAAGGTTGAAAAAAGGTGGGTGGGGGGTCATGAAATTGTGAAAGTTTGTGACAAGGCGTTTTGAAGGGGGAAAGAAGAAATGCCACATCACACATTTTGGTTAAAATAAAAGCATTAAAATTCAGTATATTAAATTATGAAGAATAAAGTTTTTTTTTAATTAAAATATTTATGTACATAAAGATAAGAATGAAAGCCAAATATGTAAAATTATACTTCAAATTCCAAAATATTACTGTTTTCAATTGCTCTTTTATATTAATATTCTATTAATAATTTTGTTGTTATTGTTTTTTTAAACCTTATTTCACGCAAAATGCGAATCACTTATATTGTTCAGCTCACAATTGTCATTAAAACACATAGTTAAATCTATACATATAATAAAACAGTAGGACCCGGTGTGTCTGTACATTGAAGATAATTGACAAAAATGGAGTCAGGGCGATAAAAGAAAACCAATGAAACACAAAAAATTTTTTTTTGAATTTTTTGTCTGCCTGTCTGTCTGTCTGTCTGTCTGTCTGTTTGTTCGAGGTTATCTTCGTAACTACTGAATGGATTTTTATGCGGTTTTCACTAATGAAGAATGCACACTCCCGGGCAGTGTATAGGCTTTGTTTCATCAAAATCGGACAACAGACAAAAAAGTAACAAAAAGAAACAAAAGAAACTATTAGGTGCGCTGCTCACGTTTTTTAGTACATAACGTTTTTTAGTACATATAAAATCCAATAGATGTCACTGTGCGATTTTAAAACGCGCTATCGTTATGTTTTCGCCAGTCTACTTAAGTATGAGAAAGTTTCAAGCTGGCTGTCGTTCCATGTGGTTTAGTCGGTAGAACGTCAGTGCGCCATACTGATGGCCCGGGTTCGATTCCCAGCATGGAATTTTTTTTCACTATGTTGGCATTAACGCCTATAAGCAATTAAAAGAATTTGAAATATTGTATTCAAGGCGAATTTTCTCTCTGGGAAAATTTCCTTGCATTAATATGTCAGTGTAATTTTTTTTTCGATTTAATTTTTTTTTTCGAAACTTTGTTTTTCTTAAAAAATTACAGTAAATATTTGATATTTCCCAACGTTTTTTGAATGATCGACTTGCTTTTTTTTTTTTTTTAATGTATGTCTGAACCTTATCTAACTACTTCTTCAAGATTTCTTTAGATAAACCGACCAGCGTAGCGGGCGAAGGCCGCTAGTTTTAAAAATAATATTTGAAATGTGGCCTAAAACGTTGTGCTTTGTTTCTGAACTGTAAGTATATGTTTATATAATACAACGTGGCAAGTGACAAGAAAGGGAGAGGGGGTAAAGTGAAGTGTGACACTTTATGACAAAGGGGGGAGGAGTCAAAAATATGAAAAAAACGTGTGACATCATTCATGGACGGCCCCCAAGACTCTGTAAATTTATTTTTAATCATAATATTTTAATTTGTTTTCAAAAGTTGTGTATCTTTTAATATTTGTAACCTCAAATAATTTTTATTTCTCGAGTAAGCTTTGATTGGTGTATCATTTCATTTTCACACAATTTGCACCTAGCCGTCCTGGGAATTGAATGCGCGAGGAAACTTTACTGACTGATCTATAAAAATTGCTGTTATTCAGAATAAAGTTGGTAATTTATTATAATTATGTGTTTCTCGATAAAGATCCCCATTAGCACAGAGGAGATAGTAGAATTTTCTGAATTGTTCTAAGTAAAAAAAAAAAAAAGTAAAAATAATTAAACTATTTTTTCTTTAACATGGCTAATAAAATAGAAATACAATTTTCAAGTGTGTATTTCGAATTGCAAATTTTTATGTGTCTTGCATCTTTTAAACGCAGCCCCGCCAGTGGCTGAAAGATTCTCCCCTCAAAAATGGTAGATTCGAGATCCTGGGTTCGCGCTCATCAGCCTACTCGTTCGGAATTTTCATTGTTTTTTTTTTTTTGAATCTTGGATTTCCTTGCGTAAATATGGGTCAGGTTTCCTTAGAAAGACCTAAATAGAAAGTAAGGTACTCTGGGGTAATAACGCCACGTTAAGGTTTTACCAATTTTCACGGCTTAGTTTTAGATTGTATTTTTCAAACAAATATAGGATCTGATACAGCAACTCATTGACTATCTATATAAAATAAAATAATTTAACAGATATGTATTCATAAAATGTAATGGCGTTTTTTCTTGACCAATGCTATTTGGCGTTATTACCCACCTATATGGGTAATAACGCCATGCAAACAAAACTATGAAAAAGATGGAATAATTGCATGTAGATAGCCCAATTCTAAAAATACAAACTCTACAAACTTAGAAATTGACAAATTGCATTCTAAGCTATTGAAAATGTTCAGTTTTTGTGAAAGTTTAAGAAAAATAAAGGTGTGGTGTGGGAGGGGGGGGGTGATGCAAAAGAATATCAGACTGTGAGCTTCTTTTTGCTTAAAAAGGACCGCTTAAATATAAATATGAGAAACATTGCACAGTTTTAACTGTGTTTATTTGAATCAGTATTTAGGATATAGCTCGGCCACTGTAGGGAATCAACCGGGGTATTAATGTCAAGGATTGGCGTTATTACCCCGGTATAGTTATTGCGCAGTACATTTTAAATTACAAATTATCTCGAGAAGATATCCAAAATCTTCAACAACATTTTAAAAGTACATGAAATGCACTACAAATTTATGTAATTAACAAAGTATTTCCGGATAAAAAGATAGTCTTCACATCACAAAACGTATCTCGCAAATTTTAGATCAAGTGTTAATTTTAGTTGTTTGTAAAAACAATAAGACCTAAAAATGAAACAAATTAACTTGAAGCTGTTTTTTGCGATTTATATGACTCAAAACCCTTCTGCGCAGAGCACATGGGTGTCATTTACCTGATTATTTCATAATTATGCAAAATATAAGCACTTGGCGTTATTACCCCGCCTGGCGTTATTACCCCAGGGTACCTTACTTCCCCTAAAGCTTATATCCCTCGTACAGATATTTGACCGTCAAAAACACAACCAACCAACCAACCATTTGAACGCAATGAAATTTTCCGAACATTTTCAAAGTTTGAATTACTATATCTTCAAAAAAATTTTATGCGTAAACAGGAAATTTTGAATATTTATTAAACAGATATCGCTTTATAATATTCTACCATTAGAATTTGATTAGGCTTTTATAGAATTTATGCATTTTTAAAATTAAAAGAGTCCTTTTTTTATTCCGTAAGTCATTGCGCGCATGATATCTTGAGATTGTATGTATGAATTGTTACGAAATTTGGTGTACATTCATGTAAATGCGTGTGTTTAAAATGATTTATTTTTAAGTATTTACGGTGAAAATATTTTTCGTTATGACTATTTTTTTTATTAAAAAATTAGAAAATTTGATTTTTTTTATTATACACATTTTTTATACACTTAATGAAGTAACTTTGACCTAAGAGCATATATTTTAAAAATATATGTCTACGTATAATATATGTAAAATTAAATAACAATTCATACATACGTTCTCAAAATATCATGCGTGCTATGATTTACATAGTTAATTTAAAAAAAATACTTTAATTTCTCCAATACACAAGTTCCGTAAATAATTCAGTTAAATAGTCAGATTCTCGTTATATAATTTTAAACTGAACAATACGTTTAATCAATATTGCAAATTTCCCGTTTTCATATATATATATAAAAATTAAGATACTTTAATTCAAAATTTCAATGTTTTTGTTGATTTTTGATGAGATTAAAAGGTACAAGACCCCTTTACTTACTTGAAATATAGTTTTAAAAACGCATGGAAATCTCTACAAGTAATTAGATATACAATGAGTGAAAATCTGTAAATTTTTGACCTAGAAATTCACTCAAATAAATTTAACCGTGAAATAGTGTAAATTTACAGGTAATCTAGCTTTTTTTTTCTTTGTTGTTACGGAAAATTTTAACAGTGTAGCTCAGCAAATAAAATCCGTTACAATCTTGCTTCTGTTTATTGTTTCATTTACTTTCTGACTCCATACTACGTACAATGCCGATATAATCGGTTATACATCTCCTTGAGACACGGAACTGCACTGTAAAACATTTGTGTTACGTTACTCCTTAACCTCTTCAGACCTGAGCATAAAATAACTCTACAAATCTATATTTTTTGCTTTTGCATAATCGAAATAACACGAAAAATGACAGAAAGAGTAATTTTTACGAGGTCCGTACTTTAAGGGATTTGTAATTTAGGCTTACAAATATGGATATAAAAATACTAATTCCCTTAAAACATCAGTTTAACTATCAGTAATATATATTTACGCAATAGCAAAATTAAGGTCATTAAACAAGTAAATGATCAGCAAAATCTCAAATTTTTTTATTGTAAAGCATTTAAGTTAAATAATCATGAATATTTCTTACCTCCCTGGCCGCAATATCTTGAAGGTATTTTCGATATTCGGATGAAAATACTATTTATTTTATGAGATAATATTCATCAGTGCTGACATTTATTGGTTTTGTTTTAAAGCAAAAAACATTCAACTGTATAAAAATAAAGTAAAAATGCAAAAAATTCGAAAAGTTTAGTTTTTATGAGGAAAAGAATGGAGGTACACATTTTGTACCTCAGGTCTGAAGAGGATAAAATTGCTGACAGCCTTTCTGCCTCCAATTTTGTGGAGTACTTTAACCGATATAACTGGTGTAACATTGCGAAGTTACACCAGTAATATATGTTTAAGTTACACCATTATATAAGTGAAAAATTACTCTGTAAAATGGAAGTCGTAGCTGCCACCAATTTTATGGAGTAACGTTTCCACAAATGTTTTACAGTGTGCTAGAATTTTAGATTTTGTCCCATAAGTGAATACAATCAATGCTGAGTTGAAGAAAGGCCGAATGCAGTAGGCCGAACATTAATAACATAATAAGTTTATAGTCTTTTTTGAAAATGATGCTAATACTCCAGGGAGTATTAGGATTTTCTTTTATATCTTTTAAAATTATCTGAGAAGGAAATTTAATGCGACATACGAAAGTATTTAATACATTCGTATGTCGCATTAAATTAGATAAACCATGGAACAAAACTATTACTTATATTCACGCTGTTTTAAAATGAATGAATAACAAAACATTGTAGTACTTACAAAAGTCTACAAATAATAAACAGTCTTTCCTTTTAATATCTATAATAATATCTATATTATCTATCCTTTTAAGCATAAATCCTATAAAATTAATGAATCAAAATAGCTTTGTATCTATAACATAAAAATATGTATAAAGTTGAATTTACTAATCTTATATTTTAAAAAGAAGGTACATTTATCTATTAAAGTGCGTTCGTTCTCTTCTATTCTTATAAGAATTCGTCTAGTACAAGCAATAAAATAGCTTCTGATCATTGTAACAATTATCCGTTTATACTCAATGATCTTCAATGCGCATATAACCAAATGTGCAGTCCCTTGAGACGAAAAATTGTTAAGACTAAGGATTGTGTCACTTAAGTGAATACAATCAATGCGAAGACATAAATAAGTAGACGAGAATAGAAAGAACATCAGTAGTACAAAATGAATGTAGTCTTTCTTGAAGACAATACTTCCGATTTGATAATCCTCAAGGGAACATTGGGAAAAAGTCAATTTTCTCTATCGCTTGGTAAATTGCCTCATAAGGATATTTAACTTGTCGTACAAAATTGTTAGATACGTTCATAAAAATAATATTTTTTATCATATTTGTACAGTTTCAAAATATCAGAATAAAGCGCATTGAAATATTTATAAGTATCTAAAAATAATACACTTTGCTTTTTAAGGAATCTTATGACTCTTAAACTTATAAAAATAATTTAAGAGTGATCATTTCGGAATATATATATATATATATATATATGTTGGGGGTATATTTATTAAAAACTAATGTCTTTTGTCGTTTTATTTTCCATTGCTCATGTATTATATGCAAAAAGCACGTGTATTTCTAATTCAAGCGTAATCTTATCAAAGGAAAAATATTATTTTATTTAGATGTCTAAAGTTTTTAATTCTTTGTACCATGAGTTGTGCAAATAAAGTGAAACATCTGCCTTTCCTTCACTGGCATTTGGGATTTAACAAAAAAGTGAACAGTAAATGTATTCTTCAAATTCGCGAGCAACTTATTACATGCTGGTTGATAGTGGGAAGCATCCAAATTTTGCAGCAGATTTCGTAATAGAAATAGCGTGTTATATTTAGAAGCTTGGCCGGGTTTTTAAATCTTTTCAAAGTAAAGTTACATATCTTGATTTAAATATTTTTAAGAAACATATTTTACTATTGTTTGTAGTCAAATAAAAAAAATTATAACATTGATGTGAGAAGCATCTTGATCATGGAAAATATTTTGATGCATTATTGTGTTGTTTATTTTTTTTTTATACAAGAGTCCTTGTATTTATAAGGTTTCGAAAATTAATTATGGAAATTAACAAATATTAAGTTAAAGCTATTATTATTATTATTATTATTATTATTATTATTATTATTATTATTATTATTATTATTATTATTATTATTATTATTATTATTATTTTAACAGCGCGGAAAATTTGCGCTTAGGCATCTTAAAAAGAGGGAAAATACGATAAAAAATATAAGTTGGTTTTAAAATTGCGCAAGAGCCGTAAAATCTAGGAAAAAAAGAAAAATATGGAATTTTTAAAAACGCATATGTATATTTTAAATATTTTACTCTATTTCTGTTAATTTAAAAACCACTCTTTTCAGTTTTCTAAATGCATTAAAATCATTGTTGGACACATTGACGTTCATTTGAATTCACACAGAAAGCCTTAAAATACCACTAATGTTTGTAAAAATTTCATATTGCTCTTCGACCATTTCAGCATGTTTTTTTCTCTTTCTACTTAAATGACCCAGAACTCATTACGTGGAAATAGCTGCAAGTTGAGCCCCGCCTGCATACGGACGATTTTTCGGAAATTGTTCTGGCAATCGTGACGCCACGAAAAACGATTTAAAAAAGGGGGAAAAAACAAAAAAAAACGCTTTGTCCAGAGTAAAATTTGATCCAAAAATAGCGCAATTCAAAGAATTGAAAACCATAACAGAAAAACTTAATTGCAAATTTGTCTTATTTAATAACGAAATGTCTATCATTAAATGAAGTAAAAATTTCTCTTTAAAATTTCTGGTGGGAATACGGAATATATGAGTTAAAAAATAATAAACTGAATAAATAAATAAATCAGGAACACTGATGATATTACGAATTACATTATGGGCATTTAATGAGTACCTTTGAAACCATCTCTTCAGTTATAAAAAATATTGTAATATATCTGGTAGCACAGTACTTAGTACTAAAATTTAAATTGAAGTATTTTTTATGTAAAACAACCAAGTTTATTAAAATTTTATATTATTTTTTTTATTTATTTTTTAATTTGTTTATTTTTTAAATTTATTTTTTTATTTGTATATTTTTTAAATTTAACTTTTCAAAAATCGTTACTATTTTTATAAGTATGAATATTTTGGTTTCGATTTTTTTCCACATTCATTAGGATATATTACATAAAACTGTGTATGGATTTTTAGATGTATGGGAGTTTATTTTAATATAACATTTTTTTCTCTCGTATATAACAAAAAATGAAGGAAATTCAACAATCTCTCAAATTAAATATTTAAAATAATATCTATCAATTTGAATATTAAATCTATATACAAAAATATTAAATACCTCATGGATAGCGAGTAAAAACACGTTTCAAACTTCCATGTAAATTAGAAAAAAGCTGAATGTTTATCGAAGAAGTAGCTTATAAGTATAATAAATAGAATATTGCCCAGTTAAACTGATGGCATTGAGCTCACAGGCTACGCATACTAATTGCACAATACAGCCTTATATTTTCAAGGGTTAGTTCCGTTCGAAAAAAAATTAAGAAGGGGAAACAACTCACCCCTTACCCCTATTTTATACTTAATCATTAAACCTCCTAAACCATCAAGGACATGCTTTATCATATAAAAAATCTACATCCAAAATTCAGAGCAAATCGGATAATTCTTAATAAAAACCCATTTAGCATTTATATAACCTAAGAGGAGTTATCCCCCTCTTTTATACTTAACCATGAAACTTCCAAAACTATTCAGAGATTTGAACGAAATCTGGCAATTCTGCTTACAAACCCATTTATATAAATTAAGGGGAGGGGAATGACCCCCCCGTTCCCCTCTTAGACATATCGAATGAACTCCAAAAACTAATCAGGCAAGCGCCTTGTCAGGATATACCTATATACAAAATTTCAAGTGGATCGGATATTTTTATCATGAGTTATCGCGTTACGCACGTACGCACGCACGAACGAACGAATATACATACATACAGAACGGGCGGGCACATAAGCTCTCAGGCTATGATAGCTTGTGAGCTAAAAACACACGGATGGTTTAAAGTTTTCATTTGTAAGGATAATTTTGCTGAATCTATTAACACAGTTTACAATATTTCGCTGTAAAATTTTCGTATAGGTAAAAATGAGGTGCCAAAATATTCAAAATTATAGAAGATTTTAGTTAATTAAAAAAAAAATCGATATTTTTAACAACTTCAAGATGATGTGTTTACTCAAAGTTTAAATAAGGTTCAAATGATCTGTGTTGTATGGTTATAACAATATTTTTAAAATACAATTTTTATCTATCTTGTAAAAGTGCACGCTGTAATTTACGTTATTCAGAGTTAAAATAACAATCGTTGTAATGATTGATGAACAACTGTCAGTTTGCATGCATAATTTATGAAATGACTAAAACGGTAAAAGATGCTAATATTTTTTATAAAAAAACTGAAGATAATTATATATATATATATATATATATATATATATAATATTATAAAATCATTTTCCTCTTTAAGTTGAATTTACTACTCTCAGGAGGAATACGAATTCTGCAAAAATTTAAATTATGTTTTTTAAAATTCTTGCACAGCATAAATTTATTTGATAAATGATCTATCCTGCCTTGTAATGAAACTGATTTAAAAATACAAATTTCCGTTTGTCTTACTAAAGAGCGGTGTATGATGCATGACATGTCATTTGAAAATAATAGTAATTCTAATAAATAAAATAAATGCAAATATGAATTAGGATAAGCGAAATTTAAGAAACACAACCATTTCAATTTGTATTATCTGATGAAGGCTGTGTTTACATTTGAAAGTACTAAGAATTAAAGTAATTTAACATCTTTTTAAATATCTTTGTCATATTTTAAGTAGTTTGCACAGAGTGTAATTTTTAGTTTTAAAGATGAACTTAGCATTCTATTTATTCATTTCTATCATTACTCTTCATGTTTTTTAAGTTTTACGTTGCTCGTCTACTTTTGATCTACCTCCATTTTATTTCGCCGATGTCGATACAAAAATGCGACTTAAAGCAATCTATATCCAGTAATTAAGGATAATATTCAGTGGCATTGCAGTTTTCTGAGACGATTCAGCGGATTTTTTCATTTTTAGGGAAATTTACGAAAATGCACGAATTTTATGAAAAATGCTATGCATGCATGTATTACCTTTTAAGAAAAATATAACATATTTTTTAAAAGAATACTTCAGCAATTCTTAAGATATATTTTTTTCACGCAATTTTATTGTTAAAATATTCTAGAGATGTTACCAGATTCTTTTCATTTTGAAATTTCTTCAGGTGTAAATAAGATATCATTCACATTAAAAAAATAAATTAGATTACAAGAATTCTGTTTTCAATGGTATTTAATATCGTCTTCGATGAAAAAGAAATATATATATATAAACGTAGAAAATAAAAAACGTATTTCAGTTTTAAGAAATTTATTAAAGAAACATGACAAAAGTATCGGCTATCTCATGATCAAAATGCTTACATTTGTTTATAAAATCAGTATGGATAGTTAAAATTAAATGTAGTTTATAATTAGTTAATATAATCATTATTATTACAATATCATTACCTACATCCTTTATCGGAAATTATATATTTATATTTCTTCAAAATTGCATATATATATATGTCATTTTTTTGGTTGTTATTAGAAAATAGCAAATATATATATATATATATATATATATATAATACCATTAAAAGTAGACAATATTCACCAATTGATTTTATCAATATAGATAGATAGAAGTCTTTTATTTTACAACACTTTTCGAATTACTTTCTGCAGATACAGAATACTTTACTTATCGCCATTACAGAAAGGCGTTGAAAACAACAAAATAATAATAATAATAATGTCTTAAAAATAAACGTAGACGCACATTTAAAACAAATTGAATTTAAAAATCTATTTTGTAATATATACAAAAGTGTAAAAATTGAAATTGTTAGTTGATACTGCATGGATCATGTGACACAGAGTTTAGTTTCCCCAAAAAAATATCAGGACGATAATTTGGTATGAAATGTAAACAAAATCCCTCCCCCTTTCTCACTCAAAAGAAAAATCTAATTTTTTGGTACGATTAAAAGATAACACAAATATATGATAAGAGATGGATACAATTTTAAGATATGTTTTCAGCACTTATTTCATATATTGGTTTTTGTGTATAAAACTTTAAAAAAGGTAAAAATCTATTAAATAAAATTACTCAGTAAGGTATATATACTAAATTTACTACTGCATATACTAAATTAACTTGCAATTCGGGATCATATCATGATATATTTATTCAAATAATTAACCAATTTTTATTAGGATAATTTGTTTCTGGTAATGGAATAACATTAATGCATTTTCATTTTTGACTATTCTAAACATTAATAATTTGCTGTACATTATTTTTTTACTGCGTAAAAATTTACAAAAAATAAAGTATAACAAGAAACGATTAAAATTTCGTATTTTCTTTCTAATGTAAGAATGTAGATTACAGAAAAATTAGCTATACAAAATCTAAATATAAGCATATAGATAATGAGAATTTTTTATAACCAAAAATGAAACAGAAAAAGATTTTGTAGAACAGCAAAATTTTGTAGGCGTGTTTATACATCTGAAGTATGACATTGATTCAAATTTCGGGCTTCGCGCATAAGTGTGGCGCTAGTAGCGCCACTCACAACTTTAAAGTCAGGTTTGCTTTAAACGAGTGCTGTAAAGTTCGTGAGCATTTTTCTCTTCAAAATTTGACGAATTGAGTTGAGGTTGATCATGAATGCCTTTAAGAAGACGAAGAAGCCATTATCATCAGCTCCCCTGATTGGAAAGAGGTCGTAAATTAGGGTTACGAGAAAGTGGATTTTCTTTCCGCGATTTTGCAGAAAGACTTGGACAGAATGTATCCACTGTGCATGATTGTGGGGAGCAATGGTCAAGGGATGGTATTGTCTCAAGAAGACCAGGTTCCGTGTGACCACGTGACACTACTGAGAGGGAAGACCGTCGTATTCGGCGTACGCCTGTGGCTCATCGTATTGTGCCTGCGACAGAAATTTGAGCCGCAGTTGGTACCACAATGACACAACAAACTGTTAGAAATCGGTTACTTCAAGGACAGCTCGATCCAAGGCATGCATTCCACTGACTCTAAGCCATTGCCGTTTACGACGTCAGTAATGTCAAGCCAGAGCTCACTGGAGGATGGAATGGAGAGCTGTTGTATTTTCTGATGAAAGCATGTTCTGCCTTCGTGCCAGTGATGGCCGTGTGACTGTCAGAAGGTGACCAGGGGAACGCCTGCAATCAAACTGTCTGCGGCTTAAAAACACTGGATCTACAATCTGGAATCAGGTCTAAGAAGCAATTTTCTATGACACCAGAAGCACTCTCGGGCTTATCCCAAGCACATTGACTGTAAATTTGTAAGTCAGTCCGGTAATTCAGCCTGTATTGCTGCCATTCAAGAAAAGCATTCAGGGGCGTTTTTCAACAGGATAACGCGCGCCCTCATGCCGCTACTGTAACGCAACGTGCTCTACAGAGTGTCGACCTGTTACCTTGACCAGCGAGATCACCAGATCTGTCTTCCATTGAGCACGTATGGGCTATCATTTGATGAGAACTCCGGTGTCATCCCCAGCCAGCACTGACCATCACAGTATTGACACAGCAAGTACAACAAGCATAGAACTCCATACCACAAAGTGACATTCGGCACCTGTATGACACAATGCATGCACGTGTGCAAGTATGCATTCAAAATTCTGGAAGTTATACACTGTAAAAAAAATCTGTAACCTTAGTAATCTAAATTAACCGAAATCTCTTATGCTTACTAAAATTTTATGTGTACACTGTACAAAAAAATGATGTCAATCTACAAAACTTGTAAGCAAAACTAAAACCATCTGTAACTTTACAAAAGAATTTACTAAAATTTTGGTAACTTTACTAAAATTTTATCTATAATGCTCGTTATCGTCACTTAAAAAGTTCTTGGAATACGATTTCCCAAAGAAATTCTTAGTAACCTTAAAATTTGTTTGATTCAAAGTGCAAATCTGTATCTGTTACAAGAATTTTTATTGTTGCCGTTACATAAAAAGTTCTTGGAATACAATTCTACTAGAAAAATTTTTGTAACTTTCCCAATTTTTTTTTACAGTGTAGTGACTTTTAATAAAGCAGCATTTCACATTTGAAATGCATTTTATTGACCTTAAATTAACCTATGATCTCGAAAATCTAATCAATTAAACATTTTAACAAGACAAATGCACTGTCAAATTTCATTACTCTACAATAAGTTTTTTTTGGTGTTGGGATTTTTTTACCGCCAGTGTCAGTTGAAATTTTTTCTAAGAAAAAGGTTATTTTATATTTACCAATTTACCCAGAAAAAATTTGGACGATAGTTTGTATTAAATTTAAAACAAAAATCACTTTTTGCTTCCCCTCACCCTAGAAAAAAAATCTATTATTTTTGTATTTGATAAAAAACAGCACAAATACTTGATAAAAGATGTATACAATTTTAAGATTTTCCCCCACTATTTTCAGTTATTTGTTTTTATGAATAAAAGTTTTTTAAACTTAAAAAAATATTAATTACAATTACTGAGAAATACTTATTTCACTTGTAATTCATGTTCATGGTATATTTATTCATATAATTAATCAATTTTTGTTTCGATAAAAAAATTTCCGATACTATTATATCCTTAAGATATTTTCATTTTTAACTATTCTACACATTATTTTTTTACTGTATATGTTTCCAAACTGTGTAAAAACTTACAAAAAATAAATAAATAAATAAATAAAATTTAACAACAAAAAATTAAAAAGCGTATTTTCTTTCAAATTTAAGAATGTGGATTTTTTTAAAGGTAGCTATACACAATCTAAAAATAAGTATATACATAATGAAAAAAAATTAACCAAAAAAGAGCATAAAAAAGAGGCTGTGAATAAATTGTTTTTCTAAGAATTTTTAATTTAGCACTTTATAAATAATTTATTCAATTTTTTTAGTTTCCGCATAGAAGAAATATAATTACTTTTTTTTAATTAAAAGTTACACTAGTATACTTCATAATATATAGTAAAGAATTTTGAATGTTTGATGCATTTTTTAAAATTAAAAATAGTACATTGATATTTTTTTAAGTATATTATGAAACTTGCAAACAAAAAGTTATTTAAAAAAAGGAAGATTTTCTGCATGCTTTTTTTAATAATCCGTCTTCTTTTAGAATAAATTTTAAGATTCGGGTCATTTTATTTATTTAAAAAATCATTGTTTTAAATACCATTTATTTAATTAAAATTTATTTTATTTAAAAGTTTGATTTTTATTTTTTTATTTTTCATATTTTATTACATTTGGTAAAATTTATGGCTTTCATTTCACTCAAAAGCCGCATATTATTGAAAAAAAAATACTGTAAAATATCATTACAACACGTTTCGCTTTTACGAAATTTATGTTCTAACGAATATTTTTTTGGATTGTTAAAGAAATTCTATTATCTTATTTCATCAAAAAAATATTCTTTTTAATAAATTTTACAGTATAGGAAATTTAATCAGTACTCCTCAGTCATCAATCATCGTAATATTACTTTACTCAAATAGACAAATAGCAATAATTACAAACGACTAAAATAACATTTTGTATAAGATTTCTGAGTCATTATTATATTTTACATTATTAATAATTATTAATTACAATTTTTTATACAGTGTGACTCCTAAATTCTTGTCCACACACATTGAATTTAAAAGATTAAAAGATTGAAAGATTTAAGAAAAAAAAACTTTGGTATCATTTCGGTATAGAAATGTGCCTATGACTTAATTACTCTGTGAAAACATTAACAGTGTCATACAGCATTTTCTATAGCTATCCTACAAAAATTTTTCAGCAAAACAGATTTTATACATTGTTATTTCTAAGTTCTTCTTATACCACATTGAATTTACAGCGTTAAAAGACGGTAAAGAATCTTTGGTAACATTTTGATATAGAAGTGTGTCTATGATTTTATTTCCTGGTGAAAACATTTACAATGTCATATAGAATGTCCTAAAGCTGTCTTATAAAATCGTTTTAGTAAAAAAATAAATAAAAATAAAATAAAATAACATAATATATATATATATATATATATATAATAAATCTAAACTTTCTGCAAGTATATAATAAAAATGAAAAATGTAAATTCAGTAATATAACTTAAGAATCCTAACTATAAATAAAACACAGAAGTATGCATCCAAGATTATGCAGAAATGTTAGAAATCTAAAACTTCTTCAATACATTCATTATTCTTCCTGTCATCATCATTAAAATTTAATTGCTTTTTCAAGAAATGGTGTCGCTTACAATAATACGAATCTCCTTAATGGTGGTACATTATCATGCAATTTTTTTAAGTGTTGCCATTTAAATTGCTACTTTAAAGCCACAAAATATCATTAGTCTAACATTTAGCATTTAACGAATGTAAGTTTCCTCTGAAAATGACTAGTAACATGTACTAACGAATGTACCATTTTTCCATGGAATTAATTTATTGTAAGAATTTTCCCTGCTTCAAAAATAAAATAATTTGATCCAATTTTTTAAAATAAATTACTTACGGCTTTCAGTAGGATAAAGGTTTAAAATTTACTCTTGTATCTTTGAGAAATCACATTGATAAAAACACTTAATTTCTTAAGTTTTTAAGAAGCATTAACATTAGGAAACTTGCCTTGTCAATCGAAAAAACCTTGTTCTTGTGAAGTAATAATATTTTTTAGTAAATTTACCTATTTTATAATCACAGTATACAATTACACAGTATACACTTAGTGCATAGATAACTTCAATTAAATATTGTCTAATTTTTTTCATAATCAATATTTAAAATTTTTCTTGATATCATAAAATGTTTCACTGAAATTTTCTTGCTTGCTTTTAAAAATCCATGCACATAAAAATTACAAATGAAATTACTATAACAAATGAATTCTAACTTCAACTGACATACAAAATTACGCAGTAATGAAATAAATTGAAAAAATTTCCAAGCCATTTATTATTATTTCCCTCATAATAATTAAAATTTAATTGCTTTTTCGATTAATAATGTCAGTTTCAACAATGCAAGTCTTTTTAATGGTGGTACATTATCATGTAATCTATTTAGTTCTTTAGTATATAATCTATTTAGTTCATAGGTAACTTCAATTAAATGTTGTCTAATTTTTTTTATAATCCACATTTACAATTTTTCTTAATATAATACATTTTCTTGTTTGCTTTTAAAAATCCATACAGATAAAGATTATAGATTCAGATTAAATTAGGTGGGGAGACCAACTATATGGCTTGAGCTCAACAAGCCCCACCTAACATTTATTTTTTAAAAATACAATTGTTTCACAAATGGTTACCAATTTGTTCCAGATGAACCTAAAGTTATCACAATCTTAAGATTTATAAATTTTAAAAAGAAGAGTTAATTAAAACAATTAAGTGTTTATGAAATTCTACAAAAATTTTTAGATGCGCTTTTTATTAAAAAGTTCAATTACAAATGAAATTAATTTAACAAAAGAATTCTAACTGCAACTGACACACAAAATTATGCAATATGAAATAAATTGAAAAAAGAATTCCAAGCCATTTATTATTCTTTCCCTCATAATAATTAAAATTTAATTCCTTTTTCGAGAAATAATATCAGCTACACCAATACAAGTCTTCTTAATGGTGGTACATTATCATGTAATCTATTTAAGTGCTACTATTTGAATCGTTACTCTAAAGCCAAGAAATGTCATTTGCATATAATTTCTCACTTAAGGGGCTACTTCAGTCAATTGAAAAGACCCGTTTGCTAATGCTAATAATATGGGAGAAATTTATAAAGATATCTCTGTTGCATTTCAATATTTTAGAATGATTTTTTGCATTGGATAACCTAGATTGATGTGTATCTAAGCCGATTTTTAAATTCTCGATTTTGGTTGCAGATATTTTTTAAAGGATGTTTTCACTTTCTAAACCAGTTCCGAAAATGAAAACATTCTCATAAAAAATATCTGTAAACGAAATCAAAAAAGTTAAAAACGGCTTGATCTCAGCTATCCAATGCAAAAATAAAATAAAATAAAATAAAATAAAATAAAATAAAATAAAAAACATTTAAAATTATTGAAATGCAGCCGAGAAATCTTTATAAATTTCTTCCATAGGATTAGCATTAGCGAACGGATCTTTTCATTTGACTAAAGTAGCCCCTTAATGAATGTGCGTTTCTTTTGAAGAAGACTGGTAACATGTATATCGGATGTATTATTTTTCCATGGAATTAAACTATTTAAAAAATTTTCGCTGTTTAAATAAAAAAAATAATTTGCTCTAAGTTCTTTGGAACATATCATTTTTGTTTCTCTGTAGCATAAAAGGTTTAAATTTAGGCTCGCACTTTTAAAATATCTAATTAATAAAAAATATTTTTGTTACGTAAATTTTCATAAGAAGCATAAAAAATTAGGCAAGCGCCATATTATTCAAAAGATCTTTGTTTTTATGAAGTAATAATATTTTTAAAACATGTTTTATCATTTTTAATCATAGTATATTATGTATTTAGTACATAATTAACTTCATTTAAATATTGCCCAATATTTTTTATGATAAACATTTAAATATTTTTCTTGATACCAAATAGCACTCCAGAAAAATTCTTGCTGGCTTTTGAAAATTAATACTTATGAAAATTACAAATGAATTTACTGTAACAAACGAATCCTAACTATATTATAACTTAAAATTATGTATTCTTAGAAAGGTAGTAATCTAAAACTTCTCCAAGACATTCATTAATCTTCCCGTCTTCGTCATTAAAATGATACAGCTTTTTCAAGGTAAGCTGTCGTTCCCAATAATACATGTCTTCTTAATGGTGGTACATTATCATGTAATTTATTTAAGTACTGCCATTTAAACTGCTGCTTTAAAGCCACGAAATGTCTCTTGCTTGAAATTTCGCATTTAATTAATGTACGTTTCATCTAACAATAAATGGTAACATGTATAGATGAATATACTATTGTTTCAATTTTTTCATGAAATTAAACTAATTAAAAAAGTTTAATGTTTTAATATACAATAATTTTTTTTAAATTTTTAAAGATAAATTACTTTTGTCTTTCCGACACATAAAAATTTTAAATTTAGGCTCGTAATTTAAAAGATAAAATTAGTAAAAGCACTTTGTCACATATTATTTTAAAGAAGCCTAAATAGCAGTTACGCAGTTAGAAATTTTGATATTATAGAAAAAAATAGAAGATCAACATTTTAAAATTTTCCTTGATCAAATATAGCACTTCAGGAAAATGTCTTGCTTGTTTTTAAAAATTCAAGCTAATAAAAATTACAAATGATATTGCTGTAACAAAAGAATCCTAACAATGTTGTAACTTAAAATTATGTTTTCGTAGAAATGCAGTAACGTAATGAATCTAAATCTTCTCGAAGAAATACATTATTCTCCCAGTTATCATTATTAAAATTTTATTACTTTTTCGAGCACTGGTGTTGAACTGGTGGTGATACATTATCATATAATTTATTTAAGCTGACATTTTAATTGGTACTTTAAAGCCACGAGATAGTCATTTGCCTAACAGTTCGCATTTAATTAATGTACTTTACTTCTGAAGATGACTGGTAACGTGCATTAAAAAATGAAATAATTTTCCATGGAATTAAACTAATTAAAGAAATTTCCCTATTTTAATCCACAAATAATTTTCTATAAATTCTTTAAGACAATTTATTATCGTACTTTAAAATAATCAAATTAGTAAGAACACTTTTTTAAACAATTTCTTTTAAGATACATAAAAAATAGGTAATACACTATATCCTTCAAAAGAAATTTGTCTTCCTTAATAAGGAATTATAGTTTTTTAGTAAAATTTTTTAACCAAAGTATGTTATCTATTTATTACATAATTTACTTCAATTAAATATAGCCCAAGATTTTAGTTGATCAACATTTAAGAAAATTTCTTGATAACATACAACACTTCAGTTAAATTTTTTTCTTACTTATAAAAATTGCAAATGAAATAAATTACTATAACTATAGAATCCTAACTATACTTTAATTTAAAATTATGTATTCGTAAAAAGGCAGAAACGTACTGAACTTATAACTTCTTCAAAATATTCATTATTCTTCCCGTCATCGTCATTAAAATTAAACAGCTTTTTCAAGAAATGGTGTCGTTTACAATAATACAAGTCTCCTTAATGATGGTACATGATCATGTAATTTATTTAACTGCTGCCATTTAAAATGCTACTTTAAAACCACGAAATGTCATTAGCCTAGCAGTTCGGATTTAATGAATGTAAGTTTCATCTGAAGATGTCTGGTAACATGCATCAACGAATGTGCTTTTTTCCATCTAATAAAAGAAATTTCGCTATGTTAATATATAAATAATTTGCTATAATTTTTTTTAAGTTATAATACTCACGAATTTCTGTAGGTTAAATGTTTAAATTGGACTCTCGTACTTTTGAAAAATAAAATTAGTAAAAACACTTTATTACATTATTTTTTTCCCTCCAAGTCATTCGAAATAACTTTGTTTTTAAGAAGTAATGATACATTTTACTGCATTAAAACATTTTTAATCATAACATATTATCTATTTAGTGCATAAATCTTTTCAGTTATATATGTATATCCTAATATTTTAGGTAATCAACACTTAAAAGATTCTATTCATAACATATAGCACTTTAGGGAAAGTTTTTGCTAGTTGTAAAAATCCACGCTTATAAAAATTACAAATGAAATTACTATAAAATTAGAATTCTGACTATAACTAGCACAAAATTATGCATTTTTAATTGCGCAGTATCATAGCAAATCAAGTACTTCTACAAGACACCCACTATTCTTCCCGTTATCATTATTAAAATTTTATTGCATTTTCAAGTAATGGTGCCGTTTACAACCAAAGTCTCATTAATGGTAGTACATTATCATGTAATTTATATAAATGTTGTCATTTATATTTCTTCTTTAATTTCACGAAATATCATTTGCAAAATATTTTGCATTTAACCCTTCGGGTCAAATTTTTTTTTTCAATTTTTAGAAAAAAAAATGTTTTTAGGTTAATAATAATCACACTAGCATTCAAAATATATTGATTAGTGTTTAACGAATATTTCATTGTCTGAAGGATAACAAACGTTGTTGTTTTGCGTACTATTCTATTCATATTCTAGGCAATAGGCTAAGGAGTAATTTTTGGAGATGTTTAGAAAACATTGTATTGCAATAAGATTTAACTAATATTACAGATTTCTAATAAATTGTGCGCTTTATTACACATGATTTTTTCAGGAAAGTTACATTTATTTTAAATTTAAAGAGTGAAAAATATATATATATAATAAACAAAAATTGAAAACGTTGCAAAGAGGATTAAACAAATAATAATTATCATTATTTCCGAATGCCTAAACATAGATGAAGTCATATAATTGAAATGAAAAAAACTTCTTTAAACACCATAAAATAAGTTAACTGCGCAAGGCCTTTCGAAAGAACTTAGTCTTTCTTCGTCAGGCGCAAAAAAGACGTGCGTCCACAATGAATGTAGCGGCACGACTGAAGGGGAATGCGGGAGGGAGAGGGGTTTTATACATTGAAGTCATATAGTAAATGCATAGACATATACTAATATTACTTCATATAAACGATAGCAAAAATATTTCTTAAAACAAAATAATGCCTCATTGAAAGGCATGTACTATCAATTGTACAGCAGATCCGAAAGGGCTAAAGAAGGTACGTTCCGTCAGAAAATGACTTGTTACATGTGTCTATGAAAGTACTATTTTTCCATGGAATTAAACTAATCAAAGAAATTTCGATGTATTTATATAAAAATAGTTTGCTTAAAATTCTTTAAGGTGAATTACTTACAGTTTTCTGTGGTATAAAAGTTTTATAAGCACGCACGTAATTTTGGAAAGTAAAATTAGTAAAAATATTTTATTACATTAAACTTTTTAAGAAGGATAAAAATTAGAAAACTCACCAAGTTATTTGAAAGAACTTCGGTTTTATGAAATAAATTTAATTTTTACTACATTAACGATTTTTAATCTTAGTATATTATCGTATATTATCTATTTATTACATAATTTATTTCAATTAAATATTATCTAATATTTTAGACGATCAATTTTTTAAAAAAAATTTCTTAATATCATGCAATATGTCGGAGAATTTTTTTGCTCTTAAAAAAAAAAAAAAAAAAAAAAAAAAAAAAAAAAAAAAGTTTATGGAACGAAGTGTGTCTACCTGATGATGTGATGGCACTTCTTTACTACACTTAACCGTTTTTCAACCATGCTATACTATTCATAAACAATAACTGGAAATTCATCACTTAGTTTTAAATTACCACACTCATAAAAATTTATTGAAATTACTACAAAAAGGGAATCATAATTATAACTGTAATAAAAAATATGCATTCGTAATAATTTAGTACCGGAATACATCTAAAACATCTTCAAGACATTCATTATTCTCCCTGTCATCATCATTGTAATTTAACCGCTTTTTCAATGAATGATATAATTTACAATAATAAAAACTTTTTTATATACAATTCTAATTTCCGTGTTATTATATATTCATATTATTGATTTAGAAATATGTATGTATTAAATAATCAACTCTCTCAAATTAGTTTTAGTCGAAGTGTTAATCTCTTAGCATGCATAATATCTTGAGCATAGTTCATCATCGTTATTGTGCATAGTTTACGGTAACAAAGGATTGGAGGAACACCTGGATGTCTATGTAATCGTGTAATATCATACAGTATATATATGTGGGTATTTGGGTGATTTAATTAGCTTAACTTCGTGCAATTTCAAAGCATAAAGGGAAATAATTTCCGTGTAAAGCTTATCATAATTATCAGTAATATAAGTCATGTACGTTGTATTCACATAGTTACTAGCAATAAATATATGTATATATGTAGATTTACATGCCCAATGGCTTATATTATATTAATTCAGTGCTTATATATATTAATTCAGTGCGCAAAGAATCGAATAAACTAATTCATTTTGTATATTTCTATATTTATTAGTTTTCATTAATAATATTATTAATAACTTTAACAACACTTTCTTTTTTGCGTTTAATGTATGTTTTAGAATGGCCACCAAAAATACCAGATATCATACTCCTATAAAAGTTAGTTTTCTGACAAAATGTAGAAAATTTATTAACTGCGATATTTGCGTATTGGGCTCGCCCCAGATATTTACATTCAAAGAAATCGCCTAAGATCACTATTTTATCTTTTGTGTTTTTGGTTTAGGTAATTTCAATGCTTTGAAGACATAGTTTGATTGCACCTAATAAATTTATGTTTTGTGTAAATATCATTGCGTTATTTTTACATCGCTGAAAATGTTTAATTGCGTAATGGGATATAAATCTGAAAATAATCCTACAAAATCAAATTCTTTTAAGCATTATACATTGTGAAATATATGTTACATACAAACATTTTTATATATGTGAAACATGGGTTAAAGTAATTAAATGAATTTCAACTGTTTTTTGCTAAATATAGCCTTTTTCTTGGCTCAAAAGTTGTTATTTTCAGTTTAATTATTTTAATTATCCCAGTTGCACGAATCATGAATAACATTACAACAAAACCTGTCATTTCATCTTATGATGGACTATATACGTATAGAAAATTCCCTTTATATGCTCCACCAATTTCAATTAATAAAAATTAAATATTTTCCATTCACAGCATTTAAAATATTTTCGATACGAAATTGCTATTTCAAAATAAAAGTCTTTAAACTCTGAATATTTACTTAAAAAGTTAATTTCACTAAAGTAAACAATTACAAGCGTAGTTTATTGGTGAAATCTGGGTCAAAAGTTGTTAAAATAATCCATCTCCCTTCCTTAAGAAATGGCAAAGCTGTAATTAATTATCCTACTCTCATCAAATGAGATAAATTTTGTTTACCTTCAAAGTAATTAATGTTTGACTTTGAGAAGAGTTTAATGTTACAAACAAATCACAGTAAGATAATGAATTTATTTATTAGTTTTGATGAATGTTGAAAGCATTAATGTCAGAAACACACAATGTCGAAATTCATAATTACCAAAATGAGTCAAAAGCATAAGCTTTGCTAGATTATAGCATTATATCTGTGACTAAAGTGTAATCAATACGAAAATATTTTGCATACTTGAATTTTGTTAGATTGGATGTTTAAATAGGACTACTTCAGCAAAATTTTATTTTAATTATCAACTTATTTTTTTATTTTATTTATTTATTTTAATTATTAAAAATAAGGCTACTTCAGCAAAATTTTATTTTAATTATCAAATTATTTTTTATTTTAATTATTTATTTTAATTATTAAAAATGCAGAATTTTTTATAAACATACATATTGACTCGTGTATAACGCGCATCCCTTAGTATACAACAGCAAACGCGATTTGTTTTGTTTTGTATATAACTTGCACCATTAGCTAGGAAGACTGAATATTCGAAGAGAAGGTTTCGAGGAGAGTTATGGCTGGATGCAATGCTTTATTATCTGCAACGATCTATCTGACAGAAGAAGAACAACCCTGCCGCATACTGTCAGAAGAATAAGCAAAAATAGCGTTCCAAATTCTCATGGTAGCTTAAAAGGCTACAAACAAAAAAGGGGTATCAGATGTTGAAAATATTCAATGCAGATCAACCTCCAATGTCTTTTAATATTCCGGAAACCTTAACTATTCATCTTAAGGGAGTATTCAAAAAAACGCTTTTCCACCTTCAACAGCTCGAAATTTTTCGATACAATTTCAGACACATTTTTAAAAGTACAAACATGAAACTTGCTGAGAGGATTCTTGAAGGAACATATGAGGTTCCGTGTGATGTCATTTTACGCTCATTTCATTAGAATTTGATTTATAAACAATTATCTTTGCAGTATGACCCTTTTTTTCGTTCCCAGATCTCGAGCTTCAGAAAAATTTGTTCAAAATGCCGTTTTTGATTGCTTTTTTTGCAATATTTTCTGCATTTATCAAAGAATTGACAATCACGGCACCTTGTGTACTTTCCAAATAAGAGAATTTGAAAGTTTGGTGCATTTGAGAGCAAAAATGAATTCAAAAATAAATCGGAAAATAAGCAGTTTGAATCGAAATACACCCTTACTGGAGATAGCTGCGTTCAAGTGCTCAAAACAGAAGAAAGAAACTGTGTTCAGGAGTTGATATTTAACAGTCCCTTTCACTCGAACACAGTTCAATTTTAAGCTACTTAATTACTCCCAATATTTAAGTCAAAGCTTTTGCAATCATTTAATTAGATACAAAAAAATAATTATAATAGAAATAAAAATAGTTGTTTGTTATTCTAAAGTTTGGGGCGCTCTCTAACGGAATTTTCGGCAATTTACTTTTAAATTTATTTTCAAGGAAGTACTGAAGAACAAACAAACAAATCGACCAATTTTTCCGTTTTTTTATAATCATCTGAAGTTTGAATCTCCCTCCCCCCTTTTAACACAGTTAGGATAATAGTCGGACATGGTAATCCCAAAATTTTTTCTTTGGCGTGCATTTTATTTCCCCAAAGTTCGTTGTGACAGTGCCAAAATTAACCCTTTAAGCGTCTTGCAGAATTTTACATGCAAGTTTAACGATTCATAAAATAAAAGCTTTGGAAAGTATTGATTATGGAGATTTTTATTTTACAATCTGAGAAATTTTTTTATGATACGTAATTAAAAAAACTAACATTAATATAAATTTTGATTTAAATAAGCCTTTGAATCCAAAAACTATGTGACGGTAAAATCCTGTTAGGGAACTTAAAGGCTTATGTGACAATCTATACCCGTCGCGAGGATTGTAAAGGTATGAAATTGAATAAATTAGTTTTTGAAAAAGGACTAATGCCGGTATCGAGAAAAATGCAGCATAAAAGTGCAACTTTAGGGCGATTTACACCAAAAGAAATTCAGAAACAATATTTATCAAGTTATGCATGAGTTTGATCAAAATCCATGCTTTCGGTTTTCAGATACATCTATAGCAGAAATCGGACAAAATCAGCACAGAAATCTCACCTGCCGGGGGATTGACACAAAAATGAAACAAAACAAACTCATTTTTAGGACTAAAAGGTTCTAAAGTTTAATAAAAATCTGTGCATTAACTCTTGAGATACATGTGTAGCGGAAATCATAAATAACGCTGTATAGCATAGCCTCCCCCTCAACAATTTACACCAAAAACCAATCAGCATCAATTTTTTATCAGACACTACTTGAACTGATTTTTTACTAAATTCCATGCATTAATTCTTGAGATAGAGCATCTAGAATGTTTGAGACACATATAGATAAACAGAGTTAAAGAGCCTCATATAGATATTTTATAAAATATTAGTTTAAAAAAATTCTGATCCTTAAATTTGAAAATCCGTCATAAACCGGAAGTTGAAAAATTTCATGAATATGTTCTTTTTTCTTATAAAGAAAGTATTAAGTTTATGTACAGGATTTATATTTAAATCGACACAATTTCAAAATTCTTTGATGCAGATTTTATATCATATTTGGATTGTTTGTTCAATTTTAACGCTTTCGGGTCCGAATTTTTTTTTTTTCCATTTTTAGAAAAAATATTTATACGTTAATTAGATTAACGCTAGCTATCCAAACAGCTTAATTAGTATTTAACGAATGATTCATCATCTGAAACATGATGGATATTGTTTTTTTTTGCGTACTATTCAGTTCACATTCATATGACAATAGGCTAAGGAAGAATGTTTCGAGATGTTTAGAAAATACTGTATTATAGTAAGATTTAACTTACGTTACAAATTTCTAATAATTTTTGCGCTTTATTACACATGATTTTTTTCAGGAAAGAAACTTTTATTTTAAATTTATAAAGTGAATTATATGTCTAAAATAAAATAATCGAAAATGGCGCAAAGAGAGATAAGTAAATATTATTAATTATTATTTTTATTAAATGCTTAAACATAAACGAAGTCATACAGTAATTGTATATTCATATACTAATATTACTTTAAGTAAATAGTAGAAAAAGTATTTCTTTAAACAGTATAATAGTCCATTAAAAGACAGGTATTATTAATAGTACACCAGACCCGAAAGGGTTAACTACGTGTAGTAAACGGCTGGTCAGTTGATGAAGTAATTTACTATATAAAAAAAAATGAAAATATTTAAAGAAATACTTAACTGTCGTCGCGCAATTTAGTGATTCGTATACATTTCGATGTGTTTCAAAGAAAATTTGTAATGCCCCAACGAAGTTTTAAATTCATAGAATGTAAAGTAACGGGACTTTTTCAATGTCCCTCTAAGTGAGTTATAAATGCATGGCACTATCTATGGCGTATATGTCAAAGTCGATATAAGAAACATAAATATATTGTACGACAATCCGACTATATTTACACTTGCCACAAATCGAACCGGAAATCAGACAAATGGAATGAATAAACACTTTTTGACTATGTTGGGAAGTGTTAAAACTTCCCAAAAAGGATGGACTTTATATTTTGTGTGTCCATAAGTATCTGTTACCAGTTTAAATGGCATATCATTACAGCTTCATTTAGATTATTTTAAACAAATCATAAGTCAAATTAAAGATGACCTACACACCTCACAAATATTCAGTGTATTCAGTGCATAAGTTTCATTCATTTCCTCACAAATATTCAGTGTGTGCAGCTTTCGTTATGCGGCAAAAATCCAACCTGACGTCAATTCTTCCCAGACTTCGGTTATAAATCCTAGAGTAATGGGAATAATATGATTTTTAATTTTGTGCCGCAGCTCTAGAAAATCATTAGGTAGCGGTGTAAAGTAGACCATCTTTTAACACTTTATCTACAGACGGTGTTATAAGTACCATAAAAATTACTTATGATAAAATTATTTTAATACGTCAATTAGATGTAATACTGTTTAGAATGAATTACAGATATATTACTTTATTTTGTACAAAAATCATTAAATCATACAAAAATATTTTTAAAAGTATGATTTCTTTTGCTTTTGTATTTTTTCAGCTTTCCTGGTGCTAGGGGAGAGGGATGGGAATTTTTTCCATTCGGAAATATTTCTATAGTTATATTGTAAGAACATCATATTTGTACCTTTTACAATTCCACAAAATACTAAGAAAATAATTTAAAAAAAGATTTGAGTGGGGTTATACATATTGCACAAAATCCCTGTAAATTCAAAGTTAATTAATCCTTCTAAGTCCTCCAATCCTTCTAAAATCCTTCAAAAATTTATTAAATTATTACGTAAATCTTTTAATTTGTTTAAACAACTTACGTAAAATGCTTTAGAATGAAAAATTTTCATGAATCCATAATGCAGTGGATAAAGGTTTAAAATGGCCCAAAGAAAATATACCATGTGTCTAATGGCTTTTAAACATTTGCTCCAGCAATGATACTTTAAGCTCATGTGTTACCCATTTGCATAGTGACACTGGAAGCGAGTCAATAACAAAGCAGTACTCGCGCATGCGCTTACCTAAAACTGTTTCAATTTCCATTTATAGTGGACCGCTGATTATCTGGAAGCATATTAACCTGATTTTTCAATTAACCGGGTCGAAAAAAACGAATAATTTTTACCATCACCTTACCTTTTTCTCTGCCTTCTTCGATATTTTTGTAGGCGCGCTAGAGTACGTTTGGCTGGAAGTTACGAAAACTAATTGTTAAACAACCATTTTCTAATCAAGAAATAATAAAATCTCCAACAAATGCAAATGGAGAAATCATAAAATAAACTGCTTCTAGAATCTAAAAATTCCACTTCTAACGTGCGAGTGTCACATTCCTATATTTTTTATCACAAATATCCCTCTTTAACTTCAGATTCCCTGAAAATGGTCAAAAATTGCTTATTTTGGCACCTCGTAACTCTGAAAAGGAGGACCTCCGCCCCACTCTGCACGCATTTATTTATACAGTGTATGTATTTACACATTTAATAATTTCTATGGAGGACTTTGAAGTTAATTCGTAGAAAATATTATGCAATAACATAACTTCTAAACATGCTATTTGTAACATGTTAATATGAGCGCTGCCATAATTTGCAATCTTAAGCATGAAAAATGTGTAAAGGACAGTTACTTATAAAACATTACCAATTTTGCTTTATAATGTTGCCCTATTATCCGGGATTTTCATTAACAGGTTAGGCCTCGGTTCTAGCTGGTAATGATAATAGTTGCTCTACTGTGTGATCTTAACATCTTGGGGACAAACGACACGTACATGTGCCTCAAAAAGACTTAATAATCCTTGTCTATCACCGCCAGTAAAGTTTTAAAATAAAATTTGCCTTATTTAATCGAAGCATTTTCTCTATTTAATGAAACACAAATGTTTGTTTTTCTCTCTAGAATGCTTGCATACTATTAAAATTTATAACTGGGATATTGCTTTATAGATATTCAGTATAATTAAATTTCTGAATTATAATAATCAAATTAGCAAGAAATATCATTCCTAAAAAAGTTGAACTGATTTGATTTATTATTCCGCATAAATTATATCCCCGGACGGAAGTTACTTTTTTCTTTCATTATTTTTCTCATAGATTAGTGCTCAGTTTAATGATAATTATTCATTTAGCTAATTAAATATTAAAACAGTAAATAAATCAAATTATTCATTTTCTAATTACTCTTTTTCAGTGTTTGATTTACTTTTTATCAAGGAAAAAAGTAGAAAAACAGAAATTTATTTTTTCTGTTATCTAAGAAAAATTAAAATGTCAAATATGATTTGACCTGCAACTGAAAAGAATTTTTCTTAATGATAAATAACATTTAGAAGTTTTTATGCCCTCTGCAGAGATCAAATATTCATGACTTCGCTTATTTGAATAAAAAATTATCTTTGGTATCAACTTTCGAAAACTGTTTGCTTGAAAACTTTCGATAAAGAGGGATAGTTTAACAAAAATAATTACTTTTATGGAAAATTGTTAGTAGAATTATGGACTGGAAGTATTTTAAAAATGTTTCATCCAAATAATTCCGAATGAGAAATTTTAGTTGCAGAAATCATAATTTTAAATAAGCTATTTCAAAATTTTGTGTTTTCCAGTTAGATGTCGATATTTATTTCCCCATTAAATAAAATTTTAATCTCATTCTCTTTGATAAAATAGTTTTTTAAATCAATTAGATTTTTAAATCAAAAGATTTCAAAGGACATTATTTTTTCATTAAACGTTTTAAATTTTAAGCATTTTCTTTTACTTAAGATATGTATTACACGATGCACCAAAAAACAAATCACTTTTACCATGTTTCGGTTCTAATAAAAATAAGAACTATAAGAATAACATAAAATTGGTCTCATGTTCAATATAATGACATGCGACAATGAGATATACACAAAACACATGCGCTCCGCTGTTAAATAATTAATGAAAATTGGACTATGATGTAAAATAGTTTCTAATATGACTCACCTTATCCATGTTTTCCACGAAGAATTTATTAAGTAACTGTAACCATAATTCAGGAATAATAAAAGAAACAGCATAATTGCAAACAAACCCTGTACGCGCATATGTTTGAATGGAATTCCTTACACTGGATTTACGATAAAAAAAAAATTGATATAAAACACAGTTTGCTTTCATTAAACACAATTCTTTTGAGGATTGAAAACTAACATTAAAAAATGAACAAATAGTGCATAAAAAAGTAACAAAAAGCCATATCCAATTAACAATCGAGATTTTTCATCAGCGCAAAATTGAGTGTGCAAGAAAAAGGAATGTTAAGGAAAGCAAAATAGAACCTCAAGCTTATATACCCGTCACACGAGCGAACACGCCAAAAAGCAACTAATGCAATAAAAGCGAATTGGACAATTGGATGGACAAGTAGAAGAATCTACCGGAGGCGAAATTCTAAAATGGAGGGCCAAAATCACAGTCAAGTGCAATCCAGCCTCATTGGTCGTGTGGTATAGGTGAAAATCACGAACGTGTTTCTCCATTTGAAAAAGAGTGAGGGGTAAAGTAATTTTGAAGAAAATTGTTATTGTTACCATCTGTTTTTAGCTCACAGGCTATCATAGCCTGAGAGCTTATGTGCCCGTCCGTTCTGTATGTATGTGCGTATGTGCGTAACGCGATAACTCATGATAAAAATATCGGATCCACTTGAAATTTTGTATATAGGTATATCCTGATAAGGCGCTTCCCTGATTAGTTTTTGGAGTTCATTCGATATGTATAAGAGGGGGAACGGGGGGCTCATGCCCCCCGTTCCCCCGTTCCGTGATATAAATGGGATTTTCATGCAGAATTAAGTTTTCAAAATTTAGATTAGGATCATTCTGATGAGGCGATTCCGTGACTGTTATTAGGTGTTCATTGAATAAGTATAAATAGGGGGAACAGGGGTTCTAATCCCCCCCCGTTAGTTGATATAAATGGGATTTTCATGCAGAATTAAGTTTTCGTTCAAAATTTAGATTAGGATCATTCTGATGAGGCGATTCCGTGGCTGTTATTAGGTGTTCATTGAATAAGTATAAATAGGGGGAACAGGGGTTCTAATGCCCCCCCCCGTTAGTTGATATAAATGGGATTTTCATGCAGAATTAAGTTTTCGTTCAAAATTTAGATTAGGATCATTCTGATGAGGCGATTCAGTGACTGTTATTAGTTGTTCATTGAATAAGTATAAATAGGGGGAACAGGGGTTCTAATGCCCCCCCCCGTTAGTTGATATAAATGGGATTTTAATTGAGAATTAAGTTTTCGTTCAAAATTTAGATTAGGATCATTCTGATGAGGCGATTCCGTGACTGTTATTAGGTGTTCATTGAATAAGTATAAATAGGGGGAACAGGGGTTCTAATGCCCCCCCCCCGTTAGTTGATATAAATGGGATTTTCATGCAGAATTAAGTTTTCGTTCAAAATTTAGATTAGGATCATTCTGATGAGGCGATTCCGTGACTGTTATTAGGTGTTCATTGAATAAGTATAAATAGGGGGAACAGGGGCTCTAATGCCCCCCCCGTTAGTTGATATAAATGGGATTTTCATGCAGAATTAATTTTCGTTCAAAATTTAGATTAGGATCATTCTGATGAGGCGATTCCGTGACTGTTATTAGGTGTTCATTGAATAAGTATAAATAAGGGGAACAGGGGTTCTAATGCCCCCCCCCCCTTAATTTATATAAATGGGTTTTTCAAGCAGAATTGTCAGATTTCGTTCAAATCTCTGAATAGTTTTGGAAGTTTAATGGTTAAGTATAAAAGAGGGGGATAACTCCTTTTAAATTATATAAATGCTAAATGGGTTTTTATTAAGAATTATCTAATTTGCTCTGAATTTTGGATATAGATTTTTTATATGATAAAGCATGTCTTTGATAGTATAGGAGGTTCAATGATTAAGTATAAAAAAAAGAGGAAAGGGGAGAGCTGTTTCCCCTTCTTAATTTTTTTTTCGAACGGAATTAACCCTTGAAAATATAAGGCTTTAATGTGCAATTAGTATTTGTAGCCTGTGAGCTCAATGCCATCAGTTTAACTGGGCAGTATTCTTTTTATTATTTACAGTAAACCATCGAAATTAACTCAATTAAGATATCTTGATGACATTATATAAAATGAGAGTGAAAAATAGATTATAAATGAAAACGGATAAGATTTACATCAAAATTGACGCTACGATTTTGTTTCGAAAAAAGAGAAGAGATTGTTCTCTGAAAAGGACGCGTCTCAATGACCAATGAGGTGTTTGGATTTCACCGGACTGTGATTTTGGCTCTCCATTTTAAAATTTCGCCTACCGGAGAACAAACAAAATAAATACAAAATTAATCAAAGATTTCCAAATGATTGGAAAATAAGGTGTACTTGACAAGTCATTTATTAAAGAGTGATAATTTTTAAATATGTGGCAAGCTTCCTAAAAATTATGATCAAGATTAGAAGGATACTTAAGGATAATGGTGATTGCGGAAAAGTTGAACCTATGTTGTGAAGACCAACAATTTTGTGCAATAGAAGAACGTTTAAGTTCTTGATTTTCAACATACCTATTAAGATCTTTTAAACAAAATTTAAAGGGACATTTAGTCTCGCCAGTATAAGAAACACTACATTGGCAAGGAATTTAGTAAATATTCAAGATATCTAGCGATCAATTAGATTGTCAAGATTTTAAAAAGAAATTTTATCAAAACATGAGAAAAAAAAAACATTGAAATCAAACTTTCCTAAAATTTCAACAATTTTCTGAGTGATTTTAGAAAAATGGTAAAACAACCTTAGTTGGAATGAGAGTTGGAATTAACCCGCGAGGACGCGCAGTGGGTCTCTCAGGCCCGGGTGCTTCTAGATTGCAGGGTAAAAAACACGGAAATAATAGGTAGATCTACCAGTAACTGTTCTCAAGGTCATTCTCTTTTTCTCCTTTATAATGTTGAATTATGGGAAGATATCTTTAGTCAAAAAATTGGATTTTTGGTTCTCGTAGACCCAAGCCTGCGCTCGCATTTCTGATTTTTTTTTTTTTTTCAAACGCGTTGTTTATAAACATTCAAAATACATTGTTATTTGAGCTATAAGGAGAAAATGAAACGTCTTGAAACATTGCTTGCTGAAATTTCAACAGATAAAGAATCGGTAAATTAAAATACAGATGAAGAGCAATTTAGATCCCATGAAACATCTTCAGACGATGAATTTGATTTATGTGATACATTAGATGACGATCTGAGTAAGATTTTCATTGGAAAAAATGGAAATACGAAATAGAACACTCAAAAGCCGCGTAAAATATAAGAACACTTTCACAAAACAATCTCTTTCTTTCTTTCCAACCGATGACCAGACCCCTACCTGTCGAGTTATCTCAGCTTAACGAGTTAGATACCTGATATCGGGGCGGTGGGCCATGGAAATGCCGCGTAGTGTCAATAAATCTGATTTCTTTGTTTCGTATGCCATCATTTCTGCAGTATTTGCTTCTCGTTTGAGCATACTTTGTTTCGCCTGCTACTTAACGTTACATCCTTTTGTTTGACTTGCAAATGCCTACTGAAGTTGGTCTCGTAATTTAGAACCTTGATCAGATATCGATTCCTTCACGTGGTAAGGGACCTCCAAAGGTATAATTCACAGATAACTTGGAGGACTTTGCACCCACAACGAATTATACATGCACCAGGCGCCGTTAGCGTACATGATGGAATTTTAGCCGGCAAAGTGACGAACCACTAATACAAGTATCCGGTTCGGTCATTTACATTTAGATCAAGTGCCTTCTTGGTAATCTTTGTCGTTTATTGCACATTGAGTTAACTGTATGATTTGTTGCCAAACATCTAGTACTCATCATACCAGACGAAATGAGACTGGGTGTTTTTGAGCCTAAACAGTGATACTGAACTTAGCTGAATGTGGTGGCAATTTTGAGGGAAATGATAAGATCAGAGAATGGACGAAAAGCTATGTCGTACCGCAGAAGGGAAATGTTTGCGCCGAAAAGCAAGGCAGACGAGGGCGTTGCAGAGGGAGACAAGATCCGGCCTTTCTACCGTTCCCCACCCAGAAAATGGGTCCCATTAAAGTAGGTCCAGTAGCTCGTGCGGACAAGGTCCTTTTATAGCTAATAAAGAGGTGAGTTGTCAAAATAAATAAATAATAAAAAGAATATTGCCCAGTTAAACTGATGGCATTGAGCTCACAGGCTACGCATATTAATTGTACATTACAGCCTTGTATTTTTATTAATTCCGTTCGAAAAAAATATTAAGAAGGGGAAACAGCTCTCCCCTTTCTCCTTTTTTATACTTAATCATTGAACTTCCTAAACTATCAAGTATATGCTTTATCATATTAAAAAATCTATATCCAAAATTCAGAGCAAATCGGATAATTCTTAATAAAAACCCATTTAGTATTTATATAATTTAAGAGGAGTTATTCCCCTCTTTTATACTTAACCATTAAACTTCCAAAACTATTCAGAGATTTGAACGAAATCCGACAATTCTGATTGAAAAATCCATTTATGCAAGTTAAGGGGAGGGGCATTAGAACCCCCGTTGCCCCCTGTTTATACTTATTCAATGAACACTTAATAACAGCCACGGACTCGCCTCATCAGAATGATCCTATATCTAAATTTTGAACGAAACTGTTAATTCTGCATGAAAATCCGGTTTATATCAATTAAGGGGAGGGGCATGAGCCCCCCGTTTCCCCTGTTTATACTTATTCAATGAACACCTAATAATAGCCACGGTATCACCTCATCCGAATGATCCTATATCTAAATTTTGAACAAAAACTGTTAATTCTGCATGAAAAACCCGTTTATATCAATTAGGGGGGCATGAGCCCCCCGTTCCCCCTGTTTATACTTATTCAATGAACACATAATAACAGTCACGGAATCGCCTCATCAGAATGATTCTATATCTAAATTTTGGACAAAAACTGTTAATTCTGCATGAAAAACCCGTTTATATCAATTAAGGGGAGGGGCATGAGCCTCCCGTTCTCCCTGTTTATACTTATTCAATGAACACCTAATAACAGTCATGGTATCGCCTCATCCGAATGATGCTATATGTAAATTTTGAACGAAAATTGTTAATTCTGCATGAAAATCCCGTTTATATAAATTAAGGGGGGGGGGCATGAGCTCCCGTTCCCCCTGTTTATACTTATTCAATGAACACATAATAACAGTCACGGAATCGCCTCATCAGAATGATCCTATATCTAAATTTTGAACGAAAACTGTTAATTCTGCATGAAAATCCCGTTTATATCAATTAAGGGGGGGGGGTCATGAGCCCCCCGTTCCCCCTGTTTATACTTATTCAATGAACACATAATAACAGTCACGGAATCGCCTCATCAGAATGATCCTATATCTAAATTTTGGACAAAAACTGTTAATTCTGCATGAAAAACCCATTTATATCCATTAAGGGGAGGGGCATGAGCACCCCGTTCCCCCTCTTATACATATCGAATGAACTCCAAAAACTAATCAGGGAAGCGCCTTGTCAGGATATACCTACATACAAAATTTCAAGTGGATCGGATATTTTTATCATGAGTTATCGCGTTACGTACATACATACAGAACGGACGGGCACATAAGCTCTCAGGCTATGATAGCCTGTGAGCTAAAAATAATAATGATAAATAATAACAAAAATAAATTAAATATGTATATATATATATATATATATATATTAATTTAAGAAAAATCCTTCCTACTCTTTCTTTACTGCTGGTATCAGTCGACTGAAAAAGAAGTGGGGAAGGGAATCCTGAAAGGGTACAGCATTAATTACATGGTTATACAATCTGTATTAATATTTGGAGTTAATACTATTATTGTTAATTGTTATGCTAATTACTTAAGGATATAATAGGTTGCTATATAATATTACTAGAAGTATTGCAGACATTTTAATTACCAGCAGGTCTTAATTTACTATAATTATAACTAGTTGCTTAGTAGCGTTACTTGTATGATCGTGGCTATGATATTCTTATTAAACTTAACTTATTGGTAGGTTAAGTGATTAACACTGCAGATTAGTTAATTAGTAAATAATTGCATAAAACATGGATAGATACCGCCATTTATTCTTACTGGAATTTAAGTAGCTATTTACAATAATATCTAAGGATATTCTATTGAAAAAGTTGAAAGTTAATTTCTATTGGCCAGGGACTATGAAAAAGGCATCGTTATTTTATGGACCTGAGGGGTGTAAGATTTTAATGAATATCCCGATGATTGATAACCTAAGTGTAGTAACTGCTTTATAAAAATAGTCACTTTTAGTTTTTAACATAGTTGGGTAACGGACATAATTGGTTGTTTGTAATATTCAGTGGTTGTATCAGTTGGATGGTGTCACATCCTATGTTATGGTCACTTGGACTGTTTTTGGTTTTTATATTTATTGTTATATTATAAAATTTTTACATATTATTTTCATGTATGTGTTCTTTGTATGCCTAATTATACTGTGTAAAATGTCACAGCAAAAACTTTTTGTTAATCAAGAGTAATTAAATGATTTTTAAAAGAAAAATGTTTGCGGGTCTACGAGACCCACCACGCGCGTTCGTGTCACTATTAAGGGCGCGCCTTCTTCCAGGTTAAAATTCTTTTCAGAATGTTCGGATTTCGTCAATTTTCTAGGAATAGAATCAATAGTATTAGAGGAATAACCACGATCAACAGCAATAGCTTTAAGATAATTCAGTTTATATCTGAGTAACTGAGGACTTGAACAAAATAATAGAAGCCTGGAAAACAAAAATTTTCAATTCCACAAATTTCTGGTTAGGAGGATGAGAAAAATACCTTTGGGATGGAAGACTGACCATTAAAAGTTTTTGAAATTTAGTAGTTTTAAAACTGTCTTTATGACGAATAACAAGCACATCCAGGAAAGAAGTGCAACTGTTGGATTAAACTTCAAAAGAATATTAAATGCAAAAATCATTGTAATTCATATCAGAAAAAATATAATTAATATCCAAATACCTTTGGGATGGAAGTCTGTCCATTAAAAGTTTTTGAAATTTAGTAGTTTTAAAACTGTCTTTATGACGAATAACAAGGTCATCCAGGAAAGAAGTGCAACTGTTGGATTAAACTTCAAAAGAATATTAAATGCAAAAATCATTGGAATTCATATCAGAAAAAATATAATTAATATCCGAATTCATTTCAACTAACGCACAAATATCATCAACGTAACGGTCTTAAAAGTTAAATTTTAAGACATCAAACAATTTGATTTCAAAATAGTGCATGTACAAATCGCATAAAATCAGACTAAGATGATCATCCATAGCCAAACCGTCAGTCGAAATTTCCATTAAAAACAAAAGTACTTTGAAACAAGCTAGCATTAGTGAAAAAAATAAACTCCACAACAGAACTTTTACAAAGCGTATTGATATTGGTTGACTCAGAAGTGGTTATTGTACATTTCCATTTGTGGTTATAGTACTTTTTCTTAAATTAAGAAACATTTAACTGTTTTTACATTGTAATGGAAGCTGTAGCTAAAGATATATAGCTAAAGGTACGTTTAATATTGTAAATAATGTTCAGAGTTTGTTTTCTCATTTGATTGCGTTAGAGGACAGCAAATATTTATAATACCTTATTTTGCTCCAATCTCTAATGTATATATATATTTATTTATTTAATTATTTTTCAATTGTAAAGTTGTACTTAAAAATGCCAAAGAAATTAAACAATTACATTATATTATTTCGATCGAAATTATTTATTTAAATATGAATAAGAGAACTTTATAGAATTAAAGTGCAAGAACAGTAGTAATACATTTATTAACAATACCATCAAACTATCAATTTTTAATCAATAAGAAATGATCATAGTACAAATATTGCATTTTTGTAACTTATGAGATTTTGTATTTAAGTAAGTAAAATACTTATAAATTATATCGCAAAACAATATTTTTTCTGAAGTATGTTTTAAAAGGAAAGCTTATGAATTTTAAATAAGAACTATTCATCTTTATTTACATAATCTAAATTAATGAATATGAACTACATATTATTAAATGAAGTTTTAGTTTCGCATAACTTAGTTAAAGAGTTCATTTAAGAAAAGTGTGACTGCGATTCTTAATTAATTCCTTTTCTATTACAAATGACTAATTTTAATTCAATTCAAGAGAAGAGAAGTATTTGCTTTGTATTTCTGCTTCTTTGAATGGGTATTTAATTAGTCACGTATATGAAGATAAACTAGTGTTTCGTTGATATTCGTCAAGTTTAAAGTATGTTTAAGTTTCAAATTGTTTCTATAAAAACTCTTTCGTATGCTTTAAATTATATTGAAGAAAGAAATATTTTAACTGTATTCTGAATCAATTGAGTTTTAAGTTATTTTCGAATGTTTCATAAATCAGTAGTACTGCCTGGAGAAAAAAAAATAAAGTTTCAAAGAAATTGCGTCAAAAATATCCAAACAGAATCAATATTTTGAAAATAAAAAGAATCTAATTTTAAACAATGTTTTTGCAATTTTCATTTTGTGTTAAGAAATAAAATAATTTTATTTCTTTATATTAGTAAATTTACATTTCACACACATTTGAATCAATGTAAGATGATCAGATATTTGATTTTATAGTTTATTTCCATTTTTGTGCTATTTTTGTAGTTTTTAAAAAATGTTGATATCTAGTTTTCGACAAATATACACGTTTCACAATCTTCCAATAAAAAATTTATTATTTGTCGGCAATGTCTGTCCAGAGTCTGTATTTCTATATGTTGTCATGTTATTAATATCTGATGTATTAAATATAAGAATTTAATAAAATTTATATACGTTTGACTATTACTGACTGTCTGAACAGTCAAACTGACAGTTTAAATGTTTTAAACTTATATATATATATATATATATATATATATATATATATATGAGAACATTTGTGAATGTCAAAAATACTCGTTTGGATGTATCAATATACAAATCCAAATTTTTAATCAATATGAAAACTTCATTGTGCAAATCTTACATGATCGCAAATTGTAAGCTTTTTGCATATAAATTAGTACAATGCTTCTAAACTAACTCACAAATCATTATTTTTTTTTTAAAAAGCTTCAAAACACAAACTTAAGATCTGATCTAAACAAAAAATACTCATCTTTCTTTATATAATTTATATTAATGAATACGAAATAATATTAGTTGAAGTTTTCTTAATTTTGGTCAATTATTGTGAAAAGAATGTTAAAAAATGTGTTAAATGAACTGTGTTAAACCAACTGACTGCGATTCTTAATTAATTATTTTTCTATGAGTTTGACTTGGACATAAATTGGCGCTGCTTTGACTTTGGTGTAAATCCCCATATAAGTGACGTTACCATACCTTATTATCAGCGATATCTAAAAAAGTAAAGAGAGGAAAGTCATCAAACTCATTATAAATTTAGACATTGAAATAAATGTTATCGTCATTAGGGTTAGTGTGATAGCCATATACGAAGAAAATACAAATAGTTGTGTATATTTTGTCGCAAATTATTATATTTATATAGAAGAACATTTCGTGAAGCTCTGGGAAAGTTTATGGCAAAAACTGCTGGCAGCAATGTTGCCAAACAACATCAAACAAATCAAGCCATCAAAAATTATGCAAAATTATTTAATTTAATACGACAAGAACTTGAAAAATAAAACCAGTGGAGACAGGTGACACGGCTTGTGACGTACACAGGGGAGTTAAACCGGTTTTAAGATAACAACTCTCACCCATAATTGTCAAGATCCGATGGAAAAAGAGGGAAAATTCATGGAACGGAATACGACGAAAACATAACTGCAAAAATTCAGGGCGCCAGAAAATATGAACAACTTTTGTGAACATTCAAACAAATAGTTTAATCATTTTAAACTTATATATATATATATAAGAACGTTTTTGAATGCCAGAAATACTCGTTTTGATATATGAATATACAATTCCAAACTTTTAATCAATATGAAAACTTCATTGTGCAATTTATACATGTTCAGAAACTATAAGCATTTTGCATTTGAAATAGTACAACGCTGCTAAACTAAATCACAAATCTTTATTTTTACAAAAAAGCTTCAAAACGTAAACTTAAGATCTGATCTAAACAAGAAATATTCATCTTTCTTTATATAATTTAAATTAATGAATATGAAATAATATTATTTGAAGGTTTCTAAATTTTATTAAAGAATTGTGAAAAGAATGTTAAAAAAATGTGTTAAATGAATTCTGTTAAACCAACTGACTGACTGCGATTCTTAATTAATCTCTTTTCTATTACAAATGTCTAATTTAATTCAATAAAAGAGAATGGAAAAATTTGCTGAGTATTTCTACTTCTTTAAACGGGTATTTAATTAGTCACGCATCTGAAGATAAACAAAGGTATTGTTTGTATTAGTCAAGTTGAAAGTTTGCTTAATTTTTAAATTGATCCCATAGAAACTCTTTTGTAAACTACTGGAGAGCGTACAGAAAGAAATATTTTTATTGTTTTCTCTGTTTTTCTGAGTAAATTAAGATTGAAGTTCTAAAGATTCGTAAAAGAGTGGTACTGCATTGAGAAAAAAATAGAAAATTAAATAAATTCTGAAAAGAACTATGATTTTGAAAAAAAAAATCTATTTTTTAGACTATGTTTCTGCAATTTTTGTCTTATTTGAAGATATAAAAAAATTTCCTTTTATGTAGGGGGAGCTGGGGCACATTGATACACCCCCTGTACAGCACACAGGGTCATTACAGGAAGTTTCACAACAGCCCCAAAAGGTGATACTAGTGAAATTAACTACATACAGAAAGTTTTGGAATGATTCAATAGTTTGATGAAATGGAATGGGTGATTAATTGTTTGTGTAGGTCAAAAGTAAATTTGAGTTGTACAATTGAAATGGTATTATGCAACTGTTCCAGTATTTTCAACCGAAAAGAATACCCACCCTGGCAAGTAACGCTAATCTTTATCAGCTCCTCATTCTTTATTGTGAGATTAATTATGATGTGTTGGATTTGCGACTCATTTTTTTTAATGGCTTTATGGGGCACACTGATACAGTCTTTGTCGGGGCACATTGATACAACCTAAATCCTTTTCTAGTTCATTTTTTCAATACTTTTTTTTTTACCATACACTTCTTAATTAAACCATTTTTTGTCAAAAATTTCTACTATTAGTTTTTATTGAAGTGAAATAGCTCTAATTTCTTTACATGTTCGAATAAGATATATTCAACAGATATTAGTTACTATATATATTCGAGGAATTTCTGACAATTTTCGACAAGCATATTGGAAGGATCGATTTATAGAAGAGTTACCGTATTTACTCGGGCATAACGCCACTTAAAAATAGGGCAAAACTTCTAGGTGCGCGTTATACACGGAGTGACTTTTTTACTGCTGGATGTAATCACTCGATATACACATCAAACAAGAAATATATTCAAAGAAGACCTACTCACTCGGAAAAATCATATTTAATTGAAGTATTACTGCATCTATATTTCACTCTTCGCGCTTTTTTACAACATTTTTAAAATGCTAAATACCAAATGTCACTGCCAATGCTCACTTTGACCCACTTTCATTCCCTACCCAAACTTTTAAAATGTATTTTCGCGTTTTTTTTTTTTTTTTTTTTTTTTTTTTTTTTTTTTTTTTTTTTTGGTCTGATGTAATGTTTGTTTGATAACTTTCTTTGATGAAATTCATTAGGTCATTCATTCAGTTCCATATCAAATTTACATACGCGTTACATACGAGATTTTAAAAAATCGCCATTTTTTTTTTGTAAAGTACGGGGTGCTTTCATGCACGCGTGCGCGGTATACAGGATTAAATAAGGTAATTAAAAAAGAAAGAAAAAAACTTCGAATACTGTAAAATTCTGTATTTTTATGTGTACGTATTATTTTATAATAATATGTCAGATAAATCCGGAATAAATGGTTCATATAATGTTTTCCCCTTGTTGCCACATTTACAAATACGGGGCTAATATTATAAAACTATATTTATATACTAACCGATCCGCCCGGCGTCGCTCGGGACCATTGATGTTTTCAAACAAATTGCGAATATTTAAAATCTTCATTCATACTAAAATAGGAAAAAAATATATAAGGATAATATTTTGAATTTTAGAATAATTTAAATTTTATCTGAGTGAATACAAGTGTGTATTTCTGTTACGGAAAGCATGCTTTGGAAAAATATAGAAATATCGTTGATTATAGCTGTTTTGAACCACAAATATAAGACAGTAATTGAATTGTTTTAAAATTTCTTTCTTCACTGAGGCTTATTCCATGTTAAATCCTCTAAGCACACGCGTGACGTGCACTGCACATCTGAACAAACCATAAGAAAACATCAAAGAAGTAATTACTTAATTTACTACTTTTTTATAGTGCCATGGGTGGATTTTGAACATCGATGGTAAATTAATCGAGGAAAATAAAATCATCAAAACAGGAAAAATTAACAAACGTGTGCAATTTGTTGCTAGTATTAAGCCGTGAAATACAGTTGTTAAACTCCATATTTACCGTACGCTCTCATAGGTTGCCTGCTTTGTGGCCCGAATTGGTGGCTAGCTGCAAATAGCCTCGAACCATGCTGTTTCGTTTCTGTGGAAAGCTGCAAATATCCTTTGACCCAGTAAGTTTTAATTAAAAAAATCTAAATTGAAATTTTAAAATCCGGCTGCGAAGTGCACTTTCCGTCATAAGTATCCACACATGAAAAAAATTTCAGAACCTGGGTGCTATAATTAAGGCGTTATCCGCGTCAAGCAGACAGACATCTCAATATATATAGAGAGACAGAGATTACTGTTAATATTCTGAGTAATTCCTTTATTGCTGATTCATTAATTTTGTGGTCTTTGCTTTTCTTATATGCAGCTCAAAAATACGTAAGACCATGAACGTGATGCATAAATAATCTATAATATTTACATACATGACAAAAAATGATACTAAACACATAAAAATTCGAAATATCGTTAAAAATCACACCGAAAATAGCATTGAAAATCGCTGAGATTCAAAAATCGTGGCAGACAAAATTTAGTAAATTAGGCTGAAAGTTTGAAATAATTTTCTTTTTATTAATGTCATTAGAAAGGACCCAAAATTTAATAAAAATACTAAAAATCACATTAAAAAATCGTTAAAAATTCAAAAATCGTTGTACGAATTCCGAATATACTTTATTGAAAGAGAAAAAAATATACGACATTGGGTTAAAAGAATGAAACCGTATTCCTTTCACTACTGTGGAAAAAATGACGTCGAAACACAAAAAGAACGATAAAAATCGCTTAAAAAATTAAATACAAAAAATTTAATAAAAAAAAATCAAAAATCGGGCTTCGAGGTGCAAAACTTCATGTATAGACGTACCTTCCTCCCAAATTTTGTAACTCTACGTGCAGCGGTCTCTTCAGAACAGCGCTGATGCACCCACAAATTTGTCTCTTTATTGTTATAGATTTTACTGTGCTAAAAAGTGCGTGAGAAAGCTGTGGATTTTTAAAAATCGTGAACAGTAATAAATTATAATAGAGTAAAGTGTTTGGAAACAGGTGTAATTTTTGAAGAATTATTTTTAAAGAATGTTTTAATTGTTAGTTACCGAATATTGCTAAAAATATATATACATAATGTTTCATTTTTAGAATAATATATATATTATAAAAGCCAAACGTATCTGTGCGTAACGTATACGTCATTTTGCGCATGGCAACACTTTCAAATTTTAAATGAATTTCGGTATTGCAATTTTTGCTACTAAAAGTTTTTAAACTTCTTAATGTGGCATATTTTCAGTTTTTACACCATAGTGTCGGGGAAAAATGTACTTTTAAATGAAATTTGTTTGAAAGCTGTATCTTAATTTGTTTTTGAAATATTATTATATTTTTTTTTTGTATCTTTTAATACTTCTTTTCTAATCGTGGCAACTGAAGTACTCCATTTCTATTTAAAGCAAAGGAAAAAAAGGGAAAAAAATTGAGCGCTGTATCTTTATGTTGCCATTTTCTCATTAAGTCTTGCGTAACATATTTATGAAACTGCTATTAACAATATTAACGTTTTTTATAACAGAAAATGAATGCTGAGTAACCTCGAAATTTGTCACTACTAACCCCTGGTACGGGGCAAGTCGTGACATGCTTGGGGCATATTGTGGCACATAAATAACGCATACAAATACATTGTAACATATATAAATAATGTAAGAAAGGCGATTAAATAGGATATGTTAAATCAAGTATGAGAAATTTATTTATTTAAAACGTTCTTAACACAATAAAACACTTTCATGTTTTAATAAGATTGTAAATCAAATGAAAATAAAATAGTTAAATTGTTAACATTTGTAAACTCTTAATCTTCTATAAAGATACTTTTAGAGACATTTACCCCCCCCAAAAAAAAAAACAATACTGTCTTAATTAGGAAAGAAATAAAAAATAAGCCAACACTAATCTTATTGATCTTTGATTCGGAAGCCTACTACAACGTGTAGGTCTATATCCTATATTGTGATCGCTTGTTTCAGCGTTTCGAGGTCCTGATTTAGAAGGTAGTCTTATCTCTGGAAGACTTACTACTGACACATATTTATTATCAGTTGTCATAGAATCATTTAATTCAATGAGATTTTTTTTTTTTTTGAAGACGGTCCTGCAATCTCACCATCATTGATTAAAGTTATTTCAGAAGTACTTGGTTTATTAACAGTTACATATTTATTAATTATTTTTCATTGTCATTCTGGTCTTTAACGCTCTCATCTCCGATAGGTAACTGTGGATCAGTTACTGAGGAACATAGGATGTCCTCATCTGTAAAAATGTTCCAATTAAATTCCCAAATTACACTACCTGCATTCCGAAATCCTGGATGAATGTATTTTGGAGAGGCAGCATTAAAAGGGCTATTTTGACAATACATGGTATGTCGTAGATCGAAACAGTGCTTTCAGAATGCAATTTCAACCACCCACATACAGCCTGAACGGCCCCTATACTGACACATCAAGGGGCTGTAATCTTTGACTCGTGTAAGGTGGAAATGTCACAACTTAACCCTTAGACTTCGTCACAACTAGCCCCGCGTTACGCCATTTTGAATTTTATTCATTAATTTCCGAAATATTGGCATGATTAACAAATGAAATACATAGAATAACAGATCAAAATATAAACATTTAAATAATGTTTAGGAAGTTTACATTCCTCAGTATCGCTAGTGGCAATGACGATTCAAATGAAGGTCGCAAAATTTACTTTTACGATAGAAAACAAGAAAAATAGTTTTATCTCGAAAACAATGCGACGTTATACTTCAAAAAATATGCAGCACATTGAGACAATCAACCTCTTCACTCACATGACGCGACAGGTGCTGCAACCTATTGAGTCAGTCAGGAAGCTCCATGGCACAACTTGCCCCTGGCACAACTAATCTTGGTCTCCCCTACTCCATTTCTATTTAAAGCAAAAGAAAAAAAGGGAAAAATTGAGTGCTGTATCTTTATGTTGCCATTTTTTAATTAAAATTGAAAAAATTTAAATTTGAATATCTTCTATTATAAAACCCGGTGAATTTTGACTTCATTTACAAAATTTGATTTACACGTAAAAGAATATCGACAGTTTAATATCTATTTTAGCTAATAGCATTGAGACTTTAAGTTTTGAATCAAAATTATCAAATTAAAATGCCAATTTTTTTGAAACGTGAATACCGATGTGAAATGTACATTTGTAAATTTTGATATGAGGAAAATGGTGCCGTGTTAAGATTTCACGGGGAAATAATTCTATGATTGAGTCGAAGTTGAATAAATTTTACCTTTTATCATTTTGGAATACTAGCATAAGAACTTTAATTGATAGCTTTTGATCATAACATATCTTTATCTGCTTACATATACGATTAAAGTTTAAATTTAACAATTTCTACAACTGTGTTTTATACAAATAGTATTTTGTTAATTGGATGATAAATATCGTTTGTTTAAGAGTTAGACGTACCAATATAAAATGCGTTTTTTACTATAACTAATTTTGTAGGTTTATTATAAGTTAATGAAACAGTTCTTTCTTAAACATTTTCTTTCATCAAATTTGACGGGTTCTATCTTGTTCTTATAATTATTATAAATCTAAACATGGATAGGTCTATAAGAGTGAAGGCTTCTAGAATCGCTTATTCCATGCACGTATTTTTCGTACGTAAATTTAATTTAGTTTAAACTGTTGTAGCTTAAAAACATGAATTAAATCGCATATTTATGCATGTTTAAGAATAAAAGAAGAAACAAATTTCTACAGTAGAAATAATTCTTAGCATATGAAATTTGCATATCTTTATTCAAAGCACATAACCTGTGAAAGGAAAATGCAGTTTTCACAAATATTTTCTTATGCAACATCTTATTTTGAAAATTAAGACATTACGTCTAGCTTTTATGCAATATTTTGTAACGGAGTAAAATATGCCACACACAAATGCAGCTGTTAGCGTATATATTTTTAAGAATATATTTGAATAAATGAGATTCTTCGTATGGATTCTTCGTATGCAAATTTTTTTTCAAAATTGTAGCTCTTCAAAATGAATAAAGTATAAAATATTGTATTGTTAAAGAACCGAACGAATGTTTCATAAACGAGATAAAGCTGAATGAATACACGATATATTTTCATTCTTTGCATCACATAATGAGCGTAATAAAGAAGAATCTAAGGAAATAAGTTTTGTGCATATTTTTAACATGACATAGATTTTTACTTTAGGAAATTCGAAATGTATTGAAGTGTAAATAACGTTATTTAGAAGAGTGAACAAGTCAGAGGATGTTATTTTACATTTTCATTTGTGGCTATGTTTTATTTTCTTAGATTTAGAGTATTTTGTCTTTTTTACATATGTGAGGAACATATTCTTCTTCTTCTGCCTTTAGCTTTTTAACTAAAAAAATGTAATTTTTAACGTTTTGCACAACGCAAAGCATGTTATTCTTATTATGCACAGTATAATGATGCTCGATAGTGTTGTAAAAATGACGGTAAAATAAGTTTTCTATAACTTATTAATTTTTTTCTATTTGAGAGGTTTTTAACCAAATATAACATATCTAACGTACGATTCCTATGCTCTTTAAATACGGTAAAAATACTTAACTTCAATCAGTCTAAGCAATCTTAGCAGTTACACTGTTGTCACTAAAACAATAACTTAATCTCTAATTAAGAAAAACTAAATTAGATTTGATACAAAAATGTTTAACATAGACTGGGAATGCTTTTAATTAAAGGAATTTAATAAACAGGTTTAATATGTTGCATTAATTATATCTTTGTTAATACTCGTTATTGCATTTCCAACAAGATACAAAATGTTTGCGATTAGTTTCGTTATTTTAATGACAAGTATAATATAATTACTTAACAAAGTGCGTTATCGAACTTTTTGTATAAAAAGAATTGCACATTATTAAATGAAGCTTTTGCTAAATTAGATGAATATTTACCAATTCAATTATATTTGTAAATCATATAAATATTTCATTGGAAACCAGTAATGGATACTTTATAATAAATCAACCATATGTATAGAGTTTAACCCTTTGTTCTCTTTGCATATTCTCTATGTTACAAAAATTAGAATTTTGTTCTTAGGTTAAAAAAAAAAAAAAAAAAAAAAAAAGATTATTACTATTAATTCAAATTTACTTTCATTTTTTTTTTACTCATTACTTAAAAATATTAATATAATATGTTGCGGTGTGTTAAGAAGAAAACATTAATAATTTGAGCCCATTAATGCGCAAAATGTATCAAAATGCATTATCTTAAAACGCTAATTGTGTACATAGGGTGCACGCAATAAAACATCAAAATTTAGCTCAAAATGTGAAAATTAAAAACTCTGCTATTCTACTTTTCCATTTATTAGACCGACATATAGATTTCAAATAAATGTTTCGTTAAAATAAAAAAAAAGGGTTAAGGGTGTCCTGTCATTACAGGTTATATAAATGGAACCCCAACCTTAGAAGACCATGACTATTTTGAAAATAAAATGGGATATTCTATTTAGAAGGAGCATAACATTTACTTTATACATTTTCACAGTAAAGCAAGTCCGTTTTCACAGACTTTCACGTGTATGTCATTTGTTTTCAGATTTTATTTCATTAAAGTTTTTTTTTAATGCAGAAAGTGACATTTAAACCAGGTTTTTATCTTAAATAGAAGAGGATATATCATTTTTTTCGTTTATGTTTGTTTTTAAAATCTAGCTTTCAAGCAATGGTTGTCACAGAAATGTCCCCTTAAACCACATTCTCAATGTTCGAATGTATTTATTTTTTTCCAGTTTTAAGTAGAAGAGGCCTGTGAGAGTTTTTATCACACATTAGTTATGTATAGTACTAGCCCTTGAAACTTAACATGATTTACAGTTCTCCCTTATTATTTTTTCCATTTCTGGTAAGCGTTTGAATAAAGAATTTTTTTTTATTATTTTCTCTAAAAATATACATTTTTGGTTCACAGAATGGACGTAAAAAACTTTTAATTTTTGAATAAGTTTTTACTTCGAGTTTATTAGAGCAAAATGATATTATAAATCATAAAGACGTAGATTGACAGACGTCAGTGTAATTTATTTATGCTCTAAATAAAAGTCAAGCCCGATTTACCAAATGACAATGCACCAAAAGAAAAAATATGTTAAACTAGTTGGATGTGCCAATCCCAAATATTCCATTTATCTCATACGCGCATTTTAATATTTTAAAAAATAATTACACATGTTAATGCTTTAATAATTTTAATTTAATATTATGTCAACTTTGATTTTAATCTTAAATTTCTGCTTCAGTCAATATATCGAAGCTAAAACGAGTTTTCGTCTCTACACTAGCCGATGGACAATAGACTGATACGCATTGTTTTTTTCAAATTCAGGGAGTACCTACTTATCATACCCAAAAATCATCATACACAAAAATTTAAGTTCAGTTCTATGCATAACTTCATACACTTTTTGATGCTAAAATAATGAAAATGGCACAGCTATCGTGATTGTATTGCCCCCTTCTTTCAAATTCAGGGTGGACCTACTAGCTATTGCCAAACACTTACACAAAAAATTTCGTTCAATTCTATGCATAAATTCATGTACTTTTAGGTGGTACAATATTAAAAATGGCACAAAAATTGCTATTGCAGAGGCCCCTTCCGGCGGATTTTTTTTTCAAACTCAGAGAGGACAAACTAGTCATTGCCAAACACTTACATAAAAAAATTTGTTCAGTTCTATGCATAACTTCATACACTTTTAGTCGGTACAATACTGAAACGGGCACAAAAATCGCTATTGCAGAGCCCCCCTTCGGCGGAATATTTCAAAAGTGAGGATCTGCTTGCCACAGTCAAAAGCATTCACAGAAAATTTGGTTTAATTCTATGCATAGCTTCATACACTTTCTGATTATATAATGGCGACATATGGACACACACGCATATATGGGTGATTCTCAAAATAGGGGACGATTTCAAAAATGAAAACTTAAAAAAATTACTGTTAGCAAAATTTCTGAAAAAATTTGGTATTGTTAATATAGTATTAGGTATACTTTCCATGTAGTCAGCAGAGCTAAATATTTAAAAATTAACTTAAAAAAATAATTAATATTTTTTGAGCCATGCTAATGACAAAACGAATTGTATGGAATAAATATATTATGAAATTTTTATTTTCTTCCTGTTTAAATATTTTTTTTCTATATTTATTAGCCTTCTTTTTCAGCAAATGGTTTCCATTTTTACATATATACATATAAGGAGAATAAAAACATTACCAAAGAGCAAACTTTGTTACACGAGCAACATTCTAACACTAACAATGTAAGAATCTGTCTTAGTGATTTTCCTACAGATTTAATGCATATTTTAGGGATAATAAATGAAATACCTAAATTTATACGTAAAATTAAACTTTATAAAGGATACAATATAAGCACTGGTTAATTTATGTACATAGGAGTCTTTAGCATGGACAGAAAAACCATGCTAATGACACTGATATCTGCCCATGCTAATGACAAATTTTAATTTAAATAAGATTATGAGCCATAATTTAATCACAATGCAATATTCCTTTCTGGGGCTTTTTAAAACACAAAAGTTCTATGCAAATAAATAAAATAAAAATTTTAACTATAAAATAAACATGAAAATTATTATCCATTCTAATGACATACAATTGATGTAACCCCCTAATATTCAACTTCTATTCTTAAAATACAATACATGCTTCTATTTTCTGGCTGGTTTAAAATGACTACTTGTTGCCATGGAGAAACTTTATATTTTCAAACTATTGTCATATGTGAAAATTTGTTTTAGTATGACCTTGTTTTGAAAATCGAATATGGAGGACAAACTTTAATCCTTTTTTTATGTACTATAATTTTATTTTTAAAAAGAAATTTATTGGATAAATCCTTTCCTTGATTAATTTAAAGAAAGAATAACATTTGTTTTATTTTATAAACATGATATTAACTCTTGAAAAAGCTAGTATATATAAGGCACAGCTGCTGTGGACATCCATGCTAATGACATTTTGAACATTTATTCTGTTATTTTAAGGTGTTTTTAACTAAAAAGTGAGTAATTCTTGAGTGCAAATAATGAATAATATTAAGACAAATATATTTAAATATAAAAACATGACAGAAAACCTCTCAATTTTTTTATATGCCGAAAGACATAAATTGTCCCCAATTTTGAGAATCACCCATATATATATATATATGGACATTTTATAGAAACACGTTTTTGTGGAATATTTGATCCCTACAATGTATAAATCCATCGAAAACCGGAAGTCGAAAAAAATTCGATTACAATACTTTCTTCTATTGAAGATAGAATAAAGTATGACCAAAGAAGACCTCCGCCCGGACTGATATTTTTTTTAAACGCAAAGCAATGTTGATACCAACTATAACATCCGCACAAATAAAGGAGAAACATTATTAATGAACGTGTCAGTAAGGACTATATGTCTCAAACTTCACATTTTTCAATGAATGTCAAGATATTTTTTTTGCTACTTTTACTGTACAATGATAAAAATATATAAAGTAGAAGATAATAAAAAGCCATATTACAGTCAATATTTATAAATGCAATTAAAAATTATACAGGTTAGTTACACATGTTATTCAATATGCAAGCTGGGAGATAAAACCAAAGGAGTATAGATTTTACAATATTTATATTAATAAGAAATGATAAACTAATTTTAAATACATAAATTAAGTTTTTAATATTTATATTCTAAAAACTGTTTTTAGTATTGCCTATTTCACAATGTGGTAAAAAAAAGTAAATCTGTAAATGTAATCTTACATGTACAAAATACGAATCTTTGTACATATCGCAAACACATAAAAGAAATATAATAGGATAAATATCAACTGAAAATACATTTTTTTCTGGCAGATTTTTTTCTTTAGTTTTTAGAAGTTAATTTAAAACGTTTCTCAACAGAATCTTAAGTACATTGTAAAAAATAGCATGTTTAAATAGCTATTGTTCATTTGTGACATAAGTGTTTTTTAATGAAGCCATTTATATTCTATGCACTATCTATAGCGTCGATTTAGATCATTAAAGAAGCCATTTGGAACGAAAAGTGATTAATGAACGTTTTTTAACTCACGTGGAATGAAATCGTGACTTTTATTTCAATGTATGATCATTAAAAATAAAATTAGAGGGATTGTTGAAATTTTAATTAGATAATTGTTTCTTTTATTCTTTTGGGAATCATTTTATGTATCTATATCTTTCCGAACGTGTAGCTTATTGAATGTATTGTAATTTTGATTTGTGCGTTTAACATGATAATTCCAAAAAGTACTTCTGCCTTAGCTCTCTTTTGGCGAATATGTTTTAAAAATACAGTATCAAAAAGACGTTTTTGCGTAATACCAGTAAAAAAATCTTGACAGTCGATTTTTTTTTTAATCCTTATTTCAAACCACTACCAGAAAGAAAAAAAACGAGAACGTGTAGCTATTTTAGGCTACAAGTGCCACCTCTCCAATATAAACTCCCATCCCCTTTTCTAGCAGGAAAATAAATTTAATGATGCTTTTTAAGATTTTTTTTTTCTAAAACTGTACAAAATGGCAAATTTATAAAAAAAAATGGTTGCCTGTAAAGTCGGTATACGGGCGAAAGTTTTACGTGACAACGACTTTGAGTTGTAAAATAATTTTAATGTGAATATTCATTCGTATAGTAGGAAGAAGGATGAAATAATAGTAACAATTTAAAACATTTATTTATACAAATAATTATATTTAAAACATTAATTTATACAAAGAATCTCGCACTGAATTTCATATTAACAAAATTTTATTTTTACCTTTACACATACATACGTATTTATATACAAATATACATACAATAACTTGCAATACACTGTGTTTGTTAAACACATTTTACTTCATGTTTATTGATGTCAAATGTTGAATTTTGTAAACAGCATATTAAAGAATTTTTCAATGAGCAGAATATAACTAAAGTAAAATGGCTTTCACTAATCACATATCATTAGTTTTCCATAATATACCACCGAATTACGAAATAAACTACACTTATTTTGTTTGTACTTTATACTAATAACTAATACATAACGTATTTCGTCTTAGTTTGATACTATCTAAAATTCCTATTAAGCACCGCCCCTTCCTTGCAGCGAATTCACATTCACGTTCAGAAAATGGTCCCACAAGTGACCGGAAAAAGTTAAGAGAAAAGTGAGCGCGTATCGTGAGCGGAGCGTAACGTAACGTAACGCAGTTTCTTGAAGTGTCTCCCGGCAAACCAATTTACAAGACGTTGTCACGTCAAAATTAATACAATTTTATATCATTTAAATAAATTTTGCTGTCTATTGTATGTGGGACATTTTCACCATTCGCTTACATTTCATGGTAACGGACTTGACATTTCAAATAAAACTAAAAAAACTATTAAAATGAACTAGCTTGTATGTTTTCTAACTTAGATAATAATTTACATACCTTCTAAAACTATTTAGTAAACTTACTTAGCAGCTTACATTTAATCGCTTTCAAATATGATAATAGATTTGACAAGTAACGGAATTGATATTTCAAATAAAACTATTAGAAATGAACTAGCTTGTATTATTTCTAACTTAGATAATAATACACATATCTTATGAAACTATTTAGTAAACAATATTTAATTACAAAAGTCCAAAAATCATTATTTGAATATTAAAATATACGATAACAGGCTTGACAGTGAAAAAAAAAAATACCAACCTTGATAAAAGCTTATTCTTGCCACCATTACATTGCTTCACAATTGAAGAGTAAAAAATGGCAAGTAGTAGTTGCGTGAATAGTTTAACTTTATCGCCGAATATTTGCTGCTAACTTTAGACAGTATTCGAAACCTATTCTGACTAAAATAATCACAAGGTAACGGACTTGACAAAAAGTGAGAACCAAAAGATTTCTGGTAATTTCTTAGAAAAAATCTTTTGTAAAATATTTTTTCATTAATATAGAGCACTAATAGTTTACATTTAAAATAATTAAACCTTTTTATTTAAAAAAGTTTTCTTAATAAAAAAAACAGTTAAAAACATAAAAGTTGGAATGGGACAGTCATTTTTGTTTAGAATCAAATTTTAAAGATTTATATCTCAAACATTTTTATAGTTTTTTTTTTCATGTCAGAAATGTTCAATATAATCTTTTTTGGCGAATGCATAGCTCAAATTAAACTTTAAATATTAATATGTATTTGAATTTTCTTCTTTTTACTGTGGGACAGCATATCTAAGCGAAATTTGAAAATGACCCATATAGCAAGTCATTAGCGAAATCCGACATAGTGTAATTGTTCAATAATATGCGACATATCCAATAATTTATTGAACAGGGATAGCATTTCTAATGTCAAAACGGATCCAGCATTCTATCCAAGTGATACCAGTGTGTAAAAAATTTAATTACACACATGCATATGTATACATGAATATGAATATATATATTTTTCTGAACACAAGTGTTAGGAAAACTCGAGGGTAGTTACATACGTTTCTGATATTTGTATTTTACATCGAAATTATGATATAAGTCATTTTAATTACTAAATATTGAATATACCGGGTGTCCCAAAAATGACTGATGGATTTTAAAATTCAATAACATGCAAACGGTGACAGCTATTTAAAATTTTTTTGCAGGAGGATTTTGCATAATGTCAGGAGTTTTTTTACCGTAATTTTTTATTTTAGTTCGAATTTCAAGCAATAGGTGGCGCTGACGGCGATTGAAGACGAGATTATCAGTGCTGAGGGAAGCGTCGCCATGGCTTTCAATCGCCGTCAGCGCCACCTATTGTTTGAAATTCGAACTAAAATAAAAAATTACGGTAAAAAAAAACTCCTGACATTATACATAACCCTCCTGCAAAAAAATTTTTAATAGCTGTCACCGTTTGCAAGTTATTGAATTTTAAAATCCATCAGTCATTTTTGGGACACCCGGTAATATGTAAGATATTTTCTATAGAAAAAAAATCAATTTTTATAAAATTCAAAAATATATAAACAGTTTTTCACTGTTTTTATAGCAAAATATTGATAGTCCAATACCTTAAACATTTTTTGATAATTAAAAGTTTCTGTAAGAGGCCGAAGTCCGATGAATCACTGTTTTTATTAGTAAATCGCACATCTTATCGAAGTGGGTTGTTAAAAGCCCGGAATATCATTTTAAAACATTCTTCTTCAAGATTTTAATGAACAAAAATGGGAAATTATAGGAAATGGAGCTCATTAGATAATGTAACCAACCTTGAAAACTTAAAAACAAGCACAGTTAGTTATCAACAACAGATCGCCTAAGAAAAATAAAGAAATAATTTTAAAATATAAAAAAAACAATAGGTTTAATTTTATTGTACAAGTGTTTTCCATTGAATAGTATACGCAATAGATTATTAAGCTTTTCAGTAGAAACTGAAAATTCAAATGCCATAGTATTAAAATTTTAAATAATGTACAGTCACCGCAAAAAAAAATCTTGACATTTGCGATTTTAGACGTTTTGTTAAATATCTAAAAGTATACATGATGAATAACTCCGAAACTCATGATTTGTAAACAAAATAGTACTAGTCATATATTTTCGCGGAGAGTTTTCCCGAAATCCAACAGGGAACCGTCAGCAAAGTGAAAAAGAACGAAGATCTTTTGGATGACCCTGAGAAAACTAATAAAGCAAAAGAGTTCAAACTGCATATTATGATTAAGTGGCTTATTACAATAAACTGTGTTCATTTTTATGAATATAGCATGTAAACTAGTAGAGAAATTAAGATTTTTATTAAAACGGTACCAAATTTTTCCAAGTTTTTCGCTTACAATTTGCAGAGTTCTTTATGAAACTCAATGTTTTTTCAGCAAATATGACAATCAACATTGTACATAAAATCCTGTAATCAGAATTAAAAAATAGTAAAAATTGTATGATAAATGAGCAGGTTTACTAAATAGTGTTTTGCTGTGCATGCACCAAAAATTAAAATTTCATTTACATATTATGTTAGGTAAATGTATAGAGCAACTATTGTGAAAGTTTCAAAAACATAGCTTGAAAATTCTGAAAATTATCGTCAATAGAATATGGTCAAAATCCGTTATTTCCAAAATGAAGCAAAAGGATGAGGGGCTGTATCCATATTCCATTGATTAATGCCTACACAATATTGCACGTACTACTATATTTGGATACAGCTCCTTATCTTTTTGCTTTATTTTGGGAAGAACGGATTTTGACCATATTCTATTGACGATAATTTTCAGACTTTTCAAGCTATGTTTTTCGGACTTACATAAAAGTTGCTCTATACATTTAACTAACATAATATGCAAATAAAATTTTAATAGCGTTGACGCATGCGAAGTAAAAAATTATTTAGTAAACCTGCTAATTTATCATACAATTTTTACTATTTTTTTAATTCTGATTACAGGGTGTTATACACAATATTGATTGTTATAGTTTCTGAAAAGAACATTGAGTTTGATGAAGAACAAATTATAAGCGAAAAACTTGGAATAATTTGGGACCATTTTTATAAAAACCTTAATTTCTCTACGAGTTTACATGATATATTCGTAAAAATGAACACAATTTACCACAACAAGCCACTTAATCATAATCTGCAGTTTGAACTGTTTTGCTTCATTAGTTTTGACAGCGTTATCCAAAAGATCTTCGTTCTTTTTCAATTTGTTGACGGTTCTCTGTTGAACTTCGGGGAAAACTCTTCGCGAAAATATATGACTAGTACTATTTTGTTTATACATCTGGAGTTTCAGAGTTATTATTCTCGTGTATTTTTAGATATTTAACAAAACGTCGAAAATCGCAAGTGTCAAGACTTTTTTTGCGGTGACTGTATATGTTTCTAGATTTATCAAATAAGTTGTATGTATTGAGTAGTTACTGAACTTATTTATTTACATTAAAAATATTTTTAATATTTCATACATGACGATATTTGCATCATAGCCTTTTACTCCAAAATAATGCCTTTTGTAATCAACAAAGCGAAACTAAAAAAACTTGATAAAACAATAATTAGATAGAATAACTTAGAAAAATATGACACATAAAAGATATTTCACGATCTACATCATTTCACTCAAAAACCACATCAGAGCACTAGACTGTGAAAATCTTTTTCATTAAATCGGCTTCCTCTTGGAAGTTTTTACAGACCCATTTTACCGTCGATCTTATGTTAAAATTTTATATTTTAAGTTAAAAAGTGATAGACAGCCAAATGTTGTTTTTTTAAATTTTATAAATAATTTCGAACTTTATAATTTATAGTTTATAAAAATCTGAAGTATAAAAGATCTTTCACTATCTACATCATTTCACACAAAAGATACAACAGAAAGCACTAGACTGTAAAAAGCTTTTTTATTGAACTTCATTCCGGCTTGACATTATTATAGACTTTCTTTATCGTCGATCAAATGCTATGTCTTTTATATTTTAACATAAAAAGTGATCGATAACCAAGCAATGATCCTTTTGGAACTTTACCCCAATCTCGAATGTGTTTAAAGTGTTTGTTATGGATTTTGTTTATTTTATTGTAATTTGGAATAACATATACTGCTCTCTGACTGTTTTTTGTTTGAAATCTTTCTTATAAGTGTTAATCAAAATCAAAAGCAGCGGTTTTATTGAGAAAATTTTAATGCAATACGATTATGTAAAATTTACTTTTTTCTATTAATGCGAATTTCTCATGACAATGCTGTTGTTTTATGTAAGTTTTGCTTTATATTTCACACTTAGACATCTTAAATAATAGAATAATGTAAAAGTGCTTCATATAAAAAAAATAAATTTTCATAATCGAAAAAAATAAAATTTGCTAAAAATTAATAATTCAATGTTATATTTAAAGCTATTTCCACATGCGTCAATTGACATTTTTCAGAGTTTTGATTTATGTTTCTTTTGCTTCCAATTTTTAAAGATAGAAAATATAAAAATATGTCTTCAAATTTTAAAAAAAGTATTTACCGTTGTTTTAAACTAAAATTGCAAATACAATAACCATAAATAAAGACTCTAAAAAGTGTCACTTGACAATGGTGGAAACAGTGATGAAAAATATTCAAATCAACGTCAACTAAAATAATATTAAATAACATACTTAAATATCTAAAATTACCTAATACATTTTAAAAGATATGTGTCAAAGTGTAAGGACGGGTTATTTTTAAATTACAAAAACAATGTTTAATTTGCTTTATAAATAGTAAATAATATTGAAATGTGAAAGTGGTCAATAAACGTGCAAAATCCATCGTAAGATTTTTAGTACAGTAGAATACGGCAAGCCATATTCACACAATCATGCTGAAACTTATTGCCGAAACGTCAGTGAAGGCTTACTTTGGAGACACGAAATTTTTTGGTTTCTGTCTGTCAGTCTGTCTGTCAGTCTGTCTGTTCCGCGATAACTAACGCAAAAAACATCAGATTGGCTTGAAATTAAGTGGGTATGTTAGTGAGGCACTGGGATTAAGCTGTATAGTTTTTTGTTAGATTTGATTCATTCGTTCGCAAAATATAGAATATTTTATTTTGCGCAATAATGCTTTTCTATGGCAAATCCAATGATTTTCAATTTTTTTTCCTTGTGAGAAAATGACGCATTTCATTAATGGAATTCAATGATAAATGGACACTGAAATTTACAAGTTAAATTACTATACGTATTGTTTTGAAATTTTGTGTATGCATTTGTCAGATTTTTAAAGTTATTACTGTAAATTTTGGAGATTTTTTATAAATGTGTTCCAATAATATAAACTAATTTGTTTTAGAGATTTACTTATTTAAAATGTATTTATTTCATTTTCTTTATTCTCTCTTAATGGTTGCTAAGCAACCATTCATCCTAATCCTTATTATATTTTAATGCTATAAATTTGAAAGCGTATACGAAAATTTAAATGAAGTCAAAGTCAAAACTGATGAATTAATTAATGTCTTTGTATCTTTGTTGATAAATATTACATAGCCCAGAAAAGAATATAGGCTATGTTTTATTAATTTTATTCAAATATTTTCCTTAATAACTCAAAATTTCCTTCTTTTTCATACAGAATCAAGAGCGATTTTTTAGATAAAATTTAACCAATTTCCTTTATCGTTGCCAAAAAAAAAATCTAGAATAATTTTTCAACGGCAATAAGTTTCAATTGCGCAATTTCCAATCGAAAAATTAAACTAAGAAAAAATAAATATGACGTCAGAATTAAAATAAAAATAAAAATTGTACTTTTTTAAATATTAAACACGGAAATTTGTTTCGTTAATAAGAATTTTTCTGACAAAAATGGGGGCATAATTAGAAGTAAAAGAAATAAAAAATACTTATATTTTTAACAAATATTTCAATTGGTAAAATTTGACGTCATAATTGAAATAAAACAGGTATTTTATAGTTGTCGTTAAAAATACAAGAAACATGGACAGCAATAACTCATAAATAATGACGTCATTGCCGAAACTTCAGTGAAGGCTTATTTTGGCGACGCAAAATTTATTGTTTTCCATCTTTCAGTCTGTTCTTCTGTCTATCTGTTCGTCCCCGATAACTGCCACAAAATGCAATCAAAACTTCTTTTTTTCGTAAACAAAATTGTAAAACCCTAGATTACTGAGTTTATACTTTCAAAAGTTCCTGATACATCAGATTTAGGTGTTTTTGGTGGGCAGGTATCTAGAAGTATGAGGATAATGAAAAATGCTTATTAAAACTGTCGCTTATCCTTATAAATCAAAATGTAGAAAGAAATACAAGATAAACGATAACCATTAGCAGATTGATAGAAAGTTAGAAATTTAAATTTAATGAGACTACAGGAAGAAATCTACTGTGGTATAATAAAAAACCAAAAATAATAGATCATGAATTTTTCAGAATACCCTAACATAACTAAATCTTTAATTTAACGGCATTTGATGGCTTTAAATTTCTTATTCTTATTTTATTCTTATAAATAATTACGTAATTCAAAAATTTTAAATTACAGTTTCCAGGAAATTGAATATTACGCTAGGTGTGTTTTAAAAAAAAAAAAAGATGTGAAAAGCTGACGTTGAGGCTCTTGATCTGCAGATTTACTAGTAGAAATACGTTTCCCACTTCAGATGGCTCTAGTATGTGTTCTAATGGTCCAAATGAGATCAAATTTGAACTACATATAGTTCATATTATGTGCTTGACAGTTACGAAAAAAAATGAAAAATGAAAATTTTCGCCGTTAGCAGTTAAACGTGTTTAAGTGTATCACAAAGATCCGTATTAGTGAAATCTTGCATTTTGTATTTTGTTGTAAAACACTAATATTTAATTGAAGAAGATTTTGTATTAAAAGATGGTATTTTGTAATCGATTTTCAATGCATTTCCTAATAAGCAAGCGTTATAAAATTGCGTTAATAAGTGTATTTCTGATAACAATTGAAGAGTTAATTAGTTTTAAAACATTTTAATAAAGTAATACAATAATTTTAATACCTGTTTTTGTTGGCCCGCCAGGTAAGTAATCGGCGAACTTCCTTGGTGATACTTAAAATTGGATACGATTTAATAAAATAAAGCTTTAATAAACGATCGCAAAGATATGTCAAATTTCTATGAAATAACCACAATGAAACATTTTAAAGATAATATATATATATACTGAACTATAAATAAATAGGTGCAAAATTACAATGTAATATTACAAAATGAAAACATTTTTATCAATTAATAATCATGTACGATAAATAATTAATGTACGATTTTACACTAAAAAATCAATTTAGAAATACTCAAAATATGATTTAAAAATTATTATTTTTTATTTATTTTGCACTATTTAAAAAAAAACCAAGCGAAAATTATTCATTTTTCATATGTCATATATAAATTAACTTCCAAGAAAACTTCTAGAAAATCTTCCTAGTATAACTAAAAATAAAAAAGAATGCAGTTATCTTAATTAAGTTCAACATTCATGTAGAAAATCTTTGTAACGGAAATTTCTAGCGGAAAATTATAAATTGATTTTAAAAAATTAAACGAACATTTTTAGATGAACATTGAAATCTTATAAAAATCCTTATTTGTCTTTTTTTTTGTTGTTGTTGTTATGTAGTTATTAAGTAATTGTATTTACACATTTAGTTTTCACACACCGAGAAAATTTCAAAATCACATTATATGTCACGCTTTTAAATATATCTTAAAATAAAATTAACCACCATATTTTAATTGTCTTTCCTTATAATCATATTGAAATCGAAAAACATGACATTGCAATTAATTCATTAATGTAAACTGCTACCGTTCATAATTAATTTATCATACTTATGCTTTTACATTAAGCAAACATTGATAAGGATCGTAATTCTTAATTGAATAATTATTCAGAATGTCTTTACATGTTTATACATATTTTGCTAATGAAGGATGAACTCATTAATTTCGCTTAAAAGAGTGGGAATATTCTTGTAGTTTATATCTTTTCAATACATGAAGTTTACTTTAGAAGGAAGTTTCTGTTTGCTTAATATAAGAAGGATTAATTTATAAAATCTTCACAATCTACGTATTATCGAAATAATTTTAATTATAGTGCCATTGAAAGCATATGATAGAGAGAATAGAAATTACAAATTAAAAAAAAAAGGTTTTTTATTGCTACCCAAGCAATTAGGTTATTTTATAAAATTATTTTACAAAAAAAAATTATTGTCAAAATGCGCATATATATGTATAATAAGCATTTTTCACCATTTTCATCATTATTGAATTATGCCAATGATTAAAAAAGGGGAAAAAATAAAGAAAAAGCAAATCCATTAGATCCAAATTATGTCCATTAGATCCAAAAACTGAGCAGAACAGTTCAGAGACAGACAAAAAGCTACCCCATAGAAGACACCCCAATTAAAAAAAGACTCTTTTCAGAGACCATGCATTATAGTTTAGCAGTTTAAAATTTTCAAAAAACAGTATAACTTGCCAAAAAAGGATGAAAGAAAAAAACGAGAAAATTTTTATATTTAGCAAGAAAAATGCAAGAAAAGATGAAAATATTTACAAATGAGGACAATTCAATCTAAAAATGTAATTAAAAACATGAATAAAAGGGTAAACATAGCAAAATAGAGGTCTACGACCGCTTAATTTCGTAAATCAGGAGAGAATATAACAACAAATACAATAAAGTAAAGAGAATAATATCATAATATAACATACATAAAAAAGAGGATATTAAATAATAAAAGAGTTATTATTATTTTTTAAAGAAAAATTTTATGTTTAATAAATTTCCCTTTTAAATTTATCCAGTTTCAATTTCTTAAATTTCTTTCATTTTTTTTTTTTTTTTTTTTTTTTACCTGACATGTGTTAGAGTCTTTTACACTAGGGATATAGGTCAGTAACTATCATCGTGGCTTCCGCTAGAAGTCTGGTTTGGAAGAAGAAAAATGAAAGTATCTCGAAGAAAATGATCGCGTTCCGCTCCATTAAATCTCAAGTGGTCAATTTGGAAGTCATTTTTATCAGTTTTAGCAATTAACAATTTTATCAATAATTAGGTTAGTTAGTAGTGAAAATTTTACAAATTTTTCAGATTTATATCGTATTGATAATATTTTCCCCGATAAACATCACAAACATATCATATGTTCGAAGCTCTGTCATTATGCCCGTATCAAACATTTCTTGAAAAAAAATATTATTAAAAGGAAATTAAACAAAATTTAATTGGGGTATTATTTTTCAAAAAATAAGGACAAAAGAATTTTCATTACTTTTCTTTTAATGATTTATATCGGATTCCTCTTTTTATATCTCCATTGGGTTTCCTAATTGGAAAATTTTTTCGAAAAAATCTGTTTCCATTTCTAAATGTACGTTTAATGAATTACTTCATTATAATTTTCACAATTAAACAAAATAAAATCAACAAAAGTAGAAGCATAATAAAAAGTGTTCGAAATACTATGAGATTAATGAAATGGTATTCAGCATAATTTCAACGAAAATCTATTATGTGTTTAAAAAGGATATTTTTTTTTATTTCTTATTGAAAAAAAAAAAACTAAATTTCTTTTAGTTAAAAAAGTAGCAAGGAAAAAAACATTTTTTTTTCGTTCGAAAATCTTTAACTACCATAATGTATTAAAACTTTTATTTTTGAAAAAAAGTATTATCTTGCTGAAACACTAAATATAATATTCAGGAAAAATATATTAAAAATGTTTAAACACTTGTAAAAAAATATTTTTTGTAATTTCATTTATTTATTTAAATATTTTAATTATTATTATTTTCGTTTTAATACATGTCTTTCTCTTACGCAATATGTATCAAAAGTTTGCAAAATAAATATTCTAAATCGAAAATTATAATGTTTTATACTTAATTTAGTCTATTCGTTGCAATACATGTATATATATATATATATATATGTATATATATAAGAAGAAGAAGAAGAAATAAAAAAATCAACTATTGCTACAACGCAATATAACACAAATAATTCTTTTTTTTTACAAAAATATTATATAACATCGAACGATAATTTACGTTAACGTCACACAATATGTATACAATATGGTTCAGAAAGTATTTTAGTTGTTTGAAATCCTAAACAACAAAACAGTTTTTAATTTAAACAAGAAATTATAAAAGACAAAAAATCCCCCCCCCACTAATGGTTTTCCGAATGGCTCGCTTGTAGTCTCACTTGTGAATTGATTAAATAATTTTTCATAACAGTTTTTAATTCAAATTTTTGTATGATACTATTGATTCTGTGGTATAAATCCAGAACTGCATAGTAGAATATACATATTCATGACTATCAAAGTAATACAATAAGTTTAATGTTAATTGTGTTACATCAACATGCTTTTTCTGTTATTTTCTGTTCTGTTTGTGAAACATAAAAATTGATTAGAGACATTTGAAAATTCGTGGCATCATAATTTATTAGCTGTATTCTCGTTTAAGAAAACTGAGTAATGTACTATAAAATATATTTGTAAACGTCTCCGAAAGTGATTGCAAGCAACGTAAATTTTGTTTTTATAAACGTTTCTTTAAATCTTTAAATCTCGTTGTATTCTGGGGTTTCTTTGGAATTGCAATTCATTTTTTTTCGAATATTAATTTCATAATTTACAATTCATTTTATAAAACTATAGTAATTAGGACAACTGATAGCTTCTGAAAAAAATTTATTTTCGTTTCAGAAAACTGATTAATATATCATAAAATATATTACATCTCCAAAAAATAACGTCTCGGAAAGTCATTGTAAGCAAAATAAATTTGTTTTTATAAACGCTACCATAAATCTAGAAAAAACTGGGGTTTCTTTGAAATTGAGATTCATATTTTTATAAAATATTGATTTCATAATTTACAATTCATATTATAAAATTATAACAATTACGTAATTTGATAGCATCTGAAAAACCTCTAGTCTCGTTTGAGAAACTTGATTAATATACGATATAATATATTCGTAAATATCTCCGAAAGTCATTGGTAACAATGTAAATTTTGCTTTTATAAACGCTTCTTCAAATATGGAAAATACGTTTATTTCTCAGGTTTCTTTGGAGTTGCTTTGGGTTTTTAGCATCATAACCACAAAAAATTACCACGTTAGAATAATAATTTCAGAAGATATTAATAAAAATGAGTCAAAGTGATTAAGAAGAAGATATAAATTTAATTTGTTTATAATTTTAAAAAATCATCTTAATGATTTGAAATTTATTGTCTAGATATAACTTCTTTTGAACGTACATCTGACTTGTGTGCTCGACATCAAAGTCTGCTTATAAGTCATCGTCAATGTACAAGGACGAGATAGCACAAGGAAATTTGCATCACTTATTACGAAATACAACCAGGTGTTCCACACAAAGTGTGTGTGCAATGGAGCCAGCGGGATTCGAACCCACAACCTTCAGCGTAGCAGAGGAGCGTCTTAACAACTCGGCCACGGAGGCCCCGGTATAATTTTAAACAATAATTGTGAAAACTTTCTTAATAGTAGGTACTGCCACTGACACAATTTTTTTTTTTTTTTTTTTTTTTTTTTTTTTTTTTTTTTTTTTTTAAACATGAATGAAGTTTAATGAATATTAAATGCATAGACATTAAATAGTAGCAAAATTATTCCTTAAATCAAAAAAGTACTCCACTAAAGGTATCTACTATTAATAGTACACCAGACCCGAAACTGTTAAGGTTTTGTCTATGATGTTCTGAAAAGTATAATTTTAGAAATACTATACATTTTACTAAAATATATAATATGAATTTTAAAATGTTCACGATTACTTAAAACGCGACTAAAATTAGAGATGTTAATAGTTAATTTTATTTAAAAGCATCTTAGTACTTTCAAGCCTTTAATCAGGCTTTTCCCCAGATAATATTTTCTTTAAAAATGCAAATACAGTAAAACCCCGATAATTCGGATTAATTGGGACCGGACCCAATCCGGATTATCCGGAGAATGAGAAAAAATGAAATAAAATAAAACATACTTAAGGAAAATGATCCTTATGTTAAACTCATTGAATATTTACAGAAAGTAAAACTGTTTACTTTGCTTAATTCTTCCGAAAAGATTTCAGAAAAAGTTTTTTTTTATTCAGAATACGACGATGAAACAAGTTAATGTTATGGAAATTAGCCAACCGCTTCTCAAACTTAAAAAAAAAAAAAAAAAAAAAAAAAAAAAGAAGAAGACCAAACCATCCGAATTATCCGGAGATCTGGATTAACGGGTCCGAATTTACGGGGTTCTACTGTACATGATTTCATCTTGAAAATGAGCGAAACTATAATTCGAAGTTCATTTTAATCCTTTATTAAAATGAAATTTTAATCCTTATTATAATCCTTATAAGTACCAATGAAGAAAACAATAATATAAAATCTATTTGTTTAGCCTATTATGAAAGCCACACAATAAACTCTTCTCGATCAAATTTAGATAGCACACAGAAACAGTCAAAGCTAAATATTTTTAAAAAGTGGTGATATTCTTAATAATTTTCATAGGCATAACTTTTCTTTTTAAGAAAAAAGTTACATGGAGAATCTTAAATTACAAAAGCCTTCCAATTTACACAGAGGATCATAATTTATTTAAATAGATTGCTTTTTTTTAAGATTTGGGATATTTTCATAAAAGTATTTTTGGTTAATTAATAAGATTATTTTTGTGAATATTTTACAAAAAATCTATAACTACCGACAAATTTAATCAGTTTGAATTAAAAATCTTGTCTAAATCTCACACTAATATAATTTGAAAATTCAAGTATATGTTCAGATATTAAAGAACATAATTATTGAGGTGAAAAATTTCTTGATAAATAATTCAGTAGATAAAGAATTAAAGTTGATATTATGTATTTTGTCTTAAAACAAGGCAAAATTGCGTTCCTCACACATTTTTATATTTATTTACATTTTACCATTTTAATTGAGACATTTGGGCTTGGCAATAGTCGAAATATGTATTGAGTGAGCGAAATGGCCATATTGGTTGGACTTAGTGCACTAAAAGAAGTGATTAGATAATTCTTTAACGTTAAGAGCCCCCACACAAATGACTGAAAAAGACCAAGATGATAATGTTAAGTCTATGGGGACGCTCTTTTCAAATATCTCGCTTAAATTTTATTTTATTTTTTACATAAAAATCGAAAAACTAAAAACTAGTTGTAGGTCGCAGCTATCCTATATACAAAAAAAAAAAAAAAAAAAAAAAAAAAAAAAAAAAAAAAAAGTAAAAAATATTATGATTTGAGAAAGATTTTTCAAAACAACGTCCCCGTAGACTTAACATTATTATCCGGTTTTTTTTTTTTCGGTCAGTGGTGTGGGCTCATAATCAATCGAGTATTTCAGTTTAGCTACACCCCTTAAAAATAGGTTAATCATGAAAATATTTCTCTGCAACATTCTTAATAAATTCACAAAAATAATAATCAGTCTAATTAGTGAGTGTAGATATTTTTGTGGTGTTATTTTTTCTTTCTTTATTTATTTTTTGTGAATAAAAAAAGTTTGTGCTAGTTTCAATTTTCTAGATGGACTGCTAAGCAAATTTTACATGCATTATTAAAAACTAGAATTGAATTCCAATAATTTGGTGCGAGTAACTTCTTTCTTCAACATTTTTGCAGAACAAGTATGAGTGTTCACCCGCGACCGTACTCGTAATGAAAATTTAATGTATATATTTTTAAATAGGTCTCTTAATAAAAGTAGGATTTAATTTTCATGCAAAATATTATTTTTATAACATTTAGAAGAAGCGCACATTTACAACGCGCATTATGCTAAAATATTAAATTTATGTGAGTTTAAGTAGATTTGCTTTTACATCTATAAATCAGTAATTTGCGTGCATTTAAAGCAAATTATATACATTTTATTTCAAAGAGATTATATAAAATTTGGAATTTAGATTCTTACAGCATGGTTATAATCTTTGATAATGTATCCTGTTAACTGTATCTTTTCCATTCATACTGTCCATATGTCCATAAATATATTTAAGCGTTATTGTTTTGAACATTAAAATTCCATAGTCCTTTAATAGAAATATGTGAAAAACAAATGAGAAGTAATGAATTCATTGAATTGAATGTATTTTTTTTTTCAAAAATTGAACAGGACGTAAAAAAATTTAACAAATAAAAATTGAATCGAGAAGATTTTACAAATTTTTCTGAAAGATTTAAAAATTATTTAAAAATTTTTAACACATAGTAATGTTCTATTTATAAATTGCGGACGAACCAATTTCCACAAATTATAGAAAACGATGAACTACTCAAGTAGTACATAATTGCGTAAAAGACAGACGGACGGCAAAGTTTTTTTTAAATTCTAAAAATATGTTATTTGGATTCTCCAGTGTCTACAACGTGTAAATCCGTCAATTTTTCTTTTGATTTTCAGAATGATTGCAAGTTATACCCTATACTACGTATGATGGGTAAGTAATAAGCATTCGAAATTCCTGTTATTATATCCGTTTCAAACAGTTTTTGAAAAAATTAATGTATCATAAAAGAAAATTAATCACGATTTAATTGGGTCCTTCTTTGTAACAAAACAATTTTCATTGGTTTTCTTTCAATCTTTTATATCGGGTTCCTCTTTTTATATATCCATTAGATTCCTTAATTATATTTTTTCCAAAAGAATACTTGCTTCCGCATCTAAATTCCCATTTAATGAATTACCTCATTGAAACATCCGCAATTAAAACAATATGAAACATCCAAAAGTAGAAAACATAATTTAAAAAAATCAAAGTACCGTATTATTAATGGGAATGAATTTTAAATAAATTCAACGAAAATTCATCATATCTTCAAAAAGAGTATTTTTTATATCTTAATAGAAAAAACTGAAATTCACTTAGTTAAAAAGTAAAAGTAAAAAAAAACATGCACATTTTTTTGTTCGAAAATTTGAAGTAGCATAATGCTGCTGTCTCGCGATTTTTATTTACGTAATCTTTTTTTTTTTTTTTTTTTTTTTTTTAGAGAATTTAGAGAATTTAGCTATTTGAAGCACTAAATATAATGCTCTTGAAATACTTTAAAAAAATATATATTTAAACTCTTACCAAAAAAAAAAAAAAAAAAAAAAAAAAATAAAAAACATGTTGGATGTGCGAATTCGATCTCATTCTTACATTTTAACCCAGTCAATTTATACCCAGTCGAATTACTCGCGTACAACTTTGTTAACCATTGTTACGCATGCTTAATTCTTTTTACAGTTAGAAATTTTTTAAAAAAATACGATTTTATTCAAAGAAAATAGTTTTTATAAGAAAAAAAAATTTCCCACTAATGATTTTCTGAAAAATTCCCGTGTGGTCTGAATTGTACTAACCATTATTTTTTTTTCAGTATTTTTTGAATTCAAAATATTGGTTTTTGAATGATATGCATTCACATGTAAAAATTATCATGTGTGCAATAGAATTCATACATTTACGATTATCAATATGATATATTAGATTTAGAATTAATGTTAATCGTGTTATATCATCATGTTTTTCTGTTAAATGTGTTCGTTTAAACATGACTTTCAAGGAGAGACATTCGACAACTGATGGCATGTGAAAATCCTCTATTATGGTCTGAGAAAACTTATTTTTACACTATACTATATAATTGGAAATTTGAAAGTTAGTGTAAGCAAAAGAAATTTGCTTTTCTAACTATTTCATCTAATTTAGAAAATATATTAATTTCTTAAGGTTATTAATGATATAGAATAATTTTCGAGAATCGGATGTAATATATGGAGTATGTTAGATGAAATTGTTGGGATAATATAAAATAATTTAATATCTGACACATATAGTGTTGTGGCCAAGCGCACAAATGTACACTGTAAAAAAAGGTCGATTTACTAAAAAAATTTTACTTATCCTTGCAATTACTAAATAAAAATTGTAATCTTACTCAGTTACAAGAAAATCTGTAAGCGTTACTAGAAAAAAGCTAGCAACGAATAGAGTTAATTGTTTTATATTTTTATTTTTTAATAGCTATTACTAAAACTCACTTGGTGTGGCCGTGATAGCCTAGTGGTCATAGCACCGAACTACAGACTAAAAGGTCTCGGGTTCGATGCTCGACACCACCAAAGACGCACCGATAGTATGCAGTGTAAGTATTCATTAAGTAAAGGGGTTATGAAATTCCTGTCGTAGCAGTTACGATGGGTAATAATCTAAGGACTTTCCCTCCCTTTCAGAAGCATGTTAAAATTGAGCAGGTGGCGATGCTGCCATCTATTGAGGCGTTGCCGAAAATATACCGCTGCAAGTCTGTCTTCTTACCCACTGGATGCAGTTCAAAAAAGCACCTACCTTTCGGGCACACGTCAACAACAAAACTCGTTTGGTGGTTCTCGCAAAAATGTTTTAAGTTTTTTATACGAAAAATTCATTTATACAGTTTACAAAACAAATGTTTGTTTCACTTGCTAAAATTGCGTTTGGAATAGCTACTAAGAATTTGTGAGTAATGGTTACTAAAAATAATCTTGGAGCTATTACTAAAATTTGCTTGGTGACTCATACTAAAAAGTTTTAAAATAGTTTTACAAAAAAATTACTTTGTTCAGTTTACAAAAGAAAGGATTGTTTCCCTTGCAAAAAAAAAGTTTGGAATGGTTACTAAAAAATTTTGTGGAATACAAATTTACTAAAAATTTTTAGTAACCTCATGAATTTTTTTTACAGTGTACTTCCATACGACTTCTTAGTACTTCTTTCGGCACAGTACACTGTTGTGTTTGTTTTATCCCTACTGTTGGAGTGACATGGTGATATCTAATGTTGTTCTCAACTTTTGCTGTATTTTGTAGCTAAATTTATAAAATTCGTATTAATTATAAAATCTATCTACCAGTAGTTTTAACAAAATCCACTACAGTTGAAAAAGTTAGATTTAGGCAGATTTCTCTATGATGATTTATCTGCGACTGATGTTTTAAATCTTGTACTTCAGGTAATATCAGTTAGAGAACTATTTCAAGACGAGTCTAAAAAGTACAGCAATTTTACCAAGAATTTTAGATTTATTGATATTGTACTAAATAAATTATAATGCGTTTTTTTTCTATTAAATCGTGTTTTTTCTTGAAATTTTAATTTTAAGACCCAGTTTCATATAACCAAACTAGTTTCCATTACCGAAATAGTGTAACTTTTTAAAACTAAATATTCAAAAAGTTTTTTTTTCTCCACCTTCAAAATATAGTCAAAATTTGTTCTTTACTAACTTTTAATGCATCTCATTTTGACTTACAAATAAAAATGTAAATTGTATCCCATTATACATAATTCCTCTACTTATATTGCACATTTGTTCTAGAAAATATTTTACATTCCAAACGTTTAAACGCGATGCGAAATATTTATTTATATACAAATAATTCCTATTCTATTCCTGTGATATAGATATTGAAGAAATAAATTCTTTAGTTTATTATGCCTGCTAAATACCAACAAAAATGAAATATCTTCCAATTTTACACTAGAAATTCTGAAGAATATTCTATTCTACCCCAGTGATATGAATAAAAATGTAAAATATAAACACAAAACGGGTAAAAAAATGCATTTTTGCATAGATTTTATTATATACGAGAAAATATGAAGTAGCTTTATTTATTTGTATTTATTTACTGTATGTGTTGAATTATGCATTACATCGATAAAGATTGGGCTCTTTCTTGAAGATTTTGTTTTTTTTTTTTACTTACTCGTCATACGTAGTATAGGGTAAGTCTTGCAATCGTTCTTAAAATCGAAAAAAAATAACAGATTTACAAGTTTCAGTTACTGGAGATTCCGAAAAACATATTTTTAGAAAAAAAAATGCCCTCCTGTCTGTGTACCATTAAACAATCTATCTCCCGAACAAATTAAGATAGAGACTCAAAGTTCGGTACATACGTAGTATGTAAAAATAGAAAGAAATCATTTTAATATCAGTAACTTCGATTATACCGAAATATTTTTTTGGATTCTCGACATATTAATTCTATTGAAAGGTACATAAAAATTTTATTTTTTTTAAATTCTAAGGGGTGAGTATAAAAGACAATATAAAAACATAAATTTTCCATGAAGAAGGAAGTCGATCGGGTAATTAGTTGTTGGGATATTTGTAATCCTATTTTTCACATTCTTCGATATTTCATGACCTTGTATTTCATTTAACTTTTAATTCAAATATATATTTTAATTGGAAATGGAACGTTGAAACCAACATAGTAAATTGTTTTTTAATATTATTTTTGGAGCTATAGTATGTGTATTTATATTCTTGGTGGAATAGAATTCATAATTTATAGCATGCGTATCTAAGATAGGGTAAGTACAGCTCATATTCAAAATATTAGAATAATTAATAAAAAGTAATCAGAAAAAATTATTTGTCATTTATTTATTTTTTATACTAAGTAAATGCAATTAAATTTCTTTTAAATTAAATCTGGAATGTTTAGATAAGATTTTAACATTTATACAATATAAAATACAGCACAATAAATTAGGTATACAGCTTCCTTAAACACACCAGAATATTAGAATAAAATTTAGATTGGTTCAAAATATTAGAATATTTTATTTTACGCAACAATATTACCTTATGAATATGAAGTAAATGGTAGTTAATATTTTGTAGCATCCCCTTTAGCTTTCATAACAGCGTACAATCTATCTTGCATACTATATACAAGGTGTTTACAAACATTTCTATCAATATTAGCCCAAATAGACTTTATACGTGCCACTAACTCATTTTTACTTGAAGGAGGATTTTCTTGAAGTTTTTTCTTCATTATACACCATAAGTTTTCGATGGGATTAAGATCTGGTGAATTTGGTGGCCAAGGAAGTACCTTAATGTTGCGTTGGCGGAACCAATTCTTAGTTGACACCGAGGTATGCGGGGACGCTAAATCTTGTTGAAAGATGAAATCATCTTCAAATAAACCTTCTGATGATGGAATCATGTAATATTCTAAAATTTCTTGATATATCAGAGTTAACCTTTTCGTAGACGATGCATAACTTTCCAGGTCCTTCTGCACTCATACAACCCCAAACCATGACACTAGCAGCAAATTTTACGGAACGTTTAAGGCATTCTTTATCAAATGCTTCTTGCTTCATTCTCCAAACTTGAATACCTTGATTACCATATGAAACACAAAACATACTTTCATCACTAAATAATATATTTTTCCAATCTTCATTGCTCCATAAACGTCTTGATTTACACCAATTCAATCTTATACGCTTTTGTCTTGCACACTGTAAAAAAAAATTCAAGAGGTTACTAAAAATTCTTTAGTAAATTTGTATTCCACAGAATTTTTTAGTAACCATTACAAACTTTTTTTTTGCAAGTGAAACAAGCATTTCTTTTGTAAACTGAACAAAAGAATTTTTTGTATAGCTAACTTAAAAATTCTTAGTATGAGCCACCAAGAAAATTTTAGTAATAGCTCCAAAATTATTTTTAATAACCTTTACGTGCGACCGAAGGACAGGAGCTTCCTTCGAGCTGCATCCGAAGTTCTGAAGCGATAGATTTTCGGCAAAACTGCAACAGATGGCAGCACCAAACATCTACATACATTCGAGATGTATTTGGCGGCGTCCGGAATCGAACCCGGGACCTTTCAGCCTGGAGTCCGATACTATAAGCACTATGCTATCAAGGCCATACCAAGTGAGTTTTAGTAATAGCTATTAAAAATGTAAAACTATTAACTCTTATCCATTGCTAACTTTTTTCTAGTAATTCTTACAGATTTTCTAGTAACCGACTAAGATTACTAAACATTTTTTAGTAATTACAAGGATCACTAAAGTTTTTTTAGTAGATCGACACTTTTTTTTTTACAGTGCAGTCATGAGAGGTTTTGTTTTCGGTACACGAGATTCAAATTTAAATTTATGGAGACGTCTTAATGTTGTCGATGTAGAAACTTCAACTCCTTCTTCTTTCCATTTTCGGTGCAAGAATCGCACACTTTTAAAACGGTTTTTCTTAACTATACGCTTCAGTTTCCTGTCATCTCTAGCAGATGTTTTTGGTTTTCGGCCACCATTTCGGCGATTATTTTGAAATTTTCCAATTTTTGAATATTGTGTTAGTATTTTACTAACGCTCGATTGCGAACAATGTAAATAATTCGCTATAAAACATTGATTTTTACCGTGCCGATACAAATCAAACATACGAAGTTTAGTAGATTCAGGAATATCACTCACACGGCCCATTTTAAGACGAAAAAGAAATAAACTGCAAAAAAGAATACTGATTTAAAATAAAATAGTCTGAATTTAATCAATGGTGCCACCAGTTAAGAATTGGTAATAATTAAAGGAGAATTTATGTGAAATATTCTAATATTTTGAACCACTTGAATAAATATTCTAATATTTTGACTTTTCAAAATAATTTTTTTTGCAATTAATCTTTTCAAAAATGATCTTAAATTTAAGATAACAAGTAAGTTTAATCAACAATAAGTTCTTAATAAAAATATCGTTTGCATATTTTCATTAAAAGACATTAAATTACCAAACGATATTTTCAATTTCTAAAAAAAAAGGTAATTATTCTAATATTTTGAATATGAGCTGTATTACGGTGGCCCCCAACAACTATTCTTGAATTCAATTTAACTAAGCAGATGAATCGAAATTTTGAGGATGTTGTTGACTACTGCGTTATTTTAACAAACACGACTTACGATAATACAGGGTGTCCAGCAAATAACACCCTGATTTCAAAATTAAATGTCTCGAAAACAAAGATCAATAGAATTATGCAGTAAACGGTTTGTTCTTCAGGTGAGCTGTAAAAATCTTATACAAAAGTTTCGAACGGTAAATATTTTGAAAAGATTGTTTTCTGATTGCAAAGAATGCTTTGATTTGACATTTTTCTTGCTTTAGATTGCTGCCAGAGAATGTGTTTTTCGGCTTAAAGTGCCATATTTCATAGTTTTTTTTAAATTAAATTTTTGAAATTTCGAAATTCTAAAAATTTACTTCGAAAAATCTTTAAAATATTGCACTGTAAGCTGAAAAATTATTTCTCTGCAGGCAATCTAAAACAAGAAAAATGTCAAATCAAAGCATTCTAATTGAAATGAAAAAAACTTCTTTAAACACCATAAAATAAGTTAACTGCGCAAGGCCTTTCGAAAGAACTTAGTCTTTCTTCGTCAGGCGCAAAAAAGACGTGCGTCCACAATGAATGTAGCGGCACGACTGAAGGGGAATGCGGGAGGGAGAGGGAGCAAGCAGAAGGAACAGCCAATAGGAAAGAAGAAGGCAACAGCCAATCACGGAAGAGCATAAACAAAACTAGATAGACAATGAAGGAGAGGAAAGGAAGAAGGGGGGAAGGGAAATGGGAAAAAAGCGGGGTAAATAAAAAAATTAACTAAAAGGAGAGATTAAAATGAAATAAAATGTACGCAAAAAATATATAAATTAGTAGTAATAAAAAAAAAAAAAAAAAAATAATAATAATAATAATAATAATAATAAAAAAAAATAAAAATAAAAATAAATAAAAAAAATAAATAAAAAATAGTTTACAATTATAAACACACATGAATATACCTGAAAAATAGAATGCATAATATATATAAAAAAAAATAATAATTAAATAATAAACTTAATTATGAAGCAGTGCTGAAAAGATTCTTCCAGGCAACGGAGAGGGTTTTAGAATCAGATTTATCATTAACAATAATATCACGATTAATATAAATAGCTAAGTTTTCAAGAAAGTCTAACTCAGAGGAACTATTGGCATTAAAAATAATTTTAGCAGTTTGAAAATTGAAACTATGGCCGGAATCCCAAGAGTGTTTAGCAACAGAAGATTTAGAAATTTCTTGATTAATGACATACCGAGAGTGTTCTTTTAGGCGTTTATCGAGATTTCTTTTAGTTTGACCAATATACGATAAATCACAGCCATTACAAGGAATATTATAAATACCCCATTTTTGGAGGTCAGGGACAGGACATTTCATGGAAGGAAATTTTAATTTATTGACTGGTTTAAAGATAACATTAAAATTGAAACGTCTTAAAACTTTAGCTAATTTAAAACATAAAGGAGGATAAAAAGGGAGGACGACCAAATTATCAGGTTTACTTTTATCAATATTAGAAAGAGTGGAATTGTTAGGGGGTCTATTGAATTTGCTCACAGCAGTATTAATGATAGAAGGATTGAATCCACGTTTTACAGCAACAGATTTTAAATAATTGAGTTCATTCTTAAGAGATGCAAAATCGGAACAAATTTTGAGAGCACGATAAACATAAGTATAAAAAACACCGATCTTTTGATTGACAGGATGATTTGAGAGAGCATGGGGTGGATTAGAGACAGAAAAAGGTTTTCTATAAACACAAGTTTTGAAAGAAGAATCACATTTGGTAACTAAAACATCAAGGAAAGGGAGTTTATTACAATTCTCTAACTCAAAAGTAAACTGAATATGAGGATCAATAGAATTGACAGTTTGAAGAATTGTAGAAATATCAAATGGATTATCCAATAGGACGAAAGTATCATCAACATAACGAATCCAACATTTAAAATTGATCAGATTTAATAATTTATCTTCAAAGTAATGCATATAAATATCACAAAGAATGGGAGATAAAGGATTACCCATACTTAAGCCTTCTAGCTGTTTGAAAAATTTATTATCGAATTGAAAAGTAGTAAGAGTTAAGCAAATTTTAGTTAAATTAACATAATCTTTGACCTCAATATCCGAGAAATGAAATTCACGTAATCTTTTTTCCAAGCAAGAAAGAGCGCCTTCAATCGGGACATTAGTAAATAAAGATTTGACATCAAGAGAAAGCATAGAACAATTCGATGGATTAATACTTTTTAATTTACTAACGAAATCATAAGAATTTTTAACAGTATGAGAATTAGCAATGCATAAAGGCGAGAATATGGAAGCTAAAAATTTGGCAAGAGGATAAGTAACAGTACCAATATTAGAGACAATAGGTCTTAAGGGAATATTGGTTTTGTGAACTTTGGGTAAAGCATAAAAACGAGCACAAATGGGTGCAGAAGGAATAACACAATGTTTAGTGTTGTCATTTAGAACAACAGAATTCTTAACAGCTTTAGTGAGAGCGGCAAGATGCGAATTAGTGGGATCTTTTTTAACCTCAATATAAGGACCTTCAGATAAGAGAGCATGAACTTTATCAGAATAATCATTTTTATCCATAAGAACAATTTGACTTGATTATTCTGATAAAGTTCATGCTCTCTTATCTGAAGGTCCTTATATTGAGGTTAAAAAAGATCCCACTAATTCGCATCTTGCCGCTCTCACTAAAGCTGTTAAGAATTCTGTTGTTCTAAATGACAACACTAAACATTGTGTTATTCCTTCTGCACCCATTTGTGCTCGTTTTTATGCTTTACCCAAAGTTCACAAAACCAATATTCCCTTAAGACCTATTGTCTCTAATATTGGTACTGTTACTTATCCTCTTGCCAAATTTTTAGCTTCCATATTCTCGCCTTTATGCATTGCTAATTCTCATACTGTTAAAAATTCTTATGATTTCGTTAGTAAATTAAAAAGTATTAATCCATCGAATTGTTCTATGCTTTCTCTTGATGTCAAATCTTTATTTACTAATGTCCCGATTGAAGGCGCTCTTTCTTGCTTGGAAAAAAGATTACGTGAATTTCATTTCTCGGATATTGAGGTCAAAGATTATGTTAATTTAACTAAAATTTGCTTAACTCTTACTACTTTTCAATTCGATAATAAATTTTTCAAACAGCTAGAAGGCTTAAGTATGGGTAATCCTTTATCTCCCATTCTTTGTGATATTTATATGCATTACTTTGAAGATAAATTATTAAATCTGATCAATTTTAAATGTTGGATTCGTTATGTTGATGATACTTTCGTCCTATTGGATAATCCATTTGATATTTCTACAATTCTTCAAACTGTCAATTCTATTGATCCTCATATTCAGTTTACTTTTGAGTTAGAGAATTGTAATAAACTCCCTTTCCTTGATGTTTTAGTTACCAAATGTGATTCTTCTTTCAAAACTTGTGTTTATAGAAAACCTTTTTCTGTCTCTAATCCACCCCATGCTCTCTCAAATCATCCTGTCAATCAAAAGATCGGTGTTTTTTATACTTATGTTTATCGTGCTCTCAAAATTTGTTCCGATTTTGCATCTCTTAAGAATGAACTCAATTATTTAAAATCTGTTGCTGTAAAACGTGGATTCAATCCTTCTATCATTAATACTGCTGTGAGCAAATTCAATAGACCCCCTAACAATTCCACTCTTTCTAATATTGATAAAAGTAAACCTGATAATTTGGTCGTCCTCCCTTTTTATCCTCCTTTATGTTTTAAATTAGCTAAAGTTTTAAGACGTTTCAATTTTAATGTTATCTTTAAACCAGTCAATAAATTAAAATTTCCTTCCATGAAATGTCCTGTCCCTGACCTCCAAAAATGGGGTATTTATAATATTCCTTGTAATGGCTGTGATTTATCGTATATTGGTCAAACTAAAAGAAATCTCGATAAACGCCTAAAAGAACACTCTCGGTATGTCATTAATCAAGAAATTTCTAAATCTTCTGTTGCTAAACACTCTTGGGATTCCGGCCATAGTTTCAATTTTCAAACTGCTAAAATTATTTTTAATGCCAATAGTTCCTCTGAGTTAGACTTTCTTGAAAACTTAGCTATTTATATTAATCGTGATATTATTGTTAATGATAAATCTGATTCTAAAACCCTCTCCGTTGCCTGGAAGAATCTTTTCAGCACTGCTTCATAATTAAGTTTATTATTTAATTATTATTTTTTTTTATTTTTTTTTATATATATTATGCATTCTATTTTTCAGGTATATTCATGTGTGTTTATAATTGTAAACTATTTTTTATTTATTTTTTTTTATTTATTTTTATTTTATTTTATTTTATTTTTTTTTTTATTATTATTATTTTTTTTTTTTTTTTATTACTACTAATTTATATATTTTTTGCGTACATTTTATTTCATTTTAATCTCTCCTTTTAGTTAATTTTTTTATTTACCCCGCTTTTTTCCCATTTCCCTTCCCCCCTTCTTCCTTTCCTCTCCTTCATTGTCTATCTAGTTTTGTTTATGCTCTTCCGTGATTGGCTGTTGCCTTCTTCTTTCCTATTGGCTGTTCCTTCTGCTTGCTCCCTCTCCCTCCCGCATTCCCCTTCAGTCGTGCCGCTACATTCATTGTGGACGCACGTCTTTTTTGCGCCTGACGAAGAAAGACTAAGTTCTTTCGAAAGGCCTTGCGCAGTTAACTTATTTTATGGTGTTTAAAGAAGTTTTTTTCATTTCAATTGTGTATAACACCAGTTTCAATTTTATACATCAAAGCATTCTACACTGTAAAAAATTTTCCCGTTAAATAACGGAAATAGTACTGGTAATCTAGGCGCCAGTACTATTTCCGTTATTTAACGGGAAAAAATTTCCGTTTTTTCCAGAAATATTTCCGTTTTTTTTACAAAAATTATTCCGGTTTTTTTTTTCATTTTTTTTTTATATAAAAATTTTCTTTTGAAAGCCAAAAAAAATTTTTTCAAGGACAAACTGGCTTTTTTATTTTTTAGACAAAGACACATCAGATTAGAACACATACATTTAATTTAAACAACAGTGAATAAATGTCACTTACCCTCGATGGGGATCGAACCTAGCACCTGCCCATGGCAGCTTGCAGTAGTGTAATACCATTACGCCATAGTTACGCATACAGTGCTTGCAAATATATTTACTTATTTCGAATGATTTTATAAAGCAATGGCCTTATGTTGAACGCGGCATTAATTTTTGTTGAGAATTATTTTCTATATGAGTGCACAGTTCTAAATGTTTAACAGATTTTATTTCCATATTTTCGAATATTTAGTTTTTAATTTCAGTTCTATAAAAATAAATTTTAAACTTTAAAATATTACATGTAGTAAGAGTTGAATGCATTAAAAAGTTTTGTTTTTTTCATTTTAAGGAGATTTTTAAAAGTTTATTGTAATATTATTCATATTTATTTACTTATTTGTTTTTGAAAAGATATTCTTAAAGTAATATTAAAATATATTAAAACTAAAATTATTTTATTAATATTTTATTATTACGTTTATTAAAATATATTAAAATTAAAAGTAGAACTTTTTTCCATTATCCTACGCACATTTTAAAAAATATGCTATAAATGTGTAAACATTATTTAAAAATGATAATGGAAATAAACTAACTGAAACTAAACTAACTAACTAATCTCAAACTTAAAAGGGATTAATAAAATTTTATAATTTTTATTATTTTTTTAATATTTTAAAAATATGTTAGCTTTATATTATTAAAACAGAAAGAAATAAAGAAAATTATTATACAAAGTTATTCATAAAACAACTTTATAATGTTTTTCTATCGCAGATATAGATGGAGACACTGGAGTTATTTATGGAATTTATGATGTTTTAATACGAAACTTCTCTGTTTTCAGAAAATTTTACGGAAAACTTACTGTTTTTATAATCTCAAAATATCAAAAACGGAAATTCTTCTGTTTTTTCGGATAATGGAAATAAACTAACTGAAACTAAACTAACTAACTAATCTCAAACTTAAAAGGGATTAATAAAATTTTATAATTTTTATTATTTTTTTAATATTTTAAAAATATGTTAGCTTTATATTATTAAAACAGAAAGAAATAAAGAAAATTATTATACAAAGTTATTCATAAAACAACTTTATAATGTTTTTCTATCGCAGATATAGATGGAGACACTGGAGTTATTTATGGAATTTATGATGTTTTAATACGAAACTTCTCTGTTTTCAGAAAATTTTACGGAAAACTTACTGTTTTTATAATCTCAAAATATCAAAAACGGAAATTCTTCTGTTTTTTCGGAAAAACGGAACCATTCCGTAGAATTTTACGGAACAATTTCTGTATATTAACGGATATTTTTTACAGTGTATGCAATCAGAACGCAATTTTTTCATACTATTAACTGTTTGAAATTTCTGTATAAAATTTTTACAGCTTACCTAATGAAAAAACCGTTTGCCGCATATAACTATCGATCTTTGTTATTGAGAAATTTAATTTTGAAATCAGGGTGTTATTTGCTGGACAACCTGTATTTGATGATTAATACTTTAACTAAGGTTTTAACTTAAATATTCAGAACCACAAATGTAGTTTTATGACAAAAATATTCGAATTTTTTTAAAGAATAAATAAGATTTACATTGCTTTTACCACGCTTTTATTAACACCACCTGTATGTTTGTGAGTTTGTGAGTTTATAACTCTTCTTATTATATGTATATTCACCGATTACTCCGAAACCATGCAACCGATTAACTTGGTTTTGGTGTTAAATGAAAGACGATGCTCTCGAATTGGTACCACTTCAGTTTCATCGACATTGGTTCAGTACTTTTTTAGTAATTAGGCAAAAACTAATAAAATTTGTGATTTTTCGATAATACGATGATTTTGAATACGTTCACTGAATGGAGTGTAGACAGCATGGCCGAGAAGTCTAAGGCGCCGGATTGAAGCTCTGTTTTTCGAAAGAGAAGTGGGCTCGAACCCCACTCCTGACATTATTTACATCTATGTAAAATTTAAAAAAAATTTCCGTATTACAATTTTTATTTTTAACCGGCTTCAGAAAAGGAAGAGGAAGTTATCAATTCGACGCGTGTGTATTTTTTTTTCTATGTATGTTCACCAATTACTCTGAAACTATCCAACCGATTAATTTGGTTTTTGTATTAAATATAAATATAGTTTAAAAAAACTAAAAACCACGCTTTTAAAGTAATCAAACTAAAAAGTGAAAAATAAATATAGCTTAAAAAAACTAAAAAATACGCTTTTTAAGTATATCAAACTAAAAAGTGAAAAATAATTCGTACTATAAGCTGAAAACGAAAATAGATGAAAAATACTATATTACTATAAAATCATTGTTATTATAGAAATCAATTAATAAGCAATATATAAAATTATCGTGGAAAAGAAGCGTATGGTGCTTCTTAAGAACTGATACATGGAGCATGGTAGATGGATCACCCCACGCTTTTTTTCCACGATAATTTAATTTCTATGCTTATTAATTGATTTCTATAATAACAATGATTTTATAGTAATATAGTATTTTTCATCTATTTTCGTTTTCAGCTTATAGTACGAATTATTTTTCACTTTTTAGTTTGATATACTTAAAAAGCGTGTTTTTTAGTTTTTTTAAACTATATTTATTATAGCTTACTGGTCCTATGTCACACCTTCCACGTGACATTGGTACGCACGAAGAGTTAAGATTAAATGTTTTTTGACCAGCATCACACCATATTTTTCTTTTCCATTACTTCTTTCCTTGAACCATCCTTTTTCGGTCTTAAAACTTCTTCAAGTTGTAAGATTATTACAAAGAAATTCATGCATTTAAAACGTAATAATCAGCATTTAATATTCATAAGTTTGTTATGATCCTGGAAATTATTTCTAAAAAAAAAAAAAACCATTTTTAAACATACTCAAGGCTGCCAGAGGGGACTATACTTTATATGTAGCTCCCGCTTTCGCAAATAGGAAATTTTTAACCTGCAATTTCACACCGTGTGTAAAGGAAGTAGACTACATTTTTTTTAAAAATAAAATAGTGCGATGAGAACAAAAAATAGTTGCAAGTGGCTGATATATTTTTTGAATACTTACTGAATACTATTAGAACTTATTGGCGAATCATGTACAGAAATTTAGCATCCGATAATAGTTAACCCGTCAGTTGTCGCATGTTGGTCTTTTAGCCGCCCGTATAACATATCTTTTCCTAACTTGTATCACATTACAAATACAGTGGAGATCTACCATCTACCTGATTTTGAAGGTTTCTCGACCCCCACCTCTGTTTTTCTTTTAGGTACATTTTTAGAAACAAAGTTGAAATTGGTGAAAAAGTCTATGCAAAAATTACTAATGTCAGTTCATTTTTACTTTTTCCAATTACTCCAGATCTCATGAATAAAATGCATAGGGGAATATGGGAATACTTGGACCACTTTTTAAATTTAAATTTTTAGAATTTTTTATAATTTCTTAGAACAAAATAAAATATTGAAAATGAAAATTTGGTATTTTTTCTTGAACTGAAAACCACTTTCTATAATTTTTGAACAATTTTTTTACGTAAAATAAATTTTTACTTTTTGTTTTACATCGTGGCTCAAGTATCCCCAAGAGAGGAATACTTGAGCCATGGTGAAGGGATACTTGAGCCAGTATGGAAAAAAAAAACCTACAAAAGTATTTTTTTTTTTTGCTTTTTTTTTGCACAAATATTTTACAGAATGATAAATTATGATACATAAATTCTTTCAAAATCAATTAAGAAAACAAAGCTGATAATAAAAATTTTTTTTTTGTTATAACTGGTGATCGAATGATCATTTCAACATCTTTTTACTTTTAGCTACATGGTAACTCAGTAGTGTCCACTGTTAGTGACAATGGTCATTTCTTTGATTAAGAAAAACTTACAGTAACAGAAGAGGTTACAATTTCAATATAAAATATTAATCTTAATATATTATATTAAAATACTTGTTTTAATATGTTGGACCTGACTAATTAAAGTATTAGAGATTATGACATGTAAAGCAGTTTTAAAAATGATGAATGTCAAAATGAAAAATAAAATGGATATTTTCATTATAAAATATATATTTTTAAACATTTTTTTTTTTTTTTTTTTGTCAGTCATTATTTTTTAAAGAAAAAAAAATAAAACAAAGAATTATTCTTCTTTTTACCCAGAAAAAAATCAATTAGTGAATATAAGGACGTAATTTTATTTTTTGTTTATTTCATCCATGTCTAATTTTCTAGTGGGGATGGTTGAGCCATGGCTCAAGTATCCCCAATCTTATTGGCTCAAGTATCCCCATTACATCCACTTTTTATCAGAGTTTTACAAAGTAAAGCATGCATCTATTTGAACTAATTTAGATTCAAAATACAATTGAAATTATACTTATAAAATTTATCTATATGACAGCAAACAGAAAATTGAGTGCAATTAGACAGTTTCTGAATAACAACCCCTGCTAGTTTCATGCATTTCCAAACAAAAATAAAATAAAGCAAATGTCACAAAGTTGCCCTTTTTGATTTAAGAACACCTTTAATTCTCCCAATGAAAAACTTTAAAAGAAATATTTGTAATTTAATTTTTTATGTATCACAAACACAAAAACAAACTTTTTCCCATAAAAAAACTGACATATAATTTATTTTATGTTGTGTTATACAATTGAAACTCATAACAAAATATCACATATCTTGGAAATCCTAATTTATATAATTAGCAAAGTAAAGTTATTTGGTTTATTCTATTAATTAGTTGTAATAAAAAGTACTTACTAATTTTGATTTAGCATTAGTATTAATATAGTATTTTAATCATAATTTCTTTTGCAAAATTATTATTGATAATCAATTTTTTGTAAAAGCGAAATTTTATTTTGATCGTCGTTTATTTACATATTTTTATAATTACTTCAAATTGTATTTAGAAGTAAGTACATTTTTTTCAAACATTCTGAACCTTCTTCGTTATCTCAAAAAATTCATTTATAGCTGGCTTAATATATCCTTAATGCAAGAAACTAGTCATATCAGACACAAATCTACCTTTTAAATTAACTTGATTTTTTAATATATACATTTTGTTGATTCATTCTTAATGCAAAATTATACCCAGGTTTCACTGATACATGAAGAATATAGCTGTTATGTATATGAAAATTAGAAATTTAAAGTTAAAAATTCGATAAAACCTGAAAAACCCGGGTTTTAGACTAGTGGGCCCAGTGGGTTGGGCTTTTTCATAAAAAAAAACAAAAACAAAAAAAAAAAACAAACAAAAAAAAAAAACCGGGGTTTTTCAAATTTTGATTTATATTGTATTAGATCTATCAGTCATTCAGGGTAATATGTCTTCATTGATGTAAGAAAAACTGACACTTTTGAATTTCTTTTCTATTATTTCTATTATAAAAAATGTAAGCCACTGCTAAATCATAAATTTTGGGTTCTCCTTCTTACAACGAGAATCTCTTTAAAGCACCTCCTAAAAACTATGTGAAAAAAAAAAAATCTAAAGGCTCTACTTATGAACGTAATAAAACCCGATAGAAACATATTCGTTGTAATACAGATTGTCTAAAATATACATTTTGGACAAGTAAGTAATGTATATTTTAGTATACACTCTGCCGATGCATATCAATTTTTTTATGTTCGAAAGAGTGTAACATCATTAAAAGGCATTTGATTATTTTTTTCTCATTGACCGGAATATTTAATGGAATACTTTCGATTGGCTCTGTAATTGATCCATGCATCCGATTTTAATAAAATTTGAAGTGACTCGATAAAATTATGCTAAAAATATATAATTTAAATTTCAAGAGAATCGTTAGGATATACTTTACGTTATTATATGTGGACAGACAGACGGACGGACTGAACGACGACTATAGGTTCTACGTATTTATATAATTACGATTGCACCTAAAAAATGCAAAGTTAATGTCAACATATTTAGAATGAAGTATATGTATCTATCTGATTAATAAGATTAATAAAACAAAATCACAAAATCTATCCCATATATATATTTTTTTTTCCTTTTTATAACGAACATTTCTTTCTGTAAAGATTTTTGAAGCTTTTTTATTTATATTAGCTGCTTAAAGACTTTCAGAAGTGAATTCATCATTAGCATTCTAAATCATTCTTAATGAAGTACTTTGTATTCCACAGATCATTTCAGAAGTAATATTTGCCGAGATAAATGTGATTTTGAAATGAAAATAGAATAATTATTTCTTTGGGAATAGCGTCGTGATTTCTATTTCAACGAATCAGATCTGAAGAAAATTCTTGATTAATAGATTAAATGTATTTTTATGCAAAACTCTTTTGCCTTTTGCTTTGTTTTTAATAGAAAGTGAACGATAATAAAAGTCTTTCTAATGTATGGAAAATTCATACATCGATTTTTTTTTAAATCGTGAATAACAGAAATAATAATAAAAGCAAAAATAACTCTTTAAAGCATGCACATTATAAAAAAATATAGTTAGTTTTATATAAAGTAATTAAATAAAATGGCAAAATCTTTTCTTTTTTTTCTTTTTACAGCAAATATTATTTCTGAGAAAAATCATGGGACTTTTTATTTTTTTTTCACCTTTCTAAAGACTTTTAGAAGTACATTCATCATTAGCCTAGTAAATCATTCTTAATGAAGTATTCTGTATTCCTCAAAACATTTCAGAAGTAATATTTGCCGGGAAAAAGTGATTTTGAAATAAAAATAACAGATTTATTATTTCTTTGGGAATAAAGTCGTGATTAATCAGAAATGAAGAAACTTTTTGATATTAGATTAAATGTATTTTTCTGCAAATCAAACATTTTTTTCATTTTGCTTTGTTTTGTATAGAAAATAATGGATAAAAAAAGTCTTTCTACTGAATGGAAAATTCATACATTGTTTTTTTTTTTTTTTTTTTTTTTTTTTTTTTTTTTTTTATCCTGAATAACAAAATAAAAGCAAAATTAGTTTAAAAATAACGCTTTTAAGCATGCATATTATAAAAAATATAGTTAATATAATTTATTTTTTTGCAAATCAAACTGTTTTGTCTTTTTTTTTTATTTTGTATTAAAAGGGACCGATAAAAAAAAAAAAAAAAAAAAAAAAAAAAAAAAACCATTTTATTCTTTGGCGAGTTTATACATTTAAATTAATTTATCGTGGATGACTAAAATAACAATCAAAGTAAAATATAGTTAAAAAATAACACTTAGAAGCATTTACGCAGTAAAAAACTGTAGATGTTTCTTAAATTACGAAAGTGTACTATTATTTAAAACGTGATAACAATTTCCAAGTGCCTCAATATTTCGAAAAGCATTCCTTCAGAAACACAAGAAAACAATTTATTTTCGAAACTTAAATGTATAAAAATACTTTTTAAATAGTTGCCTGTAATTTTCGGAGATGTTATCGGGTGGCTTTTATAATGCATTAGTCAGTTTTGTAAAACCGAAAAATATTTTTTTTCGGGTGTTATCGCACATTAACTAAACATTTTCAGCTGCGTAACTGAATTTGTGCGTGCATATAAGCTGTAACAGAAAAACATTAGTTTATTTTTCATGTTAAAGATATCATTTATAAATCTTTTTCAGTTAAACATGTTTCCTGAACATGAAAATATTTGTTTCAGATATCATAACATCCGGATGCCGGATTTCTTGGTGAAGAGAACTGATTATTGCAAGGTAAAAACTACTCAGAAATGTTTTCAAAATATGCGGGTTCAAGGCCGTAGCTAGAAGTAAATAATAGAGGGGGGGGGGGATCTCAAAATTTCTATCTATCTCTCTCTGTCTGATGTAGAAAGATAAATTGATACATATTTACACTGTAGGTACTTTGTATCTTTCATCAAGTTATTGTAATAACTTGATTTTATGCTAAGAGAAGAATAAGATGATGAAAAATTTCAGTGTATAACTAGTGCAACTTTAAACATCGTGTGAGTTTCCTATGTGCAAATAGGATCAGCGAGTATTCAAAATAATTTATTTTAGTTACAATTTAGTATTTCTGCATAACTGTGAGTGCCTCAAACCTAAATTAGATTTTTGGACAGAATTTCATTGAATTTTCGTAACATAAGTTCATTTAATGTCCTTGGAAACTTTTCCAGGTAAAGCTCAAAATGTTTTAGTGGGGTAGGGGCTGAGCACTTCAGTAGATAAAGCCCTACGGGAGTAGCTACTAAAAATTTTCCACAAAATCTTCTCAACTTTCAAAGCTAAATCCCTTTATAAATTTCGTAAGATTAATGAAAACATTTCGGAATCTTGGGTGCATCAGAATAAGTAATTCTGCATTTTTTTCATGATAACAGTGCATATTCGTAATTTTTGCTCATATTGGAAATCATAACAAAAAGAGCAGAAATTAATTTTTTCCCGAAAAAATATGTCACAATATTTTCGAAATGCGCGGATACCGAACTCGATTATGTAAAAGTCAATGTTTTTTTTTTTTTTTTAGGATTTTGATCATCTAACTAAGTAGTTTCACTACGTCGCCTATCTGCCTGTGACAGTGTCCGTTGTGGGACACTATATAAGCTAGAAATTTAAAATTTTGCGTAGTCATAGTTATAAACAACCCATCTCATGAAAATTCATAAAATTTTGGAAAATTATTTTTCTTTTCTTATTAAAGGAATTAATTTAATGACATCCACTAATTACTCTTGTTTTTGATATTAATACAGAAACTTATTTTTATGTCCCTCCCCCATAAAGAATAAATAGCTCTGTGGTAGCGAATTTGATGTAATTCAAAAGATTTTTGGTTTGAAACTCGGCTCTCCATCCCCCTTGAATAGATTAATATTATCTAACCTAGTAAAACCTCCCTCAAGCGACCCCTTTTCGTTCGAATAAAAATTGGTCTTTCTGAGAGGTGTTTTCTTAACGGAGGCCATGTTTAAATCTATATTTTAATTGTTAACAAAGCTAACATTTAGTGTTATTAAAATTTATTTTTCACATTAGGAAAAACTACAATAATCTAATTATCAAAATATAAAATAATTGCATTTGTTAACTACTGCAGAAGTTAAAAAATAAATACTTTGACATTTGCTTTGACTTTATGGTTTTATCTTTCAAAATTTTACTTTAGATTACTTTCAAAGTTCAATAACGATCAGTATTTTTATCAGTAACGATAGCAATGATTTCATTATTTCCTCAAAAACTCGCTAAAAATGGAAAAAAATAGCATTAAAAATAACTAAATGGCAAGATTATAATAGTTTAAAAGTTTAGAACCAAATTCCTTTTCTGAAATTCAAAAAAATCTCCGTGGGACTACAAAAATCGCCAAAAGTCGTATTAAAAAATTGCACAACCGCTAAATATTAAAAAAATCACATGAAGCAAAATTTACTCTAATAATATAAAACTTTGAAATCGGAAAGCTTTCACGAATCCTAAAAAATCGACGTAAAAAAGTTGCAAAATTGCATAAAAATCTCATTGATAATCTCGCAAAAAATTTCATTATAAATCGCTCAAATTTAAAATTTATAGATGGCAAAATTTACTATGTCAGGCTAAAAATTTAAAGTTAAACTACTTTTTTAAATGAAAAAAAAGACTGTTGAATTTTAAAAACTTCTGAGAAACACATTGAAAAGTGCAAAAGTGCATTAAAAGTGTTTTAATATGAAAATATCTCAGTCATCAAAATTTATTCCAATCAGGTAAAACATTATAATCATGAAGGTAAAAAAATAGACACAAAAAAGAAAAAAAAATTAATAACCACTAAAATTCAACAATTGAAGACATGGATATTAACTTTTTTAGGCTAAAATCTTGAAGCCAAAATCCTTTTTCGAATGTCGAAAAATCTCTATAGCAATCGAAAAAAGTTAAAAATCGCATTAAAAAATATATTAAAAATTGCTAAATATTAAAAAATTGCAGAATCTCAAATTGATAAATCACTCGAAAGGGAAATTTTTCGAGAATGACAAAAAAATCGAGGTAAAACGTAAAATTTCTTTCTAAATAAGAAAAAATATGTATATAAAATATAAGCACAAGAAAATTTTAGACATTATCGAAAAAAAATCTATCTGTGTGTTTTAATTAAGAAATATATATTTCTCTCTTTTGTCATATTATACTGAATTTATATGAAATTTTCAATCGTACAATAGATATATTTTTTCAAATATGAAATTTCGTTCGACGAGTATTTTTTCAACAGAAATTTCAGTTTCAATAGATATCCAAATTGAAAAATATTTTTCTTTACAAAAAGTTTCAAGGCGTATCTCACATATAGTATATCTCAAAGCAAACAGAAAATATATTTAATGGATTTAGATACATATATTTTTCTAAGAAATATTTTATTTTCCTATCCAGCATACAGTATTTCATTGCGTAGATAAATATTAACCAATTTTAAGTTGTATCAAAAAGTTTTTTTTTTTTTTTTCAAGAGATTTATTTTATTTTAAATGAAAGACATATTTTTGGGGTAAAACGAACGAAATTTAACACCTTCCAATATATATATATATATTACTGCTGGTAAATTTCCTTGATGAAATGAATGTAATACTTATAACTTTGTTTATGAAAAATTGCTTTTCTGTGACGTATAAAAATAGCTGAAATTTGCTTTCTTCCAACCAAAAATGTTAATATTTTCCACCTTTTCTTCTGTGAGTATAATATTAATAACATATAATTTAATATTTGTACTATGACAAATTGCTTTCCATTGACTAGTACAAATACCCAAAATTCCCATGATTCCAATGAAAAGTTTTACTATTTCCGATTCTTTTTTTATTGAAATGTGTATAATACTTATAACATTCTTTTATAATAAATTGCTTTCCCTTTAAAAATACAAATACTCAAAATTTTCTTGCTTTCAAAAATAAATAAATAAATAAATAAATAAATAAATAAATAAATAAACTTCCCATTTTTTCTGTTTAAATAAGTACAATATTTATAACTTTATTTGATGATAGATTGCTTTCATTTTACAGACAAAACTACCCAAAATTTGCATGTTTCCAACAAAATTTTTACAGTTCCTAATTTACTCTTTTGGAATGAGTATAATATTTTGAATTTTTTTAATAACAGATTGATTGCCTTTAACAAATAAAAATACTAAACATTTGCGTACTCATTTATTTTCCTCAATGAATATCGTTTTTACAATTTGTAATAGTAAATAATTTCGAACCAGTCGGGTGCATTGTGGGACGAATTACCTAGCTTTTAGCACGTCCCATAACAGAAACTGGTTGGCTGTTTTTGATTTTTCATTAAACTATTCACCCCTGACGAGTAGTTTAATGAAAAAGACTTCTAATGTCCATTTATCCATTTATTTTTTATTATTTTGGTAATCTGCCTTCTATTTGACTTGAAACTTCAACTGTTTTCAATAATATGATTGTAAAAATACTGGTTTCATTGGTTTATTGAATGGTATTATCTGAATTATTTTAGTTGTATTTATAAAAGCACATATATATATATATATATATACCGGGTGTCCCAAAAATGACTGATGTATTTTAAAATTCAAGAACTTGCAAACGGTGACAGCTATTTAAAAAAAAAATTCAGGGGGGTTATGTATAATGTCAGGAGTTCTTTTTTTTTTTTTTTTTTTACCGTAATTTTTTATTTTAGTTCGAATTTGAAACAATAGGTGGCGCTGACAGCGATTGAAGGCCAGGTGATCAGTGCTTAGTTATACGTCGTCCGGGCCTTCAATCGCCGTCAGCGCCACCTATTGTTTCAAATTCGAACTAAAATAAAAAATTACGGTAAAAAAAAATCTCCTGACAAAACTCCTGGTTACAAATAGCTCAAAAGTTTACTTTGACAAGTAAAAATGCTTTGGCTTCCAGCCAAACATTTTTACTACTTCCAATTTTTTCTTTTGAATTGAGTATAATATTTATAACTTTATTCGATGACAGATATTGCTTTAATTTGACAAATAAAAATATCCTAAATTTGCATGTTTCCAAAAATACTTTCTACGGTTTCCAATTTCCTCCGTTGAAATGAGTGCATTATTTAAAACTTTTTAACTAGCAGATTCATTTTCTGTGACATATACACATACTAAAAATGTATATGCTCCAACAAAAAAATTTACTGTTTCTAATTTTTCTGTTAAAATGAGTATAATATTAGTAACTTTGTTTTATATCTGATTGGTTTCTTTTGAAAAATGTTAATAGTAAATATTTGCATGGTCCAACAAAAATTTTTACTATTTCTAATTTTCTCTGTTGAAATGAGTATAAGATTTATGACCGCTTTATAATAGATTGATTTACTTTGATAAATAACAATAGTCAATGTTTGTATACTCCCAACAAAATATTTTAATAATTTCAATGTTCTATATTAGAATAAGTACAATATTTATAACTTTGTTTTATGAGAGATTGCTTTATTTTGATAAACGTTTGTTTTAACTTGCACTATGAAGTATTTATATAAAACACTTTTCGATTTCTTCATTTGTGTACTCGTGTCACTAATAAAATATGCCATTCTTTAAATATTTCTTTTACGAAATTTAACTTTTCAAAATATCCAAATTGAAAAAAAGATATATGTATGAAAATTTTCAGAACATTTATATTTCTACTAAAGTAGAGGGTATAATTTAAAGAGCTGATTTTTAATTTTAATTTTCTTTCGAATCAATATTTTCCAACTTATTCAAAGTACTGCATTTCCATCTAAAAATAAAAATCTTTTTTTAAGGATATTTTAATTTTTTTCTCAATAAGATATGTTTTTGTGAAAAGATAAAGATCTTTTGTGAAAGAGGGTTGCATACAATAACTATGGTTCAAATATAAACGCATATAACATCTCCATTTTTCACCATTGAAGAAAGTATAGGATTTACAACATGGATTTATAAAACATCTTTCTTTTTCAAAAGAAAACATTTAAAGCCTCTTTGAAACAATACTTGATGTTTCTTATTGTTAAAGATAAATATCTTTACATTAGAAAGTGTTTCATATGGAATGTTTTATTTCAATGTATTTCTACATTTATGTAATTTTCATTTGTACATTGATTTTAAGTGAGATTAGAGTAAAAAGATGAATTGTTTAATTATCAAATACTAATTGCAAGAGCTCATCTCCGGTTTACTATAAAAAATGTACCTCGAAAAAAGGTAAAAAATTGCCCAAAAAATATTAACAGCATTAACACCAAAATTGTACTGGAATTTAGATATTCGGAAACTTGCAGAAGATTTAAAATAAAAACATTACTTCCGTTCTCATATGATCTCATATGTATCTCGTTTTTTAAAGGTTAAAGCATATTTTTGTTACATAAGTATATATCATAAGTACTTTTTTTAGAAAACAATAAATCTAAGAAAATATTTTTGAAAACTATTTATTTGAAATAAACTTGTGTAAGACAGGAATTTGCACTTTATCAACGATGTTCTTTTCTGAACGGGAGAAATATGTTATTGATACCTAATCTCAAGGTATATATCAAAAAAATAAACATGTTTCATTTACCCATACGGTTGGATAAAATAATAAGTAAAATTTGTTTTTGAAAAAACTTTTAGCGAAATATACAGTTTTATACGAGAAACGAAAATCCACGCCTATTTATTATCTTCGCGATGAAGTATTTTGTATTTTGCAAATATATTAAAAAAGCAAAGAAGATATGTGTAAACATATGTAAAAGGAGAAAGAATAGTTGTATCAATTATTGTTCCTAATAACGCAAATATTCAGAATATAATACTAAATATTTTCACAAAATTTAAATACAATATTTCTTTAAACCTTACTGAAAACCTATTACACATCTCATAGTTTTTGAGAAAAGCACATAGTTCTGTTGCATACAAATTTCGATTTCTAGGCATTCTTAAAAGATTTGCGTAGGGTTGAAGATGCCTACCGTAGCAAAAGTATAAATACATTGTTAAAAAGGACTTTTGAAAAACATTCGAGGATATTTAGCCGAGATGTTAACTCTTCAAGAGACGGAGTGTTGGGAGATATGTAATGACGGGGGGGGGGGGGGGGGATGAAATAATTTACGTACCATCTGCTTTTAAAGCCTTCATAACAATATTTAATGATATTTTGTGCAATGCAATACCTAGTAGTAATATAAAAGCAATAAACTTCATATTCTTGCAAAGAAATTTTATTAGGATTACTCACATAAATCGGGGTCATAAGGAATAAAAAAATAGCCATTTTAGTATCAGGTTTTCTTTCAAACTATCATTCGTCTTATTTAATGCAATACATTCTTTATTTCGGATATAGCGCGAACGGGATATACTACGCAACTGAAATTCTTGCACAAAAATGTCTAAAATTGTGTTATTTTTTTCTTTAAATATTGCTAAGCTGAGACCCAAAACATTCATAATATTTTTGCTCTATTTTATTTCTAAATAAATATAAATAGCAAACGCATATTCTGCTTTTGATTTCATCTGCATTGGTATAATTTCATATAGACTCAATATATTTTTAGCTCACAGGTTATCAAAGCCTGAGAGCTTATGTGCCCGCCCGTTCTGCATGTATGTATGTACGTACGTTCCTGCGTGCGTAACGCGTTAACTCATGATAAAAATGTCCGATCCACTTGAAGTTTTGTGTATAGGTATATTCTGATAAGGCACTTTCCTGATTAGTTTATGGAGTTCATTCGATATGTATAAGAGGGAGAACGGGGGGCTCATGCCCCTCCCCGTAATTGGTATAAATGGGTTTTTCATGCAGAATGATCAGTTTTCGTTCAAAATTTAGATATAGGATCATTTTGAGTATAAATATAAGTATAAATAGGATCGGTGGGATAACTCACTTAATTTATTTAAATGTTTTTTTTGACCAAATTAACCGATTTAATTCAGTTTTTAAATATAGGTTCATAGCTTCCCTAGTTAGCTGTGGGTTTCTTTTGTTAAATTCTCGTTTAAGGCGTATTTGTGATTACCCCCCAAACCTTTAAATTTGAGAAATGGGTTTTTATGAAGAATTGTCCGATTTGCTTTTAATTTTGGATGTGTGTTTTTTCTGATAAGGCGAATCTCTGAATAGCTTTGGAAGTTTAATGGTTAAGTAAAAAAGAGGGGGATAACTCCTCTTAAATTATATGAATGGGTTTGTATTAAGAATTTTCGGATTTGTTCAGAATTTTGGATATAATTTTTTTATGTGATAAAGCATGTCCCTTATTAGTTTACGGGATTTAATGATAAAAAGGGATATAAAAACGGGAAATGGGGAGAGCAGTTTCACCTCCTTAATTTGTTTTTCGAACGAAATTAACCCTTGAAGTATTAGGCTGTAATGTAGAATTAGAAGGCGTAGCCTTTGAGCTCAATGCCATCAGTTTATCTAGGCGATATTCTTTTTATTAATCTTACATTTATTTATTCTGTATTAAATATATTTAGAACATAAGATGAAATATGAATAAATATGAAAACATATTGTTATGAATAAATTATAAGAATCACAAATATTTGTGCTTCGTACACACAATTTTTGACATTTTTTTTACCAACTAAAATTCTAATTTATATTTTATGCCATCCGCCTTTAAAGACAATAGTTTTAAGTGACATGACTTAAACAAGTTATCACGAGATTTATATTTAATATTTAGTATCGACATACAAAATCTCTCAAAATTGAGTTTAAAGTGGGTGTAATCGTTTGAATTTCGTACGAAAAAATGTTGAAAATTTGCACAAACGAATTGGATGTTTTTTAGTTAGTAAACTACATTGATTCTAAAGAAAAGGTTGCATTATATTGAAATGAAATCAACATTAAGAAATTCCACATATAATCTAGTGCCGAAATGAATATCACATAATTGAATATCATGCATTAGAATAAATTCGTTCGTATTAACGAATTTTTATTTAAAATGCTTCGAATTTATATTTGTTCATTTTTGTTGATTATAACTCTCATTAAGTTATTAGTTGTTTTTTTAAGTCTCATCAATCACATCTGCAGAATAAAAACGGCGTCGATGTTTCCAAAGAAATTCGATAGTAATCATCGCTAATTGATTAAATGCATCTATGGCGTTTTTATCAATTAACTATATTTGTCATCAGTGCCTCATCTTTTATAGCTTTGAACATCCCAGTACTTCTGAAAACTTCGGCATACATGACGTTTTTCGTTAGTAGTACCTTTTAAACATTAGTTTCAGACAATCATTAACATAATTTACTTTGTTGACGTGCTGGAGGTGAAAAACTTTTGTGACGTGCTGGAGGTAGGTTCTTCACTAGGTTATTATTTTAGAAATAATCAACATCATTTTGTAACTTTAGAATTTATTTACCGATTCTGATTCACTCCGCTTCGATCATAATATTATGGTAACTTATGGGGAGCCCAAACATATATTTTCATGGAAAGTTCTGCATGTCGAATTTTTTGTATAAATGCGAGTCTTATTTTAAGTTATTTTAACATTATTTGTAGATTGCCCTAATCAGTATTTAACATTTTACGTAAAGGTCGCCACTTATTAGAAACTACAGATGCTAAAGGTATTTCTGTTTATTTATCACCGAAGCGGGGAATTTTGACCTGTTCTAAATTCCGGAAATCATATAAATATTGCACTGCAAAAAATAGATATAAAGTATTAGAAATCTGTGTGTTTACTAAAATTTTATCTCTACACTGTACAGAAAAATATGTAAATCAACAAAACTGGCTTTTGTAAAGTAACAGAAATTGGTAACTTTACAAAAGAATCTACAAAAATTACAATAGTATTATTGAAAATTTGTCTGTAAACCCGGGTTGCAGATGCATAAAAGTTCTACGTATCCCAATTTTCTAAAACAATCTTAGTAACATTTCAGATTTTCTGATTTGCAGTGCAAAAGTGTATCTGTTAAATGAATATTTGTTGTTGTACACTGTAAAAAAAAATCTGTAATCCTACAGCTGTAAAGTTGCCGAAACCTATATGCTTACTAACACTTTGCCTGTGCACTGTACAAGAAAAAATGTCAATGTACGAAACTAATTTTTGTAAAGTTATAGTAATTTGTAACTTTAGAAACGAATTTATTAAAATTTCACTCATCTTATTGAAATTTTATCTGCACCCTGGGTTGCAATTACATGCAAAATTCTAGGAATCCCAGTTTCCGAAAAAAAATTCTTAGCAACTTTATAGATTTTTGATTTTTAGCATAAATGTGTATCTGTTACATGAATTTTTGCTGTTGGCGTTACGTAAGGAGTTTTTGGAATCCCAGTTAACTAGAAAACTTTTAGTAACTTTACAGATTTTTTTTTACAGTGTAGTCACATAAAAAGACTAGGGATCCCAGTTTAGTTGAAAAAGTTTAATAACTTTATATATTTTCGTTGTTGTTCTTATTGCTACAGTGTGTGGTTCAAAATTACCCATTCCCATATGCTAAATGCACATATTGAAGGCATTGTTTGAAAATTACTTCCCTTTTGAGATCATTATAAATCATTGCTCGATAATGCTCTCGATTCAAAACCATATTATCTTTTTTAAAAGTTGAATATAGGGTAACATCCCCAGTAATTGGCATGCACCACTGATTGGCATATGCTACAAAAATGTCCTATGTAAGATTTATACCCAGTCTTTTAAAAATGCAAGACCATATACCAGTTATATGCTCATTTACTTTAAAAATTATAACTTTGATTTATGCTACTATATGACAATGGTGCCTAGGAAAGAGAAAAATTATGGCTTGTATCAAATTAGCCATTTTTGATGCAAATGCTTATTCTCTGGCTTAAGAAAGGCATGCATTTCAATTTATGATTATCTGATTTATAGTATATTTTAGATTTTAATTGACAACAGGTTTGTTTAGTTGAAAAGGGTTACTTTAATTGCGTAAAAGTCTAAGTGCCAAATAAAAATACTTTTTCAAATATTTTTGCCTTTCGTGGGCAAAATAGATGCACAGATATGCACTCTTTGATTTAAAATTATTTGCAAGTAAATATTTTATTTCTTGGTAGTGAAAATAGAAGTAAATTTAAAGACAAATTCTTAATGTGCCAATTACTGGGGATGTTACCCTACGATGGATGAACTGGAATTGTTGCCTTTTCTGGGGACTCTTTTGTCTGGGGACAAAAGAATTCAAATTATATATTCATCACTTTCTTCCGCTTAATATCCGCATCTGTTTTAAAATATTGCAATGTTACACTCTTATGCTGATCATTATATTCGATTGAAATAATTGATTAGAAAAATCTTGTCTGAGAAATTATTTTTTGTCATTACACAATGTAATATGAAATGTTTAAAATAACGAAAGGCATCATTTTACGTCAGTTTTATTAAACAATATGTTAAGTTAATTTAAAGTTATAAAACTCTCAACAAAATACTGTAAATAATTTTTATTATTCAGCAAGAAATACTAATAAAACTATGTTCAATAAAATTATTTATATTTAGATACATTAAAATTTCAGTTTTTTTTAAAATAAAATAACTTTTATAAACACATGGCATATCTCTTAGTATCATCAAATTTAATAAAATGCTTCGCAATAAATTTAACGTTTCTCCTTAATGTATAAAAAAATTGTTTTATCTTTAACTTTTTTTCATATTTTTATCGATAAATAATCTCTAGAGTTTCAACTTTTTCTAAACGATAAAAATATTTCATAAAAATCTTCAAATTTTTGTAAGTGTTTATTTTTTTAATATATATTTTTTTATTAGAAAAAATGTATCTTTCTTCAGCAGGAATGCCATAAAGTATGTTATTTTTATATGAGTAAAAATAAGAATATATCATAAAACTGTTAAATGATTTATTTAAATTAGCTATTTTTATTTACATTATTTAAATTAAATGATTGATTTTTTCTCATATACTATATAATTATTTATTATCTATTCTACATTTTGCCTCAATGTATATTTTTTAATGTCAAGTATTAAAAAATTACTCTTTCCTCAACTACCGGATCGTGAAACAATCTCCAATTAGCAAGATTTACAACTAAACATTGCAATATTAACAATTGTCCTATAGCACCTATAGTTGCGTTCAGTCCATCCGTCTGACCGCATATAAAAACTCAAAACTTCCCAACCGAATCGTCTGAAACCTAAAGTATATAATTATTACATAATTTTGTCGAGTCATTTCAAATTTTATGAAAATCGGATGCATAGTTGAACTACAGGGACAATCAAAAGGATTCCGATACATTGCGGTCAATGGGGAAAAAAGTATCAATTGCTTTTTAACAGTGTTACATTATTTCGAACATAATGCAGTTCATATGCGTCTATGAAGTATATACTGCAATATATATTCCGTACAGTCTGTGGTGCAAATAATATTTCTTATTGCATTACAGGGCCACACAAAAGTATTCCATTGAATTATTATATATTGAACTATTGTTTGGTACGTACTTTAATTGTATTAAACTATTTAATATTTCATGAAATTGATATACGTTGCACAGGATTGCACCAAGTTATAGTCATCGTTCAGTCTGTCCGTCCGTCTGTCTATATACAATAGAGCAAAAACTACACAAACAAATCGTTTGAGATTTAAAATATATAATTGTTGCATAATTTTCTAGAGTCAATTAAAATTTAATGAAAATAAGATGTATAGTTTAATTACAGGGACAATCAAATGTATTAAATCACATTACGGTCAATAAGAAAAAATAGTTTTAAGTACATTTTAATGATGTTACACTCTTTCGCTTATAACAGAATTGACAAGAATCTATGAAGTAGATACTAAAATGTACATTCTGTACAATTTATGATACAAAAAATATTTATTACAATTTTGCAGGGCTACTAAAAAATATAACACTACATGATAGTATACAGGGAAATATTGTTAGAGGGGTGTTTTAAATTTATTAAACTATTTCATATTTTATGAAATTGATATATGTTTCTGCGGTTTAATACAAGTTACTTCCTGTATAACAAAAAGCAGATAGTATTTACAGGAACACACAAAATATTTCGACTTCTATACTGTATCCGAAGTACTGTATAGTATAACAAAAAGATCTGAATATTTTTAATACTTTGTTGTGTTTAATTTCGTTGAAGTATGAACGCACCTCATTTGCTACGCTTCACGTGCAATTTCCAACTTGTTTTTACTATTTTTAAACCATTCTGAAAATAAAAATAAAATAGTTTTCTTTAAAAAATGATCAAATGTATATTTTCACTTGACCACCTATACCAATGGTTCCCTTCGCAATGTTATTTAAATTTGTTCATTACATAATATTAAATTAATTTTCAAAAACATTTTTAAGATTTAAATATACAAAGCAGATAAAAAATAATCATAATCCCTTATCGTGCTTATTCATTTAAAATCGATCTATAAAAGGATATGTTAGACTTAGGATATATGTCTAAAGCTTATCTTATATAAGTTGGAGTATATATCTTAAGTTATAACAGAAAATAAATTAAACAGAAAATGGCAATTAATGAAAAATATTTTAATGGCATTTAAATTAATCTTCCAGGCCAAAAAAAATCCAACTATGTCTAGAAAAATTCTAGAAACTAACTTGTATGTTTACATATGGCATTAATCCCAGTGTTGTTGCAATATGCTTATGAATAACTGATTACATTTCGAAAAGGTGTGCTAGGAAAAGAAATGTAGAGAAATTAAATACAGAAGACGTTAACTTATCCAGCACCGTAACTGTACCCTGAGAAAAGTACACTGTAAAAAAAAATCTGTAAAGGTATTAAGCATTTTCTAGGAAACTGGGATTCCAAGAACTTTTCATGTAGCGATAACAGGAAAATTTAATGTAACCGATTCTGAAACTTGAATTTTTGCTGTTACCGTTACAGGAAAAGTTCTAGGAATCCCAGTTTCCTAGAAAAAGTTTAGTACCTTTACAGAATTTTTTTTTTTACAGTGTAATTGTGTACACTGGTCTTTATTTGATGTCGAGACTGTCATGCACTGAAAAAAAAATGCAATTTTACAGATGTAAAGTTGTCCAAGTATGTATGCTTAGTAACATTTTATCTGTGCACTGTACAAGAAAAGATGTAAATCTACAAAAGTATTTTTTGTAAAGTTAAAGAATTCTGTTACTTTACAAACGAATTACTAAAATTACAGTTATCTTACAAAAATTTTACCTGTAACCTGGGTTGACGTTACAAAACAATTTCTAAGAATAACAGTTTCCGGAAAAATTCTTAGTACCTTTACAGTTTTTTTTTTTTTATATTAATTTTCAGTGTACATCTGTATCTGTTGCATGAAGTTTTGCTGTTGTCGTTACATAAAAAATCCTAGGAATCCCAGTTTCCAAAAAACTTTTAGAAACTTCACAATTTTATTTTTACAGTGCGCAGCAAAACCTGTTGTCAGCCCAAAAGTCATATGCAAATCACACCAGAGTTACGAAATATCTATCCTATCATAGTCCAATAAAAATCTTTAAAGTAGCATAAAATTGTCATAAAATAAAAACGATATACGATATTATGGATCACGTCAAATGGCAAGGATAAATACCAGAAAAGGAAGTTATAAAATAAATGTAGAAAAAAAATCATAAAGTAGAGAAATTGGCTTGGCACCTAAACACAAGAATATTACTTTTTAGCTCACAGGCTATCATAGCCTGAAAGCTTATGTGCCTTTCCGTTCTGTATGTACGTTCGTATGTGCGTAACGCGATAACTCATGATAAAAATATCGGATCCACTTGAAATTTTGTATATAGGTATATCCTGATAAGGCGCTTCCCTGATTAGTTTTTGGAGTTCATTCGACATGTATAAGAGGGGGAACGGGGGGCTCATGCCCCTCCCCTTAATTTATATAAACGGGATTTTCATGCAGAATTAAGTTTTCGTTCAAAATTTAGATATAGGATCATTCTGATGAGGCGATTCTGTGACTGTCATTACGTGTTCATTGAATAAGTATAAACAGGGGGAACGAGGGGCTCATGCCCCCACCCCTTAATTGATATAAACGGGATTTTCATGCAGAATTAACAGTTTTCGTTCAAAATTTAGATATAGGATCATTCTGATGAGGCGATTCCGTGATTGCCATTACGTGTTCATTGAATAAGTATAAACAGGGGGAACGGGGGGCTCATGCCCCCCCTTAATTGATATAAACGGGATTTTCATGCAGAATTAACAGTTTTCGTTCAAAATTTAGATATAGGATCGTTCTGATGAGGCGATTCTGTGACTGTTATTAGGTGTTCATTGAATAATTATAAACAGGGGGAACGCGGGGCTCATGCCCTTCCCCTTAATTGATATAAACGGAATTTTCATGCAGAATTAACAGTTTTCGTTCAAAATTTAGATATAGGATCATTCTGAAGAGGCGATACCGTGGCTGTTATTAGGTGTTCATATAATAAGTATAAACAGGGAGAACGGGGGGGCTCATGCCCCTCCCCTTAATTGATATAAACGGGATTTTCATGCAGAATTAAGTTTTCGTTCAAGATTTAGATATAGGATCATTCTGATGAGGCGAGTCCGTGGCTGTTATTAGGTGTTCATTGAATAAGTATAAACAGGTTGAACGGGGGTTCTAATGCCCCTCCCCTTAACTTGTATAAATGGATTTTTCAATCAGAATTGTCAGATTTCGTTCAAATCTCTGAAAGTTTTGGAAGTTTAATGGTTAAGTATAAAAAAGGAGAATAACTCCTCTTAAATTATATAAATGCTAAATGGGTTTTTATTAAGAATTATCCGATTTGCTCTGAATTTTGGATATAGGTTTTTTAATATGATAAAGCATGTACTTGATAGTTTAGGAGGTTCAATGATTAAGTATAAGATAGGGGAGAGCTGTTTCCCCTTCTTAACTTTTTTTTTTCGAACGGTATTAACCCTTGAAAATATAAGGCTGCAATGTACAATTAGTATGCGTAGCCTGTGAGCTCAACGCCATCAGTTTAACTGGGCAATATTCTTTTTTATTTGCTCTGTGACATAAAGACTCATTTTTCATTTAACGTTGGTTAGATAAATAAATGAAAAATGTCTTCGCACTGTACTATATTCAAAGTCGTCAAAATATTTGCAATCGTACGTATATGTCCTTGATTTTTCTTCTTTTAGCATTAAGACATCAAATGTCTTTAGAATTAAATCATTGAACACTTCGGAGTTTGTGTTCGATATCAATCACATTTGAAATACACTGTAAAAAAAATCTGTAAAGATACTAAACTTTTTCTAGGAAACTGGGATTCCAAGAACTTTTCATGTAACGATAACAGGAAAAATCCATGTAACCGATTCTAAAACTTGAGTTTTGTTGTTACCGTTACAGGAAAAGTTCTTGGAATCCCAGTTTCCTAGATAAAGTGTAGTACCTTTGCATATTTTTTTTTTTTTACAGTGTAGATCTACGGCGAAAGAATATTGTATAACAAACGAGATTTTCTTACCCAAAAAAGCAGTATCATTGCCCTACACTGTTAAAAATTGTGCTTTATTTTAAACCAAATTTTGGTGCTTAGTAGCTGACATTATGAGATGGTGAAATCTCATACCAACATTTTGAGCTTCTTATTTCAACCTCGATCCTACACTGCAAAAAAAAAAAAAAAAAAATCTGTAAAGATACTAAACATTTTCTAGGAAACTGGGATTCCAAGAACTTTTCATGTAACGATAACAGGAAAAATTCATGTAACCGATTCTAAAACTTGAGTTTTTGTTGTTACCGTTACAGGAAAAGTTCTTGGAATCCCAGTTTCCTAGATAATGTATAGTACCTTTACAGATTTTTTTTACAGTGTACTATTGGGATTATGCTTCAACAGAAGCTTCAAATATGTGCTGAAGATTTTACCATCTTATAGTGCCAGCTACTGAGCACCAAAATTTGGTTCGAAGTAGGACAAGATTTTTAACAGTTTATACAATAACCTCGATTACATGTGTAAAAATTTTTTATAATTGTATTTGTCTATGAATTATATCGCTTGATACAAATTACTAAATTATATTAAGAAAAATCAATAAAATTATTTAAAGGGGAAAAATCGTTTTTTATGTATAAAAGTTTATTGAAAATATAATTATGAAAATTCACAAATATATACTTATTATAATAAATATTTGAACAAATTCCAAATATTGATTTCATTATGCAAAGACAAAATTTCCGATAACTTAATATCAGAAATTGTAAATCTCATATTCTATTCCTTGTCTGCCATCTTACAACTTAAATTAAAAGTAGAACATTTTGCTAATATTTGAAATATTTAATGAAGTTGCTAGAGCTTAACTAGTTAGTTGTTCACAAGATACTGATTCGGAAAAGCAGTGAACTCGATATTAATTTTAATTATCTGTGTGAGATTGTTTAATTAAATCATTCTAAGAAAATTTCAAAAGAATGTTGTTAATCCGGGAAAACGCGCGCTTTCCCAGGGTATGAATGGTTTTAATTTTGCCACCAATAAAGTTAAATTATAACAGTCACTTTATTAAGGCGCAGAGAATTCTTTCAAATTTTGATATAAAATAAGCTGAAGATTACTTTTAAAAAATTAGTGGTTACAATTGTAAAAACCATACGCACTCCGGGTCTTTTACGCCCTGCGCGCGTTCTTCCGGGTTAATAAGCAAATAAAAATATAATTTTTGATTTATAAAAAAAGAATATGGTATTGTAGCAATTATATATATTTAATTTTAAATACAGATGAATTGTTTAATCTATTTTTTGTACAAGAAAAAATTATTTGGTTGAATGAACCAACAACACATCCAAATATTTGGTTGGACTGGCCAAATGATTTTGTTATTTTAATAAAATTTTATTGAACAAAGTAAATCATTTGGTCAGTATAATCCAAATTCGGTCTGCATAACAGGCATTAACCAGAGTAAGCAATGTTTGGTCAGTGTAATCAAGTATTTTCGATGAATTATAATATATAAAAAAAATTTAACATAACTATTTTTTTTTGGCTAAATAAATTTGTTCATGTTTAAAAAATAAAATACTATGTATTTTGTTTTAATACATATACAACGATTCGTAAAAAGTTGTATAATGTTATCACGACGAATGGAAAAGGAGTGTCGCTACAAGTTATGTTTCATACACATGGTGTCGCAAAACTTCATGTACAAGAAACATTATGAGGAAACATAATTGCGTAGAAAATCATTTAGAGAAACCAATGTGTGGCGCTGTATGAAGGATTTGAAAGCACACGCATCCAAAATTCAGGGTCCTCCCTGAATTTTAAAGTAATTCTGCCTGTCATTCTATTGTCCATCGGCTCGTGCAGGGACGAACACTTGTTTTTACTCCTATTAATTGACTGAAGCAGAAATTTAAGATGAAAATCAGAGTTGGTATAGTATTGAATAAAAATTATTAAACCATTAACATGTGTAACTATTTTTTTAAGTATTAAAATTTACGTATGAATTTATGTACGTATGAGATGAAATTTTTAGGATTGGCACATCCAACTAGTTTTTTATTATAGACGCTGACTGCGTTCAGTCAACAAGAATCGCAAGGATAAAAGCACAAATGAAACCTGATTACGAGTCACAAGACAAAGGTTTACTGTAAATGTGTGGACGGGAATCGTGAAGGTAAATTCAGTTGAACATACATCTTATCACCACAGCTGGACGCTCGCAAGTATCTCGTTTTTATTCGGGAAGTTCTTTTTGAAAGACTTAATCTGTTCCCGTACCCGTTTGACGCAAGGGGCGTAAGTGATCTTTTGAGACAGACATTCCAAAGCATCTGGTGGCACAAACCAGCAGATGGTCTCTCAGATAGCATGAATTAACTCGTCTCAAATATTTTATCTGATGTTGTCAGGTTCTGAGACAACATCTGCTACAGATTGGAATTTCTGTTATTTCTCTATCTTAATATTTTATGTATTGTACTAGCTGTGTACTGGAATGTTCAAGGTGACATTCTTTCTTTCTTATAATGAAAATTGACAGGTGATCATGTGCAGGTGGCGAGGTGAAAGAGGTGAATGATGAGCAAACAAGGAACATGTCTCGAATCAAGAAAGCAATGTGGAATGCGTCTAATGGAGAAGCTCCACAAGGGGGTTTACATTGGGGAAAGCAGTGATTTGAGAAGGGCAAGTCTTGTCTGAGATTTTGGCAGTTCGTATCTGGGGTTCGTACCTAGAGGTGTGGAGGACAGAGGTCCTTGCGTAGAGAGTATCTAAAGAGCAAGGGATACAGACGTCCTGGTGTGTAGTGCTCTGCGCCGGATAGCGTAGGCCGAGTATCCATGTGTTGGGAGATTCGAAATTGATCTCCGATAAAGTTAAGCTAACATACATTGAGTGTGAGGGGGAAGGTGTAATTTGAACAGTACACAGCCAACCGTTTGCTGTATTTAATTTAATGTTGAACCTGATCACCTATATCCGAGTTGTAACTGTATATAATTGTAAATAGCGTATTTATTGTGTACATATATTCTAAATAAACTGTTAATTCAGTTAATTGACAGCGTCAGCGTTCATTTACACAATCCTCACAGTGGGTGACCGATATCACCTAATAATATCGGTGGTGGCAGCTATAATTACTACGGACTTTCTTCAAAGTTGAATGGGCTGAGAGGAACATCCGACAGATGCGTTATGAAGATTTTGAATGGCACGACTGTGAAATCCGAAATGAACGCTTTACTTTTACTTCCCGAGAGAGACTTCTCAGTGTAGCAAGAGTGTGTAGAGTTTGAATATCTCTCCCGGTCCTTTTATTGAGGCCTAAAAAATACAAATTCCAGTCGAAGCTTAGATCACCAAAATATGCGATAGATGACGGAATGATGTGTAAAATATATACATACGAAAAGTTTGTAAAATGACAAAAAAAGACATTAAGTAAGACAATATTAACAAAGCTGCTACTACCCGACAATGGGTACTGAATAATGGAGAATCCAAGCCTCTGACTCGATAATGGAGTAAAACTGAGAGGTTCCATACGGAGTTCAATATGCCTTTATTCTTTGAGAACAAAGTCGAGTGCGATAAAATGTTTACTGACTAGCCGTCAGAAATGAACCTGAAAACAGTAATATTTATCGTTAACATGAACGCAACAAGTAGAACATTAAAAAAATTCTTAAATCCAGGCATAATATGTGTCATGCATTCATCCATGCCAATTTAGAACATCTCCTGTAAAGTTTATCAGTCACAGATTGCACACGTTTGCCTGAAAAATAAAAGGTTTAACAATGTTTCTTGCAATGTGGCTTCAGTGTGTTTTTGCCATATTTATCACTTGCAAGATGACTTCCATGCATATTTTATTATGTATTTATGTTTCCTAACAATATTCTTTACCTCCCCTCTATGATTGTACACGAAGTTTGGAAACTCCCTTGTTCCCAATAATAAGTAAGTATTTTATATAAATGTTTTTCTCAATCTTTTATTTTAAAAAAAGGTCGAAAAAGATGATTTTTATATCATGACATAAAATATTTATTTATGTGTGAAAATAAGCCGTAAACGTTATCAATCATAACAAAAGATTTGAAAACTGCATTCTGTTTGTAGAATTATGTTAGTTCAAGTAATGCTTTTATTTCTTGAATCCTGCAACTTAAAGAGCAGCTATATCAGTTAGTGGCGGTGAGAAGGTTAACACAAATAGCAAAAATGGTGCTGAACATTTCCTGCTGGACTGTTGTGCATGCAGAATTTCGACAAAAATGCTTTCTAAAATAAATTTATTTTGTTTGGTGCCAAAGTTGGCACATGTGGAATTGCGTGTGAGTATTCGCTTTTTTTATATACACGTCCTCATCTAGTACGAAAACTCCCAAGTCATCCCAAATTCCTCCTAATAAATAAGGACAAGATCATGACGTTCTGGGGAAGAATTGTTTTACAATTTCTTAAGGAATGAGCTCTCAGCAACATACCACGGAGCAACTTCCGAGGGACCCTACTCCAGTGGAAGTACCTGGGAAAATATTCCTGGGGAAGTACCCGAGAAGTCATTCCTGGGGAAGTACCCGAGAAGTCATTCCTGGGGAAGTGCCTTGGAAATCAAAGTGTTGGCGTCATCTCATGAGTACTTCTGGAGTGCAATGCTCATGCTCAATCGCTTTTTATTAAAAAAAGGAAATTAATTTGACTAGGATCGATTTTAATGAGTTGGTTTTATATTATTAATTTTTCGATTTGTTATCTTTTTAGCAAATTAGATAATTGTTACTAAACTGTAATTATTTTTTATTATTTCTATAAATTTTAATCTATTTTAGTTAAATTTAAAAACAAATTATATTTCAGTTAAATCATATTCGAAAAAATAATTAATATTATATATCTTTTAAACCAAATTTTGTTCATTTATCAATATGTTATTAATTTCTAATTAATGGCATACTGCGTTTTTCTTTATTATTATTATTACTCTTGTATCAATTAAGGAATTAATTTAACTTGTTTAAATTGAATAAATAAGTTTCTAAATTTATACCCTAAAATCTCTAAATAAAAGACAATTCTACACCATATATTTTTTTCTGATATTTAGAAATAAATGTATCTATAAAGAAAGAGAAAGAGAGAGAAAAGATCCTTATAGTGAGTTTGTTTATAAGTAGATGTCTAAAATTTTGTTGTGAAAATAGTCTAGATCGAGTCCTGAAGCATCTTAATCTCAAATGTTTATTATATTTTTATAATTAGTTAACATACGTCTTAAACTCTGATTTTAAAAAATAAGCAAACGTGTCGCAACGAGACTACGCATTTTTATCACAGCACATAACAACAACTTAAAGATAATGGAATTCCCATTAAAGTGATATATTTGGTTTTAATATACATAAATATTGAGCCCCCTCCTCCCCCTACCAACCCATAATACACATACAGAAAAGTGGTTTATTTGAAAAAACATTCTGTTATAAAAATATACAGTGTTACAAAATCGGTTTAAAAATATAAATTCATACAAATTTAAAATTTAATTTAGGTTATTATCACTTACCTTGCCCAATGCTCACCCAATGTGGTTTATTTAGGTGTTGTCGGGAAAGAAAAATGTTTGATAAATAGAAGTGTCAATTTTAAATATCATTTCTGAAATTTTAAACATATTTAGTTTTGATTATCATTAATTTATTTTTAAATGTAAGTTTAACAAATTATTTTTCTAGTATCTTTTTTTTTTATTACCAAACATAATAATGATATGTTTTTAAATTCTCAATGATAAAATTAAGTCTTCCTTTAGAAAATTCCAGAAATATAATTAATGTTGTAGATTCAGAAACTGCTGATAGATATTTATCTTTATTTCCTAAATAACAAATATTTAAACAGAATTTTTAATTGAAGAGTATTTTGCACCAATTAAAACATTCATCTAACAAACGGTTTTATATTCTAATTCTTTAGTTTCGGATATCTATAAATAAATGATGAAATTTCTTCATTTCTTTTTTATCATACTTATATCCCTAACTAGATGTCAGTGAGAATATTGCACCTAACGCAAGCAACTGCATAAATTACTCTCAATAGGCAGTAACTGACCCAACCGTACAACTCTCAATAGAGATTCTCTGCCCCCCAGACTGAACAAAAAGTTTCTATTTTTAACGTAAATTCACATAATAAGAACGCTTTTTACCAATCGAAAAAAAAAGAAGTAAAAGATGAAGAAGAGAGAAAAAATGAAAAAAGTTTTATTTTTGAAATGATTCAGTTACTTATCCTTTATTCGTTGTCAATAATAAAAATAATTCATAGTTTAAATGAAACTATCTGTATTTTGTCTTATTAATCTCTGGAAACATTATTTTTATTAACTAAATGTAAATTATATAAGGGGATATCATTAGAAATGTTTAGCATCACCAATTGTGTGTAATATAGTGTATAATGAATTTTTAAGTACATAATTATTTTATTGGATTTTAAATATTAAAACACTCAAGAAATTTTATTATCATTTAAATATACAATTTCATGTAAAAATTTTAACATTCGAAGATATTTATGTTATGTTAAATAATTATTGAGGATTAAGTTATATTTGGAGTTATTAATTTAAATTTATATCAAATATATACAAAAGGCTATGCATTTTGATCTGCAATAAAAGACAGATAATTAAAAACACGAAAAATGTGTCCATTTTCTAGTTTTGAACTTCAAAAGAGGGGAAAATGAATGAATATCTTAGAAACTGTTTTTCTGCACTGACCCTACAGCGTAATGGATAGAACATGTGTCTGGTGTGCCAAAGTATACTGGCTCAAATCCGGCCGGGATAATGAAGGTAAGAAATTTGTTCCCGAAAGCTATCTGTTACATGTGCTTTCATCTAAATAATATATCAAAAATATGCATGCTTTTCTTCAATAAATAAATAAATATATAAAATCATAGCTTAATTTTTTAACACATGAAATGAACTTGAAGTTTCGCAAAGTCCTCTAGTATCACTTCCTAAAATCTTCTCCAGATCCTTTCAAGGAGGACCTGGAAGTTGGGACCTGAGGATCTCTCTAGGATGCTGTAAAGCGGACATTTCCTGTTCCTGAGGATGTCCTTGTGACAATTTCTGCATACTCAGGGATGCCTGAGAGTGTTTTATTATAAATCCTCCTGGGGATATCCTGAGGAAGCTAGTATGCTATATGGGTTACTTCACCCGATTTTAAGTCCATTACCTTTTTTTACATTTCATTTGCATTATTTTGTGTATACTTTTTTTAACTGCCTTAATCTTTCTATATATTTGTCATTTAAATTACCAGTTATAAGAAAAACTATGATTTTATATTAATTTATTATAGGTTAATCTTTAGTATGCCTTTCAATATGTAGTATCTACGACTAAGAATATTTTAAGTAACATTTATGTAATCACTAATTAATATATGACATAACTGTAAATATCAATTAATTGTATTAATTGTAAATAAAAAATATATTTGCAGTAGATAGCTAAAATAAATATTACACGTGTGATTATATATAAAAATGTTAATAAAGATAGTTTAAATAAAAATTTAAAAGTTAGAATAAATTAAAAAGTAATTTTGAACTTTGCAAAAGCTTTATTTTCATCATTTAACATTTTAAACAATTTGAAACATTAAAAATTCTAAATACACAATTAAATTATGAGAAAAAGCAATTAAATAATTAGAATGCTTATGCTGAAATTTTAATTTACATTCCCATAAAATAAAGGAAAACGATAAAAAAAAATGTTTAAAAATATTTATCCATTTAACATAAACAGACAAATAATCATGATTAAACTCGAGATTTTTAAAAATATAATTAATGTACAAATATGTTTTCTAAAAAAATATAACAAATAAATAATTACTTCAGTAATTTCAAATGTTTAATTTATTCTTTTTAATTTATTTTTAAAGCAAGATTCAGAATGTATTTCCTAAAGTAAATAATATAACTCTGCGTAAATCATTGCTTTTAAGTTTATTTGTCAAATTTTTGAAGTATAAATATAATTACAATTGCGAAAAAAGCAATTACTAAAAAAATTATAGGCAATTTCATAATAATTTTTGCTTTTTATAAGACAAGAAATTGACAAGACAAATCACATGTTATATTTTTATGGCAATGTATTTCTATTTTTTAAATAACGTCAATAAATTTATGGTTTAATTTATGCTATAAATTATTTATAATTGTACGTAATTTTTATTTAAACACTACTCGATATTAAATTTTAATCAAATTTAAATATCATTTGAACATTTTTTATCACATTACATGTTAATTATATTCATAATTTATTATTTAATAAATGTGAGTATTGAACAAAATAATTGTGTTAATTTTTTATTAAAGTTAATAAAATGTAAAGTAAAGGGATGTCACTTTTAAGTGTCCATTTATAGCAAATTCAAGTAAATACCAACACACCTCAACTTTACTCTGAAGCAGCTTCCACAGCTTTTCACTGAAAAAGCAGTTTCATCAATAAGGAATTATACAGAAAGAAAAGTGCTCTGTTAAACTCATGGCACTAAGTTCACAGGCTGTTCACACTAATTATACATTACATACTCTTATTTCAAAGAATAATACATTTAAAAACAGACAAAAAGAAAAGTATTTAGCTATGTTAAATGGGATGGTGTTATTAGCTCCATTATTTACTTCCTTTATACTCAACCAATGAGCATCCAAATCTAATCTGGAAAGCGCATTACCAGAATGATCCTGGTTGCAAAATTTGAGACAAATCATATAATTCTGCCTCCGAAACACATTTCACTAAATTAAGGAGGTATTAGATACCCCAGTCCCTCTCCATTACGCACACAAAGCAATGAGCTATCAAATCTAACCAGAGAGGGTATTCTTAGAATAAATCGGTACAGAAATCGCCCACTCGTGAACAGCCAACCATGGGGTATAGGAACAGTAAGTACACGTGGGGAAAAATATCTGCCGGCACAACAGGCTGGGTGGCACATATATATTTTCACATAAAAGAATACAATAGCTTACAAATGCTGCCTTATTATTTGAAGGCACCGCGGGTATATATATATTAATGCAAAATGTATAAAAATAGAAAAAAGGAAAATGTATTCAAATTAAATTCAATGTAAAAAAAAAGGATTTAGTCAAAATTTTATAAATAAACAAAAAGTTTTTGCTTCGAATATCAGTTTTCCATACGTTTTTGAAAATTGCCTGGTTTAAAAAGAATTTTATTCAGATTTTCACGCAAAGTTTTCTTCTTATCAAGACGAAAATGATGCTTCATGATGTGACAGTTTTCAAAAATATAATGAATAAAATTACCATTTTGAGCGGTTAACATACATGCCACATCACGGTTTTTTTTTTTTTTTTTTTTTTTTTTTTTTTTTTTTTTTTTTTTTTTTTAACAGAGATTAAAGAATAAAATTCCGTAAAAAACGCTCGTCCCTATGGTTAACTGGAAATTATTCCCCCGTTACCCCTATTATAAATTATAAAAATATACATATTTTACGAATTACAGACTTTTCTGTTCGTAATGGTTTGACAGCATCAAAAAATGATTTCGCTTTCACTGAATTTTTTTAAACTTTTAAACATTGTACATTTTTAGTTTTTACACCGTTCAATACAGAAAACATCAGAGAAAAAATCATGTGTCTCACATAGTTTATGAAACATTTTCCATTGCATTAAACAAAATAATAAAAATTGAACCGTTTAATAATTTGAAATATTACGCCAGATTCAATAATATTCTAACGCAAAATTCATCTGAAAACAAAATTTCAACCGTTGTGACCTATGGTTGGAAAATTATCTGCATTCTTTCTGCAAGTCTTATATGATATATGGACTTATATGTATTAATTATATGCATGCTAAAATTTAGTTTCGTTTCGAAATACCTGTACCTCAATTGAAAAATTCCTTTCAGCCTTTTCTTTAAGCAGAATGGCACTTGAATTCTTTTGAGCAGCCCTGCATATGAAGAATGTAATATAGATACAACAAATAACAAGAAAATATTTGTGAAATTTAAATGCAAATAGTCAATTTTAAATCGCATTTCCAACGATTGTTACTCAAGGACAGTACTATAATCAATTTCTTTTGTGTGGCTCATTATATCAACGACAAATACTGTGAATGCCCGATTCTATCGTCATTAACTTGTAGTGAAGTTCAGTGATTTATATTGGTTTTTAATGCATTTGAATTAGCGTAATCTAATTAAAATACTATGCAAATGATTTTCCTCTTAGACAATAATATAATGAAATTCTTTTGGGTGTTCTGTCAAATAAAAAAATATCCTACATGCCTTAGACATGTCTTAGTAGTCCTAAATTACGTTTATAAATTGCAAGAAAATACCAGAATAGTTACGGGAGTTTGAGCGTGCGCAGACTGACTGACAGAAAGAGAAACCAACATATTTTATGTTTATTGCACTATATAAACATATAATGCATAAACAAATTATTAGTGTTTATGCATATAATGTGCATAGGCAAATGCATAAACACATTTTAATGTCATTTAGAAACATTAGAAAGAGTTATTTTTGTGTGAAATCTGAAAAATACACCTACTATTATTTAAAAAACGGGTTTTTCTTACAATCTGTAACTCGGAGTGGTTTGCGAGGTTTTTTTTAACTTTTCTTTTGTTCTGTTATTATTTTGTTATTATTATTATTATTTAAGATATGAGAACAAATAGGGAACGTCGTTTTTTTGTTACCTCAAATGCGCTCTAATTTATTGGAACAAAAAATAATTATCATTGAGTCACATGATCATAGATTTTAAAAAGTGCATGTCTGAATTTTTTTAAATATGAGGATTTTAATTATTATTTTATCCTGTAAGCACGATTGAATTCTTATTAATCTAACAACTATTTTCTAAAATATTAAAAATATTAAAACATTGCGTTGCATTTACAAATACAATTATGCCTTATTTTAGAAGGAAACAAAAATTTCAGAACGGCAGTTAAATTATAAGAAACAAAGAATTTAATATTTACGAAATCAGATATCGAAAGTTAAAATCCCTTTGCTATAAGATAAACAAACGATAAAAACGATATAAATTTAATATTGTAATATTTTATAAAGAACTTTTATTCTGTAATTTAAACTGACAAATATTTACAATTATACTTGAAATTTCTTTAAATGTATTTTAAAAATTACAATTTGGTTTACATGAAATAAATTCAGTTCTAAAATTGAGATTAAAAAAAAAAAAAAAAAAAAATTGACCTAGTATAATCATTATAGTTTTCCTTCAAGCTTAAAAGTGACTATTACCACTAATTTTATTATAATTTTGTTTCAGTAGGTTCAGAAATAGATTAAGGAAACATATTTTTTCTCTACATTTTCAACGACATTTCTAAAATGATAATACCTAAAATTTAAATAAATGTGTCTTTGACTTCAGCGTTAAGAAAAGCGTTCACACGGTATCCTTAACAATGTACTAAGAAAAGATTATTTTAACTTAATTATTAGATAATTACTAGATTATAAACTTAATTACCCCCTCTTTCTTTTTCCTATATAGATTTGTGAATGTTTAAAAATAGTTAAATATGTGTATCAACATTCTTTATTACTTCCCAAAATTTAAAGTATCCACGACCCATAATGTACGAGTAAGATAACTGTGATAGACATAAGAGTGATTGTATAATGATTCCGTTTTCACTTTTTTAAGTATGGAACTCTAACATTTTAAGAACCCTATTATAAAATGCTTTGTATGAAGTATCTTTATGAAAGTTTTCTACAAATCTGAACATACACATTGCTAGATAAAAAAAATCTATAAAACAAAATAAATCAGTGGACTACATAAAAATTCTTATAAAATCAGTACAAAGCATTTTTCTAAATGTTAAGCTGTGAAAAACTTTTGTAAGAATTATCTAAAACATTCTTAAAAAATCCCAAATTCAGTTGAGTCATAAAATTACCTTGTTTACAACTTTAATTGACTAAAATTACCACATTAATCCTGAATATGGGATTGTTAAAGTGTTACAAAAGTTGTTCTATATATATATAATATATATATATATATATATATATATATATATATATATATATATATATATATATATGTATATATATATATGTATGTATGTATTATTTTTATCTTCTTATTCTGCACTGTAAAAAAAAATCTGTAAAGGTACTAAACATTTTCTAGGAAACTGGGATTCCAAGAACTTTTCATGTAACGATAACAGAAAAAATCCATGTAACTGATTCTAAAACTAGAATTTTTGCTGTTACCGTTACAGGAAAAGTTCTAGGAATCCCAGTTTCCTAGAAAAAGTTTAGTACCTCTACAGAATTTTTTTTATAGTGTATCAGAAAGCTTACTTTATATTTTGCATAAAATTACATTAGATTTACATAAAATTAAAAAAATGACATTTTTATCGCCATATGGATCGGAAATTTTTAACGTCAAAGAAAATAAAAAAATAAATGCATAAGAACATGCATGCAAACGTATATACATGTTATTCGTACATAAATACAATAAAAAGTAGATGAAGACTGTTAACGTAACACATGAACAAAAATTTTTAAAGTTTATTTTAAAATATATTGATTTCCAAAATATAAATGTACGAAAATATTTTTGCATAATGCTTTATACATTTTTATTTCAAAGAAATTTGAAAAAACTATTTCAAAATGCTTCTTCATAGAATATGTGTTTAAAAATTCAAATTTCTTTTGAAGCGATATTCCTGAATAATGAGATTTAAAATCCTGCTGGGTACTCGTTCCTAAGATAAATGATGTGTCATGTGTGGTTATAATCGTAATAAAACATATAATGTTTTTTAAAAGTATCTTTCTGATAAATTATGTTAAAGTATGATTTATGATGTCTGCTTTGGAATATGTCATTTTACTATGAATATAAATCGTATATTTTTTCTCCAGTAAGTTTCATAAATACTTTTTTTACATATCTTATAAAACAAAGGACATAAGAAAGTTTTGTAACTTACGGGTAATACGCTCAGTATTGTTTAAATCAATTATACTCATGTTTTCTTTTTTTAACGGAAGTTGACAATGGCTCTGAAAATCACTATTAGGTTTGTAAACTTACATTTAAATTTATCAAGGCTGATTTCATCGTTGAAAAATTTTTATTTGTAATCAGAATTATTACTAGAGATTGGAAAAAACTATTTTAAAATTAGTTTTTTTCATGCAAGTGAATATTTAAATCACATAAGCCTATGGTGAAGCATATTTCGTAAATTGCTGATTTCTGAAAAGTTCTTTACACGCTCAAACCTCCAAACTTTGGCGCAAATCGAGAATTTAGAAGAAAATTTAGTTACAAACACATAAATCTACAGTGTGTTTTATAATGCAATTTGATTGTAAGAAAGGGTTAAAATTTTGTAGGATGGTTAAAAAAAGTCGAGGACTCAGGATCCCGCAAAGCTCCACATAGTGGTGAATTTTGAAAAAAACTTTTACACTTACCCTTCGTTCTCCGACTTGATTTATCATCCCACAAATATTTCTGCACTTTTTGTAACTATACCGTGCGATAACAAACGCTAAGTACTGCCAGTTTATATATTGCTTCGTATGTATGATTAATAAATTATAAATTTAACCAAAGAATCGCCAAAGTCTTAACACATGATTTTTTAAGTATTTTGCAGAACATAGCTTAATTTCCCAAATTCCGAAAAGTAATCTTCGCTTTATTTAATTGGATAACATTTCTCTTTCAATAAGGAAACCATTTTATTCTACAATTATGATAATTCGGCATGTAACATATCAGCTGCATTTGTTTTAATTATTGGGGAAACACAACTTAAGTGGTAAATGGTTTAGCCAAAAGAAAATATATATATAATTTTGTTTTTGTATATTTTTACTTTTAGAATAAATAAATCAGATATTAAGAATAACAAAATATACTATATGTAATTTCAATCCACTCAACAAGGTCAGTTTCCATCTGCTTAACTTGGGTCACTATGGTTATGGAAATTTTAATTGATCGCTTTACTTTATTCACTGGCAGCAAAAATATAATTAGGATTTCATGCTCATATGAGGGTCATTTACAAAAGGCCAGGTAACGAAGGCGGTTCCGAGACTACTCCAATAAAGAATAATTTTGAATAAAAAAATATTTAATTATATTAACAATATTAAAGCAATATTAAACTATAAATACATTTATGCGCGTAAAACAAGTTATTCTACTTCTGTATCAAAATTCCTTCTTAAATTAATTTTCGCTTATCCTATCCATTTTTGATGTCATTAAACTTAAATATTCACACTTAATTAAACAAAATTACTTGGAACAAGACCAGATACATTAAATTATGTTATAACATTAGTGAGAAATCTTTATTAAAACTCATTTACAGCTGTTACCGGAGTTTCCCGTCAATATGATTTTTAAACTGTTTTAGTTACTAATGAGAGATTTTGCAAATTTAATCATGTTTGTTGAGCTCTGTGTTTTAAAGACATTTTCTTCTAACATGTGTTATAAGATTTAATTAATTTTGCGAATCACAGTTGTAATTATGAAGAATTTGGAAGATTTTAGTAAAGCATTGTACCACCAGAATATAATAAACGTAATTACAAAGATAATGCGTAATTTAAGCTATAAGATTTATCACAGCTATATCAAACTTCTCAGAAATGGAGTATTATCGTTGTAAGAAAACAAGGTAGAATTGATGAAGAACTGCAGACGTCAACATGATGGAGAACTCATTTTTGTCTTTTTAAATTTTATTTCACACATAAGCACACACGTGGACGAGCACGACACAATTTAACAAAAAATAGACTAGCATTTTTATATAACACATTCCAGAACAAACCAGAAACAATGCTGCCCCATCTCACTACACAATAACTCCGAACTTCCGCGCTCAACTGAAAAATTGTTCTGTTTTGGAATGTTCTTTCCTTTCTTTTAGGACGAGTAGCGCCATCTATCGTAGGCTTAGGTATTTAGTTCTCTAAATTTAAGTTCTTTACATCGTTTTAGATCATTATTATTCTTATAATCTAAAAAAAAACAAAACAACAACAACAACAAAAAAAAAACAGACAAGCTTCGATTGAAGCAGCACCCCTAAGTAGAGAATAGCTGTATCTATACAATAAAAATTTTTAGAAATGTTTCACATCTGAAGCAAATCGCTTAATTTCTGAAAAGAAATTTCCGGTTTAATTTTATTCCGTATTGAATACGGAACATCTGAAAAACGATCAGAAATCTTCCTGCTACTGTCTGTATTTTTTACCAATTTATCATTCTTAAAATAAAACGTTTCATTCTCAAAATGGGTCTATTCGTTTCAGAAAAGGCAATTAGTTACCGTTTCCAAAACAAAACTTATGATTTTTTTTTTTTTTTTTTTTTTTTTTTTTTTTTTTTTTTACAGTGTATCGGATTTTTTAAAAATGCACAACAGGTGTAATGCAGCAAAATCCCTAAAAACCATATACCGCAGTAGAGAGGGATTTACCCAAAATTGTAAGGTGTCGAAAAATGTAAAATCAATATAAATATGTATTGAAGATTACGGAAATTTATTTTAAAGTGAAATGTTCGTTATTCTTGGGTAATCGTTATGCAGATTTTACAGTGTGTATTTTTCATAAAAATAGGGAAGAATGTTACATATACAGTGTCTCACATAAGTGATGGGACACTTGTGCTTTACAAAAAGAAACTAATCAAATAAATTAAAAAAAACATGTACACATTTTTTGTGGGCGTGTTTCATACTTAAATTTAGTAAAGATTATTACATAACATACATTTTATCAAAATATTAAAATATTAATTTAATAAAAATACAAATGTTTAGAACGGAGCAAAAAATAGCTCACATAAGTGATGGGACACCATTATATATGCAACAAAAATCGTCTGAAATAAGCAATAAAAATATTTTTTGGGGTTTTATTTTTACTTAAAAGCAATTGGCAATAATTTATAAAATCGTCTGGAGTATTTCTCTCCAGTTTGTTTTGGAATTTTTGTGTTTTTTAGCTCTGTGTAGCCATGAATGCAAAACGAAAAGAAACTTCGCCTGAAATTCGAAAACTAGTTATTAATTTGCATATTGAAAGTGGAAAATCTATTAGAAAAACTGCTGAAACAGTTAACTTGAGTCGTTCAACAGTTTTGAATATCATTAAACGATATAAAAAGAATCATATGATTCAGAATAAAAGAAGACCTGGCCGACCATCAAAGCTATCCCATGGAATAAAGCAAATTATCGTTCCAAATATTAAAAAAAATCCGAGAAACAGTGCTTCAAAAGTTGCTGCTGATTTACAAGCATTATGTGGAATAATTGTTAATCCTGAGACTATTAGAAGGGTAATTCGATCTGCTGGATATCACGGTAGAGTAGCCAGGAAAAAATTCTTTGTAAGTGAAAAGAGTAGAAAACCCAGACTAGCTTTCGCAAAATCCAACATAAATAAGAATTCTGATTACTGGAAGAAAGTTATATTTGCTGATTAGAGTAAATTTAATATATTTGATTCTGACGGTAGAATCTTGATGTGGAGAAAACCCAGGGAAGAATTTCGCAAACAGAACTTGGTACCAATAGTAAAACATGGTGGAGTAGGAGTTATAGTATGGGGGTGTATGTCGTCCGCTGGAGTTGGTAATCTTGTTTTTATTGACAGTATAATGGATCAGTACAAGTATATTGGTATTTTAAAGCAAAATTTGAAATCTTCAGCACGAAAATTAAACCTTCATAAAGATTTTAAATTCTATCAGGAGAATGGCCCCAAGCACACTGCTCTGAACTTTAGACTCTGGCTGCTATATAACTGTCCTGAAATAATAAAAACACCACCACAAACTCCAGACTTAAATCCCATAGAGAATATTTGGCAAGAATTGGAATCAAGAATTCGCAAACACACCATTTCTTCAAAACAACAACTAAAATCGGTGCTTCGAGGAGAATGGGGTAAAATCACTCCAGAAGTCACAAAAAATTAGTCGAATCCATCCCAAAAAGATTAAATCATGTTAACCCTACAAAATATTAAAACCTTTTAAAAAGTAAAATTTTTGGATAAATATTTGATGGAAAAGTAAATGTCCCATCACTTATGTGAGCCATTTTTTGCTCCGTTCTGAACAATTGTATTTTTACTAAATTAATATTTTAATATTTTGACAAAATGTATGTTATGTAATAATTGTTACTAACTTTAAATATGAAACACACCCAAAAAAATTTTGCACATGTTTGTTTATATATTATATTGCAGTTTGTTTTTATAAAGCACAAGTGTCCCATCACTTTTGTGAGACACTGTATGTATGTGTTGAATGTTGTTGTTGGTGTGTGTATGTCGGCCAATTATCTACACTATGGGATATAGGCCCTAAGGAGTGGGATGCCCTCCGTGGGGGTCTTTCTAAGGGAACCTAACCCGTATTTACGCAAGGTTCGAAGAAAACCACGGAAAACTCCGAACGGTTAGGCCGACGGTCGCGATTGGGTTCGAACCCAGCACCTACCATCTACCAGTTTGAGGTCAGAACCTCTCGGCCACTGGTGAATCATATGTGTTGAATATTGGAAAATATCCACTAAAACGAGGTGTCCGTCATATAAGGGTAATCATTATGCAGGATTAACAGCGTGTATTTTTACATTTAAATATAGAAGAATTTTTTTTTTATTGTGCGTCCGCTGTTTATAAACTTCGCTTAAATCGTACAAAATTAGAAAAAATTCTTAATTTCCAAAAATAAAAAAATAAAAAATATGGTAAAACGAGCTTTGAAAGATTTTAACAAACTTTACGAAAACATTCCAAACGAAGATGCAATTAATCAAGAATCGTTTTACGGGATGAACCATTTAACAAACTTGTTAATTATATGTAAAATAATGATAAAGTTTCAGTTATCTGCAAAAACTTACCCATAAATCAATAGTTTTCAAGAGAGTCTGCTTAAAACATTTTCTATTCTGAATTTATTTGTAACGGCACCTTTTAATTATATGGAAGAAATAAAGTTAATCTATTTCAATGCAATGTGAAGAAGTTTTTCCCATGGATTTGAAATTTTACGTATGTCGAGGGACATTTATTTAATCAATGGAATATTTTCCCCGCACGTACCATTGTAAGGAAAATATCTGTACTTATAATTATCTTTATAATTTCGTATATAGAACAGTTTTCGACAGATTTAAAAGGGGTAGGGATCCAGAAAAAATTGTTTTCACAAAATGTTTGTCTGTCTGAGTGTTGCCATTGTAAAATCCAAATGTATACTATGTTATACATAAAATTAAATTATTATTATTATTTTACATATGTGTTTTTGAATATTTCCTGCAGAAACACCTTGAATTTGAATTTTTCCTCCAAAAGGAGTCGCTATGATATGGATTTTTGTGCCATTTTTATTATTGTATAATCGAAAAGTGTATGAGTTATGATTGTAGTTTAAAAAAAATCGTGTGAGCGTTTGACTATAGTTAGTTTGTTGTCTGCAAAAAGAAAAATCCGCTGGAAGTGGGTGCTGTGTATCTGTTTGCATGTAGGAAGCAGATTCTTCCTGAATTTAGAAATAGTTCGCCAAGAGGGGCCACTGTATAACTATTTTTGTGTCATTTACGTTTCGGTATCATTGAAAAGTGTCTAAATTATGCAAAGAATTATAGCAAATTTTCTATTTATGTTTTTGGGTATGACCTTTCTTAGTGTAAAAATATTCTGTCATAAAGGAAGCACGGTAATATAGACATTTTGCAAAAATTTCTCAATTTTTGGTACAATTGTTATTTTTAATTTTCATTTATTTAATCATAATTTATTTTTTTATGAATATACGATCAGAATAACCAGAAATATCTAAAGCAACTTTGAAGTGCTTCTATAGATACTAAAACTTGTGTAAATATACTTTTTTTTTTACTTTGTCTGTGGTTTAAAAAAGAAGTTTAGAAACACAAAGCCTTTAGAAAGTAACTTATAGTTTATTAACTACTTTATTTACTGATATATATATATATATAACTTCATCAGTAAACACAAATTCAGAAATCTCACTAAATTTATGTTATAAGAGTATTTTACGCAATTAATCATACTTTTAATTATATTTGGAATCTCACACTTGTTTTAATTATTATTCCACGTATACACATTTTTGTTACCAATTCCTGTTTCTGCTAGTTATGTAGCTACCGCATTCAAATTTACTTTTTTGTAAAATAGCTATCCTGCTCCGCTTATTATTGGAAATGAGGTAGCACACGATCGCATTTTAACATTTTTAAGCACAAGATAGGCTGAGTAACATAGAACGAAGAAAAAAAAAGGAAAGTAGAAACATACATGTGGGAAAGTTCCATGGGCGCCAAAGCCCTCATCTTTCAAACATTGCCGGTAGTTTATGGATAACGTAAACATTTTACAAACTGATATACAACCTTATATCGCGATTTTTTTTGTTGTTTAAAGATAGATTGCATAAAATAAAGTTTGATATAAAGTAATTTTAATTACTGTATCGTTTTGTGCTGTGAATGCTCTAATACAAAGACACAAGAAACATTGTTCTTCTTGTGCTTCGCATTTAATACAGCCGTTCTATTTGATGATTATAATAAATGAACTGTGCTTTTACAACTTACTTAAAAAATGCCTTGGCCAGCTTGTCAATGTTTTACCAACTGAGGATGTTTTACTAACCAATGTCACACGAATCTGGAGAAACTAATTCCTGGAGCTGACCTTATCGATCATAGCATTTGGTATGATATTAAAATCAGTTCAATAGTAACCATACCGATAATGAAACTCCAGAAAACTCTGGATGTAGTAGATTATGTATTCAGCTTTTTCTGGAATTGCATTACCTGATATTTATTCTATTGAGCTGATTCATACATCAGACCAGGTGCGATGATCAATGTGGTTACATTAGTGAATTATGTCCTCACGATTATTCCGTAATAGGTCATTGGTAAAGCATGGGCATCTTAAACTAAGAGATCTCTAGTTCGAATTTCGACATGGGCATTTTTCGCCAAGTTGGAAAAATACAATTCATTTCTTTATGTTAGTGTTATGATCTCTAGCAGTATTATTTATTTTCTATTACTTTAACCGCTCAGAGGTACCACAATTTCATTATGAAACATGAAATTATACAGATTTTATCGAAAACCGATTGAAATTATTAACACCGCTCCACCTAAGAAAAAATAAGATGACCATACGGAGAGCGTAAAGGCTGACTTATCCTTTCAATCAATTCAATATTTCAGAGTGCGTGAGTCGTGTCAAATATGAAAAAAATTCTATGGCAACATAAATGATAATAAAATAAGAAATTATAAGAATGGGAACATAAGTAATACAAAGGAGATTAATTACAGATAATATTTCCTGCAACTTTGCTATAGAAACTTTCTCAAAACGAAACGAGACATATTTATCCGTAATGAAAAGTTTGCGTTTTTTTAATGTACATGAGATTAATGTTTAGTAAATTGTCTCTAATCAATAGAAAAAAAATAAAAAATAAAAGTATGAAAGAAAGAAAATTGTCTATCTCCTACCATTATAATGAATTATTTAATCTACTCTGCGAATTTAAAGAAGTTTGAAAGTTTTAAATTTTACATTTTTTTTAAATAAAATTTCAGAGAAACATGCATCCAAGCTCCATAAATTGAAATCGTTAAACGATGGAAAAATGAATTTGATGTGTTAATCACAAAAAATATTTAATCTTATAGAGTTTAATTCTTCGTATTTCGGAATCCTGAAACCAAATCTCGATTGATTAATATAATATTGTCTAGCATAATTCTTAAAATAAATATTATTTTTAACTGAAGTTTAATTTTAACTTTTAAAATTATTGAAAAAACTCAACTTTATAGGATACGTCATCAATAATGTCAGGGGTGTGACCAGACTTTTGTCACAAAGTCTTTTTTTTTTTTTTTTTTTTTTTTTTTTTTTTTTTTTTTTTTTTTTTTAATTTTGAGTTTTCAGTTTTTCTTGTATTCAAGAAAATCCTAGCCATAATTTTGGGAAATTTAATTTATCGATGTATTCATTTTCTACTACTCTTCATGCATAAAAAAGCTTAGTAATATGTTGTTTGGCAAATTTTACTGTTTATTTAGAAACCAGATTTTATTTTTAAATTATTAAATTTACGAAAAATTCAAGTTGAAGGTGAAATAAAATGTGTAGAAGATCTTTTTAAGAAAGAAATAATTCTGTGAAGAGTCCTCTTTTGGGATAAAATGTTTTTTGAATTGTCCTGTTTGGGAATAAAGAATTTTGTGAATTGTGCTAATTGAGTATAAATTATTTTGTGAAAAGTCTTTTGAAAAACCTAAAAATTTTCTAAACATATCTCTTAATATGTGATTAAGATAACAAAATTATGAAACGATTAAATAAGCCTTTCATGTTTGGAATTATGTAATGAAAAATCAACAAAGATTGCGCCACTTTGACATAATTATACTTTTTTTTTTCAACTCAATCTAAAAACAATATCTTTTTCGCAGACGCAGAATTTACAAGCATATTTTTTATATTCATATTAACACTTAAAAAACATTTTAACGTGTAGTAAACTATTAATAAAAATACCCCCATACGTGATCTTACGTTTGCCAGTTGGAAATTTGCTGATATTTTTAATCTCACTCTTACTGTAATATTATTTTACCCACTAAAGCCTCATTTTTAATTGTAATACGAATATGGCATCCCTAATGATTGTGTAATTTCCATCGTTATCCCTTCTCTCTTCAGCAATGAAAGGATACCATTTGCCACAAATATGAGGAAATTTTATAAATCACAACTTTTGAAATTAAAAAAATAAAAATGGGATTATTTAAAAAATAATAATGAGTACCAGCAGATCTACAAATAAAATGCTTCCATTTAAAATAATAATTATCAAAATCAGTTTGCAGAAAGCTAAGGCGTGATGACTAAAAAAACAGTTTTAAATATATAGATAATAAAATATTTTTTCTGCTTTTTATTTCTTTCTCTCCCGTTTATTTAATTAAATTTCGTAGACGTTGAAAATTTTTCATTGTGAAAGTTAAAAATATCGTAAAGAAAACAAGTTAAAAATATCGTAACACTTATATCGTAAAAATATTTTAATTAAGTATCTAAATTATTTTTCTTATGTACAGATAATGTAAATAATAAAGTTATTATCATTCTAATATAATGTCAACTATAAAGATCCTCTAAAGCAGCTCTAAATACAAGGACAAGATTATTTAAAATTCAGAATAGGTTTGAAAATATAATTATGCTATAACAACTTCATTATTCATTTCGAAATGATTGTTTCATTTCAGTGTTTTCAAGAACATAGTTATCTTCTGTTTGAATATTCATTTATTATTTAAGGTAGAATATAAAAGAGATATCCTATTTGCAGATGTTACATTCAGTGCATGCTATATTTTTCATCAAAGCTTCGAATAAAGAAATTAATATTATTTTGTCATTCTAAAAATATATAAATGGTCACTGTTAGGAACATAATTCTAACTTTAATCTTATAATACAAGCAAAAATAGCTTATGTGTGTTAGTAATTAAATTTTATCTAAAAACGACTCTAAAAATTTTGAATAATTTATTTCTGTTTGCCGTTTTCAAGCACGAAAAGAAAATTGGAGCACGATAAAATTCGATTAGTGAGTTAATTTGTTTTATCATTTTACGACAATAATATACGACAATAATGTTACGACAATAATATAAAATTTTGTATTCAACCCTTTTTGGGTATGAAAAAACGATTCTGCTTCGTGACATGCTCGAGAATTTTCAAATATTGTACTATTATTAAGTCACTACTGATTAAAATCCAGTGACTTGAATCTAAATTTTGTATCTACCGTTTTAGATTACGAGAAAGCCGTTGGAGTCCCATTTTCCAGAAAACTTTATTAGTGGGTCATTTTTGAATCTCCGTGGGTTAAACTAAATTTATTTTCAAAAAGCTGGAACTATTATTCCAAATTCATATTCAACCGTTTATGGACAGGATAAGAAAATCGGCATGTGTCTCATATTCAAGAAAATTCCATTATTTTGTAATTCAGGGTCATTTTAAGTCAAGGTCAACTTAATTATACATACATATATATATCGTATATACATATATATACATATATATATATATATATACATACATAAATAATTTTATAAATATAACCAAAGTAATTCAGATATTACCATACAATAAATCAATGAAATCAGTATTTTTACAATTATCTTATTGAAAACTGTTGAAGTTTGAAGTAAAATGGAAGGCAGATTACCAAAATAATGAAAGGTAAATGGATACACACAAGCATAATTTTTAATAAATAAAGTCCCTATTTTTAAATTTAGATAAGTATATTATTACAATACTAACTAAAATCCAATTTTGGTAGATCCGAAGTTATAACAATGGTAGATATTTCCAAAAAGTATGATAGAAGCAGCAAGAATAACAAATTGAATAAATACATCATTATATATATATGTATATATATGTACATATGTGGGTGCGTGTGTGTGTGTGTGTTGGTGTTGCATAAAGAGATAGGGATCTAGTGAAAACGATGTATAATTACGTTTTATTAAAAGAAAATGGTTTCCATGATCTACTGCACAGGAATCGTGGTTTAATCAAAGAAATAATACCTTGAATGATTGAAATTACTTTATTTAAGCAGCCATATCATCAGAGAAATTCTTTAATCTCTCGTCTTATTGACTTCAATTGAAAATAGAAACGTTCCACTCGAAGAATCAGCCATCTGGTCATAGAATTCCAAAGAATCGTTCTAAACCGAACTTCCCGGTTAACAATAAAAGGTAGTTTTTAGGTTATTTGATAATCTCACATCCCGATCCCTTCATGTAAACATACGTAAATAATGCTTTGAATAATTATGCCTTTTCAGAATAAATTCAATAAGACTTTTTACAAAGCTGTTGATATAAACAGAAAAAGGTGAGTTTTATTAGGTATTTTAAGAAATAAAAATTATCTAAAAATATTTTTAATTGTGTTAAATTATTATTATTGCTTAATTTTGTATCTAGTCTTTTTCGGGAAGGGAAAGACTGTTGGACTAAGTTAAATGCTTGGATAATTTTGATTACTAAGTTAATTTTGTGTCACTATGTGTCAAGCTAATTTTACCTAAAATTTTTCTAACGACTTTGATTGTATTTTATATTTTGGAATTTGATAGAATTTTGTATGAGTCGGGTTATTAATTATCATTGAGCTACGTCACATGTTCAAGAAAATTAGATTATACGTTGCTTTATAGACACCGCTTGCCGAACTAATATTATTTTTAAAAAATTCCAAAGGATTTTGATTAAACTCCGTATGCATGGGTTTTGAGTCCAGAACAATCCATTTTTGAGGTAACATTTTAGGCAGATATTCATTACTCTGTTAGTTTAAGTCACTATAGAGTATGTTTAATCTTATTTTATGTAAAAATTGCTTCTAATGACTTTGACTCAGCTTCATATTTTTCACGATAAAACCTTTGGGTTAATTCGTAAAAGCAGAATGGGACCTTTTTGGTCATTACATTTCATGGTCTAGCAAAATTTTAATAAAGGATTAAATGATTTTGACAAAATGATTTCTGTTGAAGGATATCAGATGATTACTGGCTTAGACGACATATCCGAGAAAACATTATTGTAACTGTCATTTCTGGTCCACACTGTAAAAAAAAATTCAAGAGGTTACTAAAAATTTTTTAGTAAATTTGTATTAAACAGAATTTTTTAGTAACCATTACAAACTTTTTTTTTACAAGTGAAACAAGCATTTCTTTTGTAAACTGAACAAAATAATTTTTTGTATAACTAACTTAAAAATTTTTAGAATGAGCCACCAAGCAAATTTTAGTAATGGCTCCAAAATTATTTTTAATAACCATTACGTGCGCCCGAAGGTTCCTTCGAGCTGCATCCAGACTTCTGAAGCGGAAGATTCTTGGCAAAGCTGCAATAGATGGCAGCACCAAACATTGCTAACTGCTCCGACAGGATTTTCATAATCCCTTTACTAACGAGTACTTACACTGCATACATTCGGGGCGTATTTGGCGGCGGCCAGTATCGAACGCGGGTCCTTTTAGTCTGGCGTCCGTTACTATAACCACTATGCTATCAAGGCCACAGCAAGTGCGTTTTAGTAATAGTTATTAAAAATATAAAACTATTAACTCTCTTCGTTGCTAACTTTTTTTCTAGTAATTCTTACAGATTTTCTTGTAACCGACTAAGATTACTAAAAATTTTTTAGTAATTACAAGGATCACTAAAGTTTTTTTAGTAGATCGACCCCCTTTTTTACAGTGCATATATTTCAATATATATGAAGATTAAGTAAGTTACTAAGCTGTTAAACATTTCGCAGTAAACAAAGCCAGAGATTTGGAATTAGTATTTCTATTAAAAGAAGCATATAAACAGCATGTTATTATTCGTTGTATATTTAATAAAAGAAATTGTTGATATTTGACATGGTGTATATACGATCTGTTTTTTTTTTTTTTTTACGTTCTAAAAATTTGTTTAACATACTTAAATTCTTTATACATTAATTTATTTACTCGTTAAAAATATGAATGAAAACCCAAGTCGAAATTCATGCTGGTATTTGTTTGCTAGACAAACACCAAGTGCTATAACCCAACAAGTAAAATAGCATAACTAGCATTACACATTGCTGGTTCCAGCAGAATTTCCAGCAATTCATGGTGTGTATTGGTCCACTTTGCTGGAAATAAGCATGAAATGCTTGCATATAGCTTGTCATTCTTTTGTTGTGCAAGCTAGTGATATAGCATGTGATGCTAGCTAGCATATAATAGCATGGAAATCTAGCAGACATAGCAATACCTAGCAATAACTAGTTTATTTTTGTTGCTAGTACAAGCATAAATTTTGACCTGGGAACACAGAGCCGTAGCTAAGGGAAGGCTAGAGTGCTCAGCCCCCGCCCCTTTAAATCATTTTGAGAATTCACTGGAAAAGATTCCATGATCAGTAAATTAATTTATGTTCCGAAAATTAAATTCTGTTTCAAATTCTAATTTTAGTTTTGAGGCCTTTTCACAGTTGCGCGGAAATACTAAATTGTAACTAAAATAAGTGTTTCAGCCTTCGCACATCCTATTTGCACACATGTAGCTAACATGATGGTTAATTTTACACTAGTTATACACTGGAATGTTTCATCATCCTATTATTTTCTTAGCTGAAATGAAGTTATTACAAAAGTTTAATAAGAAACATAGCACCTACAGTGTAAAAGTGTGTTCACTAAACAATATGTTGTTGAATAAAATATTGCTGTTACATGTTCTTATATTAATTATTATTTAATCATTTATATAAAATTAATAATACAATCTTTTATTACTCAGGTAATAGTTATCTTATCGCCCCAATAATTTAAAATTCTAACCTCAGTAGAATATAAATTTTCTTGAATCATGTACTGTTTTCATCATTTATTCCTTTATAAAATCCTAAAATGTCAGAGACGATTATCTATCACGTTTAAATGTCGAATAAACCTAATTTAGTGCAATCCCTATTCCCAATTTAAAATACAAATGTCCTTAATGACATTAAGCTTCGAAAATTATTATTTCCCTTGGCAAACAATTGAATTATTTGTGGTTCAGAAATGTGACTATTTGAACTTTGAAAGTCCTTGGGAAAAGAAAAATCTGAATTGATCTAACATGCTAATTCAAGTCAATTTAGTTAATGAAAATTGTCTAGGTTTAGGATATAATATAAATCATTCATAGTAAATTAACCAATTTTTGTTTTTAAAACTCAAGTGTATTTCGTTTTATAATCATAGGTAATTAAATATATGGTATATTCAATGTTTCGATCACCCATATTTGACACTAGAAAATAAACAAATTTCAAGAAATCAAGAACTGACATATGAATGTTAAATTTTGAAAATAAAAATGAGAGATTAAAATGAATGAAACGATATGTTTTCATATTAATGTACATAATCAAAAGTTTATATACTTATTGACGTTCGCATTTGCTTTGCGCACTACAGAATGTCGAAAAAGTATTAGCTCTTTGCTTGATGTTGAGATTTAACATTTAAATTTGGATAAAGTCTGACCATATTTTCACTTTTAGTCGTATTTTTCTTTTACTTCCTTGTGATGCATTACTTACTTACTGTTACGAAATCGTAGCACCTGTTATCGAGTCACGTTGTTTAGAGACTTCGGCGCCGTGTGGCCCGAGCGACACTTGTTATGCAATCCTGTTCTGGAGTATACTAAGTGTTTTTGAAGTATACTAAGTACTTGCTATAAATCTTGTTCGAAATATGGCCGGCGAGAGAAAAAGTAACTCTCGTATTTTTTGATATGTAAAAATTATGTTTACGTGTATTGTAGTTGTGTGTGTGTGTGCTAACGTTAATAAAAAAGTAAAAGTACTTTTCTGGAAGTGATGTAATGATTCACAAGTATCATTTAAGAATTAATTTTCAAGAACTAAAATATTCTCGAAATGAATTTTTTTTCACTTACTTTCTAATTTCTTATGAAGCCCTGTGTTCCTCGTTTGACTATTGGCAATTGGCGGCAAAACGAGAGAAGATATCAACGATTTTATCTCGCCTGAAAATCTCACTTAGAACAGTGTATAGTATTTTTAACAGTGGAAGAAAAATAAGAAACGTTGATATAAAAAAGAAATCAGACCTACCACCTTTAAATATTAGTGAAATACATGTTTAATTGTGCTTTGAAAATAATATCAGTCCCTGCAGTATAATTCAAATTAGTCACTTAATGTAATATTTTGGATGGTAAAATGCATACTAAATTCATACTTTACAAATAAATATTAATAGCAACACTGCAGATTCTCAACTCACAAAAATAAACGCATTTCAGAGCACTTTTTGTCCCTAAATTTACAATACATATATGTGTTATAAATTGGAAAATTTCATATAGAAAATGTTTTTGGAGATGTGATTGTGTTCGTTAACTATAGCAAGAAATGTTTGTTTTTAGAAATGTGTTCTTAATATATTGCGAAAGTGTTTTTATCTAGAAATATGTTCTACTTTAAGACACATTTTTTTGTTGTTATGGTTTAAATAGCTTTGTAAATGGTATTGATAAAAATATTTTCTTACAGAAGTGTTGTTCTCCATATTCCATTGTCACTAATTTACTAACGTAATGTAAATACAAAGTATAGGTTCAATCCGGCAAGGCTCAACACAGATTATTTTTAGGGTTCTTTTGTTCAATATTAAGTTAGAAACGGAGGCAAACCCCCCTTCATTAATTAGATAAGTGGTTTTATGCAGAATTATCTGACTTTTCTCAAATTTTGTATATTGGTTTTGAACTGAATAGTTTTTGGTGCTCAATGGTTAAGAACAAAGAGGGTAAGCGTGATTAACCTCACCTAAAATTAGGTAAATATGTATTTGTGAAGAATTATCCGATTTACTTTGAATTTTGGATATAGGTTCTTTCTCATAAGGTTGATTAGTTTTGGGGGTATAAATTGTCGAGTATAAAGGGGAGGGAAGGGGGCTAATAACATCCGTATTTCGTTTTTCAAAAGGCATTATTATTTAAAAGAAATAGACTGTAATATGCAATTAGTGAGAATAGACAATGAGCTCAATGCCATTTGTTCCACTGCGGGCAACATTCATTTTATTCAGAATTATTTCAGATGCGAAATATTTTATTTTTAATATTCCGCATTTAATTTCATTGTCAAATGAAAATTTTTATACAATAATAGGAATAATAACAATAATAATAATATATTAATTTGAATTCATGATAAAATATTTACGCCTTTATAGAAGTTAATACACATCATAATTTATATAATTGATTTCTTTTTCCTTATTTTTTAGTACTATTTACATACGAATTTTTTGTAAGATGTAAAATATTTAATATTAAATATACGTCAATTAATCTTTTATCAAATTAGAATATTTCATACATTAAGCTTTTATAAATCCTTTCATGAAGTTAATTCAACCTGCAAAGATAATCATATGATATTGTAAGTTTAAATGAATGGAAGAATAATATATTTTTTTTCAAAATAAATATTGTCTGACAAGTGGAGCATTATTATTAAAAGAAGTCAAGCAAGCGGTTAATCTAATTATACATTTTTTATGCAATTATGGGCCATCTAATAAATTTAACCAAAAATAAGAAATAAAGATCTAAGAATGCATAAAACTGAGTAAAATGGAAAATTAAAGAAAATGAAAAATCCAAAATTTAATTAAATTTGATTCCACTCTCTTGATAATATTCTGGTTTGATAAACTCTTTTTTATATACTTTAAATTTACAGTTTGTGATTTTTATTTATTTCCTAAATTAATTGATGTATTATTAAATCTGAATGAAATTAAATTTTGATTAAATTTTTTAAGATTATTATTTTTTTTAAATGCGTTAAATTAACTGCTACTTCAAGTTTATCCATATGGGTATTGACCGAGAAACAATAGACAACAACATAAAAGCTAAGCTTGCTTAGTTTCTAACAATTTCTTTAACATTTTCTAATAAAACTGAACCGATTTTATCAAAATTGGAATTAAGGAGATTATCTTTTAAACTATTGATGATAAGAACTTATTTTCAACCAAATCAGTATTGACGCAAAATATTGTAGTTAGATATTGTTTTTTGTTTACGAGAGATTGCAGACATAAATTTTAACAGACAGGTTTTATGTGGTTAAAACCAGGGTTGGCAAAAACCCGGGTTTTGTGGGGTTTTCTGGGTTTTTGTGAGTTTTAGTTACTTTTCTGTATATTTGTGTATTCTATGATATATGTGTGTACTCATTTAAAAATATATTAAGTTACATTTTTTAATTGCATCTGATCTGTTTATTACAAATTAATAATAGTTATAATAATCAATGTTAATTATTATTAATAGTATTGTTATTAAAGTTAAAATTATTTACAACGTTAGAACACCAGAATATTCGAATTTCAAGCATACCGGTTTCGGTAGCATATAGCATACCTTCCTCAGTGCTAAAGATAGTGGAGATTTGCTCATATATATATAGGGAGGATGGGGATTCAAGTGATAAGTTTCTTGACCAATAGGAAAACAGAGGATCCTAGGCAACAGCCAATACGAAAACAGAGGATCCTAGGCAACAGCCAATAGGAAAACAGTGAACAGCTAATAGGAAAATTGGGTGGAAAATAGAAAAGATATTGCGAGAATAGCATTAAAAGATTAAGAAAAATTAGTTTTAATGTAATATTTCCAACAGTCTGATAATGGTGGAATAGCAAAATCACAATTAACAAGATTAGCAAGATTTTTATGGATATGGAAAGCTTCAAGGAAGTTAAGTTCTTGTATAGAAGTAGGTTTAGTTAGTATCTTAACCGAATTGAAGTCAAAAGCACTTCAATTCGGTTAAGATACTAACTAAACCTACTTCTATACAAGAACTTAACTTCCTTGAAGCTTTCCATATCCATAAAAATCTTGCTAATCTTGTTAATTGTGATTTTGCTATTCCACCATTATCAGACTGTTGGAAATATTACATTAAAACTAATTTTTCTTAATCTTTTAATGCTATTCTCGCAATATCTTTTCTATTTTCCACCCAATTTTCCTATTAGCTGTTCACTGTTTTCCTATTGGCTGTTGCCTAGGATCCTCTGTTTTCGTATTGGCTGTTGCCTAGGATCCTCTGTTTTCCTATTGGTCAAGAAACTTATCACTTGAATCCCCATCCTCCCTATATATACAGGGTGTATCTAAACTACTGGGCAAAACTTTAAGGGATGATAGTAAACATCAAGACAAATAATATTAAATGGGAAACTAAGGATCCCAAACGTCTTCTGAAGGAGATAGGCGCCATCAAATTTTAGGGTCCAAAATTTGAAATGATTATAAAAAACAGGAAAATTGATCGATTCCTTTGCGGTTTTCACCAAAACTATTCTTTATGTCAGTATTGTCTTGAAAATAAATTATAAAGAGAAATTTCAAAAAAGGCCGATAGAGGGTGCTTTAGACTTTGGAGTAACGAACAACTATTTTTTACCATTATTTTTTGTATCTCATTAAAATTTTTTAGAAGTTTAGACATAAACTTAAATTTTGAGCTCAAAATCCGTCGTTAAGAAGCGCAAACTGAACTCTGTTCAATGGGAGTGTGTAGGTTCAAATTTCAAATGATTATAAAAAACAGAAAAACTGGTCAATTGATTTGAAGTTTTCATTAAAATTATTCTTTATGTCAGTATTGTCTTGAAAAAAAATTATACAAATAAATTTCAAAAAATGTCGATAGAGGACGCTTTAGATTTTGGAGTAACATAACTATATTTTAACGTTATTTCTTGCATCCCACTAAATTTTTTTAGAAGCTTAAACATAAACTTAAATTTTTAGCTGAAAATCTGAATTGTTGAGAGTGGTTAAGTAGCGAAAACTGAACTGTGTTCAATGGGGGTGGGGAGATTCAAATTTCAAATGATTATAAAAACGGAAAATATGGTCGATTCGTTTGCGTATTTCCCAAATACCATTCTCTATGTCTGTATTTCCTTGAAAATAAATTTTAAAGATAAATTTAAAAAAATTCCGTTAGAGGGCATCTTAAACTATTTTAACCGTTATTTATTATTATTATTATTTTTTTTTTAAATCTAAATAAATGTTTTAAAAGCTTAGACTTAAATTTTGAGCTCAAAATCTGAATCGTTGTGAGTAATTAAGTAGCGAAAAATTTGTCTTCCTAGAGTGGGCAGGGTAACATTTCAACTCCTGAACACAGTTCAGTTTACGTTTTTTAACCCCTCCCAACGATTCAGAAATTGAGCTCAAAATTTAAGTCTAAGTTTTTGCGTTTTTGGAAGTATTTATTTAGATACAAAAAATAACAGTTAAAAATTGTTGTTTGGTACTCTAAAGTTTATGGCGCTCTCTAACGGAATTTTTTGAAATTTATCTTTAAAATTTATTTTCAAGGAAATACTGACATAAAGAATGGTTTTAGAAAAAATCGCAAACAAATCTACCAATTTTTCCTTTTGTATAATCATTTGAAATTTGAACCTTTCCAACCCCATTGAACACAATTCAGTTTGCGCTACTTAACCACTCTGAACGATTCAGATTTTCAGCACAAAATTTAAGTTTATGTCTAAGCTTCTAAAAAAATTTAATGATATGCAAAAAATGACGGTAAAAAATAGTTGTGTGCTACTTCAAAGTCTAAAGCGCCCTCTATCGACAATTTTTTAAAGTTATCTTTATAATTTATTTTCAAGACAATACTGACATAAAGAATAGTTTTAGTGAAAACTGCAAATCAATTGACGAATTATTCTGTTTTTTATAATCATTTGAAATTCGAACCTACCCACTCCCATTGAACACAGTTCAGTTTGCGCTACTTAACCACAGATTTTGAGCTCAAAATTTAAGTTTATGTCTAAACTTCTAAAAAAAATTAATGAAATGCAAAAAATAACGGTAAAAAATAGTTGTTCATTACTCCAAAGTCTAAAACGCCCTCTATCAGCATTTTTTAAATTTATCTTTATAATTTATTTTCAAGACAATACTGACATAAAGAATAGTTTTCGTGAAAACCGCAAACGAATCGACCAATTTTTCCGTTTTTTATAATCATTTCAAATTTTGGACCCTAAACTATGATGGCGTCTATCTCCTTCGGAAGAAGTTTGGGACCCTTACTTTCCCATTTAATATTATTTGTCTTGATGTGTACTATCACCCCTTAAAGTTTTGCCCAGTAGTTTAGATACACCCTCTATATGAGCAAATCTCCACTATCTTTAGCACTGAGGAAGGTATGCTATATGCTACCGAAACCGGTATGCTTGAAATTCGAATATTCTGGTGTTCTAACGTTGTAAATAATTTTAACTTTATCATATTGCACCAGGCAACAACCTATTATAGTATTGTTATTAATTATTAATAATATTTCTATTGATTATAATTAATACTATTAATAACAGTACTATTTATAATTAACTTAATACTACTTTAAATGATAAAAGTGAGTACTTATCATTTTTAAATGCATTTTAATTATCACAATGAATAATTAATTCTGTTTTTGAAGTAAATATAATTATTAAAGTTGCTATAATAATTAGTTACTGTAATAATTAAATTAGCTGGCTTCGCTTGGTAGGAAGCCTGCTCTTTTTATACGTAAATCTCGAAAAAAGTTTTTTTAAATTATATGTAAATCTTGAAGCAAACAAATCTTTAACCGGATACCCGCTGCCTATGGCGGAAGCAGGACGTTTTCGTCCCGAGACATCTCAGTCCTTTCTCTAGCAAGCTTAAATTTTGTGCACATGAAATATGTGACATAATTTTAAAGAGAACATTGCAGAGATTTTTAATTGAAGGCCATGCAATTTTAGTATAATGCGACTATAAATGCCCGAAAACCGCACACACGTGTAACTCGGATGCCAACTATTGCAATCCACACATTTTAATTTAGAAATTATAATTTAGTCATTTTAATATAAAAATCAAATTAATATTTTAAACATATATTTTTTAATTAATGTAACCTTAATTTATCAAATTAATAACATTATTAATATGCATTACGAATTTTACTTTAAAATAAAATCAATGCTTAATCTATTTTATATTCAATTCATCATTGTATTGTATAGTTGTTACATACTGAAATTTATCCTTTACCTATTGATTTGTTTTATATTTAAAGTTACCAAAAATTAAAACGATTAATATAATTAACAATAAAACTAAAATAAGAATTTATTTTTTCGGTGGGGGGGGGGGGTAGGGAGCGAAAAGGTAATAAAAAGATAAACGACAAATAAAACAAATGCTTATTTTTCTAAGTTAAAAATTGAAAATAAAATTAATTAAAATAATAATTACATTATTACATAAAATTAAAAAATAATTATTGTATTAGAAGGAATGGACCAAGTTTCAATAAAATTAGCTCCTAAAAATTGTTTTCATAGGGTAAGAAAACTGTTTAAAAATGCAATCAATGATTATTATTAAAAAAAATGGGGGTGGGGCCAATTTTTTGAAAAAAAATTCATAGTAGGCCTAGTTACGAATACTCTATTGTTTTTCCAATGTTTACAATGGTAGAGTAACCTATGAAAATAAATTTATAAGATGCAACTTTGTACTGCAAAAATAATAAGAAAAATTAAATATTTGTACTTCAATAAATATTTCTCATTTCTGAATTATTAAAAGAGAATGTGTAGAGGGATGATTTGAGGAAATGGAAACTTATAATAGCTTACAAGTGTCTAATTGAATTATTAAAGGCATTTGTTATTAAACAAATTGGAAGGAGAAAAAAATAATCACAGTTGTATTATTATTTATTAATAATAATTTAAAGGTAAAATAAAAGCACTAAAACAGCCAAAAAATATTTATTGCAGTTTATAGTGCACATAAAATACAAAGTGCTAATAATAAATAATAAAACTTAAAGTATTCATTCGGTTAAACAATAATTTTTTTTTTTTTTTTTTTAAATTAAGACAATGTCCCCTGTAAAATTACATCACATTGTTTAATCAAAGAAATTTTCCACTTGCTGTGATTTTATTATCAAGAGTTATAAAAGTATAAATTTATCAGATTAATGTATTCAGCTTTTTATAAAATTTGGAAAAGGGGGCGAGAGAATTAAAAAGTTTTAAAAAGGCTCAAATAATGTTGAACGTACTGCATTTGTCAAGTCCACAACAATTAGAATCCAAATTATAAGGTGGCGAACAAAGAAATAGCAAGGGACCGAAATAACTAAGGATGTAAATGGCTTGTAGGGGATATAATTATTGTAGGGGGAAATTTGCTGCTTCAGAAATGATTTTTAGCAAAACCCCACTTTTAACAAAAGCCCAGGTGGATCTTTGTTGGTGGACCCACCTAGAAAAACCCAGGTGGGTTTTTCTGGGCTGGGCCCACTTTGCCAACCCTGGTTAAAATAGCTGATTTTTTAAGGCAGCTTTCTTCCCAATCTTGTTTCCTCTAAGTACCGCTTGTCTTTTTGTTTCAAAGTACCATTACTTGTCGCAAATACGTCCCCTTCCCAACTCGAGCTCAACTAAGTAATGCAAATATGATTCTTAAGAAATATTTGTATCACTACCATATAATAAATTTATAGAAATTACGTTGCTATTGCTTAGATTTTATTTTTTATCTTACATTTTAAAATTTTAATTCCTTTGTAGGTGCCTTAGTAATTGCATAAATAAGTAGCACCTGTATAGGTCTAGTATAGTAGTTTTATCCTTCTGTCTGCCCATTCGTCTCTCTGTTCATCCGCTTGTCTGTCCATACACCTGCCTGTCCCTCCGTTCACATTTAACAACGCAAAAACTACTTTACCGAATCTTTTGAAATTCAAAATATATAATTTTGGTATACTTTTGTCGAGTCATTAAAACTTTTTATGGAAATCGGAAACATAGTTCAATTACAGGTTCTATCAAACGTACTAATTTCCATTACGTCCAATAAAGAAAAATAGATTCAATTGTATTTTAATGATTTTACACTCTTTCAAACATAATGAAATCGGAATGCATCTATTATTTTTTTTTCTAAAATATACATTCTATACAATCTGTGGAGTTTTTGATTTGATTTATGAAACTTTTTAAATTACTTTTAACTTAAATGTAATGCTGCAACTTATGTAAGGATTTAATAAGTATAATTTAACAGTTTTTTTAATTAATTTAAAGGTAAAGTGTTTTAAAAGCGATACTAAAAGAAATCCTCAGTGTGATCTGTGATTCCATTTACTCATTCGCTTAAATAGACATTTGTAAAAAAGTTTAAGTTGAAGAAACCTATGTTTATATAGAGTTTTGGAGAAAGGATAAGTGCATGTAAAATTACATTAAATAAATTTTTCAAGAAGTAAATAATAAGGAGGTGCGCAATTTTACTTGTTAATAGTTAATATTTTAATGATGGAATCAAACTATTTATATTATTTTTTCTTCTGAACACATTCCTCAATCTATTTACAAACTTCATAGTAAAACTTCGCATAAAATTGAAAAAAAAAAAATCATTGAATGTATTGAAATTAATATTCACGACTAAAAATTTTATATAATACTAATCAATAACACAACTACTACCATAAATTACAGTGCAAGGAAAAACAAAAGAATACCTTGACACTTAAGGCTCCATACTACTGACTGAAGAAGACCCTGCTGATAATATTAAGTCTATGTGACTTTATTTTCAAATATCACGCTCAAATTTTAATATTTTTACATTAATTTTGGCATAGGATAGCTGAGGAAGATCTACAACCAGGCTAGTTTTTACTTTTTCGATTTTGATTATGTAAGGTACCCTGGGGTAATAACGCCACGTTAAGGTTCTACCAATTTTCACGGCTTAGTTTTAGATTGTATTTTTCAAACAAATATAGGATCTGATACAGCAACTCATTGACTATCTATATAAAATAAAATAATTTAACAGATATGTATTCATAAAATGTAATGGCGTTTTTTCTTGACCAATGCTATTTGGCGTTATTACCCACCTATATGGGTAATAACGCCATGCAAACAAAACTATGAAATAAGATGAAATAATTGCATGTAGATAGCCCAATTCTAAAAATAGAAACTCTACAAACTTAGAAATTGACAAATTACATTCTAAGCTATTGAAAATGTTCAATTTTTTGTCAAAGTGTAAGAAAAATAAAGGTGTGGTGTGGGAGGGGGGGAGATGAGGCAAAAGAATATCAGAATGTGAGCTTCTTTTTGCTTAAAAAGGACCGCTTAAATAGAAATATGAGAAACATTGCACAGTTTTAACTGTGTTTATTTGAATCAGTATTTAGGATGTAGCTCGGTCATTGTAGGGAATCAACCGGGGTATTAATGTCAAGGATTGGCGTTATTACCCCGATATAGTTATTGCGCAGTACATTTTAAATTACAAATTATCTCGAGAAGATATCCAAAATCTTCAACAACATTTTAAAAGTACATGAAATGCACTACAAATTTATGTAATTAACAAAGCATTTCCGGTTAAAAAGACAGTCTTCACATCACAAAACATATGTCGCAAAATTTAGATCAAGCGTTAATTTTAGTTGTTTGTAAAAACAATAAGACCTAAAAATGAAACAAATTAACTTGAAGCTGTTTTTTGCGATTTATATGACTCAAAACCCTTTTGCGCAGAGCACATGGGTGTCATTTACCTGATTATTTCATAATTATGCAAAATATAAGCACTTGGCGTTATTACCCCGCCTGGCGTTATTACCCCAGGGTACCTTATATATTTTTTTCATATTGTGATAGTTTCAATTTCAGAATCGATTCAAAAGTTAACGAATTTTTAAAAAAAAAATCTGAAACCAAAATTGAAAAAGTAAAAACTAGCCCGGTTGTGTATCGTCCTCAACTATTCTATGCAAAAAGAATCATGTAAAAATATTATGATTTGAGCGAGATATTTAAAAATAACGCTTCTAAAGACTTAAGACCATCAACCGGATTTTTTCGATGACTAGTGTGGGCCTTAAGCCACAATCTCAATGTTTAGATGTTTCAACTTATTTTCCTATTTTACATAGAGCAGTCTAAAAAGAGTTTCTTTCAAGTATACTTAGCATGACTTAAAATCCTCCCTTTAATATTTTTAGTTCTGGTAGTGGGTTAAAACGAGGTATTCTTTAAATTCTTTTTGCTGCAAAAAGAAACTCTTCTGGTGCAGATAATGTGATGTAAATTACTTAAAATTGTCGAATAAACTTGTGTTTGACTTTATTTGAACAAAAGTTTCCTGCAAGTCGAAAAGCTTTAGATTTACAAGCAGCGGAGCAAACTATCCATTCCCATAAAAGCCAAGGCAACTGATCACCTGGCAGTACATAAAAACTAAAAATCGATTTAGGAAGCCCGAGAAATTCTTCAGCAAGGTGAGATATTTTTTCAAACATGAAATAATCTTAAAACCAACTATAATAACTGCGGTAATAAATAAAGAAGCATTACTAATAAATGTATCAGTAAGGACCATTTGTCACAAGTTTCTCATGTTTCCATAAGTCTGAAGATTTTTTATTTTTTGAAGGGCCGGGCACTGTACTAATGTGGTATTTATCATAAATTTCTAGGCATTTTCTCACACATAAAAAATAAGTAACATTGACAAATAGTACAGAAGGAGATTAGTATGTAAGAAATTAATGAATAGATATTATGAAAAATGTATAAGAATAAAGAAAGCATTTTGAAGTAACACGCATTAATTTAGCATTTAAAAATTTATACGATAAAAACATTAAAAATATTTTAAACACATTTCCACGGAGCTGAAAATTATTTAGATATTCGGATCATCTGCCCTCTTTAGCACTAACTCCGCTATATATCCTTGAATATCCAAGCAATTGATATACGGTACTGAGCTTTACCTTAAAATGATCATGGTTGTCGATGAAGTTTGTAGCATTATTTTTTTACAGGGACACTCAAAATAATTTGTATGCATCACCATCTATTGGCGATAATTATTGAAAATTCTACAAAATTGTTTATTTAGCAATCTCTACCTAATGTACGAAAAGTAGACATACATTTCTAAACAATATTATGTGTTTCATAATATTTGCTTAATGGATGATATTTCGTTATTAAAAAAATACCAAAAAAATGATATATAATTTAACTGTTTCGCAAATCATGTTAAAAGTATTAAAGGACAAAGATTATTTCTTAAAGCTATAGGTGATATTAATAAAAACATGAATACATTCATATAAATTAATAGTTTTATTATTTAATTAGGTGAAAACAATCCATAAGTTGCATGTCAAAAGACCACATAAGGTGCATTCGTGCTATAACGAAGTTTTTAAAATATTCAGAACTTGGTGATCAAAATAGAGTACTTCAGATGCAGTATTGTATTCAATATATTTTGTGTGCCTCTGTAAATACTATCTGCTTTGTATTATGCAGAAAATAAATTGTAGTAAACCTCATCAGCGTGAAACCAAATTCATAAAATGCGAAGCAGTATAATAAAGTTAAAACGCGCTCCAAATAATCTTCCCCCCTAAATCATTATGTAATAGGCCCTGTAAATGAATAAAAAATATTCTTCATAAAACAGGTTGTACAAAATGTATGTTTTTCATTACATAATTCATAGATTTATATCAATTTTATTATGTTTGAATGAGCATAACATCATTAAAATGCACTTGAAACTTTTTTTCTCTATTGACCGTAATGTATCGAAATACTTTTAATCGTCCTTGTAATTAAACTGTACATCCGATTTTTATGAAATTTGAAATCACTCGACGAAATTATGCAACAATTATATATTTTACATTTCAAATGCTGCGGTTGGGTAGTTTTTTCGCTGTTATATGCGGAACGGATGGACTAACGAACTGAACGATGTCTGTAGGAGTTACATATTTATATAATTATGAACGCACATAAAAAACTGTTAAAAAGATTTCAGACATTTAAGTGAGACCCGTAAGAAAAAACCCAAAATTTTTATTATTGATTTTAAAGTAATGAATTTTGGTGTACTATTTAAGAATCTTCTTGTAAGGAATAATTAGCAAAAAAGAATCACTTTTTATTAAAAAGTATATTTTTATGGGGATTTTTATGATTTTTTTTTTCGAAAAATACACTTTTTAAAATTACTACTCCTCATTCAATTTTCAATATTTTGGTATTACTAAAATTTCTTAAATATTGTTATAGTATATAGGAAAGAACTAAGGAGAGATATTTTTAATTTTCTATTTTAATCGGCTAAAAAAATACGTATGGTAAATTTCCTTAAATTCGTTATAATTTTCATGTTTACCAATTTATGTAAAATTTTTAGAAATAGTTAAAAAAAATCTCTCCTTACTTTTGTTGCAATTTTTTTTAAAGATTCTAAAAACATAAACACTTTCTTTCTAAATCATTTTACCACTGAGCCTTAGTACTTTGAACTTAGGCAAAATATGAAAAAAGTCATTTTCAGGAAAACACGTTTTAAATGGCCGCTAGTCCTTTAAACTCTATAGTGAGTACAATTTAAAAAGCTCATTTTCTACCTGTTCCAAGTGTCTCCGAGTTTTGAAATTTTGCATGGATATTCGCAAATATATGTTTTATCGTTTTCTGAGAAAAAAGTTATTTTGAACTTCTAATGATTTTTGGCCAAAAATGGGGTTCGGGTCTCCCTTAAACCATTGTACAAATGTTAAATATAAATGAATTCGCCGTAGTCATCCAACCAAACGTTGGTCATAAGCATCTGATCAAGGTTTGATGGTAAGCGTTCGGGAATCTGGAGAATTGCTATGTATTATCATTTGTATATTGAATTTAAAGCATCAAAGACATTTAATTGGTTTTCACATATATTTTAGTAATAAAATTATGAATGATTTGAATGCATTCATATTTTTAATTAATCCTTCACTGCACATTTTTTTTCTATTTTTATGAAAAAAAAACTGAAATCTATATATCGGTTTAATAATAGAATATATAGAATGATGCCCAGTTAAACTGATGGCATAGAACTCACAGGCTATGCACACTAATTACTTTATTGACTAATTTGTATATTACAGCCTTATATAATAATGCCTTTCAAAAAAAAGGAAGGAGGTATCCCCCATTTCCTTTCTTTATGCTTAATAATTGAAGCCCCAAAACTAATTAGGGATACGCCTTATCATATAATAAATCTGTTTCCAAAATTCAAAGAAAGTCGAATTATTCTGCATAAAAACCCATTTATGTAATTTAAGAAACCTTGTCCACCGTTTCCTCCTTTCTAATTAACCATTAAACCTTCAAAACTGTTCAGAAAATCAACTAATCAGAAAGAACCTACATCCAAAATTTAAAGCAAATCGGATAACTCTTTATAAAACTCTATTTAGCTAACTTAAGGGGGAGGTAATCGCTAGTATCCCCCTTTCAGTATTCTCGCTGGCATTTGACCAACGTTAGTAATTTGGCTAATTAAAAATAAAAAGCATTCGCCAAATGAAAAAAGTATTAGCAAAATAGATTCGCCGTGTAGCACCGAAGAAAATATTTTTAATTCTTTAATGTACCCCCTTTTTCTTAATATGTTCAATATGTTTTTTCCACCTGAAGCAAACATGGATTTTAGCGCCCATCCCTCTAGCCCCTATCTCCTCCGCAAAGTGTATTTACAAAGTGACTTTTACTAATTTTCTAAGAGCCGACATATTTTAAAATTTAAATTATGTAATCCTAAAATATATAATACTGAACTACGTAATCTGCACTGTCAAATATTGATTCATTAAAATCTTGAAAATGGAAATGAAAAAAATCGAAAACATACTTGATCCTCAATAGATTATCATCCTTAGATACTTCTATGCAGCATAGGCATATCTCAGACAGGACGATTTTAATAATATTGTACTAAATATAGACATGAAAAAAATCGACTAACATATTCTTCATTCGAATTGGCGTTGCATCAATATTTTAAAAAAATAAAGGGCTAATCCATCTTCTACGATGAAATTGAACATGATAAGCGACACACACACACACACACAAAAACCCACGAAAAGCGATAAAAAAGAAAAGAAAGCAAAAATTGAACACTAGCAATTTGGCGAATCTAATCGCTTGTTTACTCGCCAAATGAAGAATTTAGTCGCAATTTGGCGCAATGGCAAGCGACAGCGAGAACACTGCCCCCTTTATAATTAATAAAAGAACACCGCAACAAATGATCGAAGCTTCTTATTGCTATGAACCTGTATCGAAAAATTGGAACAAATCGGTTAAATCGCATGAAAAACCATTTATATGAATTATGAGCGGTAGTTTCCCCTATCCTCCCTTTGTAATTATCTAGTGAATTCCAAAAACAAATCAGAAAAGCACTTTTTCAGAATAAACCTATATACAAAATTTGAAGCAAATCTGTAAATTTTGAGTGAAAAACCTAAAATAAGACGGGGGATCACCCCCCATCCCCTTCTTTAAACTTATACAATGAAGACTCAATACTAATCTCGGAAGCACCTCATTAGAATGATTATACATCTAAGATTTGAACGAAATCTACTAATTCTGCATGAAAAACCAATTTATATAAATTATCTTTATATAAATTATTATCTTTATAAATTAAGAAGAGGGGCAATAGCCCCCATTCCCCTTCTTATACTTATCGAATGAACTCTCAAAACTATTCAGGAAAGCATCTTATCATAAAAAGCCTATATCCAAAATTTCATGTAAATCGGATATTTTTATCATGAGTTATCACGTTACGTACGAACGTACGCACGTACATACATACAGAACGGGCGGGCACATAAGCTCGCAGGCTTTGATAGCCTGTGAGCTAAAAAATAGTAAAAAAAGTAATTTTCCAATTTTCAGCTAAATTTTGATATTTTATGGCGTGTACGCTGCATACACAAATAGGGTTTTTAAATAGTGTTTTGCTATATTTTTCAATTAAATGGGATTCTTCGAGTAATTCGTTTTATCTGCTTAAAACTCTGGAACTTTATTTATATTAATATTTTTAAGTATTAAGCAAAAATAAGAACAGTAAATTTTGTTACAATCGCTTGATCGATTTTTTTTCCGAAAAACAAATTCTAATTTTTTTTTTGTCAAGTGCATCCATCTAATATGGACAAAATAAGTGTTATTTTATTTTTTGGACTGTTCTTGATCAGTTACAGCAATATTATTGCTCAAATTCATCGTATATAGTGAGGCGAATTTTAGTGTTTTTAGGTATGTCCCAGATGTGGCAAATAGTGCGGACAAGAGCAAATATTTTAAGGTGAATTTGACATTATTTTACGCATCGATTACTCTACATATATAATACAAGTGGTATTTCTAATACACAATATGCTCATTTTAAAATTATTTAACTCGATATTTCGAAAGTTACAATTAATTGTTCCAAATTTAAACATCAATAATTTATTTATATTCCTTTCATTAATTTTCCTTTTTAACCCGCGTGTAGTCGCGACTTTTTTCACAATGTCATTAGTCGCGCTCGGTCTTTTCGCCGCTGGCCCCCCATATACCAAATATGTAAAATAAGAAATATTTTTCACCTAATATACGAAAATAATATTACACCGAAGATATTAATCTGCAGTTTAATTAAATTATGCATTTTATTCATGAGATCTGGAGTAATTGGGAAAAGTAAAAATGAGCTCACATTAGTGATTTTTACGTAGACTTTTTCGCCAATTTCAACTTTATTTCTAAAAATGTATCTGAAAGAAAAACAGAGGTGTCCTGTTACTTCACTAAGGTGGTCGAGAAAGCTTCAAAGTCAGCTACATGGTAGATCTCCGTTGTATTTGTAATGTGATATAAGTTAAGAGAAGATAAGTTATACGGGCGGCGAAAAGACCGACACGCGACTACTGACGGGTTAATATTTTTATTGCCATTTCATAATTGAATTTAAAAATTTAAAAGCAAAATACATCATTACAAGTAATGCAAAGAGAAAAATATATACAAAGTCAATTTTAGCAGAAATTTGAATTATATTTGTTGAGAATAATGTTCCTCTAAGTAATGATTATTAGTAAATATCAATTAAGTCTACAAAAATACATTTGCGTAAATATGCAAGATTGCTTTATTTGATCTGTTTTCCACCATAAGATCTTTCGTTCTTTTTTGCATAATTAATATTTGCAAAATTCATTTTTTTAACAAAATCTAAGATTGTTTGCGCAGATTACATTTTAAAATAAAGCTAATGATTTTTTAAATTTCGCAAATACATATTTTTTCATATTGTTTTATAGCTGACTGCCAGCTATGGTTCTAAATACTAATTAAAGCTCTAAAATTTTTTTTATAAATATGCATGAGCTCCAATTCCTTTGGTCTTTTTCGCTATTAAAATATTTTTTATTATCATTTAGCAATTTTCAAATTCAAACACACACAAGATAAAATTGAATAAAGTGAAATAAATAATAAAAATATAAAAATTAATATAGAAAATCGAAAATATTTTTTTGTACAATTTACAGTTCATATGAACTCATATCAGTATTTAAATTTTGTAAATTATTATTTTTAATTCTTTTTAATATCAACATGTTTCACATAAAGTCATTGTGCCTAACTGACACAAGATATCCCATAGGTATGACACTTTTAAGGCATATTTGGCATTTATTACACAAATTTATATTTAATTAAACAGAAAAATTCTGAATACTGTGCATTGTTAAAAATTTGATACATTTTCTGAATCGTCACTCCACCGCTTTTATAGAATATCTCTATTTTAATCAATGAGAATGCTTCATAATAGAGCAAAATAATCGTTTTCTATATAAGCGGTGGAGTGACGATGAAGCAAAGATTTCAAACCTTTAACAGTATATCATTATTTCGAATCTATCATGTTTTGTATAAATTTAACAGTTCTGTATCTGTAACATAGAATCGCAATACACGATTGATGCATTTAGGTAATTTTTGTCGCATTTACCGCAGTTAAAACCTAAATAAAATGTACATAATCCTAAATGTTGTAACGCATTTTACACGTGATAATGCATCAGAAAATTTTCAGTTCCTTGAAAAAGCTGTTGCAGAAAATTGTTGCAAAAAAACAACTGTCTGCGAGGTCTGAAAAATCATTCGATTGCAAATTGACTAGTTTAATCTATGTATTGACATTTTTTACGTCAAACAATATAAATCCAATATTTATTATTTATTTCTATGAAGCAATGAATCTATACTTATTTGTGAAAACATGATGCCTGATTATCATGTTTAGTTTTGAATATTGAATTTTCTACTTTTATAACTGACCTTACAAGTGAAAATAAAAATATTTCGATTTTTATTTTCCCTATTAATTCCTTTTTATTCTTTTATTTTGATTTAACTTCATATTTTTAGTTTCTTATTTTTTTTTTTTTTTTTATTGGCGAATTTTTTTTTTTTTTATGATGTGATTTTATGATGTACAAAATAAAATTTCTGAACCTTTATAATGTTTCAGAAAAGAAAAAAAAAGAAAATTTATAAATATATTATATATGCATCTCTTATTACAGTATTATTCCGTATATTATCACACTTTTAAAAACGACAACCATATTTTCAAAGACGCTGACTTATCCTTTTTCATAATTATGATAAAGCATTATGTACGTTTAGTACTAAGAGTTTATAATCTGATTATATTAAATTGATCACTGAATTTCGAGTGATATCGAAATTGTTCTTTGTAATGCCTTAAATGCATTTCTAATATGCAAACAATTATGTTAAAATAGTTATTTTGACCATTGATTGTCCAATCTTGCTTATCCGAAAAGAATTGTTTCTTCAAAGTTAATCCATTTTACAATAAGACTTTGAAAAAGAGTCTTAAAAAAATAATGAACGCATGTAAAAAAAGAGGAAAATAAATAATATATAGGCACGTATTTTATGTAACAATATACTTACGTTTAATCTAATGAAATACAATGAAATGTTTCCTTAGAATATGTTTATGAACAAGAGTTGAAACAAAGCATAAGTAAAATATAATTTGTTGGTGAATTATATTTTTTATGTTATTTATCTTGTATTAAAATAAAATGCAATTGCTATGCATTAGAATTTTGCTAATAAAACACTTTGATTCCGATTCATATGAAATTTCACACGTTTGTCTTTCATATTATCTTTAAAATGATGCGAATATTTAAAAATAAATTGGTATAAAGTGGATATTGTGCAACCTAAAACATTTTATTAAAAAAGTTCTTATAAAACCAATTATAACATAAAATATTATTAAAAGCCCTATTGCACATGTTTATTGCAAAAGAGTTGCTTACTTGTTTGCACCAGAGGAAAGTCAGATGCTTGTCAGACTTCTTATTGAGCAGACACTCACTAAACAGTACATATAATGCTACTAAATTTTACAACAGCTACAATTCATCTCAAAATTATTATTTCATTTAATTATCATTAAAAAAGCACTCTTTTGATGACATACAAAAAAATGAACCACTATCTTCTAGTTTTTGAAGAAAATCAAAATTACTGTAAATCTTTTAGCGGTCTAATCCTAATGTTAAAGAAATCCACTTAAAAAAAATCAATGTACGCTTTATTACCAGAATATTTTTTTCTGGAGACTAGTTGTATGAACAAACTGTTCATGATTACATCAAAAATGTTATTATTTCACGAATTTTTGTAGAAGATTTCAATACATTAGCTTTCTTATCAATCTCAAATACAGTTAGGGAAGCAATAGAAGCATTGAAAGAAATTACAGACTTTTTAGAAGCTCATGCAAGTTTATCAAATGAATTTCTTTGAGAATTTAAAGATTATTCCACTATCAAATCGAATTTTGAAATAATAATTCGCAAGATTTCACTAACACTCACTTCACATTTCACAAAGTACCATATTTTAGCGAAATCTTCACGAATGTTCGACACACTAGGTACAATTTCATCATGTACCGAAAAATTAAAAATATATTATCAAAAGCATTGGGACTGGAAATACTTTATTCCGCAACATCTTACAGAACAATTACTTGAATTAAAAATATCTATTTAATGAATTCAATCAGTTTCTTTTTTTGTCAAGATGTGTGATGCATTCATACAGTAATACATTTGAATTACACGAATTTTCTGACCCCGCAACATCGCTTTACACTGCTGTAATTTATTGTGGAAAATCCAATAATGAGTAAACGTATGCTTATTTCAAAGTTTCTAAAACAGAAATTTCTATAGTCAAACAAATTTCTGTCTCAAAATCAAAACATTTTTGATGCGAACTTTGAAAGTTATTTTTGTTCAGTTACGGGCAAGCTAAGCTATTTATGTATTTTTCGCTTGGTTAAAATTGATAATCGTCCTTTCCTGCTTATCTACCATAAGTGGAAAACATTTGTCAAAAAAATAAATAAATAATTTAAAAAAAAAAAAAATAAAATAATATCTACTGGAGACATATTTCATTTAAAGACAACCCTGATGATATTCCGTCTTGGGGAATGGATCCAAAATCTCTCCTAAAATGCGACTTATAGTCGAAATAAACAACTTTTCCACTTCTGGAACCATCCAGTTCGCCAAAAGACAACTTAAGTGCTAAGGAATTTTCGGAGTAAATCAAATCCGAACAAAGGTCTGATATACAACCCTTGACAAAAAGTTTTCGATCGGTGTCATCAAGTTTATGATTTTTGTATTTCGAAGCATATACAGGGTGATTCATAAAAGATGGGCAGAACTTTAAGGAGTTATAGTACACTTAAAGACAAATAATAATAAATAGGAGACTAAGGGTCCCAGACGTATTCCCAAGGAGATAGGGGGCATTAAAGTTTAGGGTCCGAAATTTCAAATGATTATAAAAAATGGAAAAATTGGTCGATTCGTTTGCGGTTTTTGCAAAAAATTTTCTTTATGCCAGTATTTTCTTGAAATAAAATTTTAAAGTTCAATTTCAAAAAATGCCGATAGGGGCGCTTTAGACTTTGGAGTAACAAACAACTATTTTTTAACGTTATTTTTTGTATTTCTTTAAATGATTTCGAAAGCTTAGACTTAAACTTAAATTTTGATCTAAAAATATGAGTCCTAACGAGTAGTTAAGTAGCGTAAACTGAAATTTGAAATTTGAAACCCTTCACCCCCCAGAACAAAAATCAGTTATTCCCGATCTTTGTGTCGTAGATTAGGCTCTAACTACTGCCGCGTTTTGCTAAAATTATTCTTTATGTCAGTATTTTCTTGAAAATAAATTTTAAAGAAAAGTTTCAAAAAATTCCGATAGAGGGCGCTTTAGACTTTGGAGTAACGAACAACTATTTTATACCGTTATTTTTGTGTCTCATTAAATTCTTTCTAAAGCTTAGACTTAAATTTTCAGCCCAAAATCTGAATCGTTAGACGTGGTTAAGTTTCTGGGGAGAGGGGTTTGAAATTTCTACTCCTGAGAAGAGTTCAGTTTACCATGTCCACACATTGTGTGCTGTGATACGAGGTAAAAAGACACAAATTAGGATTATGTTACCAAAGCATATTTATTAACATGTAATTACAATAAATGTTCAAAATTGTGACCACCAGAGGTTATGCACGCAGAACAACGGTGAAAAATGGAACGGCGAACATTCGCGAAAACATCAGGCTTTTCGAGCACTTCCCCTACAGCGGCGGAATGTCTGGCGACCAGTTCCTCGGGTGGATTAAATGGGTGCCTCATACATAAGAGCCTTCAATTGTCCCCAAAAAAAGAAATCGAGGGATGAAAGATCTGGCGAGCGAGCAGGCCAAGACAGGACCACCTCGACCAATCCATCTGTTCGGAAATGTGATGTCCAGATAGTTGCGGACGTCTCGTACGTAATGGGCTGGCGCTCCATCATGCTGGAACCACATGACCCGCCGGATGCGTGGAGGAACAACGTTTAACAGGTCTGGCAGCACATGTTGCAGAAATGTGAGGTATGTTTTACCGTTGAGGCGTTCAGGAAGAAGGTACGGTCCGATTAGGTGGTCTCCGAGGATTCCTGCCCAAACATTGATGGAAAAGCGTCTCTGATGAGCATGTGGATTGACATCCGCCCATACATGTGCATTGTGTGTGTTAAATGTACCTTCACGTGTGAAGGTACATTCATCGGTGAAAAGCACAGTTCGTCCAAAATGTGGATTTAGCGCGTTCTGCTGCAGAAACCAGCGGGCGAATTCAATACGATTTGGATAATCCCCTGGAGACAGTTTCTGGACTCGTTGCACATGAAACGGGAGCAAATGTTCATCCTTTAGTACCCTCCAAGTCATGGACTGTGAGGTATCCACCTGCCTAGCCACTGTTCGTGTGCTTGTACTTGGCTGCGCCGCTACTACATCCAGAATGGCTTCTGCAACAACTACTGATTCGTCCTTTTTTGCACGACCTGCATTCGACCGGGTAGCGAGAAATGATCCCGTCTCACACAACTGTCTGTGCAAGCGCTCGAAAGTTTTGCGGTTAGGCAACCGCCTGTTGGGAAATCGCTCTCCGTACATTCGTTGTGCCTCTGCACCATTTCCATCTGCCGCTCCGTAAATTAAATGCATCTCAGCCTTTTCCTTATTCGTGAAGGGCACCATCTTCCGATTCATTACTACAGCGACTTACACTTGACTCACCGTTCAGTGGTTTTTATGCCTGAATCGTGTCGAAATTTTGCATACGTGTTCTTCTTCTTCCTCATTTGACATTTGCATACTTTCTGTCTCCTTCTTCACCCGTAGACTAGCGTCAGGAATGGAGCTTTAACGTTTGCATGAGCGACGATTCCAACTGTGCCAGTGCCTTTATGAGTTTCCGACTATGCAGTCCTTGACGAAAGTTGTATTTTTGCCTTGTATCACAGCACAGAATCGTTGGGCATGGTTAAGGGCATGGTGCAAACTGAACTATGTTCAGAAGTTGAAATTTGAACCCCTCCCCTCGCTACTGAACCACGCTCAGCGATTCAGATTTTGAGCTGAAAATTTAAGTTTAAGTCTAAGCTTTAGAAAGCATTTAATGAGACACAAAAAATAACGGTATAAAATAGTTGTTCGTTACTCCAAAGTCTAAAGCGCCCTCTATCGGAATTTTTTGAAACTTTTCTTTAAAATTTATTTTCAAGAAAATACTGACATAAAAAATAATTTTAGCAAAACGCGGCAGTAGTTAGAGCCTAATCTACGACACAAAGATCGGGAATAACTGATTTTTGTTCTTGGGGAGAGAAGGGTTTCAAATTTCAAATTTCAGTTTACGCTACTAAACTACTCGTTAGGACTCAGATTTTTAGATCAAAATTTAAGTTTAAGTCTAAGCTTTCGAAATCATTTAAAGAAATGCAAAAAATAACGTTAAAAAATAGTTGTTTGTTACTCCAAAGTCTAAAGCGCCCCCTATCGGCATTTTTTGAAATTGAACTTTAAAATTTTATTTCAAGAAAATACTGGCATAAAGAAAATTTTTTGCAAAAACCGCAAACGAATCGACCAATTTTTCCATTTTTTATAATCATTTGAAATTTCGGACCCTAAACTTTAATGCCCCCTATCTCCTTGGGAATACGTCTGGGACCCTTAGTCTCCTATTTAACATTATTTGTCTTTAAGTGTACTATAACCCCTTAAAGTTCTGCCCATATTTTATGAATCACCCTGTATTTTGCGATTCATGAGCATAGGGGCGTTTTACCATATGGCAAATAAAATAACACGCATTAAAATATAAATGAAAAGTTAATTCTGTATAACAATCGTATGATTTATAATTATACTGTACGCGAAAAAGTTTCCTCGTGACAAAAAAAATATCCTATCAAGACGGAAGTTGGAAAATAGTAGTCGATCCCTGAGGAAACATGTTTGAAATTTGCATATTAAAAACAGATAGGAGTGCCTGAGCATGCGTAAAATATCTGAATATGTTTTAAAGAAGAAATCTCCCAGCTGCGAGATCAAAAGCAGCTTTGAAGTGCTGGACAATGGCTCGTGTGAATAAACTGACTCGCGATTTAAAAATCTGCATGGTTAAATTGTTGCAAGAGGGAAATTCACAAAGGAAAGTAGCTGTTTTATTAAACTGTGCTCAAAGTATGGTATGCGATATTCGAAAAAAATATAGTTGACTAACAGCCTGGAAAATGTATCTCGATGTGGACATCCACTAGTGAAAACACCTAAGAGAGACAGAAAACTTAAGGAAATAGCGAAAAGAATGTGGCAAGCAACCTCAAAACAACTCAATGCCGAATGGTCTAAGTATAACGTAAAGGTATGTGACCGCACTGTACGTAATCCTCTAAATGCAGCAGAACTTAAATTCTGTAAAGCTGAAACGAAACCTTACTTGAAAAAGAAGCATAGAAAAGAACGCTTGTAATGGTGTAAAAGACATGTACACTGGCCAATTGATAATGGAATAAATTTATTTTAGCGATGAATCTCTTATATCTCTCGGAACAGGTGATGACTGTGGGAGGGTATTTGTTTGGAGGAGAGTTGGTGAGAAGTTGAATGATAAATGTGTCAATACGTGGACTAAATTTTCACATCATTTATAGTTTGAAGCCGTGTGACATTACAAGGCGTCAGTAAGCTGTGTATTGTGTTACGTACAGTAAGCTATGAAGTTTACATTGACATTTAGACAATTTTCCGATTCCTAAAATCGATCAATGGTTGGGGATCAAATGACTTCCTATTTCAAGATGAGAACGCAGCTCCCCAACAAACCAAATCGGTGAAGAAAATTCTACAAATGTAGGTAATATATCAAATAAAACCATGACTTCGCCACCCAATAGTCCGGATCTTAATCCCATCGAATATCTGTGAAATATATTAAAAAGAAAAATCAATTTTCGATGAACGACAGATGCCATGGAACTACGTAAGGTTATAAGAGAATGCTGTTGTGAAGTTGCTCCCAATGAGTGCAAAAATCTTATTGCGACCATCCTACTAGGAATTTCGGCTGTCTTCCGAAATAAGAGTGGATTTACGAAATATTGATTACAGTGATCGGTTATTTTTTTCCAAATCAAAGCTTGATCGGATAATTTTTTCTTTGGTGCTTAAATTTCAAACAGAATTTTTCTGTTAATAAATTGGCGTATAATGATTTCTCTTTATTGCATATTGTAGTTCATTACATATAATACAAATATAATATCGTTAATATTCGTTTCATCTTTCTGCAGTGAGAATAAATAATCTTTTCTTACAAAAGATGGGAGTGTTGATGTAATGATCGGAAACTTTGTGCCAAGGATTGTATATATTATACCTGCACGTTATTTATTTGATATTTTGTTTAAAAAGCATTCTTTGCTTTAAAAATTTATCCACATTTTGGCATAGTGCCATAAATATATACTAAAATGTAAAAAAGTTTAACGAATCTAAAAATTGTTTGACACGACTTGAATTCAACGAAACAAAATCTGCCGTGGAAACTATCTTTTTTCCGAACATCTTAGTAACATGAAGAACTTAGATTAAAGAAAAGAAAGCTCTATCTAAGTAAAATCAATTACAGTTCCTTTAGCTGTTTATTAAGTATAATGGTCTTTTACATGTGGGATGATGTTTGCAAATTTTGCATTTAGCATTTAATGACAAGCATGTTATAATACATTTTTCAGCAACTCAAGATGAGTGAAATCTTAATCAGCAACAATATATTGCAGTTTTAGGTATTGGTCTTTCTCAATTATCACACACCATCATACAATATTATTAATGAGAAAAAAAAGCACAACAAGAAATGTATCAATTGAAGATTAGAATTCTACAAATATAAAAACATCCATTAGAACTCCCTCAATTAATGCTCAATTTACCAAAACACCGAACAACCTAAAAATGTTCCTTTTTAATAGCGGTATTGATTACTTAAGCCGTATATCAATTAAATTTAACAATGTTCTTGGTGCAAAGATAACAAAGAAATACATTGATTTATTTATTGTCTTTCTACCAAGACTATACTTGAGGAAGTTTAAACGAGTAACAGCTGACGCCTCCATAGCAACTTTTCTTCACTTTAGTAACGATGTGATTCAAAGTGAATACGGCGATGTTTGTTTGTGTTTCGAGAAATCTGAATCAAATTCTAAAACTCTGGCTTTCATTGCCCAAAAAATGAAACCATGGGGCATCATTTAACGTAAAACTCTAAGAAGTAGCATTTTATCCCTCTTTTCCCCCCTCGTTTTAGTTGAACTGGTGAAGCTGGAATACGCTCAGCTTAATAACATATCAAGAACGTCGTGGGAGAGACATTCCTAATTTTTAAAGAACACTACGCTACTTGTTCAAATACAATAATTGCTCGATTCAAGACTACTTATGCATTTAAATGATAATAATATTAACTGCATCAAACTTCTCACTTTCTCACATTTTCTTACAGGTGACGTTTTACATGCAATGCCTGAGAAATCCATACCTACGACAATAAACCATGAAAATCATTGAGAGCTGCTACAAAACATAAAAAGAAGGTTTTATACAGATGCAGGTCAAAATAATACGAACACCTTTGAAAAAGTAAGATGTATTTCACATCGGCAGCACAGCCGCGCCATCTGCAACAGAAGTCTGCCACCTAGTGAGTGAGAAGTGGAAAGGAAAAGTCTCTCAACAGCATTCACCTGCTTTCCAAGCGTCTATCGAACTGTCTGTGAGAAGTTGAAATGTCGGACCTGTCAGAGTTCCAAAAATGAATGATTGTCGGAACGCGTTTAAGTGGAGTATCGGTAACGGAAACAAGAAACTTTTGGAGGTTTGCAAGGAGTATGTTATTAGCCGTTATGACAGCGTACACAAAAGAGGGTAAGACGACGTCTTCAAAGCACAACAGTGGCCGAAAGTCCAAGCTTGCTGATAGGGATAGACTTGTCTTGAAGCGCATAGTAGCCCGAAAGCACAAGCAATCTTTATCTGAAATAACATCAGTAATGAACAGACATCTGTAGGATTCCGTTTCAACAAAAACTGTCAAAAGACTCTTCATACTGCGAGCATTTATGGTAGAGTTGCAATTCGAAAACTCTTGGTGACAGCAACTAATGCTTTTAACCGATGCCAATGGTGCACATATCTCAAGGGGTTTTCCCCACAGTAGTGACAACAGGTGACATGGTCAGATGAATCATCATTCACCCTTTTTTCAGACGACCGGACGCGCTTATGTCTGGAGAACGCCCAGAGAGGCGTTCAATCCTAAATGCCTCATGGCGACTTTGAAGAATGGGAGTGGCTACATTATGATATGGGGTTCGATATCTTTGCGCGGTCTTGGGACACTTACTATTCTGCGTGGGAGAATCCAATCCAATCACTATCTAAGCATTCTAGGGGATCATGTTCACCCTTTTGTCCAGACTGTATTCCCCGGAGAGCAACCACTGTTTCAAGACGATAACGTCCCTATCCAACGGCTATGAGTATTCAAGCTTGGTTCAAAGCGCATGACGATGAAATTGAACATCTTTCCTAGCATCCTCAGTCTCCTAATTTAAAAATTATTTAACACATATGGGAATATTTGGAGTCCAAACTTCGTTACCAATTTTCTCCTCCATCCAACGTTTCAGATTTAGAGACAGTTCTTCATGAGTAATGGCTTAATATACCTTTAAATTTTGTCCATGACCATTATGCATCTATCCCACGTCGCATTAACTCTGTACTTCAATCAAAGTGTGGTCCATCTCTTTTTTAATAATGATTTTCCATAATTTATGTTGTTCATGTAACTTTAAAAAAAAAAGAAGTAATGTAAGCGAAAAATCATTAAATCAATGCATTAAAAAAACAAAAATAAAGACATTTTTTATTTAATATTTCGAATAGCAAATGGCATAACATTAATTATATTTATTTTCATTTCTTGTTTTAAAATTTTTAAACAAAAATTGAATTTTTTTTCCATCTCGAAAAATCGAAAAAAGTAAAAGAATTTAAATTTATGTAAGTATAATTCATTTTTTAAATTTCTGAAAACATCACAGGTTATCCTGCGATCCATTCAAATACTTGGTGTTAGTTTCATCTACCTATGTTTATCATTGAAGAAGAAATTATTGTAAAACACAAAAGGACAGTAAGATTTTAACATAAATGATTCTACACACAAATATAAACTGTGTTTTATTGTGTACTTCCTAAATATTTAAAATTGATTTTTAAAAAAATCTGTTTTTTTTTTCATTTATTTTGAATTTTATTTAAATATTTAAGAATATAAAAGCAATTAAGGTATTGAAAAAAATATTTTTTAAAAGGATTATACTTATCCTCTCTAACGATTAATGTGTCATCATTCATACGATTTTCGTTTTCTTTTAATTGAAAATTCTGCTAAAGTTTTTGAATGACATATTTTAAATCCTCAAATCCCTATAAACTTAAACAAGAAAAAAATCTATGTTTTAAAAATCAACGCTTATTATTTCCTTTCTTTAAAGCATATAAAAGACAGTATAATTAAATTTTTCTGATAGGTGATTGATTGTTTTATTTAACTTATTTCTTTAAAAACATATTTAGCTTAAACACATTTTTCATTTTTAATAGGGTTCAAGTGCATCTATATTCCATTTCAAGTACATAATTTCAAAAAATATGAAAGAAAGTTCACTATATATAACTAAATGATAATAGTAGTTTTGCGGTTTCATTTTAAATAAGATAGAACAAAACAACTTATATTTAACCCATGTATTATATACTTCATACATAACAATATTATTCAGAAATTTATTATTCATTTTAATCACAAATATCCGAAACTCTGCATTAATCAATATTGATTGCATTGGGGAATACAGATTTTAATGAATTAGATCTGACAATTGTTTATAGCTAATTATTGAAATATAAATCCAGAAATTTTCCCAGGTTTTCTTCGATCTTGTCAACTTTATAAGCTGCAGTGTACCCCAATAATCCTACTTAATGTGGTACAAAGAAAAAAAATACCAAATATATTATTCATACAACGGTTGTATATACTTATTACAAGCTACATTGTGTTCATACGGCTAGAAAAATACCTTTACAAAATGAAAGCGTACTTATTAAGTCAAACATTTTCTTTTGTAGTTTCTCTCATTATGTTCAGTTAACAGACACTCTTGTTCGATGTTCTAGCAATAGTCAGCCATTATGTATATTGATCATATCTTTCTTAATACCATTTTTCCATGAGCTTAAAATTTAGGAGGAATCACTAATTTTTTCATCATTGATTGCATGAAGAATTTTTGCCAATTCATGAAGATGGAAGAAATAATTTTTTCTGTATTATATGACGTCATTTTTCTTTGCACAACGAAATCCAATCAATTGGAGACTAGCGTTACAAACATAGTATCAATGGAATGAATATATACATGTAAATATATAACATCTTTGCGAGTAAAAATGTTTTTTTTTTATTATTCAAATAAATAAATGTATATTGCAATGAGAAAATGACTTTAGGAAAATACAGTAAATCCCTTTAAGTGAATTTCTCTGAAACAATTGAAGTGACCAATTTGCCCAGCTTGTAGAAAAAAAATAAAAAAGAAAGAACATGAAAAAGAAAGAATAAAAAAACAGCTCTTGTGGGTCATCTAGAAATCATCTTTTCGTTAAAAAAAAAAAAAAAAAAAAAAAAAAAAAATATTTAATTTCGTTTAGCTTAAAGTTTAAAAAGGATAATGAAAAAAAGTGTGTTGTTTTTATTAAAAAGATTCTTTTGTCATAGAAATATGGTTTTTGATTTAAAAAAAATCACATTCAAAAATAGTTTCAGATCCGTTTTTAAAAGTAAATTAAAAAAAAATTGTTTTCCGTATTCTTAATACGAAATAAAAATTCGTTGAAAAAAAATCTCTTTTGCAAAGACAATTAAAAAATATATATTTTTATTTTTTATGCAGAAAAAAATCGAAATTGACAGAGGATTAATGAATTATCCGACGACAAAACATTTCTGAACTCTGAATTTCTGTAATTAATATGAACTTTAATTTCAAGCTAATTTTGCAGCTTTTTAATAAGTGTAGTAAGTTATCTTTTATTAAATTTTATATATGAAAGATTTTAAGTTTAATCCAAACAATTAGATCTAATTTTAATACGAAATAATTATATATTTTTAATAAATTATCTTACTTTTGTCAGTACTTATCAATTTTTAGCTCGCAAGCTGCCAAAGCTTGAGAGCTAATGTGCTAGCAGTTTCGATATATACACATGTATGTATACAATGCATTTCCTCTTGATAAAAATATCCGATTTGCTTCAAATTTTGTGAATAAGATCATTATGAATTGACGCTTCACCTATTAGTTTGAGGTCTTCACTGGTTAAATATAAATTGGGAGCGGTTTCTAACATACGATCCTTAATTTAGATAATCGGATTTTTCATGCAGAATGAATGGATTTGAGAAATTGCCAATTCATTTTGATTAGATGCTTTCTTGATTAGATTTTGCGGTTCATTGGATATGTCTAAAGGCTATGAGGAATGAATGTAATGAGGAAGCTAATCCCTCCGTCTTAGTTTGACAAAATGGGTATTTCTTTACATTTCAAGGGCATTACTCTTTGAAATAAGATTTCGTGTGAATAGCCGGCGAGCTCAATACCATAGGTTTATCTGAGCACTACTCAATTTATAAATTGTGAGCCAGCCTGATGGAAATACAACATACTCAGTCATTCAACTCCATACAGTTCATTTGCTTTTAAATATCTATATATACAAGCATAAAAATATTTTGCACATATAGATCCACTTTATTTTTTTATTTATGTTTCTCAGTTGGTAGTGAATAGACGTCCCAAACTTTAAATATGTATACCATATTCCCCTCCACATTATCAAGCATGCCGAAAAAAATTAAGGTACAATAGCATGCCAGAAAAACTCCGGCATATACTTACCGGTTTATCGGAAAATATCAGGTTTCGTTACTGGAAGAAGGCTAAATTATTTTAAATTATCTAACAACATATTTCTTCTCAAGAGAAAAAAAATATCACTATTATTTTTCCCTCTGGTTCTCTATTCATTATAATAAGCGCCCGCAAATCAAAAATTGTGTGTAACGGAAAATTTCGCTTTTTACAATAACTATATGACGTAGGATAATCGCAACAGTTTCCTTGAAAAAAGTTAATTAAGTCTATTACCTCTCATATTCTCATAATTTAAGTTTCAGTAAATTGTGAAACAGATGTGGGGAAGGATATATTTTTATATTAAATTTTTGAAGGCATTTATAAATATACAATATCTTAAAAAATGCATTTTTGAGTTCAGTCACACGATAGCCCTCACACAATAAAAGTTTTATTGATTTTCAGTATCAAATGAGCAGATTTCCTGAAATATTACTTTGCAATATCACTAAATGTGATATATAAAAGCTTGTATCATGTTACTTTTCGATAGGTAATATCATTACAGGGAGAATCCGAGATCGAAATGCTTTTAAACGCTTGTTAATGATATAATTGCACATTACATACTTTCGTACAAATTTGACAATGACTATAATTTCGCTAAATTTTGTGAAATTTTGGATTAAAAGCACGTTACTTGTTTTTATTAAGTTTTATTTCTTATTTAATCTTGTAAAAGTTACAAAATTACAAACAGAAGACAAATTATGAAACCTAAAGTAAAATAAACTATAGTAAATCTTATTTATTACTGTTTGCTAGTGCCATTCCTTTTCTAAATATGTTAACAACGAAGCAGTTAACTTCTTGGCTTTACATTTCATTTTAAAGTCAAAAGTACTAAACTATAATTTTATTTTAACATCTTTATTGAAACGACTTGACAAACTCGTAAGATTAACTGCAGCACCTAGTCTTTAAATGCAGATGAAAGTTAAATTAATTCCTTGAAAATAAATTTTCTATAAAGTGTAAATGACTGCCATAAAGCTTAGTAAGCAGTTGAGTTTCATTTTCTACAAGTTACGTTTGTGTGTGACTAATTATTTTTAACTAAGTAAATCCTTCTTATCTGTACATATATTTTATTTAAGCAATATCCATTGCAAGAACTTTAGAAGATTTAAAATTAAAAATCGAGAGTATCATATTAACTTTAGCAAGGACAATTGAAGTATTGGGAAACTTTACTTTCGTTCATTAACTAGTCGTTTTTACCGAAGACAATGATTTTTTTTATTTGCTAATTAAATTCTACAAATGATGCGTATAATTTGATTAAACAAAGACACTTAATACAATATTAAATTGCGGTACTTGAAGTGATTTTATGGATGTTTTTTCCAGATCTTTAACAAAGAGAAAAGCTTACACAGACCTTATTTAGAAACAATATATTACAAAACTGCTTAGTTAATTCTTTATTTTAGTTATATTCAATTTTTTTCAATAGCTTAGTGTAGAAGTTTAAAACTAGATTTACTATCTCATTTTAAAATTAAATACTCTATACTTCTTCTTCAAACAAATAATGAAGTTCTTCTAACATCCTCATTAAAATTACATAGCAAAGTGTAAAGATTAAATGAGAGTACTTCTTCGTTAAATGCAGATGAGAGATAAATTATTTCCTTTACGTATATAGTCTTATACAAAAGTGTTAATGATTATCCTAAGGCTTTACTATTAGTTGAGTTTAATTTCTCTAAATGTTTCTTTATTAAGTGTGTAATTATATTTTACTACATAAGTACATGTATTTTAAAAAATCCTTACTTGGCAAATGTTTAATTTTTTATTATTAAAAACGTAGAGTATCAAGTTAACTTTATCAAATTTAATTTAAATATGTAAAAACGTCTGTTATGTAAATATGTTAACCAATTATAATCATATTTTTAACAGGAAACATTGAAAATTATTTTTGTAGATGTTTAAATACTACAAATTAAGAGTATCACTTAATTAAATAAAGACATTGAGTACAACATTAAATTACATCAACCGGCCAGTGCGTCAAAGAATTCTACATTTGATTTTGCTTTTTGAAATCTTAAACAAGTACAAAAGTTTAAAGAGCAGATGTTGTTTATGATACAATTAATTGCAAAAGACAATTACGATATCTAAAAACTCAATTATGTTCATTAAAATGAAGCAATCATCACTTTTACCGGAAGTATTGAAATTTGCATTTGTAGACCATTGAATCTTAGAAATGAAGCAAATCACTTCATTAAATAAAAACACTGAGTACAACATTAATTTATATAAAGCGATACTTCAAATTATTCTATATTTGTTTTTTGAGAACATTCACAAATACAAGAGTTTAAACAGAAGATCATATTTATGATACAATTAATTAGTTAAGTGATAAATTAATATCGTTTATTAGTTCTTTCAAAATGTTAAGTATATTACAGTAGCACCTAATTTCTATATTTAAAAATTTGTTTCAAGATCAAAAGCTCTAAACTAATTTTTTGTCCAAACATCTTCATTACAACCCCACTTGATATTAATTGAAGATACGGCATCTGCAAGCTAGACAGAAGTTAAATTAGTTCCTTCAAGGCAATATTTTTAAATGAAGCGTTAATGACTGGTTTAAGACTAAGTTAAATGTAATTAATTTCTATCTATCTTAAATTATAAAATGATTCATTTTTACTGCATTAGGGTAAATTTTGAATGTGTGTATGCATTTTAAACATTCTCCACTAGGTACATGATTTATAAATTTAAGAATGTAAACTTATATATTAAATTTATATATTATATTCAATGTATACGTATATTATATCATATATCTATGTAAAAAACGACTAATAAATATATACAATAATACTTTTTGCGCATATTATGTTGTCAAATGAATTCAATGTTTTATATATAATCAAAAGAAGGGTATAGCTTGATATATTTCGATTGTTACAATTTTAAAATGGTATTCAATTAGCAGTTATATTATTAATTTCTTTACAATTTATCTTTAATAAATCATTAATTTCTTTTACAGGTATAAGCATCTTACGAATTCTTAATTTTGTAATAGTTTAGACTTTTTAAATTTTAGATTTAAATTTAAATTAATGTAAATTAAGTTTTAAATTAATGTCTCGAAAGTAATTTAGCTATTAAGAAGTGTAAATAACTAGCCTAAAGCTTGATTAGAGGTTGATTTTAATTTCTCTATAAGTTACGTTTGGAGGTGACAAAATATGTTTAAGTATACAAATCACGTTTACGGTACATGCATCTCCACAGAAATTTTGAAAGTAACAAATTAATTTTAGCAAGACCATTCTAAATATTTAAAAACTTCGTTTATGTTCAGTAATCTAATCCGAAAAAGTCATTATTTTTACTGAAGACTTTGAAATTTGTTTTTTCCCACAATTAAAATGTATGGCTTCATTAAATAAATGCACTAGCTACAATATTAAATTATATTAAGCGATGCCTAGAGTAATTCTATTTTTGTTTTTTTTTTCTGATCTTTAAGAAAAACTAAAGTTTAAACAGCAGAGTTTATTTATGAAACTATTTATTACAGAACTGATTAATTAGTATCCTTTATTAATATTATTCAAATTTTTAAATACTTTAGTATAGCACTTTTAATCTTGATTTAAAATTTTACTTTAAAATCAAAAGCTGCAGACTATTGTTCTATCATCTTCTGTAAATTAACTTAACAAACACTCAACATTAGATTAAAGTATCGCTCTTCAATTCAAACAAAAGTTAAATTAGATTCTTGGAGGCAAATTTTTTAATTGAAGAGTTAATGATTGTCAGAAAGATTAGTTAGAGTTTAAATTCTCTACATTTGTTAAGTCAAAAATTTCTTATTTCATTCCACAAAATAAAATTCTCATATTCATTTTAAGTAGTTTTTATTCGATAAATAATTTTTACTTTTAAAAATCTCAATGTAAGACAAAATATATCCAAAATGATTTAATGAGTAATATATTGTATAAATAATGTCATTTGAATAAAGAAAAAAATCATTAAAGAAACGTTAGTAATATCGTCCCATTTATGTAAATTAAAATAAAGTGAAAGATTGTATAGTAATATTTAATGGATATGTATTTATTAAACAAATCATGGTATATTATCATTAAAAGTCCATGGCAATCAGTATTTATACTTTAATGGTTTTATTATCTTGATCAGACAATATTGTAATAGAAGGTATGTGAAGACGATATATCTCTTTCCGACCTGATCTAACTTACAGAATACGCATCTGTGCATTTTTTACGCATATAAACAATGTGTAAAGAAAATGGTGCAAATAAAGCATAACAGATAGCAGAAATTAAAAAAAAATAGCAATATGTTTCTTATATCACTTTTTTTAGGGAGCTAAATATTATATAAAAATGGCTGGCAGCAGAAATGTACGAAAAGTTCCAAAATAAAAAGATCAATAATTTTACTGTCCGAGTCAATTTTTAAGGGAAAAATATAAAATATATATTTATTTTATATTTTTCAATGTTTTTGTAAAGTAGAAATGTTAAAATAAAATAAAAAAACCCAAAGTAATCTTTGAAAAAATATGATTTTTGAGTTCTCATGTATCACCAATTTTTATGCAATAAAATAAAATAAAATAAAATTAAAATTAAAATTAAAATTAAAATTAAAATTAAAATTAAAATTAAAATTAAAATTAAAATTAAAATTAAAATTAAAATAAATAAATAAATATTTTTTTTGCTGTTCAATATTTATAGTTATCAATTTGTGAATATAAATCCATAATGGAAATTTAAAAAAGTACATAAATACCCCCTAGGGGTCTGAAGAGGCTATGTAAAAAATTCTAAAGGAATTGCAAAAGTGAAATATAAACAGATTTTACGAGATTAATTTGTTGATACGCAATGAGAGTTCAAAAAGTAAGTTAAACACGTTCACACCGTCTATTTCAGTATTTAAAAACAAAAACGAAACTTGCGCAGACAATAGCTGAGTTAGACACGGTTCGATAGTTAGGAATTTCATTCAGCTAATGATAATGGTTGCAACATAGTTGTAAAAAAAAGGCGTGTTGGCTCTATTTATTACATTGTTGAAGTAAACTGTTGTTGTATGTATGTCGGCCAATTATCTACACTATGGGATATAGGACCTAAGGGATGGAATGCCCTCCGTGGGTGTCTTTCTAAGGGAACGTAACCCATATTTACGCAAGGTTCGAAGAAAACCACGGAAAACTTCGAACGGTTAGGCCGACGGTCGCGATTGGGTTCGAACCCAGCACCTACCGTCTACCAATTTGAGGTCAGAACATCTCGGCCACTGGTGGAGCTGTTGAAGTAAGCAGAACAAAACATTTTTTCGGGCAAAACGTTTCACGAATGTAAAGATTCTTCGTAAAATCTGTGGAGTGTATGGGCTTCATGCAGTGTAATTCTTAACCATTATTAAATAGTGCCTGAGTTCAAAGACTGCGGCGCAGTCCCATTGTAAATCATCCTCAGCCATATTTGCAAAAAAATCATGTAAAAATATTAAGTTTTCAGCGAGATATTTGAAAAAAACGCCCCCATAGACTTACCATTATCATCCGGGTCTTTTTCAGGGACTAGTGTTGCGTCTTAAACCAGGAAGGTAAACCACGGTAAGTAAGTAAAACAGACATCTTGCAGCGAATTTTCTTCTGTAGCAAACTTAACAAACATTTGGGTAGATGACAGTTTTTTCAACAATGATCAGGTTCAAATAAGTGTAATACGCTGACACTAGGTACATAGGTAATTTTCCAACATTAGAACATCGAGCTATTATTGCAAAATTTCAGCCCATGTCTACAGAGACTGGAAGATTATACATTTATATATGGTAGGTCATATGTGTCACATTGTACTGCAGTGTACTTAATGATAAAGTGATTTTTTACATACATTGATCAACAGTTTATTGTTTGTTGAACGTTTCTAGTAAATCTACAAAGTCTTGAACCCTGTTACTCTCTTCAATGGAATTTAAATGTAACAAGACAACCAACTGCATTACATAATCGTAATAGTTAATTATAAGAATCTGTTTATGAACTACGAGATTAGATACCATTTAGGACCATTTAATGGGCATAGTTAGTGCAAAATTAGTGTACCGATCTCGAATATTAGAGATCTGTCTAATTAAATTAATACTGTTTTTAATATTAAAGCTTCGAGTGTTATAGATGCAGTGTTATAATTACGAATGCGCATGCATTTCCTCGATCGGAAATTAAATAAATGACTTTTGATGAAATTGAGATTTGTTTATTAATCAATACCACAAATAATTATAGAAATTTTATGTTATATATCTGAGTTACATTAAAACGAAACTTAGATTGTCTTCATTAAGAATTTTTAGCTCCATACGCACCGTAGTTTCCGCCAGTTATCATACGTGCACACACAGACATACAGACAGACTGACAGAAAGACGAAACGAAAAGATGGGGACTTTATAAAATTATCCATTGATTAGTGTCAATATAGAATACACAAAATAGCAGGTACTACTATATTTTGATACAAGCCCTAATTTGTTTTGCTTCATTTTGGGAACAATGGAGTTTGAGCTTTTTCTATTGACGATCACTTTCAGAATTTTGAAGCTATATTTTTGAGACTTTCAAAAATGTTGCTCTATATATTTAGAAAACACAATATGTAAATGAAATTTCGATAGCATTCGCAAATACACAACGAAAAACTATTTAGTAACCTGTTCATTTTTCATACAGTTTTATTATTTTTTAATTCATATTACAGGGTATTGTGTAGAATGTTGTTTGTCATATATTCGAAAAAGAACATTATTTTATATTAAGAACTTTGCAAATTTTCAACAAAATCGTTGAAAAATATGGGAATGTTTTTATACAAACTTAATTTTCCTATGAGTATACATGCTGGTCACGTAAAAATGGGCACAGTATATTACAATAAACCTCTTAATCATTATGATGATTAGAATACTATAATAAATATGTTATAATGTATAACTGTAACTACAGTTTCAACGACTTCGCTACATTAGTTTTGACAAAATTATTCCAAATATATTCCTTCTTTTTAAATTTTTTGGTGGTTTCCTACTGAGTTTCGGGAAAAAAATCTTCATGGAAATGACCTTTCATGACTCGCCAAATTGTACTTACACACGTAGAGTTTTAGGAAAATTACTCGTTTATTTTTGTAAGCATTTAACAAAATATCTAAAATCGCAAGTAGCCGGCCACCTTTGGCCTTATGGAGTAGTATAGCTTTATATTAGGTGCGAATATGTGAAATACATGTGAAAATTGATAATGTGAAAGGCATTCAAACTCCACACATGCTATATTTATAATATATATGTATGTGAGATTTAACAGCTTTTTTAAGCATTTTTCTACCCCAATAACCCTAATAGTATTTTCATGTTAATATTTATTTATATATTAATGTGTAATTGTGTGTTTGTATGCGTATGGAGATCCCGTAGCAGGATATATGCGCATGATAATGTATCGTTATCTGTATCAATAAATCCTAATGATTATGAATTATTATAAGCCTGTTTTTTAATTCAGTTTCTGACACAGTGCAACTATTTAAAAGTGTGTGGCATACCAAACCATTTTTATGTATTGAAATTTAATCTTACAAGATTTCACTATCTTATGGTTGTAGCATAAATATGTTATAACATGATAGCATAAACTATTATAGCAGAACAAATCGTTTAACGAACTTAAATATTTAATTGTGCCATCATCTTACATAAAACATGGACAAGATTCCTGTTTTTTTTATAAATTCTAAAATTCAGAGGACAGTATTTCTATCGAACAGTTAAAATTACTAAAACAAATTAAGTAAATGCAAATTTGCATAATAATGAATAAACTTTCAAAGATAGTAGAAATTTACAGGCAGGTAAAAAACTTTGAAATTATGTTTACAGTTAACAATATTAATGACTAAACTTAAAAGGTGGTTAAATGTACTCAAATATGTTTCAATGATATTTATTTTGAATTTTTATATTAGTAGCCATAAACATTTATGTGTAGATATTTAAAGCACGAAATATGTAGTATTTATGTCGAATTTAAAAATGTATAATACGAAATACATCTCATTCTTCAGAATAAACGATAATTTGTACGTGCCAGTATATTTCTTTATAATAAATTTTATATCTGTTTACCCTTACTCACTCCGGACTTATCAAAATAAGAATTTGAAGAGTATCTAGTTACATCATAAATCTTTCTTTTCTAAAGTAATTTCACAAGTACACTAGAACTCTAAGAATACGTTATTTATCAAATGTAACATTAAAGAGCAGAAATAACTAAAAAATATATCAATAACACATAAAAACGGCATATATCATTTCAGAAATTGTTGCTGTTTTTGGTTACATATTTGAGTTATTTTGAAAAAGAAACTCAACCAGACATATATTTTTAACGATTGTAAAAATATGTTTTTTAGAGAATGTTTCTCTAAAAATATGGATATATATATATGTATATCAGGATCAAACATGAAAAAAAAAAAAAGTTTGATTTGCGTTGTATGAAAGAAAAAAATATACTATTTTTTAACAAACTTGATATAACATAATAATATTGTATAAAAGATGTTCCAAATTTCTTAAGACCATTTACGAGGAGTAACAGTTGGTATGAAGAATGAGTATGATATATAAGCATATGTGTTTTGTAATGGTGTATATGACGTTATTATTAGATTTCACTGAAAAATAATCTGATTCTGTCAAAGTGGCTAATTTTTTTCTCATGATTCATTCCGTACTGTCAAATATCAGAGTCTCAATTAATCATTTCGTCATAAATACTTATCTTGATTACAAGCTACTGATTATTTATACGAAGAAAGTGTAGTTGTGTTGTTTCAAAAATTGAGTTAATGGAAATGGTATTTTTCTATTTTGTTAAAAGTAATATTTATTTTAAGAGATAAAATAGATAATATAAATTTTATTGCTATTGTTATTATTTCTGTAGGTTTTATGAGAATTCAACTTAACTAAAAATATTTTGATTCTGTCAAAGTGGCTAATTTTTTCTCTCATGATTCATTCCGTACTGTCAAATACCAGAGTCTCAATTAATCATTTCGTCATAAATACTTATTTTGATTACAAGCTACTGATTATTTATACGAAGAAAGTTTAGTTGTGTTGTCACAAAAGTTGCAGTTAATGGAAATGGTATTTTTCTGTTTTGTTAAAAGTAATATTTCTTTTAAGAGATAAAATAGATAATTTAAAATTTATTGCTATTGTTATAATTTATGTAGGTTTTATGAGAATTGAACTTAACTAAAAATATTCTGATTCTGTCAAAGTGGCTAAATTTTTTCTCATGATTCATTCCGTACTGTCAAATATCAGAGTCTCAATTAATCATTTCGTCATAAATACTTATCTTGATTACAAGGTACTGATTATTTATACGAAGAAAGTGTAGTTGTGTTGTTTCAAAAATTGAGTTAATGGAAATGGTATTTTTCTATTTTGTTAAAAGTAATATTTATTTTAAGAGATAAAATAGATAATATAAAATTTATTGCTATTGTTATTATTTCTGTAGGTTTTATGAGAATTCAACTTAACTAAAAATATTCTGATTCTGTCAAAGTGGCTAATTTTTTTTCTCATGATTCATTCCGTACTGTCAAATACCAGAGTCTCAATTAATCATTTCGTCATAAATACTTATCTTGATTACAAGCTACTGATTATTTATACGAAGAAAGTGTAGTTGTGTTGTTATAAAAATTGAGTTAATGGAAATGGTATTTTACTATTTTGTTAAAAGTAATATTTATTTTAAGAGATAAAATAGATAATATAAAATTTATTGCTGTTGTTATTATTTCTGTAGGTTTTATGAGAATTCAACTTAACAGCTCTTTAAAATTATTTCAATAAGGTTATTTGAATTTCGACGGTTTACTACTTATAATATCATTGAAAACAAAAATGAACCGTCAGATGATCTGGAAAACAATAATTACACTCTTAAAAATAAATGCATGAATTCACAGTAAAACTACTCGCAACGAAGTTTTCGGATATTTTCCGAACCGTTAGTGTATTTGATGTATTGGTATATAAAGGAAGGAAAAATTCATTTGAAGAAGCGATAATTTTGCGTTATAAAATTGGTATAATGTTCTTATAAAGTTGGTTTAATGTTGTTTTAAAAGTGATATAATGTGTTTGTAAGTTTTTATAATGTTCAAATTTTTAAAAAGTGTCCAGTTAAATTTATAAATGTGAGCTCAAAGTCTATGCACAACAATTGCATATTATACTCTTATTCCAATGATTACAGCGATAACCAACGTTGAAGCAAATCGAATAATTTTGCATGGAAAACTCATTTATCAAATTTTAGGTGGGATAAGTCTCCGTATCCTCCTTTATACTTAACCAAAATGAGCCTACAAATCTTATCAGGGTAGCTCCTTATTAGGATAAACCGGTATGTCAAATTTCCAGGAAATAGGAATTTTCTGCATAAAAAATCCATTTATCTAAATTAAACGGGAGGACGATTGAGCCCTCGTATCCCTCTTTCTACATAACCATTGAACCTCCAAAAGTAATTACGGTAATGTTTTATATCAATGAACCCTATTTACAAAATTTGAAGCAAGTCAGATATTTCTATCAAGATTTATCGCGTTACATACATACACAAGTTCATACGTCCATACCTCTATGTAGAACCTGTTGGCACATTAGTTCTCAGGCTTTGATAGCCTGTGAGTCAAAAAAATTATATTGAGATAGTAACATCAACAGAGAATCCAATTATTCTAATTTTATTTGTAGCAGTAGAATTAAATCAATTGCCACTACTTTGGAGAAATGTCCTTAAAGGTTTTTGAAAAAAGAATGCAAAAGAAAGCATGATAAATAATGTTTATTTGGGATCATTAGCAAATGGACAGAATTTAAATTTAAAAAAAACATTTTTTTAATTGATTTTGTAGAAAATATAAGGCAGATGACAAAAAATTAATAAAAAATAAATAAATTAAATAAACAGTGGGTGTATAGTAAAAAATAAATTATTAAAGAAAAATATCTTACTTTACAAATATAAATTATGACATAAATATTGACATAAAAAATTTCAAGTTAATCCTTTTTTAAATGGAATAAAATATTTTTGTATTTAGTAAACGTAATAAGGCACAAAAACGTCTTAAAAATATCTCTGCATTTAAAAAAAAAATTCTGTTCTTTTTTCTATTTTTATGTCAGGTATAATTGAAAAATGCGAAGGATTACAGAGTTAATTAGTTGACGACAAAAAAATTTCTCTAGTTAATGGATATTTTTCATTCCAAGGTATTAAAATAAATAATTTTTTTTTTTTATGATTGTAATATACAATTATTTTATTTAAATTCTACGCCTAAACCTTTTTACATTCTTTTTAATTAAATAAATTTAAAAAATCCTTTTTAAATTTATTTAGTAACTATTCATTAAATAACTGTTAGATTTTAAACGAAAAATACACGAATAATTAAAAAATATATTATCTACTTAGATATTATTTATGTTTTAGATGATTGTCTATATTATAAAAGACAAAAGCATTTTCTCGTAAATCTGAATTCAGTTTGTGAATGGTAACAGAAGACGACCAGTTTTCACTTTTACTTCATTAAAAAATAAAATAAATAAAATAAAATTCCGAAACATCGCACATTTTAAATGCTTGCAAACAGAGAAAAAATTAACTTTCAAAAACAATTTATTTCAAAATTGTATCGCTATTTGTTTCAAATCTGTATTAAAAATTATTCAAAGTTTAGTGTTTTAAAGTAATTTCGATACAGGATATTTTTTTTCAAATTTTTTTGAGCCAATTGAGATATCGGATCAGATTTTGGGACCGTTAAATATTTGTTGGGTGATTTCGTCTCCCAGATTCGTCCAGTATAGATAAGTCGGTAGAGCACTGTCTGCATCAACCCAAACTTTCATAATTTGAATCCATATATGTATTTCTAATGTCACAATGCCCGACAACGGAACAAATCTAACTTGATTGCTTACTTACAAAATTTATTAAACACCAAATTCTATATACTACACCCTAAGAAAAATTTTGTTTAAACAACAAAAATTTGTTTGGTCCAACAAATATTTAAGCTTAAATATGGGTTAATGAAAATTTTGTTTAATTTAAAAAAAAAAAAAAAAAAAAAAAAAAAAAAAAAAAAAAAAGATGATTTTTTTTTTTCAATTTTCCGTCCACAATTTTCATGCGAAAATAATAATAACATAATAATAATAACGTCATTAATTCGTCTCAATTTGAAAAGGTTTTATTATCTAAAAATTATATGAATCCTTTATAGCTATATAAATGTCCGACAATGGAAGAAATCTCACTTGATTGCTTAATTACAAAATTTATTAAACACCAAATTCTATATACTACACCCTAAGAAATTTTTTTTAAACAACAAAAATTTGTTTGGTCCAACAAACATTTAAGCTTAAATATGGGTCAATAAAATTTTTGTTTGATTAAAAAAAAAAAAAAAAAAAAAAAAAAAAAAAAAAAAAAAAAAACATAGTTGATTTGTCCACAATTTTCATGCGAAAATAATAATAACATAATAATAACGTCATTAATTCGTCTCAATTTGAAAAGTTTTTATTATCTAAAAATTATGTTAATCCTTTATAGCTATATAAGTCAATTAAGGGGTCAGGTACCTTTTGAACTAACAAAATACGTGAAAAAGTGACCTCTGTAAGAATCGCAATCACTCTGTATCTAATTAATGTTTGACAATAAAATTGAAAACATATATTAAGAAAGATTTATTTTATTAATTAAAGTTGTTAAAAAAAGTATACACATATGCAATTTTTTTTTTAATTATTTTTAAAGACAATACAATTTTTACGAAAGAATAAATCTTGCATGCCTTGCGCGCACGATTTTTTAAATTTAAATAGCTAAAACAAACCAAGATATTTTTTTCTGAGTAGAGATATAATGTGTTTTCAAAATGACCTACTATAAAAAATAAAACTTGTGGATCCAGAAAAAAAAATATTTTTTAAAGAAATTCGAAGTACCGACATTTTTTAATACAAAAGTAGTCGTGAATTCCAAACTTCTAATTTGAGAAACGTAATAGTAGGTCATTTTGTGCCTATACAGGGAGTATCTAAACTACTGGGCAAAACTTTAAGGGGTGATAGTTCTTTTTGTAGGTATTTCCTTGAAAATAAATTTTAAAGATACATTTCAAAAAATTCCGTTAGAGGGTGCCTTAAACTTCAGAGTAACCAACAACAATTTTTAATTGTTATTTTTTGTATCTAATTAAATTCTTGCAAAAGCTTAGACTTAAATTTTGAGCTCAAATTCTGAATCGTTGGTAGGGGTTAAGAAGCGCAAACTGAACTGTGTTCAGGCGTTGAAATGTTACCCAGCCCACCCTACGAACACAGTTCAATTTTTCGCTGCTTAATTACTCAAAACGATTGAGATTTCGAGCTCAAAAGTTAAGTCTAAGCTTTTAAAACATTTATTTAGATTAAAAAAAATAACGGTTTAAAATAGTTGTTGGTTACTCTAAAGTTTAAGGCGCCTTCTAGCGGAATTTTTTTAAAATTTATCTTTAATCGATCAATTTTTCCGTTTTTTATAATCATTTGAAATTCCAACCTCCCCACCCCCATTGAACACAGTTCAGTTAGCGCTACTTAACCACTCTCAACGATTCAGATTTTCAGCTCAAAATTTAAGTTTATGTCTAAGCTTCTAAAAGAATTTAATGAGATGCAAAAAAATAACAGTAAAAAATAGTTGTACGTTACTCCAAAGTCTAAAGCGCCCTCTATCGACATTTTTTTAAATTTATCTGTATAACTTATTTCCAAGACAATACTGACATAAAGAATAATTTTAATGAAAACCGCAAATAAATTGACATATTTTTCTGCTTTTTATAATCATTTGAAATTTGAACCTACCCACACTCCTATTGAACACAGTTCAGTTTGCGCTACCTACCCACAGATTTTGAGCTCAAAATTTAATTTTATGTCTTAACTTTTAAAAAAATTTAATGACATGCAAAATATAATAGTAAAAAATAGTTGTTTATTACTCCAATGTCTAAAGTGCCCTCTACCGGCATTTTTTGAAATTTATCTTTATAATTTATTTTCAAGACAATACTGACATAAATAATAGTTTTCGTGAAAACCGTAAACGAATCGACCAATTTTCCCGTTTTTTATAATCCTTTCAAATTTTGGAGCCTAAACTTTGATGGCGCCTATCTCCTTCGGAAGACAGACGTTTGGGACCCCTAGTTTCCCATTTAATATTATTTGTCTTCATGTGTGCTATCATCCCTTAAAGTTTTGCTTAGTAGTTTAGATACGTTTAATACATTCAGCGAAAATTTTATGAAATTCTACGCATTCTTTTTTCAGAAATTGTGCGCGCAATGATCAAAATCGCTGTTTTGAGAAAATTGACGTTAAAATTTAAATTACCCATTGGTCATATAGGAAAAGCTGAAAGTGTTTTAGACATAAATGTTCTTCTAATGCGAATTTTTTAGTGAGGTTTGTTTTTAAATGTTCCTAAAGAATCATATTTAATTATAAGCTATTTTTCAAAAACTCGATTTTTGGATTCTTTAAAGGGTATCTGACCCCTTACACAAAATTACGTAAGAGAATTATGGCTACTGCAAACTAATTTAAATTTTGAGAAAACAACAAAATTTTGTTCGAATTACAAACTGAAAATACAAGACTTTAGTAAAACTGAATTAAAATTGATGAAATTTTAATAAAATTTTATAAAAGTATTAACAATATTTTTTTTTTTTTGTCTGAGCAACAACAGCGATTTTTTCTTTAACTAAAAAATGTCCTTAAAGCAACCAAAATGTACTCAACAAAACTTGTTTTGTAGTTTTAATCAATTCCTTTCTCCAGCTGTAAATACTTACCATCGAAAGGAACAATGTACACTATTACTATTATTTAAGGAATACCAATATTTCTCAAAACAACAGAAATGTTTCCAAAATCGAAACAAATAATACTTGGACTCATCGCCGCATCCGACGCATAAAAAAACACCGCCACCGCTCACTCGCTAGAAATCTCTTCACTTCTTTTCGTTCTTCATTGCGGAATCAGTTTGTTCACTTCACTTCAGAAAAGAGTTGGACGGAGCATGGTTTTATGACAGTCTTGTTTATACATTTTAATAGATACAAAACTAGCATAAAGAGATAATCTTTACAAAAAATAAAACAAAATAAAATAAAATAAAATAAATTACAGAACAACTTATTCAATACACTTTGTTGCTGTTATTTATTTTTTAAATAAATTACTTTAAGAAGTTTGAAATTGACGTTCTAGGTTTGACATTTTATTTCAAAATCAAAAGCCCTAGACATTACTTTTATTCTAAAATCTTCACAAACAAGTATTTAAAAAACTTTTTAAAGATTAATTCCTTGCTTTCTAACGGAGATTAAAGATAAATTAGTTCCTTGAAAGCAAACTTTGTATAAAGAAGTGTAAATGACTGCCATAAAGTTTAATAAGTAGTTGAGTTTAATTTCTGTACATGTTCTTTAATGACGTGTCTATTTAACTGCATAAAATTTTTGTTTCAGGAGTTTTGCATTTCAAACATTCAACGCTTGGTAAATGTTTCAATGATTAAAAAGAAAAATATAAACTACTATTAAATGTAAATGTCTCAAAAGTGTGACAGTATTGTAAAGGATGGTACGAAGAAAATGCAGTAGAATTTGGTAGAAGAATGGATAGAAATTTAATTCAGCAAATTACCACATTTTGTGATTTCTAAAGTGACAACCATTTTTATATATTTCCTGTGCTTTAATAAAATCAATTAAATTTTTTCACAACTAATATTAGCACATTCATGATATAAATCAAAAATTACTTAAAATTTGTTTAGAATGTAACTTTTTAAATTTTTTATCGCATTTCATAATATCAGTCACCGGTGACTGATACGGATGAAATATAAAGTTCAGTATCAGTCGCCGGTGAAATATAGATTTAGTGTAGATTTTTATGAAAATTCAATTAATTCGTTTTTAAAAGCTGAATAATAGTTATATATATATATATATATATATATATATGGGGAATCTCCTCCACTATTAGATCTGCATATTATTTTCTACGCATCGCAACTCTGATGAACAGGCTCTCAGTGAGGCAGACGATTTTGAAGAAACTATTAATTCCTAAGAAGCCAGACGATTTAAGCGGTAGAAAAAAGAACTGAACGGAAGAAAGGAGAATTGAATGTTTTTTTAGTTTTAAGTGGGTGTAAAAAGAACGTAAGATGAAGACGAGTTCCCGTATAAGATGTAATTGATTAATTAGAGTTATGATTGTTTGCTTTGTAAATAGTCTTATGTAAATATCTTTTTTGTAAATATTAACGTTTAATATAAGTCATTTAAAAGTTTAAAAACAGTGTCAGAATTTAATTTACCTCCGAGTTTATTTACTTATGTGTTCAAAAGAACTTTTTAAAGAAGAATCTCCATAAATTTTGGTCTCAGTAAGTGAGATACAGACGCACGCCCACAGAGATGGAAATATATTTTTTTTAAATATTCTGGATGCCAATATTTTTTAGAACTGTGATGGAATGTCAAGCCTACAAAGCTATTTCAGAAGAGGTAAAATTTTGCGATGAAAGTGAAATCAAAGTGTGTGAAGCTGAGCATCTGATTATGAAGTGAGTTTATTATTTCATTTTTCTTTTCAATAATGGAAAAATTAGTTGATTTAAAGGAATTAGAGTTTTCTTTGAAAACTGAAAAATCAGCTAGTATTAAGATATTGCACAAATTAATTTTTGGAGAAATCGGTGACAGAAATAATCGACGTAGAATTCGGAATTTTACTGGGTTTACGTTTGAAGTAGATTCCGATGAATATCAAACTAAATTCAAAGAAATTAAAGATAATTTTTCTGTTAACGACTTAATTACCATTTGCAATGTTTTGTGTATAAATAATTCGGGAACTTTTGATGAAATTGCTGCCAGAATAATTTCTAGTTTATGTGATTTTAATACTTTAAAAATTAATATGATAGCCGATGTAGGTACTCTTAGTGATGACGAAAGTGTCGATGAATTTAATGATGATTTACAAGATAAAACTAAAAATATTTCAACTGTTTTTGAGAATAATATGAGAAATGATTCTGGTAGTTCTAATTGTGAAAGTAATGAAAATCAGAAAATTCTGATTCCTGATTATGTTATTAAACCAAGCATTTCTATTAATGATATTGAAAGTATGATTACAATGTTTGAAGGTACTCAAGTACAAAATATTAATAAATGGATTGCCGATTTTGAAGATATTGTTTCATTATTTAACGTTAGTGATTTGCACAAATTGATTTTGGCTAAACGCCGTATGACAGGCAAAGCAAAACTATTTCTTGAAAGTGAAACAAATATTAATTCGTGGTCTAAATTAAAAGCCCTACTCATATCTGAATTTGGTCAAACGTGCAATTCAGCTGAATTACACGAATTGCTGTCCAAAAGAAAAATTAGACCACATGAATCGTTAGATGAATATTTTTTAAATATGAAACAATTATGCTCAAAAGGCAATATTGAAGATTCTGCCCTTATTCAGTATGTAATAAATGGAATTAATGACCCCATTTCTAAAAAATCTTTTTTGTATGGTTGTCCCAATATTGCTGAATTTAAACAAAAATTAAAGATTTATGAAAAAATAAGATCGGAGTATGAAAATGCAAAATTTCATAATTATGAAGGAGCTAAGCCTAAAATTAAATCCGAAGATGAAGTTAAGAACAAATTTAAGCCTGTAAAGCCAAATATGCGTTGTTTTAATTGTGGCGGGAATAATCATAAGAGTATTAACTGTGTAAATAAAGATAAAGGGCCGCTTTGTTTTGCTTGTAACGCTTATGGTCATAAATCATTTCAATGTAATAAATCTAAAGATACAAGTGTTAAAAATGCTCAGTCACAAGTAAACATTATTGCATCCCAAGATTTAATTCTGAAAGAGATAAAGCTTTATTATTTGCGTTTAATCTCTTTAATAGATACTGGTAGTCAAAAGACTTTGTTAAAGAAAAGTATTTATGATAATTTGAAGAACTTTGTAGAATTAAAACCTACGAGTATCTCTTTGACCGGTCTAGGAAAAGCCTCAATTAAACCAGAAGGTTGTTTCAATTCAGAAATCGAAGTAGATGGTTCAAAATTTAAAGTTACTATTTTTGTCGTTAAGGACAGTTGCATTAATTTCGATTTAATTATTGACACTGATGTTATTCATCAAGGTACATTAACTATTTCTGAGAATAAAGTGAAACTGTTTAAAGCTGAAGTTCAGTCTAATGACTTTTTAGTTAATATTGTAAATGTTTTGGATGAGCCTAAAATTGATTTAACTCACATTGCTGACAAAAAATTACGTTCAGAGTTATACTCTTTAATTGAAAATTATGTACCAATTAAAACTAAAACAGTAGATGTTAAAATGAAAATTAATTTAACTGACGAAATCCCAGTTTGTTCTTCTCCTCGAAGATTACCGCCATGCGAGAAAAAAATAGTCGAAAACCAAATTGAGGAGTGGCTAGCTCAGGGAATAATTCGAGAAAGTTCTTCTAATTTTTCTTCGCCGGTTGTTTTAGTCAAGAAAAAAAATAACACAATGAGACTTTGTGTTGATTACAGATGTCTTAACAAAAAGACAGTACGCGAGCATTTCCCCTTGCCAGTTATTGATGATGTAATAGACCAATTACATTCTGCCGAAGAATTTACCACCATAGATTTGAAAAACGGTTTCTTTCGTGTAGATGTTGAAGAAGACTCGCGGAAATACACCTCGTTTGTTACTCATGAAGGACAATACGAATTTTTGAAATGTCCATTCGGGTTGACCAATAGCCCTAGTGTTTTTCAAAAGTATATTTATAATGTATTTCGAAACCTATTAAAAGATCACATTGTTGTCATTTATATGGATGATTTAATAATACCTGCTAAAAACGAAGCTGAAGGTCTAGAAAAATTAAAACTTGTACTCGAAACTGCATCGGAATATGGATTAGAATTAAATCTTAAAAAATGCAATTTTTTGAAGCGTGAAATTGATTTCTTGGGGTATAGAATCATCAATGGTAAATTGTATCCCTCTCCACTGAAGACTAAAGCAGTAATAAATTTTCCCGAACCAAAGTGTACCAAAGATGTTCAAAGTTATTTAGGATTGACAGGATACTTTCGAAAATTTATAAGAAATTATTCGGTTATAGCTAAACCGTTAAGTGACCTGCTAAGAAAAGATTCAAAATTTAAATTCGATATAGAAGAAGAAAGAGCTTTTAATGAACTCATACGTATTTTGTCGTCAGAACCAGTACTTTTAATTTACAATCCCAAAAGTGCGACCGAAATCCATTGTGATGCCAGTATTGATGGCTATGGAGCTGTTTTAATGCAACAATCTCCAGTAGATAATCAGTTTCATCCAGTTTATTTCGCCAGTAAAAAAACCACCGAAGCTGAACGAAAGTACACTAGTTACGAATTAGAAGTTTTAGCTGTAATTGAAGCCCTGAAAAAGTTTAGAGTATATGTGCTAGGTATCCCATTTAAAATTGTAACCGATTGTAATGCATTTAAAATGACTATGGATAAAAAAGAAATGAGTACAAAAATAGCTAGATGGGCAATAATGTTATCCGATTTTGATTATGTTATTGAACATAGACAGGGTAGCAGTATGAGACATGTCGATGCATTAAGTAGGTATCCTATTTGCATGGTAATCCAAGATAGCTTAACTTTAAAAATTATCCAAGCTCAAGAAACCGATGACCATATTAAAACAATAAAAGAAATCCTAAAGGTGAAATCTTATGATGATTATCTAATTAAAAATGATGTTCTTTATAAATGTGTTAATGGTAATGATTTATTAGTTGTACCGGAAGACATGCAAATGAATATAATCAAGGCCGCTCACGAAAAAGGTCATTACGCAGTTGCAAGAACAGAGAAAAGTTTAGAAAATGATTTTTACATCCCTAAAGTTAAACAAAAAATTGAGAAATGTATAGCAAATTGTGTTCCCTGTATTTTAGTTAACCGTTTAGACGCCGAATTATGATGCAGATCGAGCTGGTACTCAAGTTTGCTTAATTAAGTATACTTGTAGACCCATTATAAATAATCAACAAAAAAATTTAAAGAAAAAATTTTTTTATATAGATTTTTTAGATGTTCCCAAATGGGAACATTGGCGTTTAATGAGTACTTTTCTTATAGATTTTAAAGATTTTTATTTTTACGAAAATCAAATGAAAAAAAAAACATAGAAGTAATAGATTATGAAAATATTTGACAATTTAAATGTAATTTACATTAAATTTGTTTACCTTTTTTTTTTGTTTACAGCTTTTTATCCAATTTATTTGCCATGGTATAAGGGAAAACAACCTTCATGCAACTTCTTGTTACATTCAACATACATATTGCGGCAGTTTTTTTGACAAACAGCACATCGTCCTTGTGACACAGAAATCTGATAATGGTTATCAGTTTTTCTAAGTTCTTTTTGAACATGTATTTTTGGTCCAGGTTGAGATATAAGTTTTGGTTTGGAACGCAGCAAGTTCATTGTAATATCTCGGCGAAATTCTAAATGTGGCATTGAATTCTTTCCATGAATGTTTCTATAAAGTATCCAAGATGCAGTTGCAGCAATATTCAGAGCGTTTGCAAACAAGTTCCAGTACCATTTCTTATTTCGTAGCTGCGGTCTGTAGAATGAAAGAAGTTTATCAAGGACATCAACTCCACCCATACCTTCATTGTAATATTTTATAAGAGCAGGTTGTGGAACGTCAATTTTCTATTTTGCCGATTTGGAATATCGCTTTGTGTTTGAAATAGGCTCATGCGTTTGATGATTAGACGCAACCGTTACAACTGCATTGTCATTCCATCTGCAAATGAATACAGTTCCATCATTACGGTAATCCATCGCTCCTCTGGTCTTTTTTGCCAAATTTTTATTGTCTAGTAAAGGACATTGCCTGATGCGATTACTTCGGATTGTACCTGTAGTTCTAATTCCAGAGTCTGCCAATTTTCTTAATAACTCATACGATGAAAAAAAGTTATCAAAATAGATTTCGTGCTTTCTCGGATCTGTAATGGTGGAGATTAGCTGCGTCACAACATCCTCACCCAGAGGGATTCCTGATGATTCACTCTTCCTTCCAGAATAAATATCCATCGCATATGGATATCCAGACGAGAAACATAACATCCAAAACCGAATCTTATGGGTTTACCTTTTATAAACATTTTACAAGTGTGGTGTCCATAATAAGGCACCATAGACTCGTCAATGCTCAATTTTTTGTGGAAAGTTCCAAATTGACGCAAATTTTTCCCCAATTCTTCATAAATTGGAGCTATTTTCCCAAGTTTATCATCTGATTTCAATTTAGAATTATCATTTAAGTGAAAAAACTTTTTGATTGTACGGAAATGGCTTCTTGACATAACTGTTGGAACAATATCAACTTTCAAATCTTCAGCAGTGCTCCAATAATAATCTTCTTTTGGCACCCAGTGGTAACCACTCAAGAGGAGCAACCCTAGAAACTGGGTAATATCTGTATCGTCAATGGCAATTCTCTCTCCTTTTTGACCAGCGTATAACATTGTCATGTTTGCTAATGTTCCAATATACTCCTTGGACAAAATTTTATAAAAAATTTGAATAGGATTCAAATCTTCTAACTCTGGAAAATCAATTTTTAAATCATTTGGTTCCTCATCAAGAAGTGCGTGATTAAATTCTTTTCTCTTACTCCATCTTGTTTCATACAGTTTAATATTTATTTCGTGTCGACAAATCATCATCACCTTTACCCATGCTTTCTGTTTCTGTTCTTATGTGTGATGTTGATGGTGCATCACAAACCTCATCTTTATGTAAAATATCCAATTCTCCAGTTACATCTGTCGGAATTATTTCACCTAAATCTTCATCATTGATGTCCTCATTTTCTGTTATATCACCACTTTCATTTGGCGGAAGAATGCATATATCAACTTCCGAATTATCAGAGTCATCTGAATTTAGCGTTTCAAAATAATCGAGAGCTTCGTCCACAGTTTTAAAACGTTTAGCGTGATCCATTATGAACAAAATAAACGCACAACAGAAACACAGAACAACTTATTCCTTTCTGAGAGAGAGATTATCTCCCTTCCTATCGAAACACTTGGGGAAAGGATATTGACCTTCCGACTCGGGTAAACAAAATTCTCCCCCCACACTAGGTCCTGAAAATCTACAGCTGTGATTCACTTGTTTATATTTTTCGGTTGTACTCAGCAGAAATATATATCATTAGCAAGAATTGTCATCAGTGCAGGCAGAAAGAAACAGAGAAAATGAAATAACCAGACATGAAATTTGCATTTTTTGCGGGGGGGGGGGGGGGAGAGGTTTTGGATGAACTTGAATCTTATATTAAATAAAATATCTTTGCACTCAATTATACCTTGCTTTGATGTAGAAAATACCTTAAAATATCATTTCAAATTAGTTAATTACATTGTGTTCAAACATATAAAAAAAGTTCATGTCAAAAGCCAATGTTCCCAAATGGGAACATCGAAATATCTTTCTTCATATTTACTCAATTATACCTTTTTTCATGATTTAATTGTATTCTACATATTGTTTTAAGCTTATTATTTCATAACTCATATGAATTTAAAATTATTTTATATTTTTATATTTTTTATTAAAATTACAATTTCCCAATATGAAATATGTCAAAATTTGAAATATTTATAATTTTTTTTCGATATTAAAAAATTAAATTATCCAATATAAACGCATTTCAAAAAATCAATCACACTTCTAAGTTTATGAAATAAAAATCTCATAAAAATATCTTTAAAATTAAATTTTTTGAGATTTTTCTAAATTGATGTTCCCAAATGGGAACATTGGCGTCTAAACGGTTAATAGAAAATGTGGTAAACAAGAAGGCTTACTTCACCCAATAGAAAAAGAAGAAGCTCCATTACATACGTATCATGTTGATCACTTAGGTCCATTAGAAAGCACTAATAAAAATTACAAACATATCCTTTCGGTCATTGACGCATTCACAAAATTTGTTTGGTTGTATCCCACAAAGTCTACCGATGCTGCCGAAGTAATTTCTAAATTAGAAATCCAAAAATCTATCTTTGGAAATCCAGTTCGAATTATATCAGATAAAGGTCCTGCATTTACCTCTAAAGCTTTTGAAGATTATTGCATCAATGAAAATATTAAACATATCCCGATTACCACTGGATTACCCAGGTCTAACGGCCAAGTTGAGCGTCTAAATTCTGTCATAATATCTGTTCTGTCTAAATTGTCTGTCGATAATCCTAAAAAATGGTATACACATGTAAGCAACGTCCAACAGGTGATAAATTCGACTTTTCAGAGAAGTATAAGCACAACTCCTTTTGAATTGATGTTTGGTACTAAAATGAAACTAAAAAATAACATTGAAATTACTAGTCTTCTGAATGCTGAAATACAATCTGATTTTACAAATAATCGCGAAGATATGAGAAAAAATGCTAAAAAACAGATTTTAAAAGTCCAAGAAGAGAACCGTAAAACTTACAACCTCAGACGAAAGAAAGCTAACAAATTTAAGATTAATGATGTGGTTGCTATAAAACGCACACTACAAGGTCCAGGTTTAAAGTTAAAACCAAAATATTTAGGTCCGTACAAAGTCATAAAAGTAAAAAATAATGACACCTACGATGTAAAGAAACTTGGATTCAACGAAGGACCCATGGTCACCAGTACATGTGCAGAGTACATGAAGCCGTGGACGGACGAAGCTTTAAAAAAAAGAATTTCACCGATTGTGACACTATACCAACTATGACAAACCTCTGGACTGACAACTAATAGAATTTTAAATTTATTCTCGAAAAGACGAAAAGACGTAAGGTAAAAGAAGATGAAAAGACGTATGAAAGAAGACGAAAAGACGTAAGATAAAAGAAGACGGAAGACGTAAGAAAGAAAAGACGAAAAGACGTAAGGTAATAGAAGATGAAAAGACGTATGAAAGAAGAAGACGAAAAGACGTAAGATAAAAGAAGATGAAAGGACGTAAGAAAGAGAAGACGAAAAGACGCGAAAAAAAAATATATGAATTTTTTCAAGAAATAATCTAAGCTTTGATAAACAATTTGAATGATGACTTCTTTTTTTCAATTTAGACTTTGGATGCTGCTGTGTTTTTTTTTTTCTTTATCTTTTCAGATGATCCAGCTGCTGTTTCCAGCCAACAAGAATACATTCGAGGACGAATGTCTCATCAGTATGGCCGAAATATGGGAAATCTCCTCCACTATTAGATCTGCATATTATTTTCTACGCATCGCAACTCTGATGAACAGGCTCTCAGTGAGGCAGACGATTTTGAAGAAACTATTAATTCCTAAGAAGCCAGACGATTTAAGCGGTAGAAAAAAGAACTGAACGGAAGAAAGGAGAATGGAATGTTTTTTTAGTTTTAAGTGGGTGTAAAAAGAACGTAAGATGAAGACGAGTTCCCGTATAAGATGTAATTGATTAATTAGAGTTATGATTGTTTGCTTTGTAAATAGTCTTATGTAAATATCTTTTTTGTAAATATTAACGTTTAATATAAGTCATTTAAAAGTTTAAAAACGGTGTTAGAATTTAATTTACCTCCGAGTTTATTTACTTATGTGTTCAAAAGAACTTTTTAAAGAAGAATCTCCATATATATATATATATTATACAAACTTTTTCTTTGCAGTAGTGTCCTTAGTAGATCTGGACACCCATATTGCGATGGCTTTCTTCCGTGTTGTAGTGCATAAAATTAAAAAATGACATTCCTTATGTAAAATCTTTTAAAGTGAAAAACATACCCTATGTAAAAAAAGCATTAACTACATCATTAAATCATGTCAATTTGTCCAATTGACTTTTCATAACTCCTTAGTTCTCTTAAAGAGCGTGTTTATTGTTCGACCAGGTAAAACTAAAGTGGAACCTAGAGCTTGTGAATTGTTTGTGTTGTCAATTTCAATTAAAATAACTACAATTAAAATATATTTCTTGAGAAATAGGGCCAAAATATAAAAATTAATGTTTGTAATCTCTCCATACTAAACTGGGGACCTTAAAATGTAGGACCCGAACCTTGGTCGTTCGCGAATTTATTAGGCCATGCGTACAACGTTAAAATGTTCTGTAAGTCGACAATATATCAAATTAAATACAGTTTGACGTTTATATACGCACATATTTTTATCCCTGCCTTTCTTTTGCGATATGTTCGTAAACCGAATATGCATTTTCTATCCTAACATAAAAATTTCTTGGGAAAGTATTCATTATCTGATCTGTACATAAACCGATTAGTTCATTAACCGGCCACCTTATGTATTAAACTTCCTTAGATAAAGACGCTAAGTACAATATTGAACGATGTAAAACGGTAAATCAAAGTATTGCGTATTTGATATTTTTTACGATCTTTAACATATGTATACTATAACAAGTATTTGTGCAGATTCCCAAAAAATTTAATGAGACAATAACGTCTAAATCCAAATATTCTACTTACCACCAAGGCTTAATATATAAATCTAGTTGAATGTGCCAAACCCAAAACTTTCTTCTATCTCATACGTACATCTCATATTTCGAAAAGCATTTATACATGTTAATGCTTTAGTATAATTAATTCAATACTATACCAACTTTGATTTTCATTTTTAATTTCAGCTTCAGTTAATAAATTGAAAATAATGTGGATCATGATGTTTTTATTAAAAACAATATTTTTTAATAATAATATCACGATCTTATATCACACTTATTCTGTTATCATTAGCTGCTTGCAAATAGCCAGCTTAGCAGGACAAGAATTCCCAACATCTGCACGAGCCGATGGACAATCGAACGACGAAAAATCGATAAAAGGGTAGAAAAAAACCGCTACAATATTACAATGCTCCCTTCCCACGGAATATTTCCAAATTCAAGGAAGATCCACTGGCCATAGCCAAAAACATAAACAAAAAAATTGGTTCAATTCTGTACGTAAGTTTACACACTTTTCAATGGCACAGTAATGAAAATAGCACGGAAATCGCTTTTACAGAGCTCTCTCCTGAATTTTTTTTTCAAATTCAGGGAGAACCTGCTTGTCATTCATAACTTCATACACTTTTTGATGGTAAAATAATAAAAATGGCTTAGACATCGCAATCATAGCATCCACTTCCGCCAGATTTTTTTTCAAATTCAGGGAGGTTCTGCTGATCATAACTAAGCATTGATACAAAAAATTTGGTTCAGTTCTATGCATATCGTCATACATGTTGTGAGGTGGTACAGTATTGAATATGACACAAATATCCCTATTACAGCACCCCCTTCTGACGGATTCTTTTCAAATTCAGAGCGGAGCTACTAACCATAGCCAAACTCTTACGAAAAAATATGGTTCAATTTTATGCCTAACTTCATACGCTTTTAGGTGGTGCAGTATTAAAAATGGCACAACAATTGCTATTACAACGCCCCCTTTCGGAAGTTTTTTTTCAAATTCAGAGAGAACTTACTAGCCTTAGCCAAACACTTACACAAAATTTACGGATCAATTCTATGCATAACTTCATACAATTTTAGGTAGTACATTATTAAAAATGGCACAAAAATCGCTATTGCAGCGCTCCCTTTCGTCATATATTTTTTTTCAAATTCAGGGAGAATCAATTACCTATAACAAACAACTTACCTAAAACATTTGCTTCAATTCTATGTAAATTTTCATACACGTCTAGGTGGTACAATATTAAAAATTGCACAAAACTCGCTATTGCACTTATGCATATTGAAATATTGCCCTTCCGGCGAAATATTTCAAAATTGAATGGCGGCTTTTTTACCATAGCCAAAATCATTCATAAAATACGGTTCAATTCTATGCATATCTTCATACAATTTCTGAATGGTAGAATGGCAACATACGGACAGACAGACATTTTGTTCCGACCCCTGAAACGTGTAAATCCATCGAAATATGGAAGTCGAAAGATATTTCGATTACAATACTTTCTATTATTGAAGAAAGTAAAAAATGGAGAAACAACGCGAATTTTGTCACAAAATCGCAGAAAAAAGCTAATTTTATCAAAAAATTAGAAAAAAAAGCTACTTCCACCATAGAATATCTAAAAATGCGATTTTTGCCAAAAAATCGCGGAAAAACGCGATTTAGGTTAGAAGATCGTAAAAAAATCATATTATTCTCACCATAGAATTCTTAAAAAAAAAAAAAAAAAAAAAAAAAAAAAAAAAAAAAAAAGCATTTTTAGTCAAATAATCGCAAGAAAAAATCGCCAAAGGATGGCGAAGTAGACTCCGAAAATTAGTCGCGAATTCAAACATTTTCTTCGCCAAGTGGTGATTTGCGACCGTCACACTGCGCCTATAGAAAACAATAGATTATATTTATGAAACGATTAATTACAAAACTACGCATTTGATATGTTTTATTAGTTTATTTTAATTTTTTTAACAGCAACATTTTTTTTAACAGCAACATTTTTTTTTCAAAGAGAAAAAAAAAAGTCAAAATTACACTTTTGTTTCAAAATCTTCATTAACCCTTTCGAGTCCGAATTTTTTTTCGATTTTGAGGGAAAAAATAACTTTTTCGCTAATAGTGTTAATGATAACTATCCAAATAAATTTACCGAAGTTTAACAATTATGTCACTGGCTGAAATATAACGAATGTAGTTATTTTGCGTAATATTCAATTCATTTCCATATGAAAATAGACTAGGGAAGTGTTTTTTGAAACGTTTGGTAAATATCGTTTTAGATAAATATCGTTTTTTAACAGATATTACAACTTTCTAATATTTTGTGAGTTTTAAAATGATAGACACATTTCGTCATTCAGAACTAATTTCTTGCGTTGCGCAATAATTGACAGTTCAAATTGCATCGTGAATCACCTTGAGTGGTTGTTAGCAGGACCTTGAAAATGATTACAGCGGAAAGAATTATTATATATTGTTCAAACTGTCAAAAACTCTACAGTAAATTTTTTTATTCTTTACTTGTTTTTTATCATGTAATTGTGTGTGCGTTTTTGATTTTATATAGTCATGTAGCTCTTTAAAGTAGCAGTCAAGCTTTGTTATCTCTCGCGTATAAAAATAAATATAGATGTGTGTTTGTGTGATTCCAAGTATATTACTGTGTTTTAATCCTAACAAGTAAATAATGAAAGTTTACACTTCTTTAAAGGATAGTTAACTACTCCAAGATTACAGGAAAAAATGTAAGTGTTCGGTGCTGAAAGTAACCAACGGAATAAAGCGACATATTGAGATGGGATACGACAACCTAGAAGAATACATGAATCCGGTGAGTACAAATTTACTTGCCTTTTCTTATATTGAAGTATGTTGATAATAATCAATTGGACCAGTTAATCGGAGGATTAAAACCCTTACTTACGCCTTGCAGGAATAAATATGTATTCTAATATAAAACACGTAATTTAATGAGAAATGTAACTAAAATATTTCATTTAAAGAGTGAAATATATGTTTTAAATAAAGAATTGCCAACGATTCAAAGAGAAATATGCAAGCAATTATTATTTTTATTATTAATAAATGTCAAAACATAAATTAAGTCATAATAAGAAAGGCATAGACATATAATGTCATTACTACATGTACATAGTTACAAAAGTAAATGTTAAGGTAGAATAATACTCAGTGAAAAGACATGTACGATTAATGGTACACCAGACACAAAAAGTTTAAAATAACTTAACAAACTCTTAATATTAGCTGCAAGTACCTCCTCCTCATATCAGATAAAAGTTTGATTAGTTTTATGAAGGCAACGTTTGAGGAACTTGAAGGCAACTTCTAGTTAGCTATAGTCAAGAATTTTAATTAGTTGAAGGTTATTTTCTGTATCTGTTACAGAATATAGAGTCTACTTTTATTCCACTTCATAACTTCTTGAATAGATGTATGCAGTCTAGGCATATTTGAATTTTAAAATTAACATCTAAACTAGCTTAATTAACAAGGACAATTTTAATATGTAAAAACGTTAAATGAATGCATCATGTATTCGGTTGTAACAATTGTTTTAAATAATGCATAGGACTTTGTTTTTGTGGATATTTAAATCCCATGTATAAAATGTAATAATTCACTGTATAAACAAAATACCATATACAATACTGACTGATTTCACTTTGTACTTCAAATTATTACGTATTTGATACTTTTAAGTTCTTTAATATATTATAAACAACAGATTTTGTTTCTAAAACGATTTTTAAAGAACTCTTTAATAATTTTTAATAGATTTTTTTCATATTTCTTAACAGGAATTCCTTACTTCTAGTTGTAAACTTTATTTTAGAATAAAAAAACTCGAAATTATATATTTTTTTTCCAACGTCTTCATTAAATCAACATAAAAAAAACCTCTAACATTCATTGCAAGTACCACCTCTTCAAGTCACACAAAAGTTAAATTAGTTCCATGAAGGTAACTTTTGAAGGAGTTAATGATAGTAATAACGTTTAATTAGTTGGAATTTACTTTCTGTATATGTTAGATCAAAAGTGACTAATTTTATCACACTTCGTAAAGTTTTTGAATTTGTGCATGATGTCTGTCATTTCACTAGTTACAGAATTGCCATAATTAAATTTGTAATCTTAAGCTGTTCATATACCTTTCGAAAAGAATTATATATATATATATATATATATATATATATAATATTTAAAACAATATTTTATGTGTATACTATATTATAAAATGGTTCTCAAACAATTAAATATTTTGTACGCACACAAATATAGGTATATAGTTTTAATTTTTTTTAAATTCTTGCACAACAATTTTTTAAAACATTATATAAATATTCAAATTTAAGTGCAGTGATAATATGAATTTGTACAATTCGAAATACCGACATATGTCAAAAATGCTGCTCTGTCCCTAGAGATATTAATTGAAATAATTTTTAAAGAACGCAGGCATTTCGAATTTTACATTAGATAATTCAAAATTTGTGTACAATCGCCCTTAAAATTGCCTCAAAAAGTGCTCCAGGCTATTTTTCAGAAATAATGCAAAATATGCTGGTCATTTTCTATAAAGGTCTTTCTAAAGAAAACAAACGTGATCTTTTAGAATGTCATTATGTAGATAATTCCATGAAAATTTCTGACCCAAGCAGAATTCTGTTTGGCAAAATCTAAGACTTGTCCACACCACTGAGATAGGAGATTGTTTTTCACTGTGTACTGTAAAAAAAAGTACAAATGAAAAGTTGCTGAAACTGAATGTTTACTAACATTTTATCTGTACGCTGTACAAGAAAATATGCAATTCTGCAAAACTAATTTTTTTGTAATACTGCAAAAATTTGTAACTTTAGAAATGAATCTACTACAATTATAGTTATTTTAGTAAATTTTTATCTGTAACCTAGGTTTCAATTACATAATATATTCTAGGCATCTCAAGCTTCCAAAAAAATTCTTAGTAACCATATAGATTTTTTTTAATTTTAGTGCAAATCTGTAACAATTACAAGAAATTTTGCTGACGCCGGTACATAAAAAGTTCTAGGAATCCCTGCTTCCTAGGAAATTTTTTGTAACTTTACATTTTTTTTACAGTGTGCGGGTTGAAAAGATCGACGTTTAGTGGCTGCAGTAAATGATTCTATCCACTTATCCTTTCCCTCTCTTTTTTATCTGCTGATGTGCAGCTAGATTTCTTTCGGTATTAAAGTCAAATACGCTCTCATGTGCATGGATGATTTATTGCGGTTGTAAAATTTTGTTTGCACTTTAAGTGTTGTTGCTTTGCTGATATTATGACATTATCAAAAGCTAACTCTTGATAAGTCTTTATCAATAGCCTAGAAGGTAGTTATAATTAATGAAGTGGAAAAAACCGTAAAACTAAATCAGAAAACGGCAAGTAATTTGGAATTCCATCCAATTTATTATGGACATATTTAAAGAACAAAAATAAAATTTTAAGCAGCGCAAAAAAATAGAAGAGGAACGGAAGATCTAAAAAGATGTACACAGTTGTGTTCTTAAATGATTTAAATAATCATGAAGTAAGAACATTCCAATTAGTGATCTTATTATGAAAGCCAATAGTGAACAATTTGACACTACATTAGGCATTTAAGATTTGAAATCCAGCGGTGGTTGGTTGATTGGTCTCAAAGAAAGAAACGATACTTCTTCTAATTGAAAGCAAGCTTTTATTTAATTTATAAAGCTGGTTAAACATTCGTACTTAACAGAAATGAGTGGGTCTATGAAAAGTCATAAAAAGGACAAACAAAATATACATTATGTGATTGAACGTTTTTTAATACATTCTCAAGTGTCATTGTTATTTATTTTGAAGTTTAGATCTGTTTCCTTAAATATTTGAATTTATTTACTTGAAAGACAATATTTAATTTAAATATAAATTTTCACACAAATCTCTTTTTTTAGAATAAACTGTACTTTATACGTTATGGTATATTATACTAAAATATGTATTTCATATCCGTTTACATCTACTTACGCCGAATTTATCAAAATAAGAATTCGAAGAGTATCTACTAACATCGTTAATCTTTCTATCCTAAAGAGGCATACTTAAACTCTAGGAATGCACTGTTTATCAAAAGTTACATAAAATTAAGCAACTAAACTCATATATATAAATAACGTATAAATACGGCATACATCATTTGAGAAATTGCTATTTTATTTATATTCTGGAATAAAATCTTTTAAAGCAAAATTAGTTTTTTTTCTTAACATTTTCTAAAAGTAGAGGTATTTTAAAACTTTTGTGAAATGAATTACAAAGTGTATCTCATTCGACCATGAAAAGAAAACAATTTATTGCGTTTGACAGCTAAACATTTACTTTTTATATTTGTTTTTAGTATCAATCGCAGTTTACATGAAAATCCTGTTTTATTCTAGAAAATATAAAAATATGTGCAATAATATTTTGTTTTACCTTTTAAACAGGAATTATTTTTTAGATAATGGAGTAATTACATTTAATAATCTATCATCAATTCATGCAAGTAGTTTTTATATTATTGTTTCATTAAAGTATTGTTCCAGCGTAAATAGGGTTCTTTTGATCCTATGGTTAGACAACTTCGAACTCTTGTCTTTTAGAAAAGTAGAAAATAATTTATTTACAGATCTTCAGAACAACAGAGTCTTCGAAACTCACAAATATTACTAGATATTCAAAAATAACTGCTCAAATCTATCGTATAAGTACAGCTTTAGATCCCAGAGACTCTTTATACAACGTCTCAACACTTAATAACATTCAAAACAGCATAAATGAAACTCAAGCAAACTCGCTTAACAAACGCCTTGTTCACTCAATGACTGACTGGTAAATAATAACCACACAGCTCGTATCCGGCACTCCTATATATAGTCTCGCCGCATGCGGTGGAAATTTCTACAACCTTCTAGAAAAATCCGGAAAAACCACGGAACAACATTCAATGTATCAGTATATCTATATGGGGTTACCACAGAGAGGGAAGGGTTACCATCGCCAACAATCGCCAAGTTTGTCGCCAACTTGGCGATATATCGCCAAATTTGGCGACCAAAATTAGTTGCCAAAAGTGACGCCAACTTGGCGATATCTCTAATATTTCGCAAAGCTGCCATAGACATTCACTGAAAATAATAGACAAGTTTGCTTGATAACAGAGTCAATGTAACAAAAACTAATATTAGTAAAGAAATGGAGCTTAATAAGATTATTTACATTATTTCACAGAACAAACACTAACTATTTACAAAATTCGTAACAGTATTTTAATATGTGTCATCCTATAAGAAATTAACTTATCGGAACGAAGTCTTTGAGTGAGATTATTTAATCAAAGGAGGTTACATTTCATTTTTCCTTATAAACAACGAAAAGTCACAAATTCGCCCACCCATTCTCGACCTTATCCTCGAACGGCAGAAGAGGTAACAGAAGGGTTCCCCGATTTTTTTTAATAGAACCAAAAATATTACCGGGCTACATTTTATCCCATTGCGTGTGTTGACGAGCTAAATGTTTGAACCTGCAAAAGCAGATCATTCAAGTTTCATCCCGAAAAATTAAGGCTAACTGAAGATTCGAGATTTAAAATTCCCCCAAAGGTCGATTATGACATTCTGTTCTCTATGTCGGGGAGTAATCTACATTTAAGAGTTAGATCAATTACAAAAAACCTTTGGACTCAACCAGTCTACAGATTAATTACGTATAAAATATTGTGTATTTGCCTTGAAGCAATTTTTTGGGTTCCCCACAATTTAAAATATAACAGGACATTTGCCTTAACTTAATATTTTGGTTAGTGCGCACTAACTTCTTTTTAATCCAACTTGGTCGAATTTATGTAATATAATTATGAATATCAGAAAGTAAGAAAACACATCGACAACATAAGAAAATTTGTATAAAAAGTGTTTAGACCTGCCAAAGACTGTTTGTCAAGTTTTATCCCAAAATTTATAGTTTAATAGAAAATCCTCGATGAAGAAGTTCACCCAAGTTTGATTCTGACATTATGCGGTTATGATGGAGAGCTAATTATTAGATCAATTGCAAAAAGTTTGAGATCAACCAGTCTACTGCTTAATTACACATCAAATATTGTTCATTTACCTTGAGGCAGAGTATTTGCGGTCCCTACGTTTTAAAATACGACAGAATATTTGCATTAACCTAATTTTTCGGTTAGTGCACACTTAACTTCTTTTTAATCCAACGTGATAGAATTTATGTGTTACGAATATGAATATCAGAAAGCAATGCAGTATATAAAATGCAGCAGATAATTTTTTCTTCATAAAACTAAAGATAAATATATTGCATAAGAAACTGATGTTATCCATCTAAGTACCACCAAAGAAATGTTAAACAAATAAAAAATGTTTGAAGGTAAATCAATATTAAGGCAAAAATCTAATGCTGTGTATGGTAAATATTTATAACTTGTGTATGCATTACCATTGCTGCTACTGGTCCGTTTTTTTTAAAACCAGTAACTTTCTGAAAGAAATTTGTGGTAAGTTTTTGATACAATTGCAAGGTAAACGTAAGTTGCAGGAAATGTTTCTAAGAAATTTATAAGGAAGGTTTATCCTTAAATAAATGTGGTGTTCAAAAAATGGTCTATCATTATGCATAGCAGAGAAAAATAAGAAAACAAAGACCATGGCATTTTGAGTAAATTGATTTGATTGAAAATTGTATTGTGCAAGTAAGCAAAAATTCCCGAGATATATCTATTTAAATGTATTTTGTTTGAATATCTTATTAATTTCATATTATGTAATATTCTGGAAACTAAATTGTATTAAACTTTAAGAAAACTTATCGCATTAAGGATGTATTCCAATCTAAACTGCTTATTTATTTATTTATTTATTTATTTATTCACTTTTGTTCTAAAATGCATGAAACTGGCCAATTCTCTTATTTAAAAACAAAATTATCTACTGAGGTTGTCGAGTTTTTGTAAATGTATAAAATGTCGCAAAAGATTCTTACAAAGTTCTGTGGCGTTTTAAAACTAATTCTCCGAAGCGGAAATTTTAGGAACAACGAAAAAATTCATACTCAGAAAATAATTATTTATAAATAAATTTATAATCATTTTCGCAAAAACTTAAATCGCACGGCTTCTTATACATCTCTTCAAAAATCACATCTGCAAGTTTTATATTTTCACTCTAAAATGTGCCTGAAAATGTCTCAGAAAATTTTGAGCTTTTGAGGATGAAAATTTTTTTTTCGAATACACCGTTAATCATCAATTCTTTTTATGTGTCTTTATTCCCCATATAACAGAAGAATAACATATGTAAATACCATGAATCAGATGTGACTCACTATGGTATTTCTATGTATACAAGGAACGCAGTAATTCTAATATTAAAGTAGTAATTTTTATTTAGTTATAAAGTTTAAATTATTAAATTTTTTAGCTATTACTAAGTTTAAATTGTACAATTATAGTGTATTATTACAGTTATATATTGTTAAACCTTAATACACTCTTTGACAATATTTACAAGAAAAAGATACCTCAAAATTTATATTGAAAAAATTCTGGTGAGAACAGAACTTAAAAGTAGTCGCCTGTGGTAACTCTGCCATACGATAGCGTAATGTATATATATATATATATATATATGTATATATATATATATATATAGATAGATACTGCATCCATTTCATATATGTAACATATTTAGAAGTGTTTTTCGATTCCGCTTTGATACATTAGCAATACATTGATCCTTGTTGGGTAGCCGTTGAATAAAAGGGAACAGATTTTTGTTCGACAGTTTGGCTGGTTCAGAACTGTTTCCACAATCTTAAAATTCCAGACTCAAACACACTAAATAAAATAACAGCATTTTTGTTCATTTGCCTTCGAAAGCAAGTCATTGCCCAATAAGTACCATTCGTCTTCCAGAAGCCACAGAAACGCGTCTGTATTCAAAACAAAGCGTATGAAATTTCTAAACATTTTTAGGTGCGTTCGTAATTATGTAAATACGTAGCACCTATTGTTGTCGTTCAGTCCGTCCGTCTGTCTGTCCGTCCATCCGCATATAACAACGCTAAAACTACCGAACCTAATCGTTTTAAATTTAAAATATATAATTATTACGTAATTTTGTCGAGTCATTTTTAATTTTATGAAAATCGGATGCATAGATCAAATACAGGGACAATCAAAAGTATTCCATTACATTACGGTTAATGGGGAAAAATGTTTCAAATGCATTTTAATGGTGTTACATTTATTCGAACATAATAAAATTGATATGCATCTATAAAATACATATTATAATATACATTTTGCATAATCTGTGGTGCAAAGAATATTTGTTATTGATTTCCACGGCCACATAAAAGTATTCCAGTGCATAATGGTATAGGGATAACATTGTTTGGTGCGCATTTTAATTGTAACTATTTACAATTTTATGAGATTAATATATGGGAGTGATATTTTTAAAACTTCGCTACCGTACGAACGCACATCATTTGCTACGCTTCAAGTGCAATTTCCAACTTGTTTTATCAGCATTTACACGCAACTTCTTCAATTATCTGTCTTTTTCGTATATTTCTCTATACGAAATCGTGGTTACAAGTCACTTAAGATATTTACACACAGTGTAACTTTGATTATCCGAAATAACTGGAAATGCTTGTACCTCAGATATCGGGATTTCGTGGTGAGAGAAATTGTATATAAAGGTTTGCAGTGCTCACGAAATTAACATCGCTTAGACTAAGAAACATAGAATGCTTTTTAAATGATTAAAATAAATATATAAAGTTATGTTTAAGAGCTCGTTAAACATAAAAAGAAAATCCTTCACGTTGTCGGTCAAACAAGGGGTTTAGAGATGCAATTGTCAGATAACATATTGCACCTAGTAATCAGGACAACATGGCCAGTTTAAACTAAGTCGTGCTTCGTTATCTGCTCGGTTAATAGAAATTTCGAGTAAATGAAACTCGGTTAAACGTGGTTCTTCTGTACTCTATCTAACAACACAGTAAATCGCAGTGTTTTCAATTTAGATTGGCTTCCGGAAATGATATTTTCTTCTGTATGCCTACTTTTCACAGGAAGTGTTCAGTGGGTATTTTTTTTCTCTGACTGACTGTTCTTAATGTATGTCCGCAAGTAAATATCTATGCATTCAATATTTTTTCTAGAAAGCATTGAATATGCCTATATATATATATATATATATATACAGTGAAACCTCCAAATAAGGGACACTCCGAATAAGGGACACCTCTATTTAAGGGACAAAACTTCCGGTCCAGGTTGCTTGGAATAGGACGTGTAATGTATTTACCTCTGAATAAGGGACACTCGATTTAAGGGACACATCAAAATGAGATTAGAGAGACTGGTTTTTGAATTTCAGATAATGAAATAGTCTGAGATGGAAATGAAAATACAGATTTTTATAAAGTTATCAAACAGACAGACAGTCATGTTTATATAGAGGCATATGACACTATTAACTGCCATTTTTTTACCCACAATTCTGATTCAACATTAGTGTTTTTATCCGCATTGAAAGTAATGGTGAAAATTGTGAGGATGATTATGAAAATGGAGAATAAAATAAAATTGTAAAATAAAGAATAAAAGAAAATTGTAAAATAAAGAAGTTTACATATGCTTTTAAGCTGTTCTCAAATCCAAAAAAGGCAACTTTTAAGACATATTGTTTTAATTAATTTTTATCCGGAAATGTCTGAAACTAGCAAATGTGGTTCAGAAAACATATAATCGGACTTTTTTTTTTAATGGAATAGATTTTTTAGAAAATATCAATGTGGGCGTCTTGAACCGAATTTCCAACGGAAAAAAAAATAAGTACTCAAAAAAGGGTTAAAAAGGTATTTGTCACGTGATCAAAATCACTTATACAGGTTTTTACAGGTAATTTATTTTTCGAAAAATTTAAAATACAGTTCAATTGCAAATTGCTTCCATAGTCAAGCATTACCATTTTATACCTTTGAATTAAAAAATGAATTTGTAAATGCGCCAAAACGTTTCCCACTTGCTAAGTAGAGCAGTTGAGAGATTTGTTGCCTTAAAATACGCAAAAGAGTTGAATACTTTTTTCTTGTTTGGTGAATACGGCTGGTAATGAAGAACTAAAATTTATAAGTGTGGTAAAGGAACATATGAAAGTTTTATACTGAAAAATTGAAATTCGCAAAACGATCACTTTTGATTGCTACTTCAAGTAAAATTCTTTCAAATGTTTTTATACTTTTTGCTGCATGTACACAGTTTGCATAAAAATACAAATCAATAATTCTACAAATCATTTAATAATTTAGTAATTAAAAGAAAATTTTATTTGATTAATTCTCTTTTCTTCCTTTTGTCTAATTAACATAATTTATACACTTTGGGTCATTTATGGCGCATCATGTTTAATGCTTTGATATATCTATATCCTTCAGAGAGATTAATTGAAAATAATATAAAAACTCCGAATAAAGGACACCTCTATTTAAGGGACAAAAATTCCGGTCGCATAGGTGTCCCTTATTTGGAGGTTTCACTGTATATACACTGGTGTCCAAAAGTTAAGCATAATTGGTAATTAAGTAATTATTTTTAAGTAATGAAAGAAATATAAATCGGAATGTGCTGAAACTCCAGGTGTGTAAACAAAATAGTACGCGTCACATATTTTCGTGAAGAGTTTTCCCCGAAATCGAACAGGGGACCGTCAACAAATTGAAAAAGAACGAAGATCTTTTGGATAACCCTGTCAAAACTAATGTAGAAAAAGCGTTCAAACTGCACATTATGATTAATTGGCTTATTGTAATGTACTGTGTTAATTTTTACAAGGATAGCATGTATACTCGTAGAGAAATTAAGGTTTT